>JACFXT010000001.1:4800000-6000000 GCA_018092615.1 Pestalotiopsis sp. CR013 | reverse complement strand
CGTATTTCATTGCATTCCGTTGACTTACCATATCATAGGTCCTGCAGAGCTTCCTAAGGCAGATGCCACAGACTGTGGCTCTTGTCGCCCAGGGTGACTTTTCATTACTTCTTACTGACAATGCAGACGACTTCTCAAAACTGGGCTCTATTCAGGTGCTAAGCGAATATGCACTCTATAACTACGACGCCGTCACTCGGCTTGTGCATACAGCCACTCAGGCTACAGGTATCAAGAAAACGGCCTTCATATTGTTGGACAGGGCGACGGCAGACGACGGGGTTTCCTGCTGTATCACGATCGATGCAAGAGAAGACGACGAGTCGGCACCACTGCTTGGTTTTCGCTGTGAGTTTGGCTCAATCGAGCCGGCCCTGAAATCCATCGAGCAGGGTGTGCCAGTAAAAGAGCTGCGTGATCAATCATTCATGGCAGGCGGGCTGTGGAGAAAAGATGTAGTGGAAGACCGGCTCACGCGCAGCTCGTCTCTGAACATGTCGGACTTCTTCCCAGCTCACAAAGATTGGAGGCCCACCTTCACCGATGACGTGTCTCTACATTTTCCAGTCTTCCGCACCGCAGAAGTCAGCATCAAGGTATGCTGACCTCGTCCGAACTGAGAGATTGCCGATCAGGTGATGATTAACATGCATACAGACTCTGAACAACTTTCTGGAGCAAGCTTACGATCATGAGTGGGGTCCTCTGGCTGATCCGCGGGTTGCTTTCATTACCAAACTCAACACCCCCTTCACTGACGGCCTTGCGGAGGCACCGCTGGAATCAGCTCCTGAACCACTCGAGATGCTGTACGGTGCCAAGCCGAGCGAATGCGATGCAGTCGTTCGTAATCGCTTCTGGGATGACAGCTTAGACCCCAAACTCGACCGCCACAGGTTTATCATCATGGACGAGTTTACCGAGACTGACAGAAGCGTCATTACTGCGGTCAACTTTCAGAACGAGGGCCGTCTCATCATAAGTCGCGCCGACTTCCAGCTAGCTGTGTTGAACCTCATGGCGCCGGGTACCACGGGGTTGTGCGCGGAGGATATCGCGGATTCGGCAACTAGATCGGGCTTGGGCATAGAGCGTTGGAAGACCCCGGGGCGACATGGCTAGTCTGGTAGATACATCAGGCCATGTATCTGTCAAAGAAAAGCAGTCGTTATAGGCAGGATCTCTTATAAGTTCTAAGAGACAATCAACGGGGATTTCTTTTTCATGTACGTGCCAGAACCTTTGCCCGGAAACTTGTGTCTCTGTCAGCGCGGCGACCCGGCTATGGTGACTGGAACTGATGTCGAATCTATCAAGCCAGAACGGAGTGGACTACGTCGCCGAAATTGATCAAGAGGGAACTTTCACTTCATCAAGATATGTCTTATGATATACTATGCACCCACTAGTATAGACCATGATGGAAACCACCATCGAAAAGGTCTCGGCCGCCTTATTCAGTACTGACTGCTTTATAAATCCGAAGGCCGCCACTGCATCTAGAAATGACAGAGTTGCAGCACTAAAGTAGTAGAACGTCATGTTTCAAGCTATTGCGGGCTTTCTTGTCGCTTCATCTGGAGTACATGTGTCAGTGGATATACGAATCGAGCTGAGCTATCGCGCCCCGACTAGATCGTGCCTGATAGATCGGAGCTTTATGCTGTGAGCCTCGCAATTTTTGGCGGGCATCATGATAAGGTATCTTTATCACTTTCAACCAAAAGCTCGCGGGCTAACTCCAGATGCTGATTTCGCAAATGTAAGATGGCGGCTTTTCGTGCAATCAAAATGATAGGCGCCGAAGTTCGACTCCCGGATCACCACTAGCCTTGATAGCGCATCTGCTCAGAACCCTATCGGGAGTCTCATCAATGGGAGGACTTCAGTAGCGCGTTTGCCATGACTCTAAGAGTCAAGGTCAATTTACAGTCTATTTTAATGATATTTCCATTTATTTATATATTTTCTTTTGGGTTCGGAAATGAATTCTTACTCAACAAGATTACGATACTTGAGTGTAAAGACCATATCATATCTGCAGGCTTATATCCGCTAATGCCTAAGTCCGAATGGGTCATGACCACCAAACCCACGCAGGGTTTTTTTTTCTCTTGGCTTTATGGGGCACTGAATTGTTATTCCGGCCAAAGCATGAATCCTGCCTAGAAGAAAAGCTGAAGCCATCGATTTCTCGTCGGATCTTTGGAAGAAAGTGGGTTTCAGAACTTGGATGCCAGTCACTACAATGGAATTAAGCGGTGCAACAAAGAGAAGCATGGAGATCATGACATTTAGTATTAATTCCCCATCGCCAGCCTAATCTGTGTAGGCATGTTTTAGAAGCGCTGATCTGCTGAAAGTCATTCCACCAATATGCATCCATCGATGAGTTTGCGCGCCCTTCTAGGCATTCCAGCCGCTCAAACAGTCTTTGGGCGACCTCATGCCTCCAGATTTGATACTGGCCAAGCAACGATAATCCAACTTATTCCGGAAGTACCGTCTCTCGAAAACCTTGCGATCCGCCGCAATGGCGATATTATAACCACATCTACCGGGTCTTCCTCACTTTATCTTACTTCCCCACGCGGCCAATACGGGACTGCTCCTGTTTTGCTTCACGAATTCTCAAGCCTCAATGCTCTTCTCGGTATAGCAGAGTTGGAGGAAGATGTATTCTACGTCACGGGTGGTGCTGCTCTCACGATGCCCAATCCTTTCAATGAGGTGTGGAAAGTAGATTTGCGTCCTCTCGAAGTTTCCGCCAATGGTTCCATTCTCCAACCACCTGCCATAGGTCTTGCTGGAAACGACAGCACCGGAGGTTTATACAACGGCATGACGCGCTTGGCAAGCAACGACACGAACAACATTCTCTTGGCCGACTCCCTGCTGGGCACCATCACGCGTCTGGATGTTGTGACTGGAGGCTTCGCAGTCGTCAGCCGAGACCCGCTTCTCGCCACACCCAATTCGACCAACCTCGCCGTCGCCGTCAATGGTATTCACACGTTTGCCGATGTCTTATACTTCACCAACCTCAATCAAGGCATATTTGGCCGCATGTCGATATCGCTAGCGACCGGCGAGCAGACAGGCGCCGCGGAGATTCTAGCTACAGGACTTTGGGTGGCCGATGACTTTGCGCTGTCTGTCGACGGCCAGATGGCTTGGGTTGCAATGAATGGGCCAGACGTCATCATGGAGGTCGATATCAAGGAAAAGACTAGTCGCGTTGCTTTCAACTCTAGCCTACTGGGCGCTGCTTCGTCAGTTGTGCAGGGACGTATCTGTCAAGATTCACAATATTTATACGTCACTACATCGCAACCTAATGGCAACTCCACGATTGGGGGCATTGTGCGATTGCTTGTATGATAGATTGCTCTGCCATGGGTATGTCATGCCGGCGCTATGTCTCCGATGAGTACTAGCCCAAGATCACCAAGTATCAGGATGTCATGTTTGACTGCCGTTAAACACCATCAAAGATAGATCAAATACATAAAGCTATTCATATGCACGAGTTGCTTCATATACCACCCGCGTACGCGGGATTCATCAACTTATCCACTGTAATGGCCAGGCCTCTATGGGATCCAAGGGAGACTCATGGCTCTCCCACAGCCAAATCACTTGAGCATCGGGAGCAATCCGTTTCTGACCTTGAATTCAAGTCTCAGCTTCGTATTTCATATACCTACCCTTATCTATACGTACTGGACTACCTGCTGATTCGACTGCTGTCACAGCCACTTTCCAGTCTTCACAGCATTCGGGGGTCAGATCCTGAAGTTTAGCTCAGAAGAAGATTGCAGGGGTACAATTGACTATAATTCTGAATAATGATAACGCTAGCATGGGCATCGGGGAAAGAGTCGACAAGGGGGTGGGGAGAGAGGCCGGTCACATGACCGGTAGTCCTACCTATCTGCCACCGACAAGGTCAATGGTTCCCCGTGTCGATGTTGATGGCCTTTGATGCAACAGTTTCGGCCAAGGTACTAGGGAAGATAGACGATCATGTACAAGGCTAGATGATCTGATCATCTCATAGATGGCTTCCTCGGATGCAAGCCTTCCTTTAAAGGTCGCTAACACTGACCAGGTACCATGCAGTTCCCGGGATGAATACCTGGGTATATACATAAGATACCTATAATTGTCTACTAAGACCAACTGCATATCAAGTCCTCATTGAATAGCCTCCGTGTACAGCTAGAACGCAATCATGGACAGCTCTTCGGACCACCTCTTCCAGACGAGCCTGGCCGCTGCTCTCCCGCAACTTTCGACGTCCACACGAGCCGTGCACGCGGATGACGTCCTCAACAAGGTTGACGATGTGGCGCCGCCTATTCACGTCGCCACGACATTCCGCTACCCCCGTGATGTGCAAGGCTTGCGGCCACACCATGAGCGGCCTTCGTACCCGGTGCTAGATGTCGGCGAGCATTGCTACTCGAGACAGTCCACCCCGGGGATGTCGCGCCTGGAAGCAGTCTTGTCGTCGATCCTGGGACAGCCCTGCATTGCCTATTCTTCCGGCCTGGCCGCGTTTCACGCCCTGTTGAACTTGCTTAATCCGAAAAAAGTCGCAATCGGCGCGGGCTATCACGGATGCCACGGCACGCTCGAGCTCTACGCCCGCGCGTCCGGCACCGAGATACTCCCGCTCGACTGCGCCGTCGACCACCTGGGTCCGGGCGACCTGATCCATCTGGAGACGCCCGTGAACCCGACAGGAAAGGCCTTGAACATTCAGTACTACGCGGATCGAGCCCACTCGCGAGGTGCGTATCTCAGCGTGGACTCTACGTTTGCGCCTCCTCCGCTGCAGGACGCCTTTCTCCACGGCGCGGACATTGTGATGCACTCGGGGACGAAATACATCGGCGGCCATTCCGATTTCCTGTGTGGCATCTTGGCGGTCAAGAGCAACGACTGGCTTCAAAAGCTGCACCAAGACAGGTTGTATCTCGGGTCGGTCATGCCGGGCTTCGACAGCTGGCTTGCGACGAGGAGCATCCGGACGCTCGAAATGAGAGTCTTGAGGCAAAGTCAGTCGGCCGAGTTCATCGTTCGCGCGTTGCAGTCTGGACTCACCGCGGGTTCCGAACCGGCGGCATCAAGAGTCCTCGGCGACCAAGATGCCGCGATCGTCCAAACGGTGGTCAAAGAGATTCACCATTCCAGCCTCGATGCGGATGCAAATTTGGAAGGAAGCTGGCTGCGAAAGCAAATGCCCCGGGGCTACGGACCAGTGTTTGCGCTCACCCTTCGAGAGGTTGATTTTGCGAGGAATCTGCCGTCCAAGCTTCTTCTCTTCCACCACGCCACCAGCCTCGGCGGCGTCGAGAGTTTGATCGAGTGGCGGACGATGACGGACTCCACCGTGACCAAGGATCTCTTGCGGGTTAGTATTGGCGTCGAAAGCCCCGAAGACCTCTTGGCGGATCTGGTTCAAGGTCTGAAAGCCGTTGCGAATAAAACTAGTTAGAGCTACATCATCTCCCTTTCGATGGAAATTCAGAATCTAATTGCGCCTTTGACCGTTCTGAAATCGCTAATCCCCCGATCAATCTGACCCACGCGCGGCTCTAGACATGACGTCTGCTCAAGGGGAAGGGGAAAAAGGAAAAGAAGCCTTCTGCTGAAAAGAAACGCTATGTGCCAGCTAGTCATAACATCCAGTCTACATTTGGGGTTCTCTACCCACTGTGAATTCAAAAAGCCTACAAATTTCCGACGTCCCATGTCCCGAAAAAAGGGCTACCAGGAACTTGAGGCTGGAAGAAAGAATCGTAGGCCATATCCAACGTCAAACTACTGCCTGCTATGGGCCAAGGCGCATGCGGCGTGGACTGGACAAAGTGTGCATCGAGGTCCGCTACAGGCGTGGCGGGAACCGGAGACTGAACACCAGATTGAGCTCGGTTGGCATGAGCAACATTCGCAAGATTTCTTCGCTTGCCCGACTGCGGTGGCAACGCCTGTCCGTTGGAGAGGACCACCTCGATGGTCGGACTGTGGGAAACCTCCATCTCGACAATATCTTCGCCCTCGTCAACGTCGTCTTCTGGACAGAAGGACGATGCATCGAAAAGCCCCCCGAATTGAGGCAGAGTCGTTGGGCCCCTGTTCGCAGCCAAGTTGTATAGGAGTATGTCCCACATCAGACGGGTACTGATGGAGAGGGTCCTGGGTGTTGGGCTCTCTTCTTCTTCCTTACCTGGCCGATGATCCGATGCGAATGCCGACGCGACCAGAGCTTGCAGCTTTTCATGCTACTCGAAAATTAGCGTCCAGGTTAAAAAGGCACTTCAGAGACTGTTTTTTGGCACTCACCATCCATCGGCATGAAGGCCAAACCAAGGCCAACTCTGCCAAAAATGCGACGCATCTGGTGAGCCTGCCTAGCGCCGCCTCTCTGGTGTTCTTGTCGGCCGCTCGGCAAAAGTAGATGTGGATGGTCGCCGCGATCGCCGTGCAATGGCCGATGAACGGATCCGAAACGCGGTACTCCTTGTGTGTGACAATTTCGATAAGGCGCGCCACCCATGTGCTGTGAATGAACGCGTGTTCTGACGATGTCTTCCAAAAGGTGTTGGGGACCGCCAGATGTGCCGAATGCCGCGACCACGAAGAATACAAGAAGGGGTGGTTTAGCATGTTGTGAATGGTGTGGTAGGTAAACTGCAGGTACAACCAGGGACTCCAGTATTCCCGGTTGTTTTGGAGCTGGCGATTGTCCTGGTCCGGAAAGCGTGCCATGTCGAAGCGATGACGGGCAGGTAATTTCGTCTCCAGATCCATGAGACGGGCACTGATGCTGGCGTACCCGGATTCGATGGACCATGGGGCTGGCGCAGAGTTGATCTGCTGAGCCCATTGCTTCACGTACGTTCGCACTTCTCCCCATAGAGTGGACAGCTGGATCATGTAAGCCCATATTTCACTGCTTTTTTGACCAGTATTCGTTCCGATGCCTTGGGGCGTCATATCCTCTTGCGGCATAGGCGGCGGTAGCTCATTCAGCTTCTCCTGGAAGTTTGGATGTGTCGCAACATATTGCGGTTTGGAGGTACCTTCCAATATATTGGTAGCGGAGCTTTGCTGCCCGTACATTTGTTGTAGCAAGTGCAGGCTCCAGAACAACCTTCTGCGTGGCTCTGCACGCACCCCAACATCCGTCGAAAAATGAGGCTCGAAATCAAGATTGGCACATTTTGCAAGCGTTGTGACAAGTCCTACGTGCAAACACACTAGGATTTGGTTGTTGGCTGTATAGCGCGTTCAGCATACATACTGGAGCAGGGCATGCAGGACCGACACTGACCTTGTAGATTGGCAAGCGCTAGCAGGCAGAGGCTCTGGATGGTCGATAGCGAGACGTTGCCAACGCCAATCTGTTGCATAATACGCTCTCTTGCAGCCTGGCTATACGTTTGGCTCAATTCGTCAGACCGGCCGCGGAAGAAGGGATGTCTCGAGTGACACAGTGATAGGGCCAGTAGAGATAATAGTGTCTCCTCACGGCAATCTTGTATCGAGGAGAACTCTTCGCGGTCAAAAAGCCACAGAGGTTGCATATGACAGAACTGGAAATAACAATCGACGGCGTCCGCGAGGACGTCTTCCGGGGGCATAAGGCTGTAGAGAGTCAGTCGAGTACATCGATCAACTACGCGAAATACACCTTGAACTTGCCTGATTATCAATGCATCACCGTTTTCCGTGCGAGGTGATTGCTGGAGCTGTCCATCCTGAGATGCGTGTGAGTTTGGCGTACTCCTCGTCGGAGATTCTGTATCCCTGCTCGAGCTACTAAAAACCAATAGCAAATTGTCAGCGAGTGGAAATTCAGGGAGAGAGAGAGAGCGAGAGAGCGAGAGAGCAAGAGAGCAAGAGAGCAAGAGAGCAAGAGAGCAAGAGAGCAAGAGAGCAAGAGAGCAAGAGAGCAAGAGAGCAAGAGAGCAAGAGAGCAAGAGAGCAAGAGAGCAAAAGAGCAAAAGAAAAATTGGCCATGGCCATAAATCCCTTCGTCTCGTACCTTTGCCTTTCCATCATCCGGATTTTCGCTTCAAGTTGGGCTAATCGTCTCTCCTACATACGATCGCACCTTGAGTTCTCTACTTTCGTGTCGCCTTGGAAAGTCAAAGCCTACTGTATCCATGGAATTCCCTCGACGCAGAGCCACCGGGGCCAAGGCATCTCTGGGGAGCTCTGGGTATGCGCATGTTTTGAACAGGCGAGTGCAGCTTGAACATGACGGCCTCTCTCCAGGACATCGAGTCTTTTTCCTCCTGTATGCATCAGGTCAGCGAGTTATACCGCTAGCGTTGCACTGCACAGAGTCGCCACCAAGCGCCGAATCCTCTGGACGAGTCTGAGACCTACCGACAGTTCTCGCACGCCTGATGCAGACGTTTGTGTCTCTGCGTCTCAGTGGGAGGCATCTCATCGAATGTATCATGTTGGTCGGATTGGAAGACCGTTCATTATCAGAGGACTTAAAGAGAGGGGGATGATATACTGCCCAACGCCAGATACCGCGCTTATGCACTATCAATAGTGGGGGGCGGTATCACGGCCATACTCCGAATGCGCTCTTCTCCAGTTGGTCTCTGCCTCGAGTTCACAAGCACTGTATACACGACCGCTTTCACTGCATGTGGCCTGGGGAACTTTGATGCTTGAAATACTTCATTCCGATTGATGAAATTCACTGTTCTCGAAAAATCACCACTCTATGGACTCGTCCCCCTTACAGCCTAGTGCTAGCCCATCGCAGAAAGCAGCGTCGGCCTTGGTGACCTCTGATTGAGGCACTGCACGACGAGCTGGCCACCACTCTTCTCCTTTCTCATCCTCTTTTCTGCGATGCTCCGTCACGAGCTGTCTCACCGTGTTCTGAAAGAACAGTGGCGCGCTCTCAAGATCGGGGTGCAATTCTCCATTGACAAAGACGTCCGCGCCCAGGTTCTTCTGCACGGCGTCGCACAAGTACTTGTCTTCTCCGAGAACTCGTTTGAAGAACGAGTCAATGTTCTCGAACTCCTCGTCTGTGGCATCATTATGCCGATAGACCTCATACTCCATGGAGCATGTGTTGACTGATGTGGGGACGCATCGCATCATGTAGAAGAAGTGAGGCCTGGAAAAGGGAAAAGATACGTTAGAGACGGGATATCTTCAATAAGAGTTGATTACACTTACGAGACAGTCATGCAGGCATTCGGGAAATAGTATGTGCTGACATTCTTCAGATCATCATCCTGTTTCCCCTCCTTGGGCCGCGCAAAATGTTCAATATAGCCGGGCTTCGAGACCGTGTAGTATAATGTCAAATCGACCAGGTTCCTGACATCCGGGTGTGCGACTTGACAATGGTAGCATTCGTTGTAGTTGTCGGCAAGTGTTTTCCAGTTGTAGTTGCCCTGCATCCCCCAGACATGGTCGAAGCGATATTGGGAGAAGTCGAAGCTCTTGATTCGTTCCTGAGTGTCTGCCCCGTGCAAATCGTCCATCCACTTTACTTCAGGCTCGGGGGACGCGTCTAGATTGACCCAGACGAAGCCTAACGCATCAATGTGTACGTGGATGGGGAGGAGGCTGTGTTTCGTCTTGTCAAATGTTGGGACAGTGTCGAAGCGAGGCGCTTTGGCAAGCTTGCCATTTAGACCGTATGACCAGCCATGGTACTTGCACGAGAAGATTTTGGCGTTGCCCTCGTCTGTGGTGACGACAGGGAAAGCTCTGTGCCGACAGATATTGTGGAAACCATTCAAGGTCTCGCCATCTTTGTCCATGCACAGGACAAAGGCGTATCCGGCCTGTTCGAAGCGGCAAAAGTCTCCTGGCTTGGTAAAGCGCAATTTGTGTGTGACGAGCAGCCACCGCTTGGAGAAGATGGCTCGTCGCTCCAGCTGATACATCTCGTCCCTCCGGTACCATGATGCCGGCAGTGCCCGAGGTTCTTCGTGATCAGGTTTGGTCGGCGGAATGTCTTTCTGGTTTGCCTTTGGCATGGAGAGAAACGAACCCAGGTTGGAAAACATGATGGGCTAGGATGATTATAGAATCCGCAAAACTGTTGAGTAAAAGAAAAGAGTATAAGATTTGATTTTTTTTCTTAATTATAAGTTACAAGTCGCGGCGCTGTGATCAGACAAAATAATCATCCGAAAGCGTTATCCCCAAGTGAAACTTGAGTCTGCCTTATAATCGTCCAAATGCACACCAACCTGTTCGCGAGACGAACTGTAGCAAACCCCAATCGGGATTCCCAACGGTTCAGCCTCCCCGTGAGTTCCTCCACTGCTTCCACCGAGCCGTTCCTATCTTCTGTCAGGGCTGACATACGTTGCCTCGACTCCTCCCCGGCTATCAATCACCCCCGGGTCGATTGGTCTCAGACAGTGAAAGTTTACAAGCGACACAGTATGGTTGCACAATAGGTAAAGTGTCGCGTGAGCTGTATCATCTCCCAGGCACCCCCGTTGCTCCCCGGTCGAGTTTACACAACATCAAGATAATCAGTGCGACTCCGAAGGCTCCCCGATACCGCCGGTCACGTGTGTCGCTTCTGAACGCCCCTGCTCGCGCGCCTGATAGACGCTACTCAATCAGCCGTATCTTGATTAGGATAATCAAACTCTCTCCGATTCGCAGCGTCCAACCAAAAAGCGGATACGCAGCCTCCTCTGATTACCAGGTGCCCGGGCGTATCCAATCAGGTTGAATCTATCACCAAATGTGCTATCTACTTTCTTGGCTGTGGGTCCAACAGGTCTGGGGAAATCTTGGCCTGTCTCCGCTTATTGGGGAACTGTGGAGTTGTATATCGTCGTCTTGATTAGGTCAAAGACGAGAGAGCATGCCTAGGTAGTAGTTCGTCCAATCTGCGAACTTGAAAAAGGCGCCGAGGCCCCATTTCCGGCCGGGAGCTTTGATGGTCATGATCTCTGAGCAAAGCATACTGTTTTATCTTTTTGAAGACTTCTGTGAAAATGGCAGACACAAGTGACTCGGAGCGTCCTGGCAACAAGAACCAGCCACTGGAGAAGTATGCAGATAGAGAGCAGTTTGCCGGCCTTCGTGATGGTGACAATCATCCCCATGACTCTTCGAGTGTTGACATCGGAACAATGCAAGAAGATCAAGTGTTCTCCATGGGTGAGATTGATCCGGTGCTCGATGCAAAGATGCGACTCGTGAACAAGGTTTGATGACTTCCGAGCCTGGCTTATAACAGGTATCTGACTGATGGCATTCTGTGTAGACAATGGATGAGATTGGATGGACCAATCTGCATCTCAAGTTATTCTTTCTGAACGGTTTCGGATACGCCGCCGATTCTCTCATTCTTGCACTCCAGGCTGTGACTTCCAGTCAAGCTGCTCTTGAGTTCCAGCCTTCATTCGCATACGGTCTCAATGTTGCTGTGTATACGGGCATGTTGCTCGGAGTCTTATTCTGGGGACTAGGTAGCAGAGACCTTCCCCTCGAAGCTGATGCGAGGCTTTTACTAACTTTACCTTCTCCTCAGGTGCCGACGTGATCGGTCGCCGGTTCGCTTTCAATGTGTCTCTCTTCTCGTCATCTGTGTTTGCCATCGCTGCGGGCGCATCGCCGAATTGGATTGTGCTTGCTACTTTTGTTGGCTTGGCCGCGTAAGCCATATACTTTATTCAATCCTCTCCTTGATGCTTTGGGTATGCTACCACGGCTAACAATCAGTATGGAATTCCAGATTCGGCGCCGGTGGAAACCTTGTACTCGACACTACCGTGTTCCTCGAATACCTTCCGAGCAACAAGCAATGGCTGATCACGATGATGGCGTGTTGGTGGGGACTGGCTTACGTTATTGTTGCCTCGTTTTGTTGGCCTATTTTCTCGAATTCGAAATACACCTGCGAGGATGCCACTACTTGCACCAAAGACAACAACATGGTAAATATACATGGACACTTCCTTACTGCCGGGTTGAGACTGAACAGAATGTTAGGGATGGCGGTATATCTGGTACGGCAATGGAGCTCTCGTGTTCGTCTGCAGCGTTTTACGACTGACGGTGATTCGGCTGAGGGAGACTCCCAAGTATCTACTCATCAAAGGCGACGATGCTGCAGTGGTCGAGATCTTCCAAGACATTGCTCAAAAGTACAATCGACCATGCCGCCTGAATCTAGAGGCATTGGAGTCCCTAGGAACTATCGATTCCACCTATGGAAAATCCAGACGCGGCTTCGGCGAGTTCTGGGCTCATATCCGAGGATTATTTGTGACCAGAGAACTGGCGATCTCGACCCTCATGATTTGGCTATCATGGCTTCTAGTTGGTAAGATTGCCATCATTCATCTTCAGCAAGAGTGCAACCTCTAAATTTACGTCTCTAGGATTGGCATATCCGCTTTACTATGTCTTCCTTCCCGATTATCTCGCATCGCGCGGCGCCGAAACTGGAGAGTCGGGAGTTTACTACACGTGGAGGAATTACATGCTCAGCAGCATCGCTGGAATCTTCGGACCTGTAGTTGCTGGTTTCATGTGCAATCTCAAGGTTCTCGGTCGCAAGTACACCATGGCAATTGGCGCTATGATTACTATGGCCTTATTCTTCGGATATGCCGCCGTCAAGACTCCTGCGCAAAACGTTGGTCTGAGCTGTGCGATATCCTTCTCTTTGAACATCTACTATGGCACTCGTAAGTCGTTCTACACTTGAGCTTCGTTATCACCCTACTCACAGAATATGCCATTAGTATATGCCTATACTCCAGAGGTGCTCCCATCAGCCCATCGGGCGACGGGTAACGGAATAGCTGTGGCCTGTAATAGGGTTATGGGATTGGTGTCCTCGTTCGTGGCTGCGTACGGTAACACTTCGACATCAGTGCCGATCTTCGTGTGCGCCGCGCTCTACATTGTCATGGTAAGCTATACGTCCTCGCCCAAGCACTCGAAAACACCTGCTGACCCAAAGCCTTTCAGGCCATCGTGGCTGTTCTGTTTCCATTTGAACCTTATGGCAAGCAGTCCATGTAGAAGAATGATGCACCAAAGTCCCACGCGCACCTCTGCTACGACAGCAAGATCAAGGGGAACAGCAAACAACAGCATAGCTGTGAAGCTTTCAAGATGTTTTATTTATGGTTTTGAGCAAAGCTAAGACAGGAATTATTGTAAATCGATGGCGAATTGATCTCCGTCGTAGGAGCAGTGCCTATTAATTATTTCAAGATAACGAACCGACGTGGAATGAGCCCGGTGAGGAACCGAGATAACACTTGTTTTGACGGACTTGCTGCATAGATGTGACGGTGGTTTGAAACACGCCATTCTGTCTGCGAGTATTGATCTTCAGAAGGAATTCCCTCCAAATCTTGATGGAAATACGGAATGATGTGAAGATCGGGTTCAGAAATGACACGTTGCGTACAGCTTGGTCAGCCAACAAACATAGATAAGAACCCCCAGAATGGTGATCCGGCATGGTTGGGTGTGATAACACTGGAACTTTAAATTATAGACAACAATCTACCTAGGTAATTGTCGCACCTAGGTAGTTGTCGCACTGTAAGCAATCGGCGTAGCGAATTCTCGGAAGGAAGGCGCGCTCCCTCCCCGTGCCACGGTCACCTGAGCGGGTCCAAACTCGGGGCGCGAGTACCTTTCTCCCCGAACGGCGGCCCTCTCGACCGGCTGTAGCACTCGGAATGTCAGTTCACTCCCCGCGTGACGACCATTGGGCGGCTCTCCCGGCGGTGCGTTGTACGCACTGATCAATTACTCCACTTCCGTGGTCGGCCGGAATCTGTCACGTACCCGTTTTGATATGAAGATCCTCTTGGAACCACGTCTCGTTGAGTTTCGTCAATATTTCCTGATCATAGATATTGAATCACATAGTTTACACGAACAACATGGCAGTGGAAGAATTTGATGTTGCTGTTGTCGGGCTTGGCGCGTTTGGAAGCGCAGCAGTCTGGCAGGCAGCAAAGAAAGGGGCCAAGGTGGTGGGGTTTGAACAGTTCGAATTTGGGCATGTGCATGGCGCATCTCATGATACTTCACGAATCGTGAGGACAGCCTATGATGCCCCGGAATACGTCGCGCTCGCCAAGTCCGCGTACAAAGATTGGACCGAGCTGGAAAAGTCTACCGGAGTCAAGCTACTCACCATAACTGGTGGAATAGTCGTTCTTGCTACCGACCGTCACTGGACATCCGGCGTCAAGACAACGAATTACACAGCGAGTCTGGACGCCAATAACGTGCCGTACGAGCTCCTCAGTGCCAAGGAGGTCAACGAGCGATGGCCCCAGATCGATCTTGGAGACCATTTGAATGCAGTGTACACTGCCGACACGGGAATGGCACATGCGGCCAAGTCAGTGGCAGCGATGCAATTCGCGGCACGCGCTCATGGGGCCGTCCTCAAAGAAATCACTCCCGTCACTGAGATCGTGCCCCTTGGGGAAACGCCCAACAGCAAAGGAGTCCTCATCAAAACAACAAAGGGTTATTTCCAGGCGAGAAAGGTCATTCTCGCCGCGGACGCCTGGACCAACAAGTTGCTCGCCCCCCTCGGCGCCCAGATTCCACTCACAGTCATGCAAGAACAAGTGACATACTTCAAGCCGAAGAATCCCGAGTCCTTCGAACCCGGTCGCTTTCCCGTCTGGATCTCGATTGTCGACGGCAAGACATTCTACGGATTTCCCACCTTTGGTGAACCTACGATCAAAGCTGCTCGCGATGTCTCGGACAATCTCATGACCCCGGAAGAGCGCACATACGTCCATTCTCCGGAGCTTCTACAAGAGTTGACAACTTTTATGAATGGTTTCGTCTCGGAAGATCAAAAGCTCGAAACTCTGCGGACGGTAACCTGTCAGTATGCAATCACTCCAGACCGGCAATTCATTCTAGGTGCGTTGAGCGACCATCCTGAGATTCTTGTGGCCCTGGGGGCCGGTCACGGTTTCAAATTTGCCCCAGTCATTGGCCGCGTAATGGCCGAGTTGGCTATTGATGGAAAGACAACGGAGGATGTCTCCAAGTTTGGCGTTCCGGACAGTCATTTGCCTCCCCAAAGTAAACTGTAGCATAGCAATGCATAGGTACTCAAGTCACGTGTTGATATATGGGCAGATTCGTGCATTAAAATGACTTTCTTCTCAATCCGCAGGTGGCGCTCTGAGTTCAATAGGAACAGTATTGTAGCTTTTAATGCCTACAAGTCAAGACACCTGTAAGTTATCACACTGTCCAGGGATGCATGAATTGTCACAGGCGTATCGGATGGCAGTAGTTCGAATCCATCTGCGATGGATGAGAATAATTGGAGAGTGGGGCAGGCAGCTTTGCATCTCTTCCAAAATGCGAAAGTGTTTATAAATATCCTACGGGGCACTTTCCACCCGAAAGCCGAGCATCAGGCTATGTCTCGCAAGGTCGTGGTTCGTATTGGCCATCGATAGAAGTCTGCGGTGGTGGATGCGTCGTTTGGCTACAGGGCTATGGTGGCTCACCACATATCCATTGGCGGTAATACGCCCTAAAGGCGCCCTGACGCAGTGGTATCAGTAAGCTACAAGATATAACGGAGATGACTGGTCATATAATCATCGTGGGTGTTTCTCACGTCGTAAAAACCTCATCGGCGGAGTTTCGCACCCTTGTTATTACGAAAGGCAGACTACCGGTATCTGCACGAAACATTATTGTCTCCATGACCACCCCAAGCTGCCGGGACTGACTAACCATATGCGTTGACGAGCCTTGGCCGCATGATGTTGCATCAAATCCAGTTGATGACGACATGAAGAGTAGTATATTAGGGAGGGATGGGAGGATGCGGAGCACCTGCGCGTTGGCTCCCACGCAAATCGGTATTTTATAGCCATTCAATCGGAATATCAACGTTCAAACAACCTTTCTTCACTACATCAACTTTTGTGCTCTGGCGACGATGGTTATTACTGATAACGCGGATCTGGTGCTGCCCAAAGGATCTTTGATCCTTGTCACTGGCGCGTCCGGGTACATGGCCAGCAATTTTATTGTCGAGGCGCTTGATGCTGGCTACAGAATTCGCGGAACGGCGAGGTCGCCCGCCAAGGCCGAGAAAACTCGAAAGATTTTCAACTCGCCAGACTACGATGTTGTTGTCGTCCCGGAGATGCGACCGCCCGGGGCGTTTGACGAGGCCGTTAAAGAAGTCGACGCCATTGTGCACATGTCATCGCCGCTCAACTTCAGCCCCAACCCCAAAGACGTTGTGCCTCCGGCCGTCGAGGGAGCGACATCCATCTTGCGCTCCGCGATAAAAGAGCCTAAGATACAGAGATTCGTCTTTACGAGTTCGAGTACCTCGACGTCCTTGCCAAATCCTGGAGTCAAGTTTTACATTGACAAGAACACGTGGAATACTGAAGTCGACGAGTATGCAGACTTCGATCCACCATATAAGCCTGAAAATGCTTTCAAGGTGTACGCTGCTAGCAAGACGAGGGCCGAACGGGCTGTATGGAAGTTTGCACAGGAGGAGCGGCCTCACTTTGTCATCAATTGTGTAAGAACTTCCTTGGAACGGACGGTATATACCACGCTAACACGCATCCAGATCAATCCTGCTGTCAATATGGGTCGAGTGATCGACTCTCCCGGTGAGACTGGGGGCTTGGTCATCAAGGCCTTCAATGGCGACGTCCAATGGGAGTTTCTGCCACAATACATGGTCAACGTCGTCGATTGTGCTCGACTCCATCTGGCCGCATTGATTGACGGATCAATCAAGGACGAACGGATCATGGCGTTCGACGTCCCCTTCAACTGGAACGTTGTCCTCGACAACTTCCGAGAGTTGTTCCCCAATAAGAAGTTTCCTGATAATCAGGATCAAGGGTCAGATATTTCTGAAGTTGACAACAAACTTGGGGCAGAGTTGCTCAGCAAGTGGTTCCAGCAACCGGGCTGGACTGGCCTCAAGGAGAGCCTGCGCCAAAACGTTGCTGGCCTGGAGTGATTTGGATCATTGGGTCACTGTCCCGACACGCTTCGTCAGTCATTACATATCAACAAAGAGCTATAAGAAGAGCTAGCCCTAGCTGCTCGGAGGCGAAGAGAGCTTTACCATCATCTCATGAATTGAGAAACGTTACCGCTCGAAAGTTTCCTTCTTTTTTCTTCTCTTTTTTTCTCTCTTCTTCTCTTGAGCATACTTTTAATCAAAGCAACGATTTTATGAAATTGCCAAGTATTCAACTCATGATTTGACCTCGGGCTGCTAGCCACGACGAGAGTCGCCGAGCCCTATGATTAGCCCGACTCTAGACTTTGCGACGACACCACTTCATCGCGCCAGCACTTCTAATACTGCAAGATAATCTACCCCAGGTCTAGAAACCTTTCCTTTTCGTGAATTTCCGCATCACGCCACGAGAGACTCTTCTCGGATCGCCCTTTCCGTGAGATGCATGCTGAAAAGCACGACTCACGTTATTTCCGAAGCACCTGCGGCAAGCATTGCGTAAAATGGTCGAATAGGAGCATTTCCGTGGCTTACGCTTTCCCAACTGATGGATCAAGACTTCTTCTCCGTCGCAACTGGCGCATCTTCCGTCTCAGGTCCAGCGTGACGAACTTCCGACACCTCCGAGTTGTCTTCATCAGGGACCTCCTGAGCGCGTGTCAGCGTCGTGCGGAGGCCTATAGCACCCATACTAGCTGTGAACATCATCACGCTGACATAAATAATCAGACTCCGCCATTTACCAGCGCCGAACCCGGGCTGGATGCCGATGTTCTCGGAAGACCCAACCACTGCCGCACCGGTATACCCAGAGGCCACGCATGCGACACCTCGAACGGCGAGAAGGGCGGCGGAGACCACTGTTTCCTCGTTGGGATGATCAGTGTTACCGACAACGGCCGATGCCATGTGACTTCTGACCACGGCAAAACTAAAGGAAAAGGCACCAAAGAGGACGGCTAGTATGACCAGCATCCAGTAGTGCGTGCCAAGACCCCAGAAGACGAGGACAGCAAATGTGCTGACCAACGTGCTCAAGAGCAGTGGCACCTGGGCACCTATCTTGTCCCTGGAGTAATGTTAGAGGCTGCCAACACTGCGCACATCATAATAAATACTCACGTCAGTAGACCTAGGAGTGACTGTCCAATCATGCCCGACAGGCTGAGGAACGTGATGAGGAGCGACCCTTGGGCCAGCGGCAGTCCAATGTCTGTGCTATAGCTGGGTAAATATGCAGCAGGGAGGAAATTACCAAGCCCCTGGAGGAACATGGACAGAGCGAAGAGGTAGAAGCGCGGCCGGCGGAAGGGCTGCCAAGAAAACGAGGCTTTGGGCCCCTCTTCACTCTTGACAGGCACGCGTGGTTTGACGAAAAGAATACCCAAAGATATGCCGGCGCCGGCAATGATGGCCCATGCGATCAGCGTTGTCCGCGATCCGAATTTCTGCAGGACCACTGAGAAGATAGGTGAGCAAGCCGCTGCGGCAAGGTTGTTTGCTCCAAAGCTTTTGGTGATTATGTTTAGTTTTGTCAATGAATGCAAGGGCATACTTGGTTTTTGCCACTTACAAGATTCCGTTCGCGATACCGCGTCTGAGCAGAAACCACTCGTCGATGAAGCTGATCGAAGGCGCGAACAAAAAACCGCTTCCGATACCATACAAAACTCCCTGTGTCATGATCACACCGACGGGCTGACGGTTCTAATGAGCCCAGGCGCATTGCAGCAGAGAAGCAGGAACGTACTGAGGTAGAGAATGCTGCACCTAGAGAGGCAGCAACAACCAGAATCATGCCTAGCCACATCATCGGTTTCCGATACGCAGGCTTTTCGCTCAAATATCGAAGTAAAAATGGGGGTGAAATCTGGAGAATGCCCTATTGAACGGTCAGTTGATCGGCGGAGTCCTTGGTGAGGCCGCGATCGTCACTCACGATCTGAATGACACCCGTGGATACAACGAGCTGGTTGCCCGCCAGCGGCTCATGGTGGAAATAGTATTCCCGAAAAACGCCGAAACAACTTCCAAAGCCTAGCGAAATGGTCAGTATATCTTATCGAAGAAGGACGGCTTTTGACAAACCCCAAGTCAATGTAAGCATCAATGACACGGCGACGAGGACAGTCCATGCTTGGCGCCCTGTATCCCGGGGCGGAATACTACTAGTTGTGCCCAAGGTCATCGCGGTATTCAGTTGTGAAATGAAGATACTGCCTCAAGTCTCAGTGCACTGAGTACATATTAATATAGGATTCGCCAGATGTCGGGCGGAAAACTGCGAATGCTGCCAACGAATAAAACTTCTGCGTTTCCCACGTTCTTTCTATTTGATTCTCTGGAGCACAATCCATTTGCATCTGAACCCTTGACGCCGACAAATTTTCTTCAGCAAACACTTGCCGAGGCCTTGGCGTCAGGGCGTGATATGAAGGATCAGACATGCGCATCTGGGTGGCTGCACCGGGACTCCACCCGCAACCGCCATGATTGGGGCACTTTTGGACTTCACGATGTTTTCCACTCTAGCGGCCACGACATTCATACAATGCCATGGGGCTCTTCGGCTTCAAGTGGCCAAGGGACCAAAGGACCAAATTCCATTGCTGGTTGTGCGACGATCTAGACCCTTCCTGCAGCTGCGCCGCGACAAGGGGTCCAGTCTTGGCTCGCGGATAATAGAGGGTATCCGAGGCCTTAGCCGTGAGCCGCAAGGGGTGCAAGATCGGAATTCTCTGGAATGGGTATCCCGATTGACGACATTCACCATCTAGCGGCCGCATTGCGCTCGCTTCAGTAGCTCGTAGTATGATATGATACAGTATACACAGCTGAGGTAGGCGGGACTCGGAGTAGCATATGTCTTACAAAATTTTATACTTGGCATGCAATGTCATGAAGTACGGTTTTGACGATACTTCACCCCGCCGACCTAAATATACTTCTAAATTGGAACTTTGGAACAAAACAATAGTCCCATTAGGCAGCTGCAGGCAGGATGAAAACTAGGACCCAAGCACGTTGTACGCGAGGCATGAATATTGGTCAATCGCACCGGCGTCCCTTGTCGCGATGAAAATTTTATTCTTCAGAGGCCTCATCGTGGCCCTTGGCGACATGTTCGAGAATCCATCGCGGCAGCTCAATCGGAAATTGCACGACGATAACGATTCTCGCTTTGAACAATCGTCGACACGAAAGGCAATTACTCGATAGCCCGGCAGTAGGCCAGCGGCAAGAAGAGTCACGATCTGGCTTGGACAGAGGCAACTCGCTGAATATAAAAGGGAAGTCAACACCTCATTGTTTTCTCCTAATCAAACCAAAACCTCCATCATTCAACAGTTCTTCCACAGCCTCTCTCCTTTCCACCTTACCAAAATGCCTGCACTCATTGTTGACTCTCCCCAAAAGAACGATCCAGTGGCCCTGGCCGCCCTGAGAACCATTGACTTCTCAAGGCTAATGGACAGAAACCCCGTGGAGATGACCAAGCTAATTCTTGCCTGTCAGGACGTTGGCTTTTTCTACCTGGACCTGAACTCCCCGGGTTGTGAGGGTCTCCTTTCCAACTTACAGAATGTCACCGAACACATGAAGCGATGGTTTAACCAGGACAGAATCACCAAGATGAAGACCGTGACAGTCAGTAACTCACACGGGTACGTGCTCCTCTTCATCATCTACCTATTCCTCTTGCTAACCATAGTCCAGTTACAAGCCAATTGGCCACCACGCCGGAGTTGGCAAGAACAGAGACGGTTGGGAGGCATTGAAGGTATACCCATCCATCTTCCATAGTCTATCTATCGCGCAGATGACTAAGTGCTGATACACTACCTCCAGATCGGACGCTCAGAACTACGCGGTCGCTGGGCATTACCACGCGTCGTCGAGCAGAACATGTCCGACTTCTCCAACTTTCAAGACGAATGCCACTTTGTGACCAAAATCCTACTCGACTGCATCTCGTCGAAGCTAGAGCTTCGCGGAGAGAGCAGCCTCCAAAGCTACCACCGGGACGATGCACCCTCAAAGAGCTCCCTGTTCTTCAACCACTACCCGGCCCTGGACACCTCCAAAGACGAGGTCGGCCAGAATCAGCATACTGATCTTGGTTCTCTCACGCTGCTCTTTGCGCCGCAGTGGGGCCTCCAGGTCCTGTCCCCGGTCGACTTCGTCTGCCGCGAGACAGGAGAGCACCTCCAGTGGCAGAGCGTAGAGCCGCGCCCGGGCCACGCCATCGTCAACGTCGGCGACTCGCTGCGCTTTCTGTCCAACTACCAGCTCCGGTCCGCGCTGCACCGCGCCCTCCCGCTCGACTCGTCCGACCGCTACAGCATTGCGTACTTTCTGCGGCCCAGCGACGACAGCGAGTTCAGGGACAGCAAGGGCCAGAGCACTTCGGCGGTGAACTGGTATATCCAGAAGAACCAGACGTACGAGTCGCACGAAAAGCAGGACGAGTCCATCTTGCTTGGTGGAATCAAGGAACACATTGCTCTGCCCGCCTGACCTTGATTTCGGAGGAAAAGTTGGATGATTTTTGTTTACTTCAGATAAAAGCACTCGTATTTATCTCTTTTCAATGTTTACTAAGACTACCTGATCGGGCCATATCCCAATTCAGCCGTCGGCTCCGGGCTCTACCCGTGCTGATCACCTTCCCCGCCCCACGGTGGGCTGCATACCGCTCCCGGACAATGATTTTCTATTGACTTGAATCGAAAGCTGGCAACGACGCCAAGCACTCGAGCTGTGACTGGGAAATGATTTCTTTGATGGGAATTTGACATTTCCCCTGCCTTTACATTAGTCGGACGCCCTAGCCGCTCCCGCAACATGCCGACCCAGTCGAAAATCGTCTCCGCTCAGCATTCTGGCCTTGTGCAGGTACAGCAATACTGCCCGGCCCGGCCGTATGTGGAACTCAAGATACCTTCCGATGCAGAGCATATCCTTGCCGTTACATTCGAGACAGTTTCTCGGGATCAAGGCATGTTCAATGTACAGACTCGGAAAAGGCACCCCACGCGAGGGCTAACACACTCCTAGGATGGGCCGACTCAAATTCTCCTTCTTTCACTTGGTTCGAAGCGGAACTACTGCGCCCACCAGGCAGACCGTCTGTCGCAACGCTTCATTTGAATAGGAATGCCGCTGGAGATCCGGAATTCCGCACCGCGCATGTTTCATGGACTTCGCAGGACATCGATAACAGTTCTCTCAATATACGCACTTTCCACCAAGAGCTACAGAGCGGCGACGTGATACAGCTCATTCCTCGAGCAGAGTTCAGAGGCTGGGTCAACATCATTAAAGAGGCCTCGATCACTGTCGAATATCAGCCATATGAGGTGGAGAATGGACTCGCACCGACAAGCGTCATCCCCTCCGACAACAGTGCTTTCTACAGCCGAAAGCTTCAAGATGGCGACTCCAACGATACTATTCGCATACTAATTGTTGAGCCCGGAGCGCCTCAAGACGCGATCCACGGAAGTTTTGACTATGAAAGTATTGGTTCTTCCGGTACGGACACACTGGAATACGAGGCATTGTCCTATTTTTGGGGTCCACAGTCAAATCGAGATCAAATTTTGATCGCAATTGGGGACTCGAAAAATTCATCGCCCTCAACAGTTGCCTTTAGCGTGTCACATACTGTGACGTCTGCGATCAAGAATCTGCGTCGCAAGGATAAGCCCCTGAGGATCTGGGTTGATGCCATCTGCATCAATCAAGCTGATCTGCGAGAAAGAGAACATCAAGTCAACTTGATGGGCAGCATATATTCCCGGGCCAAGACCGTGCACATATGGCTCGGTGAGGGAGAGTGCGGTTCAGGCCCAACGCTCAGGGTCATACGAGATGCCTTCAACCTCGGCGTTGACCAGGGCTGTCGAGGCGGTAGCCACTGTTCGTGCGAGGGTTCGCCACACTCCGACCTGGAATCGCTAAAGCAATATGTACAAGGTCGTGAAAACAGTTCATGGCATCATCTGGATGAGGTCTTCAAGTTCAATAAGGAGTTGTTTGACGAGGAACAAACTGCTCGGGACGGCGGGAACCACTGGTATGTCTGGACAATATGGCTACTATTCCGCAATCCATGGTTCATGCGCGTCTGGGTCCTCCAGGAAGCGCTGAGAGCTCAAAGGGCCCTCGTGCACTGCGGGACGACCACCATTCTCTGGCGTGAGCTCGTGCAGGTGGCTGAGTGGGTGTGCGAGCCGGAGTACATCATGCACAGGCGTCATCTACACACCGGTTTAATCCTACCACCTATCTGGAACAAGCTTGGCCGCGAGAGAGATGTACCACTCCTCGACCTATTTCTCGCGACACTCGACATGCGAGCAACGGACCCGAGAGACCGGCTTTTTGCACTGTTTGGTCTAAGCCACGAGATCCACGGGCTCGCAGATACCCGAATGGCGCTCCGTCCCGACTACACCAAGACGCTGGAGAAAACCATGGCCGATTTCACTCGGTGGTGCATTGTCAAACAGCGGTCTCTCAGGGTCCTCTCCATGATTCATTGCTAACCGTCGAGAGGTTGGCGCTGCACAGTCCCCGTGTCGTTAACTCGCAGCTCGGCGGAGGCTACGTGGGCGCTCAGCTCCGAGGGCTACTCGACATGGGCCGATATGAATCTTTTGAGTAGGTTCCCATCACTCAACGTCAGGGGAGATTTTCAGCCAGATCCCTCTCTCGTCGAGGAAGATTTCGAAAGCGACCCACCCGTTTTGAAGCTACGAGGACGCCGAATCGGTGCCATCAAGGCAATAGGATATCCTCCCCGGAGCATGCTCGCCTCGTTCGAAGCGGTCGCTGTTGGCGACGTTCAGTTGGCGCCGAGTGTACTGTCCGTCTTTGTGCATCTGTTTGATCCCTGCGGCTATCATGGCAGCTGGACTCGGCCGTTGGAACGAAACCCTCATCATTCCGTCAACTTTCGGGAATCCCCCTTGGTATACTACGACCATCTGAAAGCTCACCACGCCTATTTTCCCTCGCCACGTGCGCGAGTCCTGAATGAACATGCTGTCAATGGGCCATCGTTTGAACTTGCCGACGTCTCGCACATTCCGTCGTGCATCCACCCTTGCTACTTTCTTGCAACAGCTGGCCGTCGCGGCTTGTGTCCTTGGGCAGCACGTGTTGGTGATGTTGTCGTCACTCTGGACGGAGGCTGGGTGCCTTACCTACTCAGACCCGTGGCTGTAGATTCCAACACAAGTTTCGAGTTCGTAGGAGAGTGTTTCGTGGACGGCCTTACGGGTGAGGACAGTGATACCGTTGTATCGGACTCTGAATTGGAAATATTCAGGTTGATTTAAGACAAATATGGAATATTTAACTCGTTATGCCAAGTCGTCATCCTCATGTGTTATGCTACCGGCCGCTGTGTTATAAACTCAGGTGAGGCGCTCTTGTTTGAATCCCATGAACCAAGGATCGAAATCAGGGTATATGGTATTATTCAGGTTCGCTACTGATGGGTCGGGCGGTGATGGTCTTTCCAATGCTAACAGCATTTCCACACGAACCATTGAAGGACATCTGTAATGCCGTGAAAGAAGCAGGACCGTTGTTGCGACACTTCCGCTACGAGAGACGAGAGACAGGGGTCTGTCGACATACCGGTGCTATGAAAGAACCCGCCTTTGACAGCGTCTAGCGCCCGGTAGCAGCCCCATCCGAGCTGCGTTATAGTCGGAAGACCAAGCTAATGCCAAGCTAACTTCCATCAATGATGATGATCAACCGCTAGATGAGTGCGCCTACTAGATAGTTTTGCACCTTAAGCCAAATGAATCATATGGGGGTTTTTTGGTTAGGCCAGGGGTGGCCGGGTGGGATCTAGCCGAGGCGATCCCAAGGACGACGACGCGGCGACGTTGTTGGTTCAGATGCCCCGCAGTCCCAGCGAGTTCCAAGCGAATCCCACCGTGATGAGATGAGACGGTCGCGATATAATACCTTGGGCTCTTCGCTGGCTTTTATTTCCTTTATCACTCTCTTGCGCTTTCTAGCTCCTCTCATCGGGAAGCATTCCTCGCCCATCCGCGCGCAATGGACGTCGCCAAGATGACGTCGACCAAATGGATGGTGGACTATCCCGGGGTGAGCGCCGCTGCGGTCTTTGCTTCTGTGGTTCTAGGCCTGCTGCTCCTTAAGACACTGTCTGCGACGAGCACCCCAAGCCCGCCTGAGCCTCCCCTGCTGAAGCCTCCACATCCCGTCTTCGGCCACCTGCCGGGCCTGTGGCGCCATGGCATGTTATACATGGACGTGCTGGCGAGGCAGTACCACGAACAATTTCCTGACGGCATTTTCACCGTCTCCATATTCGGAAAGCGCATCTACATTATAACATCCCCCGCCCTGTTGGCGCACACTCAGAACAAGACCCGAATCGTAGATGGCTGGAGTGTGCTGTCGACCGTCACAGCTAGTTTCACGGGCCGGGGCAAACAGTTCTATAATCGCCTGGTCAAGAACAGCCAGAGTCGCAAAGTCGCCAATTACCACAGCGAGAACCATAAACTTATGTACGGCACACTAAACCCTGGCAAGGAACTGGACGGTATGCGCATCGCTTTTGTCGATACCTATGTCTCTTATATCCCTCCACTAGAAGCAATCGTGGACAAGTCAGGCAGCCACACCTTCGATTTCTACGAGTGGCTGCAAGAGTCGTTTATCAACGCCTCTGCTAGAGTAGCCTGGGGTAACGACAATCCATTTTCTCGCGACCCGACTCTCTGGAAAGCATTTACCGAATTTGACAACAACACCACTTTCCTCATGACGAGGCCTTTGCCGCGCGTCTTCGCTCGCGAGGGCTATGTTGCTCGCGAAAGGGTGATTGGGCAGATTGCCCAATTCCTAGCCGAGAAGGACGAGGCCAAGATTGAAGGTCTTGAGCCTCTCATGCGACATACATGCTCTCTCGGGTCCAAATGGGGATTCACGGCAGATGAGATCGCTGCCAACGGGCTAGGCATGGTCTTCGGGCTTGCCGGTAACACGGCGCCCGCCGCAGCAGATACGCTGATCGCCATCATCCGGGACCCGTCGCTGTTGTCGTCCATTCGAGCCGAACTGGCTCCGCTCGTCCACCGCAGCGCCGACGGGACGACTGTCACTTTCAACGCCGCCGACATTCGTGCCCACTGCCCCCTCCTCGTCTCGGCGGCGTACGAGACGATGCGCTTTGTATCTTCGGGATCGACGGCGAGGACGATTGTGGACGACCCCGACGATGCGTCTTCTCCCGGGAGATATCAAATTCTCACGTCGCCCGACAAGTCCACTTCTTGGAGCCTCAAAAAGGGCGAAATGATGTTCATGGCTGGAGGTTTGATCCATACAAGCTCGGCCCACTATACCGACCCTGCGAAATTTGATGCCACGAGGTTTTTACAACACCCAATCCCCGAGACTCAGATTCCAGGCCTGTTTCGTAGCTTTGGGGGCGGCGGAAACATCTGCGGAGGGAGATACCTTGCCATTGCCGAGATTCTGGCTGTTGTATCTTCCATCATCCTGCGGTTCGACATTGAGAAAGACGGTCCTGGAGGGTGGGAACTGCCAGACAAGCGTGACTGTCCGCCACATGCTGCTATTACCCCCCCTACAGGCGTGAAAATGCCAATGATTATCCGGAGGAGGCAAGGCTGGGAAGGAGTCAAATGGGTCAATAGCCATATATGAAAGTATTAGGTCTAGATGGACATCAAGAGCATCCTAGGAACGACGGAAATTCTTCAAAGTGCATCTCGAATAGGCTTAGCAAAATGGCCCGATTGGCAAATACTCTCCGGGCGCCTGTTCCGTCCCCACGACTTGCATTTGGAAACCGTAAGCCATGCACATACTACAGCGCTCACGGCGGTGAATGCAGCGGACAATGTGAAATACCATACCCTGCTTGCGGCCTCGGTAAGCGGCTCCAGGACAGCAACAGAAGCAGCGCCGACCCAAATTTCCGATCGCCCCTCCAAATCCCTGGTAATCATACTTCGTGGCCGCCATGGAAACCCCCAGGCTGTCGCGCGGAATTTGTCTCGAGGGTCACGATATGATATACAGTGGCCCAATGGAAACGCCCTGCTCGGAAGCACATAATGCAGAATCCATGCCAATCAACGCTTCTGTACCCCGCATGATAGCTGCCTGCAGAGATATGTGCATATTCAAGAATTTCTGGTAGGTACGAGTTAGCATAACGGCTCTTGCCAGTCGCACCCGCTGGCTAGCCGGCCGCAGCCTTTTGTCTACACCTTCGTTCATATCATGTGCCAGCCTGGTCCCTCACATCACCGAAGGCTCATCCGTTCTTGCTTCTGAGGCACCCACCATCCGTCCCCTCGACATGCAAGGAAGTTCCGGCGTACAAACGCGCGCACTTCGTTGAGACCATGGCGAGTGAGTGGCCTGCCCAAGTGCTCGACGTGTCCGTGAGGGGCTTGATACGCCGTGTCCCGGTCACGGACATTCTCGATTTCTTTTGGACGCAGTCACTTATGAGCGGACTGGTCTGCGATATATGCGCCCGGCCATTCAACCGAGAGCTGGGGCCCTCCATACGAACCATCAGCGTCCAAGAGGATACTTATCTAGCTGAAACGCCCATTAGCCACATATGTATCACAGACAGGCACCGGCAATGCTTACAGGCCAGAGGCGATAGCTACGTGCCCATCTCACATGTGTGGCATGAGCCTGTCCGCACCGCCCATGAGACTGGGAGGCCAACTCCGGATGCGTGCAACCTGGTATACCAGAGCCCACTGAAGATACTCCAGTCAGCAAGGAGGAGTTTCGGTCCTGGCACCCACATCTGGCACGACTATCTCTCTGTACCGCAATGGTGTTCCGAGGTCCAGCAGGAGATACTCCTGCTCATTCCTGCTATTTACCACATGCCGACAAAGATCATTGTGCACCTGGAAGACCTCGACACGTCACATGCACAGACCATAGCGGATTTTGCAGCCGCTCCAATTGATGGTACGGACAGCGCCGAGCAGATGGAAGAGAGGTATGCTGCTGCCATGGCCTTCTACCAGTGCCGATGGATGAAGCGCGTCTGGGTTACTCTCGAATTCGCGCGTAGCCGACGCTCCTGTCTGATGGACAGCTCTCATAAAATCTGGAGAATTGACGGCGCCTTTTCGGGATCCTTTGTCTGGTTCAGTCAGCAATGCTCATACAATTATGTCATGACCTATAGCCACTTCCCGGCTCGTCAGGCTTTCATGCAGTCTATTCGATTTGTGAGCCGTGGTCAGGACATTCGCTTTCGTGGCCGATCGCTTGGAGACACGATGGACGAGCTGGCGACGCGCGAGTGCAAGTATCATCGGGACCGGTTCCTCGCGATACATGCGTCTCTCGGGACTCGATCTTATGAACAACATGCCCGTGATATTCCTGCGGATACCACAGGCGCGTGCCGATGGGTTTGGACACAAGCGATGATGAATGGCGACTATTCGCCGTTGCTCATGCAACCTATTGGTGGTCGGGAAGGGGAGGCATATGGTCATTCCTGGTTGGTGGGCCATGAGGATATGAATTTCCACACCTGGGATCTCGGACGGATAGTGTCTCCCGCTCAGCGACAACACATCGTTACAGACCAAGTTGTGGTCGCTCCGGTTTTGGACTATGTGGGGACTGTCGAAGCCATGCACCCATTTCCTCTGGACAATGGCCCACTGGCTGCCTTTGGAGCATTCGTGGATATTTTTCTTGAGACGGAGCAATGCTCGGCTGGGAAATTCATAGATGCCGCGCTACTTGTGTTCCCCATCTACCAGTTCATCGAACTTTTTGCTCAAGATGGCGTAACGGACTATCAGATACTTCCGACTTCGCGCGCAGAATGTCTGGAACAGGACCCCGACATTGAATCCAAAGTCCAGGCCCGCCTGCAGAAGTTGATTGACCGGCTACCCAATGATTCGGATCCATCATTGCGCCCGAATTCTTTCGATAGTCTCATCTCACTTTTGCAACTGGACAAAAAGTTTGGCCCAATGGCCAAGGACAACCGTCTTCTTGACCTCGGCAAGCGCTTCCAACAGCGGCGAGATATTGACCCCAATTCGTCAGAACAACTTTGTTACGTGCGCTGCCAGTACTGCCGCGAGACATCTTTCTCACGGCCTGACTTGCGACCCGAGGCAGCAGTCGGCGCAAAGTTATATCGAGTTCCAGGGCTGTCGTATACTATGACTTCAGCCAAGGGTGTGGGTATTCTGATAAATGAAAGAGGGCGCATCGTCGGGAGATCTCGATGTGCGATCCCATTATGTGAATGCAGACAGTCTGAGACTGTAATAATTTCTTAATACAATCATGCCTTTACTCACATTCAAGTGTCATCTCAATGTTAATACGTATATCAACTGAGAGTTTGATATCCATTAACAGTTTCAGCAGCATTCCGTTCTTTCTGTGCATGAGATCACAAAATTCCCTAAAGACCTGTACTGTATCTCCACTTCGCCAGAGTTGCCTTTAAGACCATGGCACGCGGCGTCAGTGGAGCTTTAGGGGATAAGCAGTGCAGGGTTCCACCAGAATACGCGGAAACACCACTACATTCATGAAGGCGCCCTCCAATCGCCATTGGGCTCCAGGGTGGATATGTCGGTTTCCGCGTATAGTAGCGCCTTGTACATTTCTCAATACACTGTTCCTTCGCCTGGGCCAGGTCATTATGGATAGCGATGATTTGCAACGTAATCGTCGAGGTGGTTTACCGAACACGCAGTTTACTTTGCCATGCCCTAGTAAATATTCCGGCAATCGGGGGGTTTCAACTACTGCATGTTTGTATTGTTGCCAGTCTTACGGTGAAGCCATCGTTGAAGTCGTACGTGTGCGTTCAACATAGTCCATGGCACTATATTTACACACAAATCTCTCCCCGCTTTACCATTCCTGCCCGACTGCATCTCTTGGAGCTTCCAGGTCCTCTCTACCATCTTTCATATTCCTTGTAGTTATTCACTCATGACGTCCGCCATTCTTCTCGCCCCAGCGCTGGGCAAATTCCTTTTCTGGCCGCCAACCTATAAGAATGTCACATCGAACGTTCAGATACTCTCGGACCCCGCCAATGTCGACGGCTTCAAGATGAATGCATCGGCCATGGTCGGTAGGGGCGTTCGACTTTTGGTACTTTGACATCGTCTCGGCAACTACTGATGCCGGCCTGAGTATTGTCTTCTTCAACAGCGGCGACTTCCAAGCCCAGCTCGGCAATGATCAGCCTCTCGCTGTGCAGCCGAGTGGAAAGTTTGCCAGCGGAACCGAATTCTTCGTGCAGACAGTTTCCACAGAAGGCGCCTACATAAACAACGATGAGGATGGCGTATCTGCCAACTTCAGGGGAGCCGGTGCCTGCTTTGTGGGTTCGACTGAAGGGGTCGTTCTTCATCGCATTCGATGTGCGTCCGTTTGCATTCCCTGCAGCCGCCTCGAGATTTGTGATGCGCTCGACGAGGTCTAGTCGTCCTGTCTTCCGGCAAACGGCGAGCGCTCATCTTAAGGTGTAGTGGCTCGATTGTGTTGGAGGGGAGGGAATATCGAACCAGCGCGAGTACGGAGGTCTATCCGCGTAACAAACGACAATTTATGGGATACATTGTCACGTATTCCTATTTCGGGTCCGATACGTGCCTGGGGACTTAGCAGGGCAGGCGACAACATGGCCGTTCCTTGAGCATGAGATCAGACTCAGGACACCATTTATTAGAATGACAATATGACTGCTAGGTTGATAGGGAGTGTAAATTGTAGTACTCGCACAGTACTGTCGGCCCGTGCAGAGTCGAGAAGCGAGCCGGCGCGTACAGTTTGCTCAAACTGTCTGTAGATGCGGGAGCATACGCTTCATACTTGAACATTTCTGTTGCGATAAATCTGTAGCATTATATTTGCACAGATGGCAATTCGAAGTTGCAACAGTGGACGGTTATTTTCAGCGCCAAAGATATCGAAAAGTCGGGGTTGAGCGACCTTCAGCATGGAAAAACGTCCGCCCCGAAAGAAATGCTCGCTACCTAGGTATGATGGACATATGGCAGATTATGTTATACAACGGAAAACCATATGCAGTATTTTCAAAACCTCCAGCGTAAATAAGATAAGAATGCCAACTCAAAAGTTTCGACTCGATGCAATGTTCGTTTAAAGTTTTTACCATTCCTGACCGGCCCCGGCGCCCACTCACACTAATATGTAGGTACTTTCGGGCTTCCATTGCCCCATAAATCAGCGACGGTTCCAATGAGTCAAAGACCAAGAACGCTGCTCGTGAGGACCTAATTTTAGGTTGGTGGTAAAGGATCTCAACAGAAACTTCCACTCAGTACACCTGTAATATTGTTATCACCATCACGGGTGATCCAAAAGTTCGCAACAATGCCACTGACTCTGATGTCCCTTCCTCCGGAGCTGGTGCAGGAAATAGCTTCGCATCTTCTGCTAGCGGACCAATCTCTTCTAAGCCGCACTTGCAAATCCCTCAACAGTCTCCTGACTCCTGTCGTTTGGAGCGACATAGAACTGCATCATAGCGGCACCCATGAGGGCATCGACGTCAGGGGGGAGGTGAGCCAATACGTACAGGACATAAGGGAGGGTTTACCTTGGGTAAACCCCACGGACGTCGCCTTGCCTGACGACAAGGAGTATCCGTATCAGGGTCAGGAGTTTGCGCCTTCCCCTCGCAAGTATGCCCAATGCGGCTTTGATCCGCCCAAATGGACAGACAAATTTCGTCGCAGATGGGGGTGCATATACGGAATTTGCCCAAGCAGGAGCCCCGTCAGCCGCGACAACAATCAATTTGGACGGGAAGAGAAATTTATCTGTGTTCGGAGGTTCACGGTCAAGCAGCGCTGGGACCAACTGGCACGAAATGTCCGCTCCCTATGCATATCTATTGGTATCGATGATGAGTCCATGGAGGGGATTTCTACCCTCCAGAATCTCAGATCTCTCGAGATCGTCGGTCTCGCGCTCGTCGTGTCTCATTTCCCAACAGCACCAAAGGTCAATCTTCCAAAACTCGAAAATCTCAAGCTTCGTGGTTACTTCCCGGCGGCCTTCGTCAGATCGGTCTGCAGCAACGCGAAACATATCAAGCATCTGGATCTCGGTCTCTTAGCCACTCCGACAGATGATGAAGTTTACCGGGACACGATATTAGCACCCAGAAGCACTCGGGCGCCGCTCACTTTAGCACAAGCCGAGTACTATCAAACGCATAGCGCCGAGGCCGCAGCGACCGCATCGGCGCCAATCGGGCCGCCACCAGAGGACGATAACATCAATGGAGCATACCCGGAGGAGGAGTGGCTCGATGAAGATGAGCCAATGCCCTGGGCCATCCACGGAGCGATCTGGCTGCCCAGAAGTCTGCCCTCGCGCCTGAAATCACTGACACATCTGCATCTCGTCAAACCGTACACGGGCGAGACCGAATTGGACGTGGCGGGTGATGGACTCGCGCTCATTCCCCACCAATACGAACACGCCCTCAACATCGAGTGGCAGCTTCTCCTCGAGGGCGTTGGGCCTTCGCTGAAGGAGCTCATCCTAGAGCACCGAGCCCCCGCAGACCTAGGGGACACCGTATTTGACGGAGACCCTGTACCCCTTCAAAAGAAATCCAAGGCCGGGTGGACTAGTCCCTGGCCGATTGACTACGATCGCGGGGATGAGCTGTTCTGCAGATCGGTCCTGCGGCTGGTGCTTGAACGGAGCCGGGAGTTCTCCAACCTTCGCCATCTCGCACTCAGAGGCATCCGGATCAAGGGTCTGGCCACTGGAGCACAAGAGGACGTCGTGCCTGGGGAGCATGGAGAGCCAGACAATGACAAGCTACTACGACAGGCGTATCCGGACTGTGAGGTTGAGCTCTTCGAAGACGTTTACCCTATTCACGCGGACGACGAGGACGAGTATTACACCGGGAATGATAATGCCCATCAGGCCATTCAGGACGAAGGCGACGGGCTTCTGCACTCTTTGGCGTTCTACAATGATTATAAGAAGAGATTTGGGCCCCAGTGGAGGGTGCCTGGCTAGATTCTCAGGCTATTGGTTCAAGGTGGATGTATTTGGAAAGTCAGAGTTAAGTGTCATTTACCTTTCCATGCTGAAGCCTTTCACGTTATGCTCTTTATTAATAATAATAAAAAGAACTGTTTCTCAAGCCCCATTCTCCCTTCCACCGCTTTCTCAATCAGTCTTGACTCGCGGTTCCGGTGGAAGCATCTTGTCCAGCGGAGCTTCTCCATCTGGTTAGCGTCCGTGATGAGCGCTAGAATCAGCGCTGTCTAGCGGATACCTACTATACTCCCTGTCAACGTTCCGGTGGAAGTGTCAATCGACTATACTACCTCTTCATCAACGAAATACAAATAGCTGTCTGCGAATAATCAAATCTTTTTATTATCATCCCAAGATTCAGGGATAAACACGAAAATACTCAAATTCTTCATTATCATCCCAAGATTCAGAGGAAAACACGATATTATTGTTCTCATTGCCATTCGTATTTCTATTACTCTTTCCATCATGGCCTCTTTGAACACCATTACGGTGACCATCGGTCAAATCGCTAAGATGATCGATCACTCTCTCTTGCACCCTACCATGACAGACGCCGACATTCTGGAAGGCCTTCGTATCACCAAAGAGTACAACGTCGCCACCGCCTGCGTCAAGCCCTACCTGATCCCGTTGGCCAAGAAGGAGCTGGACGGAACCGACGTCCTCGTGTGCCCGGTCATCGGTTTCCCCCACGGCAACAGCACCACCGACGTCAAGATATTTGAGGCGACATCGGCCGCCAAGGCAGGAGGCAAGGAGATCGACATGGTTATCAACGTCGGCAAGGCGCTCGGCGGCGACTGGGACTACGTCAGGACGGAGATCGACATGATCAACCGGGCCGTCGTTGAGAACGGCGCCATTCTCAAGGTCATCTTCGAGAACGACTACCTCGAGGAGCAGCATATCGTTCGCTTGTGCGAGATCTGCTCCGATCTCGACGTAGCTTTCGTCAAGACCTCCACGGGCTACGGCTTCGTCAAGCAGCCCAACGGGATGTACTCGTACAAGGGTGCCACCGTCCCGCATCTCAAGTTGATGCGCAAGCACTCCAAGCCGAGTGTTCAGGTCAAAGCCGCGGGGGGTGTGAGGACGCTGGATGACTTGCTGCACGTCATGTCTCTTGGTGTGACGAGAATCGGCGCTACTGCGACGATTGCCATCTTGGAGGAGGCTGTGAAGCGTGGCATTAGTAATGAGCCGACCACCGTCGAGTTCAAGCCTATCGGCGCGGAGAGCACGGGGGGCTATTAGAGCATCAACTTACAGGAGACACGTTCGGATAGTCGAGTATTGATGTATATACGTACTCTTCAAGATTCTGCGCTCGTCACGCTTTCAAGAGATAATCATGTCATGTCGTGACGTTCGTGGTTGCTAGGTAGAGAAGATTTCTGAATAGTGCCGGGAGGCTTTTAAATGTAGCTCATCCCGGTAAATTGTTTATCACCACCTTTCAATGTTCGCTGTATAGAGAGCTGACCGACACACCAGTCGCTTTCGAACGGAGACCACCGGATATGGGCGCCAGAGAAATTGTCAGATGTAAGCTGTGCTTTTCTGAGATTGATGCGACATATGGTGCTAATCAGCTCCTAGGATGCAATACGGAGGCTTGTGGCCTCGAACCAGACCGCAAAGAACTACGACTGAGATGTCATCTGCTGTCCGCCTGAGCTGGCGTTCTTGGGAGGCTATAGATAAGGCTGTTATCGGTCCTGCCGGGTCAGACGGGATGAGGGTGCAGCAAAACAGCCCGGGGTTGGCTCCTGGATAGGACTTGGTGGCCAGCCTGGCAACGACTGTGCCGTACGCTACTCTGTCACCCGACGCTCTTCACACATACTTTCTTACAGAGGCGGATTTAATGAGTTTTACCTGCTGTGACTTCTTTTCATCCTTTGGCTGATGCGCCGATGCGCCGGTCGCACCACAGCATGGCATACCGTGCTTCCTGTTTCACGAGCTTAATAAATCACATATTCAAAGAAAGCCCGATATATCATTTGCAGGTCAAATGGAGATTTTCTCTTGTCATTATCAATTGACCCATGACGATATGACGTGCATGATAGGCCGTCATTTCCTCCTTGTGTGACTCTGCCACGCTGCGGCTGAACTTCCAGCGAACAGAATGCCTGACAGAGCTAAGCCCCTTCCAAGCCCATTTCACTTTGTACAGAATCCCCCCTTCTGCCATTGAAAAGGCCTCGAGTCCACCCCCAGTCCGCCCAGAGCCTGATGGCGTCGGTAATGCTTTTCGGCTATGTCCGTTGGATGCGCCTCAATAAAAAATCACGTCAACGGGTCACGTTTGATGTTTATATATGCTTTTCTCGCTGTGGGAATGTAAAGCTGTCTCTTTTTAAGATTACGAGCAAATGTTGAGTCATTCGTTGAATTCCTTCCTTGGCCAGCTATGGCGATGATAGATCTCCTCCCCATGCATCTGGCGAATGGTGTATACGCCACCAGGTGCGCGATCAAGGCGTGGCAATTAAGTAAGCATGCGATTATGCGGAACTACTCTGATTGATACTCACAAGAACTTCAAAGCACCATTTGAAGCGGCACCTCTCAACAAGTCAAATGATCAAAGAGAAGATGATATCCAGTCATACTGGTTAGTAAAGACTGTAATCCGAGCTTTATGTCATGATCCTGACAATTGATACCAGCTCCCACGTGCGGTCGAATACTGCAGCAAGATCAAGTACACTATTGTAAGACCGACAGCGATACATGTATAGCACATATCATGCGGACGCCTTAATAATTCATATCCCTCAGCATTATTCCTCAAGAGGGATCTCGGGGCTCCTTGAAGATTACCGAGTCCGGAGCAAATACACTTTCAGCCGCTATTGATGCATCGCCCATGTTCAAAACCGTGATCGAAAGCTTCGAGAGGGATCTTACGGACTATTATCTTGGTCGGGCTTTCGTGGAGTTCAGTCCGCTGGCGACGCTCAACTTACAAAGAACAGCATTTGATTTCTGCTGTCTGCTTCCATACGTGGAGAGAAACACTTACCCTATCCAAGATGTTTCAGACAACAGCTGCTATCGCGAGGTCATGCAGTGGTCGGTGCGGCAGCAGGCACTATACAGCTCATACAGCTCACCAAACGCCAAGACGGACACGACGGTGCTTGTCAATCCGGCGGATGAGCTTTGGCGACGCTTGAAATCCAAATACAGCTCTTATCCGGTTCTCGCCAGCGATGACGAGGGATGGCAAGAGATTCCTTGCATCGTCTTTGAGAGCCTCACACACGACTGGGCAATATACATCGGATGCCTTCATAGAGCGGTAGACAAGATTGTACGCACGAAAGCAACCCCCTGACTAATCTTCCGACTGACACAATATTCAGAAAAGAGATGCTGCCGTCACACGCCATGATGAGATCACCGTGGGCGAAGCCAACACTCAGACGTTGCGCGATGGAATGGAGATGATGGATCGGCTTGACACGGTTCACCATGTCCTCGGCAACACAATATCGACCTTGTCGCAAATTAAAGAAGAGGCGAAAAGGCACGATACGATCTGGAGGCGCGATCGCGCGATGACGGAAAAGGTCGCATTCTCTCACCGCGTCGAGAGCGTCGTGCGACAGCTCGAGTTCGAGCGAAGCCAAGTCGAGCGCATCACGGCGAGGCTCAAGGGCGTGGTCGGAATGGTCCGTACTACCGCGAGACGGCCATGTCAGGTTTTACTCAGGCTGACACGTCTCCAACAGATCCGCGACCTCGTGAACTTGCGCAGCACCAACACGATGGAGAAAATGACAGCGCGAACCATAATGGAGGCTCGCACGATGCGGGCAATCGCGGTGGTGACTCTGTGCTTCCTACCACCAACGTTCATTGCCGTGAGTCCATGATTCTTACCGATCGCTTTACTTCACGAGGCATGAGCTGATATCCGTCAGGGTTTTCTCGATATGGGATACATCAATGTTGCATCTGGAGGTGGTAATCTCGTAGTTAACGCAGAACCGGGTTTCTTCCTCTATATTGCCATTACTATACCCCTGGTACTGGTCATCCTCGGTGGCTATATATGGTGGGATTGGCGGAGTATGCGAAATCTTTCGTCACAAGTTCCGATGCAAAGTTATATCGTGCCTGTCAGGGACGATATACATCTTGTATAGGGCCCACGCAACAAAAAGGTCTCGTGGTCGCTGGACGACAAATGAGAGATGGTTCTAGAACAGATTTTTGCTCTAGGAAATTATATATACTACACTTACAAAAGTCGCCGTATGGACGACCGAATGTCTTTTGTCCGAAGGGCACAAATTTGCCGCCTAAAAAAAAGTTCGGATGAATTTTGAGAAGAATTTCGAAAATATTTTGTGCTATTATTTCAAAATAGGTTTATTTTAATACTCTTAAGAGAGAGAAAAAGCACAATCTCGCCGACATAACCTAGATATACTTTTGTAACATTGTTGTACCTATATAATCTAGAGAATAAAACATCGTCGCCGACAAGATAAGGTGCTGGGGCATCAAGAGAACAAAAGAAACGCAAGTTAAAAGCCAACCACCACTAGTGATATCACTGAGTGTTGTTACACCTGGCATTCACGGCCACTTTTGATAACCGAGAGGATTGCGACGGTAGAACTTGATGAGATGACAATTGACTGCCTTGTAACTTTGATGATATAGTGCACTACTTCAAGTTTTGGTGCCCAAACTCATTCCTCCATCCAATATGAGACTCGCCCCAGTCGTAAAACTAGACCTCGAACTACACAGGAAGATAACAGTGTCAGCGACTTCCTCAGCTCGGCAGAGACGACCCATCGGGATGCCGGATAGCATAGAGTGCTCTAGTCCCGGAACAACTTCCATGGCTCGTTGTATCATTGGAGTATTTGTCCAAGTCGGACATACACAGTTGACTCGGATTCCATGCGGGAAGTTGTCGATGGCTGTCATCTGTTAATTGGGGAATCATCAATAGGGCCTCTGGACTTGCCTGCAGTCTTTGTGATCCCAAGCACAGCATGCTTGGACGTTGTATACTGCACCATGCACGGTACGGAGATGTAAGAAGATATCGAGGCCAGATTGACAATGGATCCTCGAGTGGTTCCTCTTTCCGGATAGGCAGCGCTGACTTGCTTGGCGTCCTGAGATTTCATGGCAGCGGATACAAGGCTAGTCACCAGGAAGGTCCCGTGAACATTGACTTCCATCAAGCGCTTGAAGTCGACAAAGCTGGCATCTGCGACTGGATCAAAGGTTCCACCAGGGATCTGAAATATCAAATGTTAGCCAAATCAGACCCGAATGCAGAAGCTGCAATGTTGGTCCAAGACTCACGCCGGCGCAGTGGATAGAATAGTCAATGCAGCCAAATAGCCCGACTGTATAAGCGACAGCGGCCTTGACTGATTCCTCGAGGTTGACATCAATCTTGATTGCTTCGGCTCGAAAATGGGGATGGTGAGCAACCGCCTGAATGCCTTTAACAACCTCTTCGGCGGCTTCAACGTTAAGGTCAGCGACAAGGACGCCGCTGGCACCTGCCTCGGCCATCGCATAGCAACAAGCCTTTCCGATACCGCTCCCTAGAAGAAATCAGCTGTAATGAAACATAAAGAGGTCAGTGAGATGAGCGTACCACCGCCGGTGACGAATGCGAATCCATCGATTTCCATTTTCGTTCTGGTTAGTCTTTGGAGTTCGAAAGAAACGTACAGAGGCAGCACTCAGGAATCAAAGAAAGCAAGTATGAATTAGACGATGGCAGGTCGCAGGTATTAATGACTCAATTGAGAGCCCATGTGATAGGAAAATATCACACCCGAATCACATTGACGAGTGCATATTCGAGTTGGTTACAATGTACAATAATTACGGCCCCATCCCAGCTAGTGTATGTGGGTTGGTTGTTTGTATGCGCATTCGAGTGGCCATCTGATGTGGGTGCATCGAATCAAATGTTATGCCAACATTGACAATCCCGGCAGCAAGTACTTCCAACATCGAGGATGCTGAGGGGGCTCTCGCTCATTTGGAAAAACAGGTCGCATTGGGTGAATCGACTCTAGTACATTATTGATGCCCTATCATTCTCCTGAGTTGAAGGATAAAATCCACGTCCAAGTTCATTGCATCGAGATTTACTGCGCCAGAAAACCGGAGATGGACGTCCACATGGCGACAGGGTTCGAATACATGGGGAAATGCCCACAGTGCGGTATTTCAGCCAGCTGCACGCCTCCCTTTTCGAGCGCGGGGATATAGGAGAGCATGCTGTATTGCTCGCCATACATGTACATCCTCGGAAATGGAAGCGCCAGAAACTTGGCCAGCAAGTCCCCTTCATCAGACAGGTGTACCATAGACTCGAATATGCCCCTGACGGCCTCGGCCCGGACCTTGGATCGGACATTGGAGGCGTAAAGAGCCGCCGAGAAGAGCGGCGAGTGGTAATTGCGCTCGATGAATGTCGTCAGAAACGCTTCGGGGTCCTCGTCTGCCCAGGTAAAGATCTGTCTGCTCAGGAAGCAGTCTTCGGGTGATAGATTGCCCTTGATGTTGACAAAGCTTAAGATGGACTTGGGAGCCAGAGCCGCCAGCTCGAGAGCGGTAAGTGCCCCCATCGAGTGGCCGACGAGGTGAAATCGAGAGATACCGTAGTGCTGGAGGACTTTCTGTGCCGTCTTGACTAGAAACGGGATTGATATCTTGGAATAATTCGTCAAGGTCGTGTTGCCGCATCCGGGCGCATCGAACGCCACAAATGCCCGGTCATTGAACGATTTATTGAGGGCTATGTCGAGGTAATCTTCCTTGCTGCCGCCGAATCCGTGCAGGAAAAGTATAGGGTCCAGTGCACCCCCGTGATGGGTGGCGGACACTTTCACCGAAACCCTGTCCACCGTAATGTCGAGAGACTCATGTCGGATTTGACCCGGCGCATCTGCTATATCACCCATATTGCGCCTTCGGCGTTGATACCTGCGGCACGAGATTGCGATGAGTAAAGAGAGTGAGAAGATCAAGCAAAACTTTGAAAGTTTTATGCGGAAGGGGCAGCGTTCTGTACTAGAATGAGGCTGTTTAAAAGATGTTCCAAAAAAAAAAATATATATTTCAAGCTCGAGTCATACCTCCCGGCGAAATGAAGCGGTCGCCGAGCTCGCAAGTCTATGGTCATAGATGGGACTCCAAGTGGAGTGGGCTAGTATGACTATAGGCGACTGTAGGCGGTCGCTCGGCACGATCCGTCACTTGACCGAGTCACTATCCGGCATGTTCATCGCATCGCCGACCGACCAGCGTTGAGTGCATTCTACGATGACGAATAGAGCCAATCAAAAGGAACATAATCGCAAGCGTTATGTAAACCCTCGATCGACCCGTCACGCTCGTTCATCGTGTGTCGTTTTGAGCCATATCAGCCTTTTAACATAGGTACCTATTTGGCTATCAATCCTAATGTCGCCGTGCCAGTGACTTCTGGATCGGATTCAAATCAAGTATGAATGCAGAGAATATTATGCCTTTACCCTCTCAAACAGCGGTCTGTCAACTGGCGGTTCGAATTGTGCACACACTTTTGCCGCAAGTTTATATGATCTACTCGATATACTTACGTCGAGCACATCTTACGCCCTGGGATTTTTGTGCGATTGAGACTGGAGGCAACCTTACATTGCATTTCTAATCAAGTTTTGCTACGCATGGAAGGCATTCTAGCTATAGAAGGGTACCTCGTCTGATAACGTCACCTGGCTGGTAAAGCTGAAGGTCGACCAGGAGCATTATGACCTGATGCAAAGTGCACTTGCACCTCCTTGGTCATCGCGCAGGTGTTGGTGTTGATATTAATTGTGGTTTACTCAAGGTGGCCCTCTATTTACGCTTGCCCGATTGACTACGTTTGTCTTGCAGCTGCAAGCTGAGTATGAATCAGACCATTCCATCTGATCTGAAGAAGGGCTAGATATCCTTCCAGCTCAACTCTGCCTGGTTACGCAACCTATCGTATTGACCAGTAGGATTGATCACCCGAAAGTGATAGGGCACCATCTCAATAAGCTCTCGTACGGATGGTTCCATATCTTGGCGCGTTATGACCAGTGACTCAGCCTTGCAACGTTCCACACTTTCCCTTCCCAGACGCGCGGCGTAAGCACAGGGCCAAAAGTGCTGCTCAGCTGCATCGGATTAAGCAACTCCGTGCCAAGCCACGTGCCTCTGATGCGCAGCTGAAAACAGGATAGAATTCGCGGGGAGGCTTCGAGCTGAACGATGGACGCTGCCAAAGTTGAGGCTACTGAACCATAGCCTCCCCGTCGGTAAACTCCAGCGAACTGTATATAGGGTCTCTCTTGTGGTATTTTATCATGTGAATCACAACTCTCGTGAGTTGCCAGAAGCGTTTTCTCTCGAGACCAATCTTGGGGTTGCCCCTGCGGAATGTCTCACATGCTTCGATTCTGGCAGGCAAGAACGTCTCAGCTATTGGTTCCGGATCAATCAGGTTGTCAGCAAACGTAAGCCTGGATCTCCATTTTTTCTCTGGCACCAGACAAGTTAGTTGCCGTGCCGAATCTAAATGCCAAGGGGGCTGATGGAATAACGCTCGCTTAGAACGGAAACTTTTTGGTGTTCTTCAGCCTTGTGCTGACCATAACTTCGGATATCGACGTATCAAATTCTTGCTGACTGTCTCTGGATTGAAAATGTATTTATATGGGATGAAACTGCCAATGTGGTCAGCTTTTTCTTCCTCTCAATCAAATAACTTTTTCTTATTCATTCATCCGACACTTTCAAGAAGCAAAAATGTCCAACTTGATTAACATCAATGGTTTCCAGGGGATGACATACTCCCGCCAGAGCTCCGAGTTCCAGAAAAAAGACTATGACTATTTCAACCAGCAATATGCTTCCTCTAGTCATCAAAAGGATCATGACATGAATCCGAAGCACATCGTCCAGCCCAAAAACGATAACGATGTCATTGCCGCCGTCAACTGGGCAAGAGACAACAAAGTCGCTGTCGCAGTGAAGAGTGGCGGCCACCAATATAGCGGCGCTTCTTCCACTGGCGGCAACAACATCCAGATCGACCTCACAAATACCTACAAGGACATGATGGTGCTGGAGAACGTCAAGGTCCCCAGTGACAGGGCCATGGTGCGCGTAGGAGTCAGCAACCAGCTCCAAGACTTCAATGCCTATCTCAAGCACAATGGTCTCTTTGTCCCACATGGCCAATGTGCCTACGTCTGCGTAGGAGGTCATCTCCAGGTCAGTACTCGGCGTTATTTTTTCCATTCCTGGCATGTCTTTCGAGGTGTGACCCAGATACTGCTTTGTCTGTTGTCTACATAGAGGCATTGAGCAACTTGTGTTGCTCCTGCTATCTATTTCGGGACTTCTGACTCTCCATGTTGCTCTTACATTACCCAGAATGAGAAATAACTGACACCATTTGTTGAATAGACAGGCGGCTTTGGGCAGCTCGCGAGGAGCTTCGGTCTATTCGGTGACCACGTAAGCACGATTCACATGATCGACTATGCCGGCAAGCAACAAGAAGTCACCAAGGAGAACGACCCTGAGCTGTTCTACGCCATCACCGGAGGCAGTCCCGGCAACTTTGGCATCAATACTCATTATGATGTCGAGGTATACCGGGCCGACCACTATGATGGCACTGTGGCTGGCTTCAACGGCGTCAAAGGACCACATGGATGGAAGGGACTCTTCCTCTATAACAAGAAGGTTTTGGCAGACCTGCTGCAAATCCTGGCCAAGATGTCGGATAACACTAAGATGCCAAGAAACTACGATCTGTGTCTCAGCGTCCTCAGCACCGACTTTCCCGTCACCAAGCTGTTCCCCGACCTTCAAAATGATAGCCTGTGGCAGAAGATTCAGAAGCAGATCAAGAGCGCTCTTGCAGACGACGTTCTAGACTTGCTCAATGGCAAGTTCCCCGCCATCATCGTCATCTATGCCCAGTGGTGTCCGATCACCAAGGAGGACAAGTACGACGCGGAAGTCGACGCATGGTTCGAGCAGTTCCGCAAGCTCCAGAGCCAGATTGAAGGCCTCTTTGCCCAAGAGTTTAACAATGCAGGAGACAAGCCAGACGACAAGGTGGACATGGCCAAGATGACCGGACAGTGGATCTTCCCCAAGAAGCGGGAGTTCGACCTGCCCTACGAGAAGCGGACGTGGGTGACCAACGCGACGAACCTGGCCACCTCGGGCTGGGTCCAGGACGTGGTGGACCGGCTCGAGCTGATCTACAACCCGCAGCAGAAGCTCGGCGACGGCAAGAGCCAGCGGGAGCAGGAGGTGTACGACCACTGCAAGCTGTCGGTGCAGATCCAGGCGTACGGCGGCGACAACTCGCAGTTTCGCAACAACCGGGACAACGGCACGTCGTACAGCTGGCGGGACACGACCATGGTGCAGGTCCTCGACTGCTTCTACCACGCCTGCGACGACGACGGCCGGGAGACGGACCGCTACAAGAAGTACGCCGTCGAGTGGCAGCTCCAGAACGACGCCAAGATGGTCGGGCCTAAGAGCAACTTTAGCAAGACGGACAGGCGCGTGCTCTGGGGCTCCTACGGGGACTGGGACCTGTCCAAGCCCGAGATCTGGAAGACGTACTACGAGGACGAGGCCAAGTACAAGCGGCTGGGGGAGGCCCGCGGCAGGGCGGATCCCAACGGCACCTTTACCGCGAACCCGTTTGCTGTCAAGGCCATCCGGGCAAGCCAGCCCTCAAGTCATTTGTAATGAAGATTTGTGGCTCGATCGGGCTGTTCAGCTGCGCAAGGGAACGAGAGATACTCATAATCTAGATGGTCGTGACACTGGGCTGGTACTTATTGATCATGGAGCGTCTAACACATCGGAAATATTTGACACAATCCGTTAATACTATCAAGTAGTCAAAATAATCTTTTTCTTCTTCAAGCTTTGAGATTATTTGATTGGAACAAAATAATAGCACGCGAACAAATTAGGTGAATTATTGCTATCCTCACCTGTCCTTGTATGTGCGTACATGTTTTACAGGATGAAAACAAATAATACGTGCTGGACTTTCACAAGCAATATCCCCATTCACTTAAAAGTCTTTTTCAAGCTCGAAATATTTTATGATCAGATGATGAAATCATACGTATTAGTCCTTTACTTATCGCATGTGAGTGTTGACTGCACCACGTTGAATCGCGAGTCTTCCGAGTGTCAGTCAAGTACTCGACGGCTGTTTGTAGGCTGTCAAGCAAATGGATCGGCATCCGGCACGCGACACCGCATCCGAGTGATAAAATATCAAGGTTCATAGTTTGCGCTTGGATAATTACAGTTGAGACACGCCAACGAGGTCAACACCACCGAGTCAAGGACGAATTTGTTTATTTATGAAGTGTCCAAGACGGCAAGAACGGCATCATGCCAACATAGTATACTGACGGTGACTATCATGGGGAAGTAAACAGTGAACCGAAGGCGAGGATGCAGTTCCGCAGTTTATTGGCTTTACGCAAGAGCCATTGATACAACGGCTCTGCATTTCTACATATATTTAGAGTATCTGATCAGGTCAAGCTAGTTTCAGAGCTTCTTTTCAAGGCCAGCCACCGTGCCAGCCAGCGTAGACCGGCAAATAGATTATATCCAGCCTTATGGACAGTTTACTAGATGTCTGGGGGGGCATAATTGTTGCGCATACTACCGGATTCTTATTCGGGTCTGCGTTAACCTGGAATGATCTACAGAGCAATAAAGAAGTGCCTGTTTAGCGGTTTCGTCCCCGGTGGCTTTGCGCTGGGAAAGGGGGCCAGCAGCGAACACGATAGAAAATCAATGGCCCGTCCGTCGGTAGGTAGCAACGAGGCAATGCGATGGAGCCAAAGACCGCGCTCTGGAAGGTCGACAGGGAGCCTTGGGATCGCGTGGCCTGTACATCACAGGACGCATCAGCATCAGTGGGTTGGCCATTGACATGTCGGCGCTCCGCTCAGCCTAGCTGTCAAATACCAAATACGGATCGTCCATGTCGAGAAAAAGAGGGGCGCGGCCATATGAGAGTGGGTTGTTCAGGCTCAACGGGTGGGTGTGGTGAGCATGGACGCCGCAACAGGCGCTGGGGGCAGTCCGCAGCTCATGACTGCAAATTGAGGTCTGAAGATGGGATGGGCAGTGCCAAGGGATCTGCTCCGGTAGGCATCGCACAATGTTCGTTCGTCTCAAAGAAAAAAGACAAGCAATTGCCGCACCCCGAAAGTTTGTTGTAGTGTCTGTGGCCGTCTCATATTTCATAATTCAGACGGCCAGTCCGCCCGGGAACTGATAGCTAGCCGAACCTGGAAACGCAACCAAGAACGGGCTCGGCCGTTTGTTTCGTTTGTTTCCAGCCATCAATATAGATGCTAAAACAATAGCAAAGGTACTGGCTGCCCGCGTCTTGGAGACAGATGTTCGGCTTCTGCCCTTCCTGGGCGTTTGAGACGGAGCAGACAGAAAAATTTACTCACGAGCGACGAGCGGCGCATCGTGCTAATCAGCAGAGGGTCAAGACTTGAAATTAAGCATCCGATGCAAAACAGGCCATCGCCGGCAGGTACCCAAGATCGCACCAAAGACTGTCAGACTATTTTTGTACCCTGAGGAAGCCTAAGAAGGTGACGAATCTGCGCCGAAGTTGACCTCTGTGACGAATCATCAACCGGGTTGCGTCGTTGTCTCCCCTGAACAACAGTAATAGCCTAATTTCGCCTATGCCTTCTGGGCAAGCACTACTAAGCTACCAAGGGGCCGGGGTACCTGCTTCGCTGGGCCTATCAGCCAATCGTGTGCCGGGTGTCCCTGGCATATGTACCCCACCTGCCCGTTCCTGATTAGAGGCACGGGCCACTGATCAGCAATGGACAGGATGGGCTCGGAGCTCTGGGGGCATTGGCAAATGATGGGAGGGATGGAATGCGCAAAGGCCGTGTAGGCGCAGTTGCTCTCCGTCTAGACTCTGCCGGTGTTGGACTTTGGCCGTCTGTTCTTGAGCTTCCGAGGGAGTTGTCGGTAACTATTCGTATCTCATTACTACTACGAGGCCGTGCATACCCCGACCGAGGTCTTGGGATGAAAAGGATGAGATGAGAATTTCCACACGTTCCCCTTCTAGACCGCTGTCAAGAGGCCTCTATCAAACTGGTGGTGAAGGCGGCAGCTGACTGTTGGGAGAGAGCACGAGCTTCTGTACTGGTTGGGCTTCGGGAGAACTCGTGGAGAAAACGTCAATAAAGGTAGATAATGCAAGGTTGACAGCATTACAACAGGTCATCATAGGGGAAGACCAGTGCCAATGCGCGCTTTCGGGCGCAGCCTGCCTGCCGAAGCATTGTTGGTCCCGAGAGCATTATGCTCGAGTGTTTGGTTATCCCAAGATGATCGCATTTTGGAGGAGAACACAATCAGCCATACAGTCGCTGCTGATATAGATCTGCCGGTCCCAAGCAGCAGGTTCTTACGTCAATTGTAAAGACTGATGATGCAAACCTCCGTCGCAGTGACCGTTTGCTTGTCCCTCCCTGTCTCCGCCGTTGAACTTTCAGAACTCAGTTTGAAGTTTGGGGCATACTACGGGTCGTACGGGAGTCGATCGATGGACCCGTCGCCATGTTTGTCGAAAAAGTGCGCGCTGTTTTGAGGGAATGATCGACGTTCTCCCACAACGACCAACCCACTCGCGGCCCTGCTCTGGAGTCTGCATAGAGACTACGAAATGGGAATATGGTACCGTGATATCGCTCTGTTTGTTAGTCTAGATTCTGTTCAGCCCTTTTAAGGCTCAAACGCGTCGTTGCAACGTTGAACAAAATGTGATCTGCCGCCGGGTGTTCACAACTCTCGATGCACGTATTACGGTACACCACATGGAAGCAGTGAAGCCGTACATTGTAGTAATGCAGGATTGGCAAGCGCCCAATGGAATCTGCAAATTGTCGCTATGGGGCTTCGGATTGGAGCTCTCTTCGGGGAGCTAATGTAGGTACCTCGGGGGAGCTGCCAAGCTGCCATGGGTGGCCCCACATACCAGGGTCCTCCCTAGCATCGCTCAATCCCAGTGCCCAGTGCCTGGCGCGCATTGCCCACCACCCATGGGCCACCCACCACTGAATCCATTCCCTCCTCCCGCTATTACCACAGCTGCCGCTTGCTTCTGTCTCTGTTTCTACTCTTCTTTCCCTCACCGTCCGTTCATGTTGTTCGTTCGCTGTCGCCTCTCACAACGGCACTTACGGCCTCTTCCCCCCATCCCCTCCTCCGAGATTTCGGTTTAGTCGCTCTTGTGGCTCTTCCCTAATTCTCATTCCATTCTCTTCAGCATATCGTAAACACGGCCCGTTCGCAGCCACCCGATACTCGACGAAATCGCCCACCTTCATTCTAGGAACAACATTGTCTCGACGACTTTGCAGGTCAATTAATTTCTTTTACAGCATCTTGACCTGACACAAGCCTGTCACTCACTCGTTTCGACAATTGCTATAACGGACTGAACACCAAACATTCTCGTGTCGCAAGCTTCTCCGATCGATAAACATTCGACCGACGACAAACGCCAACACGCGCGCTTCATTCCGCCGCGCAGATGACCAAACGGCAAAACAGCACACGACGACCGTTTTAATTCCTAGTTCTTGCGACTTGTTCCTAATACAACCAGCGGTCCTCCGCTCAAGTAGTAGATAATCTGTAAATATGCCGAACCACCACGACCACAAACACCTGGCGAGGGCCAACGGCCCATCCACCGTCTATGCGACCGTTTACACTACCATGAGCGCCACCTTTACCGACGAAATTGCTGGATATTCGACCGTAGGTGTGGATAATGATAGCACGGCAACATCTGCAGTCGAGGCCGCGGCCACGACTGCAGCCTCTGCGGAAGACTCGGACCTGCCCGCATCAGTTGTCGCATCCGGAACTCTCGATGCATCCGAATCGAATCTGGCCATGGCGACGAGCCAGTCCGCGTCATCAACCAAGGCTACCGCCACGACTACCAACGCTGCCAACAATGCCGCTGTTGCCTCGGCGTCTGCGACTTCAACTTCGACTTCGAGCTCAAGCAGCGGCGACAGCAGTGGTGTAAAGGCCGGTATCGCCTTTGGTGTTCTTGGTGGACTTTTGTTGCTTGGTTTACTCGCCTGGTTCATGTTCAACAAGCGGAGAAAGCAGATGGAACAGCAGAAGGCTCTCGACAACGAGAAGAGCGGTGTTGCTGGAGGTGCAGCTCCTGCTGTCGCCACTGGAGCCGTTGGAGCCGCTGCTGGCGGTGTTGCGTTTGCCGCCGCAGCTGCCGACCGACGAGACTCTGTACAGACAACCCACACGACCGCCGATGCTCCTCGCTTAGAATTGCGACCTGTTACCCAGTTCATGCCCAACTTTGGGGAAAGACGTTCCAGCAGGGGCGCGGCTATTGCTCTCGGTTTGGCCCCGGTGGGCAACTCGCAAGCACGTAATCTTGCTGCCCCTACCGACCGTCCTTCGACTAGCCAGAGCAACGAGAACCCCTTCGGTAGTGGTGCTGAACAGCTTGACGGAGTCTCTGAGATGTCTGTTCAGGCCGCCTCGCAACCCAACAACCCCTTTGACGCGCCCGAGAACGTCGTTGGCCTCGCTCAAAGCACCGACGATCGCAGCGTTTCGCCTGTCTCGGAACACTCCCCTGAAGGATTTGCTGCCGGAGCTGCTGTCGGAGCCGCTGCCGGTGCCGCCGCTGGCACTGCCCTGACCCGAAAGCAGTCCAAGAGAGAGGCACCTCAGACTCTTGATCTCACCAAGGCCAACAGACCCGCTCACGTCCTCGAACCCATTCCCGCTCCCGCAAGCCCTGCCGGCACCGAATTCAGTCTTACGGAAATGGAGCCCGGTCAAACGCCCGCACCTTCTAGCAGTGCTGCAGCCATCGCCGCAGCTGGCGGCCCTCCTCAGTCTACTGTTCACCGCGTCCAACTCGATTTCAAGCCTACCTTGGATGACGAGATCGAATTGAATGCCGGCCAGCTCGTCAGAATGTTGCACGAGTATGATGATGGCTGGGCTCTCTGCATTCGTCTCGACCGCTCTGCTCAGGGTGTCTGCCCCCGAACTTGTCTCTCTACTCGTCCCGTGAAGCCTCGTCCCACTGGTCCCGCCGGTCCCGGTCCCCGTGCCGGTCCTGGTGGTCCTCCGATGAACCCTGCCGGACGTGGACCTCCTCGTGGACCTGGCGGCCCCAGAGGACCTCCCGGTCCCGGCCAGCGCCCAATGACTCCTCAAGGTGGACCGTTCCCCCAGCCCAACGGACCTAAGAGACCGATGAATGGAGGTGGACGCCCACAGTCTCCCGCCATGATGAGACCTCAGTCGCCTGCGCACATGGGCCGCCCTCAGTCTCCTGCTAACATGGGACGTCCTCAGTCCCCCGCCATGATGAGACCACAATCGCCTGCTGGTATGGGACGCCCCCAGTCTCCCGGACCTCGAGGTCCATACAATGGCAGACCTCAATCACCCGGCCCGAACAGACAAAGGGGCTACAGCCAGAGCAGTCAACGCAATGGTCCGGGTCCCAGCCCCATGAACCCCGCAAGTGGCTCGCCTCCTCAAGGATCGCCTCAGGGCTCTCCCCCAGGACCCATTGGCAGAAAACCCGTTCCCGGCCAGGCCTACTAGATGACGACTTATTCCCTCTCACGGCAATAATGACTTGGCGAGACAGCATGGCGCGTGGGCCGATGCGCGATACCCCAGAGTCGGACTCGACGAATCTTGACGAACTCTGAAACGAACCTTTAGATCTTCTCGACGCTCACTTGCGACCCAATTTTTGTCTTTCTTTCATGTTCTTGGTGATTTCACACTTTTTCCGGTTTTTTATTCACACCGACCACAACAACAACACTCCTGCGACATTTGTTTTGCGAGCGCCTGGCTCTTCATCGAAAATGTCGAATTGAGATCATTTCCTGCCTTGCTAGCCCAAATTCCGTCTCAGCCTTTCGTGTCAATAATTTCTATTACTTGACGAGTCCGATATGCGGGACAAGTTGTTGTCTTTTTTCTCAAACTCGACGCGATTCCGGCAACTTGCTGGCTTTTTTTTATTGCTTAATTTCTGTTACTCCTTGCTTGCAGCCTGGTTCGCATGGCAAAGCAAGGAATCCATCTTAAGGATTGGAATTTTTCGACAAGCGGTACACCTTTCCTCGGAAAGCTCGGTTGTACCAGATTTTGGCGATTGAGGAGGATTCACCGCAATTCTAGGCGTCAAGGGCGGACGGCAATGGAAGAAGACGGTTCTTACAAAGAAGAGAGGAGGATGGCGAAGACTCAGTATCGACTTGCTGCTATGTTGACAGTTGCCCTTGCCTTGTGCCCCCGGAGATGGAAGATGAAGCGCTGGCTATCAACCAACATACGACAAAGACTCTGAAAGCCTGTCAAATGTACATAAGTGTCTGTAGGGGGAATGCAATGGTTGATAGCTGGTGAATTGATCTGATACAAAGCTGTACTGGCATTGTCTATTGAATGAAGTCGTGTTTTGCTCATGTTTATGACTCATCAAACAGGTTTCTCTACCGATTTTACCATTGAAAAGTTACCTGACCCACCTGTCGCGTCTTCGGAGACTAGCAAAGACGCTGCCAACACCATCTCATTGCATGTGCTTGGGAGTCGGCAACTGGCGTTGGCAAAAATAAGCAGCGCACGATTGGGCGAGAATTTGCATACAGCACAGAGTCATCACAACCAGACAAAAAACAAACAAAGTTTGCACGCTCGAGGCCACGCCAGAGGTTCGAGGCTATTGCACGTCCCAACACTTCCAAGTCCGTTTCGATCATGATGCCACAGCCACGCGGCAGATCCACCTGGATCTGGCAGACCAGAGACGTCATCAGCGACGCTGCCTCGATTGATCGGTTTGCATCGTTTTCCGCGCGCAACGCCATTCGGAGAGTATTTGTTCACGTGGATCCAGACCTCTCGTTTGACGACTTTGCGGCCTTTGTGGCGAGGTGCGCCAGCGGCTCCGCCCGGGTCGACGTTGAGGCTCTGATGGGCGATCCGGGATGGGTCCTGAACCCGGACCACGAGAGCTTCACGAGCCGTCTGGCCTGGGTCGCGGCATACCAGGTCCGCCAGGCGAAGAACCCGGACATGCAGATCCGAGGCTTGCATTTGGACATCGAGGTGAGTCGAAGCTTTATTTCCACATATCATCAGTCATTCTTTCATCCGTGGAAGCGGATTTCTCTGGTCTGCTTTTGCAGATGCTAAACAGCAACAGCCATGGCATCTTCCGGACTGGGAAGCCAACAAATCGACGTACATGCAAAGCTTTCTGCAGGTCGTGCGCGACTACACCCAGCGGGCGCACGCCATGTCGCCGCCGCTGCCCGTCACGGCGGACCTGCCCTTTTGGCTGCACACGGTCCCTAGCAACACCGGAGGCGACCCCGTCGACGCCCTCCTCTCGGTCCTGGACGGCGCCGTCTTCATGACGTACCGCAACGCGCCGGCCGTGCTGGCCGACATCGCGGGCGCAGCGCTGGCGGCGGCGGCGCGGCACCCGCGCGCCACGGTCGACCTGGCCGTCGAGACGCGCAACTGCGACGGGGAAGGGAGGCACCTGAGCTACCACGGCCTCGGGCGCGCGCGGCTCGAGAGGGATATCGTGGTCGTCGAGGGCCGGGTGCTGCCGGGTCCGCATCGGCATCGGATGGGCTTGGTCGTGCATGATTATCATGGCTGGGCGGAGATGCAGTGAGGTCAGGTGGGATGTTTTGATCAATTCACTAAGTATTATCTGTTGCAGAGTATTATGGTTCCAAGCTCTTATATAAAGCGGCCCCCATTATAGAATTATAGATATATTTCCACAAAAGCCTTTTGTCATACTCACGCTGCCCATATATCTCTGAAAACAGGTCTCTCTATCTATCGATGTCTTCATACAGACACCCAAACAGTCAATTCGCTCGTATCCAAACCTAGGTAGGTATACAGATCTAGTCGTCCATCGAATAAATTGTGGCTTATGTCACAAGACCTGGGCCTGAGCCTTCACCTTTGATATGGTCTCAGTTCATTGAAATTCACACGCGTAGGTAGGACCAAGATCGCAAAAGTCAACGCCACAGGTCTCTGACGACTGTAAACATGGAAGACTCCCAGGGTTCGCGACTAAGACATCCGGGTTGTTGGCTTGCGATGATGACCGAGCGCCACAAGGAAGATTGCGTCACCATGGTGACGCGGGGTGATTTCTCGTATGCGCGCTCGTATAAGTTTTATGCTTGTACAGCCCGAGTCGAAATCAAATAACTGTAAATCTTTCAACTTTGCTCGCTTTGATCGCAATTCCGTTCTATGCTCTAAAATGCAGCATTGAAAATACGAAGGCTCAAGAACTGGATCCTAGGATTCACAGGGTGACGAAAGCATGGACAAGATAGATGGCGCATGGTAACCACTGGAGCTCATAAGGCTGATTGAGGAGCAGCAAAATAGACGAACCTTGAAACAAAACAGGAATATCGTGCATCCAGAGAAGCCCGTTCGCTTTCCTCGGCCCACGTTCTGGTTTGGTACGCGGAGATCGAGCCCAGTGCCCGCGATGATGCTTAGGATTGCGCATCGAGGCATCTGACCTGTCCGAACTCCGAAATATGTATATACATCATTTCAAGGTCCAGACCGAGCCACTGCCGGAACCGACATGAACGTTGAACATTATTACTTTCCACGCAGAATTCATGCATCCTGTAATCTAATGATACATGATTTCGCGGGGAAGTCGATTGAAATGACACAACGTCTTCAATCCTACCGGCACCAAATGTACTATAATCCTGTTTGAAATGTTTAGCTATGGAGGCCTCTGCTGAAGTTGTCGATATCCAGTCCCGATCGTCAGTTCTGTGGTGTAGCACAAAAATGGGACAATTTGGTCCGGCCGATCGTCAACATACCCTGGCTGCAGATTCAAGGCCAGTCCATCCGATCGTCCCGATTTGATGCATTGACAAAGTCTTGGGTTGAGGTTCCATCTCGCATCCAGCCGGGCGTCTAACCACCTGGATGCTAGGTCACAGAGGGGTTAAACTTGCAGCTTCGACATTGGTTCGTGAGCCCGGCAAAAGCAATAACGGACCTTGGTGGGAAGTTACTCGGTTGCTTGGGCCTCTCAATGGCTCAATGGTGATTAGATGATGAAGATTTAGGACCAGGGCTGTGCTAATCATAGTGCTACCGGATCGTATTCGAGGTTACCGTCACAGCATTATACTACTACACTCGGTATTCCTCGTTGACAGTGCTTGGATGATATCCATGCACGTTCGAGGAACAAACGATCCGTCCCTAGAAGAATTCCAAGGCAGCAGCATTTCGAGCAATTGGTAAGAGAGGTAGGGCTAGCATCAAATCAGGGTAACAAGGCAATAGCAACAAATAAATCGATGAACAGTCCTTTCTCCAGGCTTCCTTCGCTTTTACGCCAACCTTGATGTCAGACTTCTGTACCCCGCAATGTTTGACTTGCCGTGTTGGTGTTTTAGTTTGACCTCACAGCCAATGACGGAGCTTGTGCGCTCCTACAAGCCACTGGTAGCCACCATGCAGCAGGGATGCGGAAACGAAGCAGCAGCCACTCAGCGACAACATAGTGACGACACCACTCTTTAGCCCACGGGTAACCGCGACCTATAAGCTGTTATAGGTAGCTCACCTGGGGGCTGGAGCTTGTGACCTTGGTCCTAATATCCGAGCTCCCGTTTGAATAAGACGATTCTGCTGCCCTCCCCTTCCCCCAGTTTTGAGACACAGAGCTTCTACTTGTAGTTTTCTCTGCCACTAAGCTTACTCGTACAACTGCAACGGATCAACAGTCCATCGAGTAACCCATCGTAATATTGTCAACTAGCACCGTACAACTTGATCATATAGTGTCGACTGTACCTTAGCCGCCATGTATCTCGACCAGGACTTCGTCAACGAGCTCCTCTCCAAGACGACTCACGTCCCACTGCCCGTACCTACCTCGGCGCACCCGACCGCTCTGCCTACCGTTGTTCCTACGGTGCCGCATGTCACTTTCGAGACCGCACATGACACCGGAAAGAGGACACTATGGTCAGTGTGCCAGAAGCTCAGTGGCCAACGAACATGCTCGCTAACACACGTATAGGGTGGTCGTAGTTGTTATGGGATTGTCGTCCTTGGCGTTCTACGTTCAAGCCGCTAGGGTCCCAGTGGTACGTCTACGAGCATTGGATATCGTTGAATACCGAGTGCTAATACACAGAACAATAGCAAAAGCGATTGTTCCACGTCTTGACTTCGTTTATCACCACATTCGCATTCCTTTCGTACTTTGCTATGGCCACCGGCGATGGTGTTGGATTCCACCAGACCGTTATTCGCGAGCACCTCAAAGAGACTGGACAGCACGTCGTCAAGCACGTCATCAACCGCCAGGTCTTTTGGGCTCGATACATCGATGTGAGTGCGAATAGGCCATGCAATCATTGTTCGAGAAATACTGACACAAACTTCAGTGGACCGTCACCACCCCACTCCTTCTTCTGGATCTCAGTCTGCTGGCTGGTCTCAACGGTGCCAGCATTCTGGTTGCCATTGTGGCTGATGTGATCATGGTCGTCACCGGTCTCTTTGCCGCCTTCGGTAACAATGATGGTCAGAAATGGGGATGGTACGCAATTGCCTGCGTCGCCTACCTTGTCGTTGTTTACCAGTTGGCCTCGAACGGCAGACGCACTGTCGCCACCAAGGACAACAAGACCAGAGCCTTTTACTCCGCCATTGGTGGTTTCACCCTGCTTCTCTGGACTCTGTACCCGATGTAAGTTATGTTGCCACAGGTCTCTGGGATTATGCAAGCTAATTGAAAATCAGCATCTGGGGCGTCGCCGATGGTGCTCGTATTGTTGGTGTTGACGGCGAGATTGTCGCCTATGCCATCCTGGATATCCTTGCCAAGCCTGTCTTCGGTTTCTGGCTGTTGACAACTCACGACAAGATGTCTCAGTCGACTCCCACCGTTGACGGTTTCTGGGCTTCCGGTGCTCCCACCGAGGGTACTCTGCGTGTGAGTGCAACAACATGACTTACCGTGATGTATACTGACAATTCCACAGGTTGGTGATGACGACTAGATGTCTAGTGCATCAGAATCCGACACACTGGTATCAAACCTCGACTTTCAGGTCAGGATTGCTGAGGCGTTGAGAGCCAGACAGCACGATGCAAAGTAAGTCTTATACGACAAGGACGAATACGGTCCATCCAATTATGGGCGAATGAATGAATCATGATATGATCCATGATATTATGAGTTTTAATCAATAAGCACTCATTGCATTTCACAAATTGTATGGGAACATGGCGTTATTGGTTGGGCCGTGACAAAAGCCTGCATGGTGATGAGATGGCTGCATCAATGTAATCTAGGTATCGTTGAACAGAACTCATTTAAATTGACCAGCTTGTCACCCAACTTGCCTCCTCGCTTAAAATTCATGTGCTCCTAACGGTCTTCCAATAGCTAGGTGAGGCTCTTAAGCGACATCCGTAAACTGTTTCTCCGCACTCGGAACATGACGCCTATGCGGACGACTTGTCCAGCCCAGGATTCCCCAATGTCCTTGATCACCTTTGTTCTTCTCTGTTTCGTGGGATCTTATTCTCCGCCGAAAGTTGCAGGGCTTCCCCACAACTCCCCGCGTAATTTCTATCCATGCTGTAATATACTATGAGTGATCCGGGGAATCTCAAGACTCTCGGATCCAGGCAATTGGAATTTAATATCTAGGCTTATGTTCTAGACTCAATGGCCCGCGAGAATGAAATTGTATAATTGTCTTGTCCAGGCCCGCTTTGCTTGTCACTTTTGCTCCAGGTCTACGTTGTCTCCTTGATGGGAAACCATTGTTAGTCTGCTCAGATAATTTCTACAGTTGACGCTCAGCATCATGATAGCCTCAGCAGCTGCGGTCTTTACCGCATTGCTGACAGTGGTTTCCGCGGCCCCGAGACATCATTACAAGAACTCAACCGGTTCTGCTCCAGCCAATACGTATGCAGAGTGTCAACGCAGGACTCATGATCCATTGTCTGGTTGTCCCGATAGCACTCTCTACGTTAGCCAGGCCAAGAGAAGCCATGCCGATTTCACGAGCATTCAGGCCGCGATCGCCTCGCTTCCCGACGACGACTCGGAGCAGGTCATTCTGATCGCGCCTGGCAACTACACGGAACAGCTCAACGTGACGCGGCCGGGCCCGCTGACTCTGCTCGGCGTCAGCGACGACCCGTCCCGCGGCTTCTCGTACGGGAGCGCGGCCTCGTCGGACACGGACCGCAGGAACCTGGTCCAGGTCCTCTGGGCCGCGGCCAATTCGGACAACACGGGCAAGATCACGGACAACGCGTTGACGACGGTGCTGACGGTGGCGCCGACGTGGAACGCGTCGCTGACGGGCACGGGGCCGACGGGCTTCCCCGTGCCGGCCGACACGCCCTTTGGCAGCCGCGACTTCCGCGCGTACAACATCGACTTCCGCAACGTCTTCTCCGAGGCCGCCGCCGGCCCCGCCCTCGCCGTCGGCGTCGCCTACGCCAACGCCGGCTTCTACGGCTGCGGCTTTTATAGTTACCAGGACACGGTGTATATCGGCAAGCTGGGCAACGCGTATTTTTACGACAATGTCATTGCCGGGCAGACGGATTTCCTGTATGGGTTCGGCACGGCCTGGATCGAGCGCTCGACGCTGGCGCTGAGGAATTGTGGAGGGGGTGTGACAGCCTGGAAAGGTATCTAGGTTTCCACTGTGACCATAACATGTGGTAGAAGCGGAGAGGTTGCTGACGTGAAAAATAATTCAGGAACCAACACCACATTCGAGAACAAGTACGGCGTCTACGTCTCGTCGTCGAGCGTCGTCGCGGCCAACGCCTCCATCGCCGCGTCCATCGAGGGCCTGTGCCCGCTCGGTCGCCCCTGGAACAATCTGCACCGCAGCGTTTTCGCCGACACGTACCTCGATGCCAGCATACTTCCCGCGGGCTACATCATCTGGCAGGCAACGGACCCACGATTCCTGGCCGGCACGACGCTCGAGGCCGTCTCCGATAACAACCGCGGGCCGGGCGACGACGTCGCGGCGCAGCTGGCGAGTAATGTCACCACCGTTCTGGACGCTGAGGGGTATGCGCCGTATAGTAGCCCTGCAAAGGTGTTCATCACGCCGGAGGGCGAGACGAATAATACGGCTTGGATCGATGGGAGTGTGTACAAGGCTTGATCTGATATGATCATATTTAAAACGATAGCTTTGTTTTCTTGTGGAGCTGATAGCTATTGACTCAACCCGAATATTATGCATAGTCCCTCGTCTTCTCCTCGCAATAATGCCAAAACTCTTTAGCCACGCCCGTGCCTCCGTTCTCTTGCAATTCCATGGCCTCTGCCAGTCCAGCCTTCAAAGACGTAGCCACTCTTCCCCAGGGTATAACGTAGGCACCGTTCTTCTCCAGCGTAATCTCAGACGAAAGGCCTGCAAAGAGCACGGTGCCTGCCCCAAATTTGGGGTCATACAAGAGCGGCCAAGCCAAGTAACGTAGCAGCGGGGTGTGCCTGAGCAGGTTAGTATCTACCGCCCCCGGGTTGAGTGCGACGCTGACGACGCCCAGCGCCGAGCCGAACCTGCGGGCGTACTCGGCGGATAAGAACAGGTTGCCCGTCTTGGAGTTGGTGTAATTCCTGGTCCGGTCCTGGGGCGGGTCGTAAATCTCCTGCATGATGATGCCCTCCGGCGGCGAAGAAAGCTCCGCGACCTGGCTGCTGGCCCAGACGATGCGGACGGAGCCCGGGCGCGCGGCGGGATCGACAGCCGCCGCTGCGAGCAGTGGTTGGAGCAGTTGGGTCAGCAGGAACGGGCCCAGGCAGTTGGTCGCGAGCTGGAGCTCGATACCCTGCTTGGAAACGCTGCCCAGCGGGGGCTGAGAGACGCCCGCGTTGTTGAAGAGGACATCGAGTCTGGTCTCGCGGCCTTTAAAAGCCTCGACGGACGCCTTGATGCTCGAGAGGTCGTCGAGCTCCAGGTGGATGAACTCGAGCGTACCCGACGATGCGGTCTCGGCCGCTTTGATTTCGTCGATCGCCTGTTGCCCGCGCTCAAGAGATCGACCGGCAATGTAGACTCGACCGTTTTTCCTGTACAGCATTTGTGCGAGCTCTCGGCCTATGCCCGAGTACCCGCCCGTGATGAGAAAGACCCTGCCATCCTGCGCCTCGACGTGATCAACGGTGAAGGAAGGCGTTGGCGGAAAGACTTGTGACCACTGCGCTCCCATTGCGATGACAACCAAGTTGGATGCGACTGAGTTTCTGGGACGTTCGTCTTGTTCTTCTCAGAGCAGGGGAGCCAAAGGTCCTCTAGTATAAGGTTCCAGTCCTGGAGGGGTAGACGTCAATGGGAATCGCATCGAATGTAGCCAAACGAGGTGCACATGTGTAGATATTTCTGACTATTTCCAAAACGCCAACTTTCGCGAAGTCGTGTGTAATATTTAAAAACAAATGACGGGACCGAACCCCTGGTCATATGCATGCAAGTATGCAGTTGGTGCAGCCTGCGTTACGGTTGCCAATCGCTTGTCTTTAATGCCTGCAATTGACCCACTACAGAGCTCTCCGCTTGCCGAAACCCAGGTACAGAGTATCATCTTCGGAATCTATTGAGATGACCAAAATTCGGTCTGTTATGGCCCCCTCCACTCCTTAGATAGCTCAATTGCTCGCCGGACTCTACATTTGGGTCAATCGTTCTTGACAGCTTCTTGACAACAGAAGCTCTTCAGCAAAGCCGGAAGCCCCACCACGACGGGTTCAAGGCACACTCTAGGGCTGCAGATAGCTCTTATAGGGACGGCGTGCGACGACAGTCATGTAGATTATCATGTAGTAGAAATCAATTCAATGCGATCTATCTGGTATCAAAGTCTTTATAACGTCTTGCAGGTTGTCCCGGTCAACAAATTTGCCTTCTGGTTCGTTATCCTGACCTCTTGGTCGGCAGCCCCAAGCACAAGGTCGAACGTGGTGCGTGAGCCATCCATCTTAACTGGTACCTGAGTACTGAAAATGGTGTAATCGCCCACAATTTGTTCAGTCTGCTCAAGCGGTGTCGTCTCGGTCTGCAACGCATCGAGCAGGACGCCCTGTCTTGCTATCGAATGCACAAGATCCAAAGCGACGGTGGAATTTGCGTTGTCCAGCCTGACGGCAGCGGAGATGGTAATGGTTGCAGTCCCGTCATTGTCTGTGATGTTTACGCAAGACTGCGACTGTTGATACAAAATGGTATCTTGTACGGGAAACCCATGACCGGCATTGTCGAATGTCGTCGACTCGCCCGTAGAAATGGTCTTCAGCTGTACGTCAAACGAACTGATGCCGGAGTCCGGGCTCAGGACCGTTGCAAACTCGAACCACGCAAAGGCTTCTCCATTAAGTCCCGAGGATGTTCCTCCTTGGAATGTTCCTCGAGTCGTCGTAATCACGTCTGGTGAGCTGGCGCCAGTTCTGTCGACGTATGTCAAGTTCACCCCGAGATCGTTGTAGTCGCGACCGGTACTCGTGGTAACTCGTACGCGAATTCTTCCTTGGAAGTCAATCTTTCCATCGCTATTCAGAGCCATGAGCGTGATATATGGCTTGATGTCGATGGGATCAAGCGGATCGCCGAGTGTCACGTCGGAAGGGACGGTATCGATCATCCTGGCAAAGATGTCCGCGCACTTGGCCTGGAAGACGGTCGCGTCCGCCAGCTCGTCCATGGTTTGATTTCCGTCGGCTCCGAACACGCGCTTGTCGGAATTGGTGGTGTCGTTGGTTCCCGCAACCAATGGATTCTCAGAGGAGCCGTCCAGGTATTGAGTGACCACCACGTTATCAAACTTGGCAAATGATGTTCCGTTGTTGCCTTCAAATCGCGAGACGTGGCCGACTGTTCCATTTCCCGTGATTTCCGGAAAATCCTCGCCGTGTACGCCTCCCAGCGTGTGGCCACAAGCGACCATCGAAATCATGTCGCTGACATTGAATCCGGCCTTGGCAAAGATCTGGGTATGCACATCGATTCCTTGCTGGGGCTCGGGGACGCCAGGGTTTCCAGCTTCCGTCGCATCGATCCTACCCGGTCTGAAGGGCACCGAAGGGCCACCGCACGCTCCGGTGGCGATTACGGTGGCCATGGCAATGAGATCAGCCGCAGATGACCGGCTCGAGTAAAAGTTGTTCAAGAAGCCAAAGGTGTTGTTGAAGGCCGACCCGGGGTTTTCTGCCCGGTCCAACTCGAACATGATGGACGCATCCAGGCCACCAGTCCCGGCCGCCGCGTCGTGAGTGGCCATGTCGTGATATGCCGTGCGCACCCATTCTGCTGCATTCACGCGCCCTTCAAAGTTGTTGCCAAAAGAGCACGGGTTCACACCTGTTTATTTGGTTAGCGGTGCTGAATGTTTCGGTAATAAGGTCATCCGAGCTCACCATCGATAAACCCAAAGTGGATATAGCCCGATTGTAGATACAAGATATCCTCGAGGAAGTCATGTTCTGATGGCCACACGTATTCGCCATGCGACAGCCCCACCAGGGCAAGCCCAAACAGTTCTGCCCAGTGTTTCTGCATGAGGTCGGTTGCTAGTGTGAGTTAACAGGTGCGATGTCCAAACTCTGATCGTGAGTGGCAGAGAGCGCATTTGGCTGGTTTTATGAGAAATGGGCCAAGAACTCTTGGACGAATTAAGCGACAGACGTTGCGAATACGCATTGTTTGATCGGTCCCACCTCGTATTTGACTAGATTAACCTAGAAAATATGCATAAATGTCACGTATTGACAGGGTTTAAATTGTATACTACCACTTGACTAAAGCTAATACGAGACCCGGTATACGAGACCTATAATAAGCTAAGTCTAGATCGGAAAAGGGGTAGATTTCCAGTCTTTCAAGCCAATCAACAATTAGGAAAAGTTGGATTTGTTGTTGGTATCGTACGTGAGGAGACGAATCACAGCCTTTGTATTGAAAATTGTACATGCGTTAGGCCTAGGCGCCGTCTATAATCACGTCCGAACCACTTACCGCGTATCCGTACAGATTACGGTAGTAGCTGGATGCATCCGATGCGAGGGACTGGTGGGGGGTCCCTGCATTTCGACGGGTCGACCCGAATTGATCATAGCACATGGACTCGGGCCTGGCGCCCCGGTTTGTAGAGACGCCGCTGGGAAATTCAGCAACGTTACTTTGTACGGTCCCTCGAGATTTCCTAGACAACTGCGCCGCCGATAGCGTGGCCACTCTCGGTAATGTTGTTGGTAAGACTAAGGACTATCTTCATCTTTCTGGACAAAACGAGGCTGCGCTACCAGCTGGTTTCACGACAAAGAGCATCGTGGTGCATGGTCGAAAGTCAAGTGCACAGGGGACAAGCCGCAGTGCCAACGCTGCCAGCGATTGAGCCGAGATTGCAGTTGGACAGGGCCCCGGGTTCCTCTGAGAGAGCGACGGCGTGGCTTTGGCCCAATCAACAGCCGAGAGAACAAATCTGCACTGACCATTCAGCAAAAAACATGCCCGAGGCCCCGAGCGCAGACGACTTTAGGGGACGCAAGAACCAGTCTCGCACTGCCCTTTACCCTATCGAGCCAAGAGCCACCACTTCAGTATCCTACAGATTCGATATCGCTTGAAAGGAACATTGGGATACCTGCGCCAAGTCCGCGAGGCCCGGCGTGCTCTGGAGTCTTTGTCAGTCCAAACGAGCAGGCTCTACTATTTCGAGCAGGTGTTTGCCAAATGAGCACCCAAGACATTTATATGGTCCGCACGTGCCGTTTTGTTGAGTAAAGCCACTAATGACGCTGCGCTAATACATCTCATGTTCGCAGGATGTATGCGTGAACTTGTTTATAGAGGCAAAAATAGATCATTAAGTTACTTGGCAGACTTTCACGCCAGACAAGGTTCGCGACTGTGGGTCAAACATTTGCAGTCTCCTGGTATTGGTCATGTATATTGAAGAACGGCTACTGCAATTCTACTATCGAGCCCATTGGAATAAGAAGGGTCTGGAATCGATGCAAAGACTGAGGGCATCTCGGCCTTTCATTGGTCTGATTCCTGCGCTCGAAAGACACAGTACACCTGCAAAAGCCAATGCCAAAGAGAATGAAGAAGATAGGGTACAACAAAGTCATCCTGGCCGAGCTCAGGCATTTCATCCACACGAGACGTGGCCGCGGACCAAGAAGGCACACCTGCAGGCCGTCAAATCTGCCTTTGACGCCATTGTGTAATGTGGTATCCCTGTTGGGCGAAATCGCTGACTGTGCAGGTTTTATTGGGAGGTTAAGGCACCCTGTCATCCCTAGATATGGGGGCGTTCCCCTCTTTCGATACATATCTACCTAGAATGCCGCATCTCCGGTCAGTCAACATTTACCCTTTTCCCCCGTAAAATATCTTTTTACGGGTTATAAGTTTCTGTTGCCTGCTCAGGGCCGACGTCGCACGAAATCAAAGGTTGATACTTACTTTGATATTTCCCTGCTCAAATGGCTTTGAGCCATAAGTGCATTTCCCTTTACCATGGACTTTTCGAGTAATGCATTTGGTCAGACATCGGATATGGCCTCACAACAATTCCAAGTCACCCGCTTTGTTCCAACTGCAAATTAATGTTTGCTCCTGGGTCCTTCGAGTTGTGGCGGTCATGGTACGAGCAGCACCCTGGGGAAATCGATGGCTTTCCGAAGAAATTCCACTCGACGACACAAGACCGTCGAGATGCAAAAGCAGCCCACTGTTGGATATGCACTAGGATTCAATCTTGGGGCCACCCAGATGCTAGTATCGACTACGCCTTCCTACGCCGCGATGACTTTCCCCAGCATGTGGTACAGTTTTACTCGACGGATGGCGAGAATGAAGAAGATTTTGATTTCAAGAATCTGAATATCTGGCGTCAGAATATTCCTGATGACCTGTTTAATTCTGCTGCCAAATCTAGAGCCTGTTCTCACATGGGTCAAGCCGATATGTTGGACCTGGCCTCGAAGTGGCTAACAGTTTGCCAAGATTCCCATCAATGTTTTGCAGAAGCGAATTGCGATTTGTATCCAACTCGGTTGTTGGATGTCTCCGTTAATGGCACTGTGCGTCTAGTGCTCACGGCAGAAGAGCATGTTTCTGGACATTATGCCACCTTGAGCCATTGCTGTGGTCCAGAAAAGTTCTTGGTATTGGAACCAGACACCATATCGAAGTTCACGGATGGATGCCCGCTTGAAGAAATCCCTCGTACTTTCCAGGAGGCTATTCAAGTAATCAAGCACCTGAAGATTCGATATCTGTGGATCGACAGCTACTGTATTATACAGGGCGACAGTGACGATGCACGAGAATATTGGAATCGAGAAGCACAGAGAATGTGTAGTGTGTACACGAATTCTTATCTGAACATCGGGTCCGCATACTCCGAGAATCCCCATGGTGGTCTGTTCCAGCAACGCGACGTGAAGAAACTTTCTGGCAATTTGTTTCTCAAATGGCGACCTACGGCTATCGAAGAGGAATCCTTGTACACCATTTTTGTTCACTACAATACACCGTCGTACGTGAGGTGTGGTTCCCTTTACAGGGCCTTTTATGACCTGGAGCAGTGTGCTATGTCTAAGAGGGCATGGGTGGTTCAAGAGACTGTTCTCAGCCCTCGGATGCTCACTTTTACAAAGGACCAGCTCATATGGCAGTGCTCGGAAGGGGCAGCCTGCGAGACTGCGCCAGCCCAGAGTCGCGAGTCTATCCTGGAAGTTGAGCGGTGGAGTCCATTTTGGGCTGCTGAAAGTGGCCTGGCTCCTCCTTCGAGCCTCGAAAAATGCACTGATGTCATGCCGAAGTTAATACGACGATGGTTTAATACATTGGACAAATATTGCCAAGCAAACCTATCGTATCCAGGGAAGGACAGATTGAAAGCCTTGGCCGGCGTCGCGGAGCATTTTTCATGGCTTACTAACCGGGCCTATCGAAATGGTATGCTGGATGGCACTATGCCACAAGCTTTGCTATGGACTGCAACCCGGAGCAGACCAACAGGCATCGGCCCCAGCTGGCATTGGGCATCCGTAAGCAATGCTACTTATACTCGGCTGCGGTATGGCGACTTCAAAGTACTACACAACGGTGCTGAAATTTTAACGCACACCTTCCTCCAACAGCAGGATGTGGCGTCCGAATCAAAAGTATCAATGAATGCCTCCCTCAACATAACTTGGCCAACACTAATTTGTGTCGGTCGGTTACTTGAGCCCATGGCAGATCCTTGGTTGCAACTATCTAGATACTCTTGCCATTTACGGATGCCAATGGATGTAAGATCGTTGGACCCGGAAGTTGATACGTATGGCGCCATTGATGGAGGCAGCTGGAACGAGCTTCTAGACCTTCGTCAGGGAGACATCAGGATACTTCCACTCATATACAAAGATCCAGTCATTTGGACTATGATACTTCGTATTAAGGAACGTGGGTTTTACACACGAATTGGTGTTCTCCAGATCGTCTCGCCAGGAGATAAGATTCGTGCCATTCAACAGCAGTTAGCAAAAAGGAAACCAAGCTTGATTATTATCAAGTAATTTGACTAAGGAGTTCCCCTATCTTGGTGATAATATTGGTTATTAGAAATTATACACATATCGCGATCCCGTATCAACTAATCCCGCCTATTTTCGATACGCCTCCATTTTGTTTTGTTTTTCTTCTTGTGTTTACATTATTAAACTAAGCTTTGACCACGAGTTAATAGCCTACGAACTCTTGCTTCTGAACTAATTCAACGGTCAACAACTCATTTAAAGCAAAGTAAACGAGATGCCAAGTTTTCTTGTGACTATGACCGTGGGCAGGTGACTTTTGTTAGGTGATGCAGTATGTTTAAAACCCGTGCAAAGTTCTTTAGCCAAACTACTATCAGATTTATGGAAAGTATCTGCATAGGATGAAGCGGACCCAGAACTCTGACTTCTGTCACACCCAGTGAAACTGGTAATGCTTCCCAAAAGGTGTAGTGGGTAGTCCCGGCTTCTATGTCGGGAGAACAGAGCACTTCTGCTATTGGTCACCAATTCCCATCTCGATCCCCAATCCTCAACACCTGATAGAAATTCAAATTTCTATCGCAATCTCGCTAAAGAATTCAAGTCATATAGATGTGAAGTCAAGCTGACGATAAGGCAGTCATTATGGCCTGTATACTAGCTGTGTGCACAACAGTAACGAGTGACTCCGGAATACCGACAGTTTTGACCTTACATAGCTGGGCCACCATCAGCAGTCCAAGCCGCTCCAGTGACAACGCTACTTTTCTGACTCAGTAAGAACAAAATAATCTCTGAAAGCTCTTCAGGATTGGCAGGCCGTCCCAAGGGACGCCTTTTTGTGGAATCACGCTCTTTACCGACAATCTCCATGACAGCTCGACGGGCAGGTGTATCGGTGGGGCCACTACGAGTGTCAGCGCCCGGAAGCACACGGCATAGAATAGGAATCAAATCGTCACTTACGGTAGTACTGCATTGACTCTGATACCATCTGGGCCTGCCCCGGCTTCCTGAGCCACGCTTTTCACCATGCCCAGGATCCCGTGTTTGGATGCTGCATACAAACAGCCGCCCTTTGATCCTCTGAAAGAGTATTCGCTGCCAACGGCCACTATCGCACCGGGACGATTCATGACGCCTGGCTTCATGGACTCGCCCAGAATATTGAAAAGCCCCCTCAGATTCACGTCCATGATGTAGTCGTACTCATCCTCGGGGACATCCCAAACATTCTGTGCTCCAAACTTTCCGCCAGACACGCCGGCGACGCTGGCGATGCCATCAAGGCCATTGAAATGGTTCCGCGTCTCGTGGATAAAGGTTCGAACGGCGGCGCGGCTGGACACGTCTACTACGCCGGTCAGGACTCGCGAAGCGCCTCGAGGGTCAAGCTTTGCGGCGGCGAGTTGCAACGCCTCGCTGTCCCTGTCGCTCATGCCCACATTTGCCCCAGAGTCGAGCAGGAGCTTCGTAGTGGCAAAGCCGATGCCTGCTGCCGCCGCAGTGACTACAAATGTCTTGCCGGCAAGTGATGGTTCGGGCATTTTTATCGGCGTTGGAACGGTCAATTCTGGTGCTCGGTCTAACAACATTCAAGAACTAAGAAATGAGGGCAGTTCAGAATTTCGCATGGCTTGGTACATTGTTTCAAGAACACTGCACCTTGAGAGATATCTAGCGAAATACACTGCAAGGGTACCAATCAGGGCCAGAGCTGTGTCTCTGTGCTATATGGTGGTATCTCGCAGGTGATTGGACAGAATTGCCGATTCTAGGCCTATTTGGGGGGATTGAATATCGCGATCGCGGAGTGGAGCAGAATCTTATCACGTCGGGAGAATCACACCATAGGCTGTAGCAGGAGTTGACAGGCGATTATAAGCCCGTAGCCCAAGTTGTATCATTCGCAGTCGATCCGATGCATTCATGATAGTTGTGCTGCAGACGGGATGGCAATCTCGCACAGCCGATCGGTGCTTCTGACGAATCAGCAGCGTAGCCCCTCTAAGTAGGTAATTGGTGTACAAGTTCATGTGCTGCAAGAGTCGAAATTTCTGTTCACATGATCTCAAGCTCTTATCGTCTGTGAGGATCTTTTTCTATTTCCTAATGTTGACAATGATTCATAGCTATTTACCTTTTTCCTTTTCCTTTTCCTTTTTTTTTTTTGGCCTACGGTTGACGCATCTATACTCTATACTCAATCATCTGTCACATGGCCTTCAAAACGCGACTTCCGCCAGTCAGAACATATGTCGTTTTGCCTGAAGGCACTCCAGAACCACTCCGGAAAAAGCTTTCTCATCGCTGTCGAGACGCTGCAAAACGATTCTTTTCTGATATTGGTGAAAATCTGATGGCAACCTATGGCCGGGAAACAGCTTTGCAACCGGAGCTGCTTTATCATCACCCTGGGCTTGTATCCAAGATCTAGCACGACGGTCTTGAACAAAATTTCCAAACCATGCATCTTGTCGTGACCCAAAGTTAATCACTGCCACATGGTAAGTCTTCCAGTCATGCCACACCTATGAAACATCCAATTTCATTTCTTCTTTTTTTTTTTTTTTTTTTTTTTTTACCTTCAGGTATTGATTCGAAATAACAGTATGTTACTGATCCAGCGGAGGGTCTATTAACGACTTTTCGCCGAGAAACATAAGATCCGACAGTCATGGCGCTATTACAGTATGCTATGAAGATTCATGGAACATTTGTAGAAACAGGAAGCCATGCAGCAGGAAAGATAGAAAGAAATGATTACTATATAAACTCCAAATCGGTGATCTAGCCAACGCCGCACATGAAGCTTTGTCATAACATCGTGAAATACAGCCCGCAATCTAGAGGGCAAACAATTACAAAGAGTGTAGCTTGGAGTCCTTGGTCATCCGGCGGAACCTCTTGCCGCAGAAGAGGAAGAGGAACATTCCAGGGAGGGTAAAGCCGACGGTCAGCGCCATCAGTAACAGGATAGGTCCCAGGAATCCGTCTCGCGCCGCCCAGTCGTTGATGAAAAATATCATTGCGAACTGTGGAAGTGAAGAGTCAGTATAAAACACTTGTACTGTGGCTATGAATCAATGGGCAAGGGTTGGCTGGTCTGTCAGTGAAAACCCGGAACAGGTACGCCCCCCGTAGGATCCTGGGAGTTCGACCAATTTCAAAATATCACGAACGCTCCTCGATGGAAATCAGATGAAAACAGGATCACTTACGCCGAATGAGTTCTTGATTATTGTCGCAGACAGCAGAATCTAATATCGGATAATGTCAGTCATTTGTCTTTTTTGAACAGCAGACAACAATCATCACCGAGTCCCATCTCGAAAGATATGCGAGGGACTGGAAAAGCAGCGCTGAGTACTAACCTCGCCAGGTAGGCTCTTGTAGCTATCGATAGCGTATGCAATGACGATACTGGGAATCGCGACGACTTGTATGCCGACGAGCATGTATCTAGGGGCAATGTTAGTTTACGATACCTCCCAGGACAGCATGCCATGGAATCAACTTACCCTCCAACAACAATAGCAGGCCAAGACCAGCTGCGCTGATACCCAACGGCGGTAATGACCATACCTACAAGACTAATGATGACATACGGGATGAGTGAGGGCAAGCGGAATTCAGCTTCAAGGATACCATTGTTGCTACGGGCACGGCGCAGAGCAACCCAGTCTGAAAACGGACCAGCCGTAATCAAAGCGATCGCAGCGCCGACGACGAAGGCAAAGTTGACGAGGCCGATCTGGTCAGGCGTGAAGAGGAACGGCGGCGCCGCGAACACCTGCGCCTGCGTGATGTTGAGCACCAGCAGCGAGTTGGACGCGAAGCCCATGGCCAGCGACGCCCAGAGCACGATGGGGTAGAACAGGATCTGGATCGGCGAGACCACGTCGCGCACCACCGACGCCCACCCGCCCTGCCGGTTGAAGCGCGGGATCGGGAGGACCCCGAACTGCTGTCTCGACGGCTTGCCGGTACGCTTGTCCCCTGACAGTTGCGGCGACGAAGGAGGAGGAGAGCGGGAGCCCTTGTTCACCGCCGTTCTACCCGTTGATGATGTGCGCGGGCTCGCTGTCTCGGAGCTCTGGCTGCTTGGTGTGGGCTTGTTCTCGGTCACCTGACGGAGGGACGCTGCTGGCGATGATGTCTGCGATGCCGAGGGCGGCCTCTCATACTTGGTCTCTGGGTGCGCCACTAGAATAAAGCTGAAGCTCACGCCTTGCAGGATTGTGCAGACCCAGAACTAAGGGAGGCAGATTAGCTACCAATGATTGGGCTGAGTCCGAAATTGGAAAAAGAAAAAAAGAACTTACAAACCATCGCCAGTTGATCTGTGATGCAATGGCTCCAGAGATGATTGGGCCGATGAAGAGACCCATGAAGTACGCCCAACTATAGCTCGATATCAGCCAAGCCGACGGACCAAGGTACATGTATACTCACAAGTAAAACGTCATGCCCCTTCCCCTCTGGTGCAGGAAAAGCATATCGGCAATGACCATGGGCATGAGGCTCTCGTTGGCGGCGGCGCCGAGGCCCGAGACGACGCGGGCGCCGAGGAAGCTGGGGTAGCTCGTGACGAGGCCCTGCCAGACATTGGCGAGGATGCACACGATGGAGCAGATGATGAGTACGGGGCGGCGGCCGAAGACGTTGGCGGCGGGCACGATGAGGAAGTTGGCGTAGCCCAGCGTGATGGCCGCCACGCCGAAGAGTAGGTTCACCTCGGGCAGCGTCTTGCCGAACTCGTGCTCGAAGATGACCGAGAGCGGCGAGATGGACAGCGGCGTCATGATGGTGATGAAGGTGAACAAGAACTGGTTCATGATAACTATCGACTTCCATCTTGTGCTCCAGTTCTGGTCCATTCGTCAGTGATTGAGTACTTCTCACAAGAATTGTAAAGCGATGATCTGAAGTTCCAACTGCTACTCACCAAGGGATCGTGAGGATCAGACGTCGGCTTCGGTATGAGCACAAGGTCCGTAGGACCAGTGATCTCTCCGGCGGTACCGTCCTTGTACACCAAGTCGGTGCCCGGAATGATGTCGGGCTTCTCGCGCAGTGCGCTTGCCACGCGAGTGAGTAGCTGTGCCATGATGCTACGTCGTCTGGCCACGGAGTACTGTGGTTCTCGGTTCCAGGAAGTTTTATGAAACGCCACAGGGAGGTCAACCCGCCTGTTATGCATTCACTTGGGCCATGAGAGCTGCCCTTGATTCTTATATGACCTGCTCACCACCACCTTGTTCTATATCTGGACATGCCAAGACCCGGGTCCGAAGTGTATTGAGTTGTTCGTCGGAGCATACCAGCCTCGAGCATGGACCAATCCAAGCTCTGGAATACTCTGACATGGCAAGGGATATCGAGCATAAGGTATTGAGCAAAAATCATCAAAGCCCATCTGGACATGTCTCATTCGCTATCAACGCCTGGATTGGCTTTCATGGTGTGGCAAGGTATTGGGAAAATGATACCCTCTTGCAATCTGATGTCAGCCAGAGCTGATCTCTCTCGACACATGGAGACGTTCTTTTTAGGTTTCAAGGGACATGTCTCGCGATCTGGGCTGGATAAAGTGTTGTCAGAATTCTCCCATAGAAATGCTGGGCTCATTCGTGCTAGCGGAAACCTTCTGCTCAGAGAGCGTGGGAGAAGAACAGCAAATGTATGGGCCCGGACGTCCGGTTCGTGCGCCCCCCAAGTTTTAAGCTGCCGGCCACCATCACGTAATCCTTGGTATGCTGATTGCCAACGGTCCTACAGAGCGCCATCATGCGTGGGATATTGGTAGGTAGGCATGTACGCAGGCAGATGTAGGTTATAATGCTCTATTTTGCGTTTTGTTCTGCGCCAAAGATGCATGTATGCAGCCGAATAACTTCAGCGCTGGCTAAACGAGTGGGAGGCGCCGGAGCAAAAGGCGAGCACTTGGAACAATTACCAGATGTGGTAATTCGTGATTGTGCAGATGCACTCACCCGCCCTCTTGGCACCCAAAAACACTGCAAATCGGCAGCACGGCAGGAAAACATCTCAAAGGAGGCAGGAAGCAGCTTCACAAACATCGAACCAGCAGATGCAAATGCGCTCCAGTCGCCCAATAGTGGTTGCAGATTATCTCACATGTTCCATTTCTGTCGATCATCTTCTCGTAGTCAGAGGCTATCGCCAACTTGTTATTTGATTGTGGCTGTAGCCGTCTAGAGCAGAGGCCAATCTCTGGGTTGACAGGAAAAACAAGCTCAAGGTTGGGCACTAAAGATGGTGACGGAACAGAAGTTTGATAGGAAGGAATAAACGGGCATGCTTTAAATAAACTCGAGTCTCGACATGGATCTGCTGTGAGGCGCCCGCTAGCCACTTCAGTACCCAAACTCTTTGCTCACCACGTTGGTCAGTGGCCGGCCGGAACCCAAGTTATCCAGATTGAACTCGAGCATGTCGAGGACCCGAGACATGAGATCTTGCGACTGCCAGCTGACGTGAGGCGTGATAAGCAGATTCGGCGTCTTCCAGAGTTTGTGGTCGGCCGGCAGCGGCTCGGGGTCAGTAACATCTAGAGCGGCGCCGCGGATCTTTCCCGACTCTAGGGCCTCCACCAGAGCGTCCGTGTTGATTATACCGCCCCGCGCGACATTCGAGATAAATGTCTTCTTCTTGCTCAGTATCTGGAACTGCTCCGTCGATATCAATCCCTGGGACTCCTTGGTTAGAGGCAATGCCAGGACCAGAATATCGAGGTCCTGGCCGAGAAAATCATTGATGGCTTCCTTGGACGCCCCGTGGAACCATTTGGCAGGCAGCAAGCCTTCCGGGTCGCCCGTCTCGGGCACGCAGTACGAATCGTCCTTGCGACTCTCGGGCGTTGACCTCTCGCTTCGAGTGTAGGCATAGATCTGCATTCCCATGGACTTTGCGATGCGAGCGGCGTGTCTACCGATGGCACCGTAGCCAAGGACGCCCCTATATACCCGCCAGTGTCAGCACTTCTTTCTTTAGTCAGTCGTCCTAGCGGCACCATGATAGCGTACATTCGGGCAGCCGTGCAGTCCTGCACAGTCGTTGCAAATGGTGACTCCCACAAACCAGTCTTCATCGACTCCGTGTAGCGCTTGAAGTGGTGCTGATGCGACAGGTAGGAGCCAATCACCCACTCGGCAATCTGCGGCCTGTTCCGGCGCCGCTCTCGGTCAGTCTTCCTGCGGCCAACAAGATACGCGCAGCTTGCATGTTTGCTATCGCGGATGGGGCTTTTTTTTCTGTGGCTTACGCGTGGACGCCATTCGCTGTGCAAAAGGTAACTTCCTTCCGGGCAAACGTTTCGTGGCCCGACCAGAAGTCAATGCCCGCCGAAGGGAGCTGGATGAAGCGCATCGATTTGAGTCGCTCCGCGGACGGGGGGTACTGGAAGCAGAACCCCAGTGTGGTGCCCTCGAAGATGTCATCGCCGGGGTCCTTCATGTTCTTGAAGCTGCCGCCCTCTTCCAGAATGTTGGCCCACCGGATCTCCAATCCCGGGTGTTTTGCCTTTACCCTTGAGATCCACTCTTCGTTTGGTGGCGTTATGAAGAGAACGAGGAGCACATCTTTGCTCAATGCCGAGCTTGTTGCTGCTGGCGCTGCCATTGTGGGCCTGTAGTCTTGGTGTGAGATCGGATCTGTGTGTGTGTATGTCTGTATTAGAACGGATTTGGTGGCTTTCGGTCCCGGTGGCTTGCAGTAAGCAGAGGTTCGGCGATATTTTGTGAGAGAAAAAGATGAGAGCAACCAACAAAAGTCCCAAAAGTTTAAAGACCCCCCAGGCCTTTATAGTATCGGACCCCTGCGATGATGCAAACAACCCCTGGTGACATCGCGCATGGCATACATAACGCAGCAGCTACCTGCTTACGTCCAAGGGCGGGCAATTAGTGATCAATCGGCTGCCGGACCGATCCCGTTATGTCCCATTCCTATGGGATTGGCTCATGATATCCTGGTGTCTTGACTCGACCCCGATGATTTGGTTGGACAAGCCGCGGTGTCTGGTAATCACCAGCGGAGTATACGGAACCGAAATTAACGAATCTGACGTTGGATTATGGAGTTAAGATAGATACCGGAAGCTATAGTGCTTAGCCGCTAGGTAGCTCTCCCGGCTTTAGGACAATCACCGGAATGTCACAGATGTCTGGCTTTATCACATGTACATCCCAACTGGCAACGACGCATTTTGTTTCATTTGGCACTTTTAAATCAAGACAGAGCCACTTCAAATCGAATTTCTATCTCCAGAAATCATGTCCATTGCTTCATACTTTGTTCTGTGAGCGCAGAAGCTTTACTTCTACCAGTTAGGCCTCTTCTCGGCCAAATTCTGTGCAATTGCTTTGCATTCACCTGCACGCTTCCCAAGATTTCATCTCGACGCAACACTCTGCCAAACTCTTGCGTTGCTCGGAAAGCATTGAACAACATAGGTTGAGCGGATAAAGATATATTGCTTTGCTTCTTCAAAGGGCCGAGATGATCCTGACGATAGGAACATCTAGGCATACCTAGCTCCGAGGTTTTAGTGCGAAGTTGTCGATTCTAGCGCATCTGGATATCGGTAACCATCCTACTGCAGTGCAACAACGATAATTGAACTAGCAGCCAACATGATATCCAGATTTGGCCACAAACGCACTTTCGGCGCAAATTTCTGTCGCGACCAAATCGCACAGAATGTGAGCGCGGGGCGGTTTCATAATGCAGGTGAGTATCGAGTGTTCAATTTGTTTGGGTAAGACATGATGCTGGCCGCATGTTACACCAGGCCGATCGTACGTGTATCATAGGCGTGGCGCGTTGCATTGGTGTCACACAGCAGCTATATGATCGCCAAGCTTAAGAATAACTCTATTGGACGTCAAAATATCCCTACCAATCATGGAAGCTCTGCTATAATATGTCACACGAGTTGTAAAAAGTCAACCTCTTATTCAACAGTAGCAGAAGTTGATGGTAGAAACGAACCGGCCATTGCTTGAAACCCGGACCTTATGTCACAATCAAAAGGAAGGCTATGGCCGCCGAGTTGTCCCAATTCTCCGAAGAATGCGTTTTGAATCCGGGAACGCAGAATGCCGTCTTCTCATCCGGGGAAAATCTTCTTGAGCACTTCAACGAAGCTTGGATTTGTGTTCAACTAAGTCTGAGTTTTGACGCCCGGAGAGGAACTCGGTCCGTTGCATCGTGCCTGTTACCCGAAAACTGAGGAGCATGCACCTTGCATTAGTTGCCTATCAACCGGATGATGGCTTTTCGGACTGCTGCATTCATTCTGATATATAATTTCTGATCAAACCCAAGTTGGTGTATTATTGACATGTTATGGCAGGGTAGTGGTAGAACGGAGCCAAGAAGATAATGAGTTCAGCGTTTGTTATTCCGACTTGAACTAGGTGTCTCGATGAAATACAGGAAATTACCTCTACGCTGCTGTGTCGATGGTAGGTTAATCATGAAAACTCTTGGCTATGCGCCATCTCTGAGAGAGCAGGAGCAAAGTTAGAGTCGCAGCTTCCTGCTACATGGTCATGACGAAGTGGCTCCCGTGTCGGGCTTGAGTCGACTGGAAGGAGTACATCAAGTCCAGGAAGACCCAGCCTGGCCGACATTAGCACCGGCATATGGCGCACCCTCCTGCTCGCGACGTCCGGATTCCAGACTCTCCTCTCTCGCGATTCTTCCACTCACATCATCATCGACTTCAAGTGTTTCAGCGACTTGCCTGCGCGTTGCCGTTATTCTCGGTCTCATTCCTCTATCCGCTATCCGCACATTCCCGGGCCTCGATACCTCAAACGCCAGCGATGAGTCCGACCTACCAGCGTCGCCCAGGATATCTCACCCCAGCGACGCCAAAGCAGCCAACAATCCGCCTCGGTCCAGCCAGCAAGGTCAAGAAAGCGCCTCGCCGCGGCGCCAAGAGGCCTCGAGTCATCTCCAGGGCCCATTGCACATGCTATTGGTCACACAGCGGCCGGCATATAAGTCAACGTCCTCCCTCTCCACCCTGCCGGAGCACTACGAAGGCAGCCATGGACAACGTCGATGATGATTCGGCGTGGTACGACGAGGAGGATGACCAGCCCGGCCCACTGGTGCTCTTCTGCACGCGCCTCGACACACTGTTCGGTTTCATTCGTACCTACTATTGGCCCGCACTCGCCTTCGTCGCCGTCGTAGCCCACACCGTGAGGATCTTCGTCCTCGGATACTACTGCAATTGCAATTGCTAGTCTGCTCGGCTTTGAGTCGCCAGGCGGGACGTGCCTGAGACCGGAAAGCACGGAAACATACATACGATAGTACGATAGTGGTGGACCAGATCCCGGCGTTAGGCGTTATAGGTGCATGAGATTTTCGTCGTTGATGGGGATCTTTGGATAATCATGTTTACTTCCGTCGTTATGGGTATACACACGGCATTGCAATTATTGGTCTTCGATGAGGGTGCGGCGGAGTTGGAGGATCTGGAGTTGGAGTTATCTTGATCTTACCCGTTTGTGTTGCACCGTTGTTCTGGGACATTTAGGTTTCCAATGCAACATTCACAAATCATTATTCTAAGAGTAGATGTTCAAATTGAGTTTTGTATTGGCATTGGATAAGGATAGAGCAAAGAAACGATTTGGGCGGCCTTATTAACCAACGACTCGACATGTAATGACGAGTGTGCTCTCTTCATTTCCCATTGGCGTGCGCATCATTATAATAATGAATCTACATCACCCTCTTGTATTAGCTCCTATTCTCAGAATTCTACTCGATATTGTCTAACTCACAGTCTGATCCGCACACCCGCTCGGCGTCTGGTAGCCGTACGCGCCCGTGTTGATGTACAGCTTCTGCCCGGTGCACACGAGCCAGGCGGCCAGGTTCTGGCGTTGGACCTCGGGCGTGCTCCAGGTCAGCGCGTCGCCCTGAAAGACGAACGTCCCGAACGCGTTCTTGGTCGCGTTGAACCACGTCCCCAGCGTCCGCTGCGTCAGGTCCGCCGGCTTCTCCACGTTGAGGTACAGCGGCGCCGACCCCGTCCCCGTGTTGGCCACGAGCTGCCCGTCCTCGACCTTGTACTGGCCCGCCGTCGTGTACGACTCGAGGATCGCGGTGCCGGGCGCGTTGGCCGGGTTAGTTTGGAGGTATTTATGGTAGTTGGGCGCTACCACGGCGCGGACCCAGTACCAGCCCGACTGCAGGGTAGTCCCGGGGCCGGTCTGGCGCGTTGCGAGGTCGTGGTGTTCCGGGACGACTGGGTGAGCGGTTACTGCCGCAGCCAGTGTGAGGCACAAGGCGGTAATGGAGATTCTCATGATGAATCTTTGTTCAGTTTATTGATCTACGTTTGACCATATCACGACAGTCGCCCTTTTTCTGTCGGGACTGAGGAGGTTTTGAATTCCCATGATACCAAATGAACGATTAAACGCGGCCCTCTACGGAATCGATTGCACCGTCTGGCCCGATATGGACGTCCACCATTGCCCAAAGTCGACGCACTTTTACCCGCCGTCGACGTACACTTGCGATCGGTGGGCTTGGTAGACCATCTACCCCAGTGCCAAGAAGTGTTGTGATTTACTCATGGATTCAGCCTAAACCGAGAGCACCTTATGACCATTCCAATAAATACTGCAGCAGGACGGAATATCGATCCGACAGAGCTAAATGAAAACAAACAGACCAGTATCATTTCTTACACCCTATAAGGCCAGCTCTCATCCTGCGCGATTTCCCGCTGAGCGCGATAAATATCCTGGTCCTCCGGATCATCAAACTGCAGCACTGTCACGTCCAGCTTGCTATCCTCGGGCTTGATAAAATACGGCCCGTCGACCTCGCACTGCGTATAATTCTCAGGGACAGTGCCGTTGTAGAGAAAGGCGCGCACGTGCTTGGCGATGCAGTTGGAAGGCATCGCCAGGGAGCAGTGGCCGTAGCCCTTGAGCTCGATGATCTGCGAGCCCTCGAATGCGGCGTTTGCCGAGCGCGCCGAGATGAGCGGGCAGACGGGGTCGTACGTCGTCGACAGGATGAGCAGCGGGTGTGCCGTTTTGACGCCGTACTTTGGGGAGAAGCTGTGCGTTTTCGGGACTGCCCACTGCTGCTTGCTGTAGTACGCGCCATTCTCCATGAGCGCGAAGAGGCTCGAGTTCATAAAGGGCACAATGATGTCCAGCAGTTCTTGTCGGTCCTGGGGCCACAAGTCCGGGCCCGAAGCGCCATCGTTCTCTCGAATGACCGTGGTCGTGTCAAGGTCGAGGAAACCTGTCCAAGGACCAGTATTGGCGTATGCCAGGAAGGCCTCTGTCGCGTTGCCTTGGAGCAGCTTCGCCAGTCGGTCTGCGAGCACATACCAGTTGGCCGGCTTGTATAGAGCAGGGAAGATTGCAGTCATGATGATATCCTCTCGCTTCAGCAGACCCCATGTCGTACTGTTGACGTAGACGCTCAAGGGTTCGTCAAGCTTGTCGGCAAAGTCCACTACCAAATCCCGCAGCTCCTCTTTTGTTTCGCCCAAGGATGATAGCGGACAATCCTTGCCGGCCTTGATGCACTCGTCAAAGAATCCAAGAAGCACATTCTCAGTGTCGGCAAGCTCTTCGCTGTCGACGAGCCCCTCGTACCAGTCAAAGTTGTTGCCGACACCATCAATGATTACCCTCTCCGAGCGGTCTGGGAAGAGCGTGGCGTACGTCTGACCAAGCATCGTGCCATAACTAAAGCCCCAGTAGATCATGTTCTGCTGGCCGACAGCGTCGAGGATGCTGTTCATGTCAGCTGCCGTCTGCGGGGTGTTGACGTAGGCGCCATGTTCGCCCATGTTGTCGGCGCAGGCCCTGACAAAGTTCTGCGTCCAGGCGAAGACCTCGGCGCTGTCCTCGATGACCTTGGCTTCGCGGACATCCGAGCGGCGGCGCCTTGTCTCTTCATCTGCATAGCAAGTCGCCTTGGGCCTGGACCCATTGACGCCACGCGGGTCGAAGGAGAGCAGGTGGAAGCCCTCGCCAATGATGGTGTTCAACTGCTCTCCCTTGCGGGACATGAACTCGAAACCAGATCCTCCCGGCCCGCCGGGGTTCAGCAGAATGTTCTGCGTCGCATCCTTGCCTCTCAATCGGATGAGCGGGATGCTGAAAGTCTTGTTGCCAGAGTTCTTGGGGTTGAACTGGTCCATGGGCACATCGATTTGGCTGCACTCGAGCTTTCGCCCAATGAGGTCGCCGCACTCTTCCCATACGATGTTCTCGCCGGGATATTTCAGCTTGCCATCAAAGCTAACCCCAGAGCGACAGGAATGGCGAATTGGCTTCCATGCCGACGACCAAGGAAATTGGAACAGAGCGAAGCAAATCAGAGCACCGACGGCAAGGCGCCTGATGAGACCCGTAGATGCGGAGCGCCGCGCATCCGGACTGTCAATGATTGATGACCTCTTTTCATCCATGATATTGTTGAAATCTTGATTTGTTTGGAGAGGAAGCTTGAGAATGGGAGCTTCTGCCTGTTACTGTTTATATGGCTTGGGAGGCGACTAAACCGGACTGGGCTTAGTTGGGTTGTATTATTCGGGGTCGGTGATCGGAATCAGATTTGTGTATTCGGTGTACTTGAACCCCTTGTAGGAGTTTGCTTACGTGCAGCTTGTACGTCCAAGGCCCTGTACTTACGCGTGTTCGGCTTGTGAAGCGACCTTTTGACGGCTTGAGATGCGCCAGGAGCCACGAATGCGAAGAGTGAATGGAATCCCAGAAGACTTTCAAATATGATATATTTCATTCCGGTCAGGCTTTGCCGAAATAATTCATCAGAGTATTCGACTGCTTTGGTATGGTGTCTTTCACTTTCTTCTTGCTTGGGCTGCTATCCTCGGGCTTCTTGCCAATCTCGAGAATATCCATGAGCTCTTCAAACTCGGCCTCGGGAACGATGCCACCGCTTGCCTCCTTATGTCCCCTGGCGAAAGATTCGCCCAGGCGCGCCCTCAAGGTAGAGTCTTGAGCCTTGTCGGCAATATCCTTCAACACTTCGATGATATTTACTGGCGGGTCTCGAGCTCTCGCACTGCGTGGTATGCGACATGAAAAGTTGACCATGCCAGGTAGATAGCCCTCGTTGGCCACGAGAATAACCTCGAGTTTTGGCGATTGTAAGTGGCCTGCCCATCGAGTCGCAATGACTGGGTGTATCTGCGCCGCCGAATTAATACGAAAGACGGCGATCCTGGCATCCTTGGAAAACTTTGGCGCCGTGTGCGTACACCGCTCAACTTCGGCGTTGACCTCGGCCCTGGCAGCCAGCAGCGTCTGGTTCTTGAGGAGCTCTGCTGGCGCTGATGCCGATGTCAAGGCCTTCCAAGCTCCCGGCACGTCGTACGTAGCTGTCCTCCGTGGGGCATTGATGAGGGATACTGCATCATTCAGAGCTTTCTTGGTGTATGCTTTGAACGTGGATTTCATGTCTGGAAACGGTGGCTCCCATTTCAGTGTGTTTCCCAGATCTCCATGGGTGCCCATGACACATAGCCAGTCACATGCCTCTCTGACGCCATCGTGGAGCGCCGAACAGATGTGATACGTGAGCAGCGAGCTTGTGGCCACGGGCGGGGAGTTGCAAGCCGTGACGTGTTGGGCACCCTCTGGGAAATCATTCTCTAGTGCGTAATGGTGATCTAGGACCAAGGCCTTGTGCGGTGTATCGATGACGGGCCCCGACTTTCTCGACCCTTGATCCAAAACAAATACATACTCTGCTTTGTGTGTCGCCATGGCAGTTCTTTCCGCCTCATCGTGAATATTGCTGCCTTTTTGCAAAAGATGAGCCGAGATAAGATCGGGATCGAGGCCAAGCAAGACCAACGTCTTCTGCAAGATGGCACCCGATGTCAGGCCATCTGCATCCTTGTCAGGGACAATGAGTGTCCTCTTGCCAGCACTGGCACTGTATCCCTATTCAGCACCGATTCAGATTGGGGTGGGAGAATTCCCAAGATGACATTGTTTTTACGTACCACTCAAGGATCCTACTTCTGGCCGTCTCGATCTGGTCATTGGGAGCCGGCCATATGATCTCCCCCGACTCATCACGAAGGGACGGTATTGAATGATACTCGGGAAGTTCCACGCGAGGCTTTTTTGATTTGGGAGAACCTTTGGCTCCTGCTGATGCCGCGCTCCTCTTCATCTTTGCGGATGGAGCTTTGCCAGCTGCTTCGGCGACGGGGGCCTTCTTCGATGTTTTATCACCGGTGGTCTTGGTTGTTGATGCCTGGCCCAGACGACTCACATGATGTAAAGTCCGCCGCTGCAATTGTGCGCTTTTGGCTCGAATGACAAGCCTAGACAGCATGAGATTGGATATGGCAAGCGAAATTCACTAATCAAAAAAAGCTTGCGTGGTGCTGCCCGTAAACACTGCAGGTTGGCGCGAGTATCACGTCGACAATTGCATGTCGCATCTGCTAGAGCCTGGGTGACGTCAATGACTGACTGCCCTCAAGGTCCCCTAGAGCACGGTGCTCCCCCATCGCTGAAAGGCGGCGCTAGGGGAACGGCTCAGGGACGCTACCCCGTATTCACATTGCTGAGGGCGAACAATCGACATGCACAAAATCATCGTTCCCATGCCATTATAAGAGCCCCGTCTGATAGAAAACCAGTCGCTTTATATGCTATTTCTCTATATGCTCTCTATTCCATGCCTCCGCTACCCATCATTCAGCGCCGAGAAGTCTCCCTCAGTTGTACTTGAGCTTCATCTCCTGGGGCGTGAACTGGCGTGTTCGGCTTTTGAGGTGCTCCATCCGCTCCTCCATCGACCAGGCCAGCTGTTCCTCACCAATGGGGACGAGGCACTTGGCCAAGTGTTCGTAGTCCTTCATCATCAGCTTGATGGTGATAAAGATGTAATCAATGTTGTGGAAGACCTGCATACATGAGTTTTGTTAGAATGCGACAAGAGCTCAAGAGGGGCATAGGAATCGTGATGGGACTTACCAGCGCATTCTGCGAGGCGTACACATGTCTCTGCTTCAGGAAAGAGTTCGGGTGCTCCCTCCAGTGTCTCATCGGATTCAAGTGGTGAGAAGTGTGGTATCCATCGTTGAAGGAGTAGCGGTTGCTCTGAGAAATAAGGTCAGTACATCAACATCACCCTGAAGCCGTGAGCTGCATATTATGTCAACTTACAGGAACGTCAATGAGGGTGATGCTCGATCGGTAGTCGGAGTCCGGCTCATCGGGGTCAACAAACGCGTGCTGGCCCCAGTTGCCCACCATCATACCCAGGCGCATGAGAACAAAAGGCACCAGGAGCACGCAGATGGCTGCTTGCCGGTTGTACTTGAACGCCGAGTAGAGCAGTACGTAGCTGCTCAGCTCCCAGAAGAGGGTCTTGAGGCCAAGGACATGTCTCTTTCTCGACACAAAGTAGATCGGCAGCTCAGCCCAGACCAGGACAATGAAGCGGCCGACGTAGTGCAGAAAGTGCAAGAAGCTGTCCCGCTGGTAGCTCATGGTGGAGGACAAGTCTCCTGGGCCGTTGCCCTCAACGTGGTGGTGCTTGACGTGGTGGTAGAAGTACGAGTTCCACGTGTGCCCCATCAGGGGGTCGAGCAGGTAAGGAAACGTGGCATCGAAGAGGCCGAGACGCTTGTGCAGGACACCGCGCTGGTGGATGTGCTGGTGCATCATGAGCGTGTAGGCGCCCATGTAGGAGAGCTGCATGAGCGAGTGCAAGACTCCGTGGATCCAGGTAAAGGATCCGAAGAACAGAAACGCGGCGCTGGGGACCGAGGTCGTAAAGTACAGCAGCAGGTGCGTCAACATCACCACGTCCGTCTCGACTCTCACGATAGACCTCGCCGCGCGGATGTAGTGCTTCAGCACATACTGGTTGAACGGCTTCTTCCAGTCGATGCCATCGTAATCACTGCCTTGGAAGACGGTTGGCTCAAAGTCCGAACTTGTGACATCATTGAGTGCATTGAGGTATGACAGTGTCTTTTCGTCCTCGTCGCTCACTGGTAAACTCAGTCAGCTCTACTCCTATGAAGGGGCGATGATGACCACTTACAGGCTTGAACATTATCCCGCTCTTCCTTCGCATCCGGGATACCTCGTCGATCAGTCTTGTCTTTGCCCACCTCTTGATGAGTCTCGACGTCCGCAGCCAGAGCCTTTAGCACCAGCCGATCTGCCTTTGTAAGCGCGGCATCGTATACGATGTGTTTCTCCATGATCCTTCCTGGTGGGACGGGAAGTATAGTCCCTCAACGCGTAACAGGGATCCCGTCTTGCAGTATGGGAATCACGTCCAATGGGGAAAAATTGATTCTTTTCGAGGTATCCTGCTGCCCAGCAAAGTCGAGTCAGGCGATGAGTATAGAGTTCGCACTGGATAGCGGATTCGTCGGGACAGAATTGACTTTTGGGCTTACAATAATTCTTTGCTGACAATGATGCAAATCGGGGAATTGCCCAGGAATTGGCATGTGCCGGCTCCGGGGGCCCGCACAGGCGAGAAAGCTTCGCATATCCCCCTTAATCAGTAGAGATTTCTTAGTGGAGAGCATTGGCCATCGCTAGTGGGATTGAGCCCCTGATGGGGATAAATTTGGATCTCTGTCGTGGTCTCCGCGAGCCGTTCACTATGGCTGTTAGTGTAGTCAGGCGATCGGCCCTGGGCCCAGACCGGCATTCGCTGGCCTCTGGGATCTTCAAAGAGCGGTGATCATTTCCAGAAGCCCTGTCTCCATTTCGAGACGCCCCCAAAGAACAAACAACATTGACGAGTTTGACAACAGCCCAGCAACTGACTGACGTCTACTCACTGTACTGCATGCAAGCATTCCAGATCCCGAGATTGCCAGAGAATAGGTCACCTGAAGTCCCTGGCATGTCGACGGGTCGTGAGACCAACAACTTTCCATCGCAAGGGTCTTTGTCTCGGGCCGCGTAGCCTGGGCTCTGAGCTGAGTTGCCCCAGATGAAGTGAAGCACCTTTCTCAGCCCCCGAAACGCCCCAGTGTCCACTATGGAAACCCTTCTCGTACGTGCGATCCACTGTTTGCAATTCCAGAGTCCAACTTTCGCACGGGTCGCGGCTGTACAGTGTTTGTTGGTCCTTCCTTGAAAATCTGGGAGATCACTAGATGTTGGACGTTGAACATGTGTATCGCAAGGCGTCGTCTTATTGGCAATGGGTAAGATGAGGCTTGATCATCATTGGCCGCCTCAAAGTTCATGCATTGAGTCGCAGTATATCGTGCAATCAGCGGTCGTGATGCCTTGAACGTGCCACACTGTGGAGCAGTACAGTATGTAGGAGTTGATATGCCACGCGGTTACGGTAGGTACAGTACGGAGTGGTGCATGGAGGGGTATTGTTCTTTGGCTTCGTTCTAAAGTAAACCAAATCATACCTCGCTGACTTCGTTCCAATCTTCATTCGTTCAATCATCCGCGTACAAGTGTCGCAGCTCCTCTGTCATGAGCCATCAAGACTACCATGAGATCAACTGTGGGTAGTCCACCGGCGTGTCGTCGTCCTTGTCGTCGTCGAAACAAATAAACTCCCGCGCTATATCATCGGGTACGTACGAGGTATAATGATTATAAAGGAGCGGATAGGGGTATCATCGTAGCAATGCGCCTTCTACCATATTGATGACAATGCAAACCGGTCACCCAGAACAACACTTCGAAATAAAAAGTCCGTCCACCGCCAAAGAACCTTTCGCCTCATTCATCACCAGTCTTAGTTGCTGCTGGACGATGAGCTGCTCTTTGCGTGTCGCATCTTGAACAGCCTTCGAGCCGGGTCCTTCTTATTGCCCAGGGAAGATCCGTACAGCCCAGACGGGTCGCGGATCGAGTCGGGCTTGATGTGCGAAGACGGGAAGAACCCGACCTTTCCATCCTTGGTCATGCCAGACCAGCACCACGAGTCGTAGCTCAGCCCTGCCAAGCGCGGGTTAGCCATGTACAATCAAAACCGTGGGATGCTATCCTCCGGGGTTAGAAGACTTACAGCTCACGTTGGTGATGGTCGTGTTCTTGTCAAAGACGAGCCAGCCGGCCGACGGGTCCTTGGGCTCCCACTTCCAGCGCGACACGACGGCGAGCCCGTCGTTGTTCTGCCCGGGCAGGCGCACGTCGCTCCGGGGCGGCGCCTCGACCTGGACCAGCTTGGCCGGGAACGAGCCGCGGACGCCGTCGTGCCAGCCCGTGCACCACTTGCCGCCCCAGGCGTCGGGGAACTCGACGCCGACGATGCGGGCGCCGGCCAGGAACTGCAGGGCGTCGCGGCGGCCGTCCGGGTCCGTCAGCGGCCGGGAACCCTCCTTCTGCAGCTGCGGCAGCAGCGCCACGGCCGTGGGCCGGCGCGTCAGCAGCGGCGCCTCGGGGATGATGGGCGTCGCGAACTGCGGGCTGGGGAAGTGCAGGTCGTAGTCCTCGGCCTCGGTGCAGTTGCTGCCCAGATAGCCGTACAGCACCGTGAGCCCCGGGATCGGCGGCAGCGGCTGCGGGTGGTGCGACAGGTGCCGGAAGAGCTGCTTCTCGCTCGTGAAGACGGTCGCGTCGCCCTCGCGGCTCGTGTAGCCCAGGTGCGAGCAGAAGATGCACCCGTACAGCACGGACCCCTTGGACTCGGTCGAGAGGTGCGACTTGTACAGGAAGCGCAGGCGGTAGTTGACGCCTTCCGCGGTCGCGTTGCCGCGCTCTGAGATTCTTGTTAATCACAGTGTTTCTTTGGGCATTCAAATTCGGGCGTTCGACTTACTATCCTTGGCCATGTCTCTTCTGAACTCTGCCGCCGAGTGAGAATACTCACAGTTGATGCACTGAGAAACAGTCTTGCGCGGACCCTTGCACGATGTTAGTATCTGGTATGAGCCGGCTGGAGCTTGTTCGAGTCATTACTTACAAACGAGATTGCCTGGTTGGTCCCCAGAGACAGGGCTACATCACTCATGGAATCGTGGAAGACGGCGGACGTTGGCACGGCAGAGTCGATGAACATGGCCGTCTTGGTGGCCTCTTGGTATCGGCCGTTCTTGAACGCGAGAGCGCCCTCGCAGAAGCTCTTCATCTGGTACAGCGTGCTGTCAGGTCCGATCTGACAGTTCTCCTCGCGCGAGTACCACACGGGCTTGGGGTGCTCGTCGTCCTCGACTCGCGCCTTGGCCATGGGCCGGACCACGGGCGGTTTGGGGGCAGTCCTCGGCTGCTCTAGGGATAGATCCTTGACCGAGGCGTCAGAGGGTATATTTGGCCTCCATATTTGCCGCTGGAAGAACTCCTGTGGCAGATTCGCGCTGTCCATTGACCCGTGTGACATGTGTAGTGATCCGCCGGTCGACCCGTGTGACCTGTGTAATGATCCGCCAGTCGACCCGTTCGACTTGTGCATTGATCCCGCTCCGGAGGAGACGTTTGCCGGCGAGTAAGGCTCTATCAGGCTTTGTACCAGCGTTTCCTGGGAATGCTGGGCTTGCTGGTTGATTCGCATATCACCCGTCGGGGCACTACTAGACAGCGAGGCGTACGAGTTATTCGTGCCTGGCATCATGGAGGCCCTGCGTACTTTTGAGGCGTGGCTCATTCTGGTGCTGGGAAAGACCACGTCCGCGGCAAGGGTGTCGCTTTCCACCGTGTACCTCTTGGTCCTGGCAGACTCGGTGCTCTCCTCGCTGAACCTTCCGATTGGCGAGTCCTCTGGAATCGTTTCCTTCGCCGTCATGTCCCGTGGCGACGTGAGCTGGTCGTGAACCCAAGCACTTGTCCAGGGTGTTGACGCGGCCGATGTCGTCTGCCTGTTCTCCATCAACTTGGGGCTGTTCGGTTCGCTCAAGAGATTTTGGATCTCGTCGCCGAGCGCCTCCACGTCCGAAACCTGCTGGGAATTATAGCCCCGCGTGTCCGACTGCCCAGCTCCCGACCACTGGAAACTCGCCTGGGAATAGTGGCTATCGGAGCTGCTCGTCGACGGAGCCAGTGACTTCTGAGACTTCTTGGAGCTCATCCGGTGTAGCATGTGTGCCTCGCCCGGGCTGCTGCGGATGCTGGTAGATAAAGCACGGCGCGAGTGGGCGCTCGGAGGCGCCGACGTCCCCTGTGGCGTGAATACCGTCTGCTCGACGCCGTAGTGGCCGTTCCTCGTTCCTGGTCGTGACGTGATGATCAATGGCTCGACTTTGCTTGGCCTCCTCCGGGGAATCGCAGGAAGGGGAGGGAACGAGGCCGGTGACGGCAAGGCCTCGCCAATTCTCAACCTCCTGATGTTGTCGATCGTGCTGAGCGCAAAGGCTTTGGAAGCGGCCTGAAGTTGAGAGAATTTGGTGGCATCGAAAGTGTCCACCTCGATGTAGTCATCAATGTCGTAGAGAACATCCTCTAGTTGCCGCTGGCTTTCAAACACCTCATCTGTATACCTGTCAATAAACGGTCGTCCCTCCGTCATTGCCAAGACTTGGCTTGGCGCCTAATCCAACTTACCACAGTGCTTGAGGGCATCCCGAAATCCGTCGCCATGTCTTTCCAGGTGATCTAACAGCAATGGCTGCACTTTTTGTAGTGCCCGCTCCCCCTCTCTGACCACAGCACGAGCTGATCTTAATATCACCTGTGACAGCTCCGGGTTTTCCAGACGAGCGGCCTCTCCGTTGGTGATGGCCTCATTGCCACGTTTGATCAGTTCTCTGAATGGCTGAACCAATAGATCCTCCATTTCGACCGCCATGTTTGCGGTAGCCACTGACAAGAGAGGGAAGATTGAACAGAGACAAAATCGCTTGTACAGTGTTCCAGTATTGGGTTTGAATGACCAAGATAGTCGGATCAGTGCGTTTCGCCTAGCGATTTTGATATGTTTTGCACAAGTTGGGTATACAAAGAAGCGAGAGTTTCACAGAACGAATCGAGCATATGACACATGGGAAGTGGTAATGCCAATACCAATGCCAATACCGGAGCTCATGGCCTATTCTCGGCTGCAACAGTCTTTCTCGTGGTCCATCTTTTTTCTCGCTTTCATCTCTTCCCAGCACGAGGGGGGAAATCGTGGCACCGGGCCTTTGTATAAGTCGGGGTCGAGTATGCCGGCCCCATATCCTAATCGCTTTTGCATATAAATGAACAGCAATTGGGGCAGCTGGTCGTGATTGGCGGGGACCTCGTCGGACCCTGGGCGCCTAGGCACGCTTTCGGAAGGTCGTGGTTTCGTCCCATCGAGTGAACGCGTAGTGGTGGGGATGATAACAACCCTTGAGCTTCCGCTTCGGGGCAGCTCGTCTTTGGGCGCGTCGAGGTATTGGAAGTGGCCTGGAGAGTTCCTCGAGTGCCTTGAAAGTTTAACAGATTCAACCCTCAGCAATCGCCAGCACCAAGTCGCTACCCGGTCGCGTCCGGGGTGTGTGGAGCGATAGTCGAGATCGTTTATACCTAGCACTCCGACGGCAGACGGGCACGAGACCCCACGGCCCAGGTCTTGGTAGCAGCAGCAAGCATGGCAGCAGCCGGTATTTCGTCAACGAGCTGCAGATCGATGTGTTGCCGCCGGCGGAGTAGTAGCCAAGGGCTTTCATTGCCGCGAGCGGCCTCTCGACTATGCGAACCATTGCATGTCCCACCTCCGTTCCCAACGTTTTATCCCCCACACATTCTCCGGCGCTGGAAGCTCGTGTGAATGCCATGGGCAATGAAGAACTTCCCGAATAGTCTAATGACATCACATCTTGTGCACGACAGACCTTGCTCTGCTGCATCACTCCTGGAATCTCTGAGTAATGAGGTCGAGGTTCACCCGTCATTCTTTCACTCGTACCGGAAACCATTATACTCGAGCCCTCGAGGGGAAAAGCACACCACTGCTTGGCAAGACATGTACTCCGCACCGGCGTCTTTGAAATGCATTGCATTTGCAGAACTAAACAGGTCTCCAATTCTAGCCAATTGTAATTCGATAAGAATTGCCTCAGAAGTTCTAGAGTTGTCCGCAGTTCTCGTCACAATCGACTCGCTCTATGTCTTGGCCCCTCGGTAATGTGATGTCTGCATGGCATCCCGGTCTCTAGCTCTCGCTTATGTTCTGTAGCTCAAATCCGGGTTCGGATACTCTATCTCCTTGGACCCTTTTCTGAGTGGCTGGCCACTTCTTTGGCCAGCTCGACGTCTCATACCCTGTCGACCCGTGGCTGGGCCCGTTTGACCGTTGACGCCCAGCATTGTCCAAGTCTTTCGTCGTATCACGTACTGATTATACCATTGTGGGGGTTGAGGAGCATCAGAAATGTCACAGATTCCCGCCATTCACAACTACCGTCCGGATTCTCGAGAGAATCATGGAATGCTGCGATTAGAGGTTGGTTTTCAGCTACTCGAGTAAGTATGGGTTGCTGTTGCTATCAGCTGGAGAGAGGTTGGTTGGTAAGTCATGGTAGCATCGGAAGCCGCTACCTACTCCATATATCATCGACAAGACGCGGGAGTACTGAATAGTGGTGGGCAAGATTGACCATCCCACGCAAAGAAGCCACACATTCGAATGTTCCAAACTATTTCTAGCAGGCTGAGGTGTTCAACGAAGCTCACTAGTAGCCACACAAGTTTGGGTTCTGACAGTATAGTACCTCTTGCAGGGGTCGCAACTGCAACGCTTGGCAGTTGACAATATGAGCATGTTGGGAAACGATACCAAAGCATCGGGATAGATAGCACGTCGAACGCATGTTGTTGGAGGCTGCGAGTCTTACAGCCTTTCAATGTCTTGAACGGTGAGTTTGTCGTTCTATCGACACATGAGAAGGAGCCCTTTCTCCGACTACGAGTGCTCCGTAAATCGATTTGGCTATGATGTATGTGCCTCGACGCAAGACGATCATGACTGTCAACTACGATGATGTTGAAAAACAGTCCGAGGGATGCAGACTAGGTTATGACTAATAATCCGAGACCATTAATTCGCGAAGAACAAGGTTTGCGTGTCTGAGAAACCAGTATCGGTGTTTTCGGTAGGCCTTTGCACGTGCTTCCCCAATGCCCACAACGTACGATAGATAACAGACGTAAACTTTCACAACAAGGCTCTGGGTTAGATGATGTCAAAGCACCTGTTATCCATGCGACATGGTTCACGATCGTGAAAGATTAGCGGCAGATTAATGTCTCGGCCGTATTTGAGGAAATCGGTTGTGAATTTGCGAGTTGAGAAGCTTGTGATGTTGATCCTCTTGCATACTCGGGAGGGGTCCGGAGTTTGGAGATGTTTAATCGACTCCACAGGCACCTGTTCTAGCCGCACGCTTTACCGACGCCAATTTCACCTCCATGACAGAGGCGATCTCGGACAGGCTTTACCTAGGTACCTAGTTGGAGAACAGATCTTGCGTTTTCTCCACTGCAAAGTATTGATTAAAGATAAGACACAAATGTTCAACAACCAACATTGCTCGGCTAGCTCAGTTGGTTAGAGCGTCGTACTAATATTCTTCAAGAAAGAATATCAAGTTATGCGAAGGTCCTCAGTTCAATCCTGTGGCTGAGCAATTCTTTTTTCGTTTTTGCCCTTGCTGCCCCTCTTCTAGACATGATTTATTTTTCTAATCAACTTTTTACCTCGCGGTGATCTGTACTTGGGTTATGATCAGGTTGAGCCGCCCAAGTTGCCAAACAACTGAAGAATATTTTGCTCTCTTAAAGTCTCTGAGTTTATTTTGTTTTGTCTGTCCGTCCCCTTGCCATCCTCACACGCCGAGCGTAATAATGCACTCGCACAAGTTTTATTGCATGTAACCAAATGTTCGGCCGACTCTGTCTCGCGATAGTCCCACAAATCTAGCAGACTAACATGTACGGCGTTGGGCCATACATCTGATTTAATCTTCGGTTTCCCGCCCTTCAAGGTGACACGAGCTTACACTCTCACCGCTTTCTCACATGTCTGTATTGCGCACTTCGAGCCAATATATGCGCGGATAGTTCATAGCAGCACAATCTCATCCTCGCGGAGTCCTTGTGGAACCCCAATCAATCTGCCATTTCGGCCGCCCACACACTCAGGTAGCTGTTTGGTAATAATCACCCCTACCATCATCCAATCATCCAACGATGATTCAGATCATCATCGGCCTCGTCGGTGATAAAACCTCAGGGGATGTGGTCTAGTGGTATGACGTTTCCTTAGCATGTCTCAAATGAGCATGGAAAAGGTTCTGGGTTCGATTCCCAGCTTCTCCACATTTTTGCTTTTTTCATCTTATACCTCCTCCATCGTGGCTTTGCCTGAGAAGGTTGATCGCTTTTTGATTCGTGACTATATTCTATCCCCATTGACATCTATCCAATGACTGTCCATGCTTTCTTGCTTAGACTTTAATTCTGGCCTGCCATCACGGGTATCTATTTCCGAATTTGACTTGAACTTCAGTTGAAACGGTCAAATATGAGTTTGAAAATGTTAGCAACAGGCGACCTGGTATCAATTGCTTGATGTCACTTTTTCAAATTGACTCCTTTCATTTGAGACCTGTATCAATACGCAATTTGGAGTCCGCCAGATGTAATTCACGGCTTATCGAGTATCGTCTATTCGTTCATGCAGGTGGTCACAAACCCATCAAAGCGATTAATTTGGCAAGGCATATAGACACGAACGACTACTTCGAAATCCTCGGCCTATCAAGATCTAGCCAGCGCCAAAAAAAAAAAAAAAAAAAAAAAAAAATTCATCGATTCAGGAAGTGAGAGCCCTTCCATTGTAAGATGAAGATGCAAGCTCCGCTAGTCTTGTATCTATCTGATCCATGAACTGCCTAGTTTACAGCTTTCCAGCCGCCTTCAAGCCCTTCTCTCCGTCGACAAGTACACACCAGCCCTCGGACCCCCTTCCGCCGTCGCCCGCGACGACATGACCGCCGAACCCGTTGTCACCCGTTGCCCGGGCATACTTGAGCACCTCGTCGTCAAAGGTGCCGGGCTGGAGGAAGACGGCCGGGATCCCCAGCCCCTTGGCCTCCTTGAGGACCTTGAGGGTGGCAAATGGGGGCGTGATAACGGACACGGACGTCTGCTTGGGGTCTGGCAGGGCCGAGAGCGACGGCTTGGTTGCGAACGACTGCGAGCCCACGTCGATGCTGGCGCTGCCCGGGTTGATGGGAATCGCCGGGATATCGTGCTGGACATACCAGGCAAAGACTTGATGAAGCGAGTCAGCATAAGCCGGATGAGTCGGAAAATGGATTCAGATTCACGACAGAACTGGACTTACTCTTGTGGCCAAACTTGGCGGGGTTGTTGCTCGCGCCCACGACGGCAAAGTTGGGCGATGCGAAGAAGGCGCGGACTGTTGCCTCGGTCGACATGTTGGAATTGGAGCGAATTATGACGTGCAAGTATTTAAACAGCTATGTGACAGGACACGAAGGAGCTTCAATCTGTTCAAGAAGTCCAGAATATCGACCTGACTTATAGATGAACAAGTGCTCGTGAAATGAGACGTGATTCCTGTTTGAATATCAAATATCAAAATTGGCCAAGACCAGCGTCACGCAATATGTTGTATGAATGCAACCTATGGCCGTTATTTGTCATTCACTCTGTAGGCCCTTTCCACATTACCATGCAGTGAGTACCCCGGGTCTGGCGTCATGTGGGGACTGCATAGGCGATTTCCAGGGACCTGCTACCTATCATGGACAGTTCTATCTCCTCGGCGCGGTTTCGGACGACCGGGCGTCTTACCACCTACCTACGCCATGTACCTCAGCTGTGTCATCTTCTGCTGCTGACAAGGACAAAAGAAGTCTCAAACTGTACATGCTTTGACCAGAAGAAGCATATCTTACATTCCCCGTCTCCACGACCATCATGTCCACTTTTGCGCAAGTTACACGTCAATGGGAAACATTGATCTCATCCATGTAGGACTCAGCACTAACAAGCCGTCAGGCGTACCTCCTTCTCAGCCAAATCCTATGCGGCTTTCAGACCAAGTTACCCGCCGATCCTCTACAGGACCTTACTTGCATACCACAAGTTGCCCACACCTTCGGGCAAACTGCTTGATTTAGGATGCGGCCATGGACTCATATCGCGGGAGTTGAGCCCGCATTTCAAGTCCACCCTGGCCATTGACCCTTCTGCCGGCATGGTGGCCCAGGCCGAGAAGATGACCGAGGACTCCAAGATCGAGTTCAAGCACGGTTCCGCCGAGAACCTCGACTTTGTCACCGAGGCCTCCCTGGATATGGCCGTCGCAGGCCAGGCGGCGCATTGGTTCGATTACAGCAAGGTATGGCCTAATCTGGCGCGCGTGGTCAAGCCCGGAGGTACCATGGCCTTTTGGGGCTACAAGGACAACATTTTGCTGGGCTACGAGCAGGCCACGACCATCATGGAGCACTTTGTCTACGGGTTCGGGGAGGCTGCGCCGGGCATCGAGGGCATGGGCAAGTACTGGGAGCAGCCGGGCAGAAACATACTCAGAAACCTACTGCGGAGCGTGACGCCGCCCGAGAGCGACTGGAAGGACGTGGAGAGGCTGGAGCACGAGCCGGGACAGACGGGCCAGGAGGAGAGGATCGCGTGGCAGACCAAGAAGATGAAGCTCGGCGAGGTCGAGGCCTACACCCGGACATTCAGCTGCTTCACGGGCTGGAAGGAGGCTCACCCGGACAGCAAGAGCAGGGCCGAAGGCGGTAAGGGAGACGTCGTAGATGTCATGTGGGATCACATGGTCGACGCGGTGCCAGAGTGGAAAGCCATGGGCGACAAGTGGAAAGAGGCAGATGTCGTGTCGGACTGGGGAACTTATATCCTGATGGCGACGCGTAGGTGAAAGACGCGCGCTTGGCTACAAAGGTGCAGGTAAGTCTAGTCGAGTAAGTGCATTCACTAGAGAAGGGCTTCGAATGCGAAGCTGTAGAGAGTAGCACTGCGATATTGTCGCAGCGATAGAAACATGATCATCATATAGAATACAATTGTTATACAGATGTGAATCCAGGAAAGACACGGAATTTTAGACATTGACGTGCCAGCGCATTCAATCCACCGAGATTGTGGTTCTAGTGGATCGCAGGTTGGGAGCATGGCAAGGTCACCCTAAGTTCGAGGTGTGTTGAGTTACTAAGACCAAGATCATATACTGCCCATTGCCTTTGAGTTGCCAATAATAATAACACTATTGCTTCATGCGCCTGTTCAAGTCAATCGGACTTTGATCCTGACGTGAGGCAATTAAGATAAGATGTCGGTATCAGCGACCTGAAAGGCCCTCGTCATTGCTTTGTCCTTGCCAGCGCGTTGCCCCGACGATGGGCTTAAACCCCGCTACGCAACCTGGGCGCGCATCAAGGCACAGACCAGGCACGAGGATGAAATTGGTCCCTGTCAATGTGTTCGTTCACCTGGAGTCTGGCTACCTAATAATAATAGGGGAAAGACACACAGTCCAGCTTCCCAACTTCTTTCATCAACTGTTTCAAAGGCCCTTCTCCTCCGAAAAACATCACCGCTGTTCTCTGATCCACCGATTTTCGAGCCTCACTACCGTCTCTCCAGATTCTACCGATCATATACCGCCATAATGGTGAGTCTTCAACTGTTCGCCCCAACGTGATCCTCTATTGGTCTACCGCCCGGCGCTGTAAACAAAAAATTGCAAGCTGCATGCATGCGTGCGACATTACCCCTCAAGAGCCAAAGACACATACACACACACACGGAAGGGAGCACGCCCCAAAAGCAAACGCTGGCAGTGCTGGTAGCCCCTGGTTACCAGAACAGATCCTTGCCTTTAGCGCACCCGCGGCAGTCAAGTACTGTACAGTAGCAGCCCAGCTTGAGCCAGTGGCAAGCGGGCAGCGAACTTTACCTGATGCGATGCGCTGCGCCAAGTTTGGGCCCGGCTGGCTTCCAGTTTACGGCGGCCGAATCGCACAATCGTCCAACGGATGACTTTTGTTTCCTCCAGCCCAACAGCCCCCGACTTCGCATCACTTTCCATCTCCCGCATTTGGATCACACCATCAACTTTTGCAACTGCAAATCCCACCACCTCTCTGGCGGCTGACCGCAGTACTTTTCACTACTTGACTCCTTGTTTTATTCTTGCGCGCAACACGCCCACAGTCTTACGCAATCCGCGGGCGTCTCGAAAACATCATCAACAATGGCTAATTACGAGAATCAGGCTTCTACCAACTACAAGGAGGCTTTCTCTCTGTTCGACAAGCGCGGCAACGGTCGCGTCACTGTTGACAGCCTGGGCGATCTTCTGCGCGCCTGTGGCCAGAACCCGACATTGGCTGAGATCAGGGATTTGGAGAAGAACGTTGGCGGTGAATGTGAGTCGACAGCCCTTCTCTTTACATGCGGTGTACCTCGCTCCCGATTCCCCAGCCGCGCGACGGTTTCGACGATCCCAGAACCATAGATTCACCAAGCGCTCGCCAAATAACATGTTACTAACCCATATTACCAATTTAGTCGACTTCGAGACATTCTCGCGTGTGCTGAACCGACCCGGTGGCTTCCGCGACCCCGGCGAGCCCGATGAGTACTGCCGAGGATTCCAAGTTTTCGACAAGGACATGACGGGCTTCATTGGAGTTGGACAGCTCAAGTACATCCTGACGAATCTCGGCGAGAAGATGACGGACGAGGAGGTCGACGAGCTGCTCAAGGCCGTTGACACCAGCTCCGGACAGGTCAACTACACGGAGCTTGTCCGCACCATCTTGGCCAACTAGACGACGACGACGATGCGAAAGTCTGGAAAGAAAACATCTGCTTGAGAAGAGGGCTCAGACCATGTTGCCTTTGTGGCGACAGGAGGCGTCGAGGAATTTGCATGACACGGCATGGCGTTAAATGTATTGATTGATGGGACACACTTGTATGACCTTGGGTAGCCGTGGATTGGCTCTACTCCTAAATGAATATACCAAGTAATGAGGCATTCCATTGTGTGTTTTTGCACCAAGCCATTGCAATTAATATTTCAGTTGGGTCGCCAAAGTGCAAGTATGGGAATGCCCCGATTGTAACTCATGAGTCGGGAATACGGTTTCCCTTTTCGAAGCCCAGGGACGTCTTGCTTGGATGTAAACAGCGTGCTTCTTGCGCAGGTAAACATATATTCCGTGTTATTGTTTCCTGCCAAGATAGTCCCGGCTAGATCCACCAGCAGCCTCACCCTCAGCTACGTATCGTTTTACCTAACCTAGCAAGGATGTGACGGGCGGTTAAGATGACCACCCTAAAGATGCGGGTTTGGCTTCTGAAAACATTGAACTCTCCAGGATCGAGTACAACTGTATCTGCCACGGGACTATTTCACATCCTCATGGCTGACCACTCAGCACTGTCGCCCAACCTACGGTACATAGTCAATTGGTACAGAATAGTTTCGAATGACCCGTCTGTTTCACTATTGCCTTTTACCCCGCGTTTCGACCCCATCATTCCGATTGATCCCTCCCAAAAAGACCACAGTCGAGGTACTTTACCACTGCGTAGCATATTATCCACAGCGTCTAGGTTACCTAGTATAGTAGCACAGTAGCAGCCCTTACCCATTGGAATTGATCGCTAGGGACCCCGCGCCCGCTCCTGCCCCGCCACTCCTCGCAGCTTCCGTCAAAGGACCTTGCAGCACCTTGCAGTAGGCAGCTTCCACGTTCAACACATTTCAGCTATTGAATCATCTCTTACACCCAAAGAAGCAAAACGAAAGCGCGGAACTCTCCAGTCTGTACACTGTGGCTTCTTCACCCAAAACTCATACAAGAGACAAGAGATATCTCTTGCTCCTTTTCATCCTCGTCCCCCTCTTCGTACTCCTACTCGCCACTCTGGCTTCCACTCGGGCCCTTCCTCGACTTTCGTCATACCTCAACCATCTCCGGCCGAGGTGGCTCCTAGCTGCGGCACCTTTACGAACATCGATACACCAGACTAGAAGCATCATTTCTGCCACCATGGCGCCCGATAAATACAAGAACCCTCCTCAAGCTCCGCCGACGTTCACCGGCACCAAGGACTCCATTGTCAGCGATGCCAAAGCTCTTTGCGACTCGACGCGTTCCCTCCTAGACAAGCTTGCTGCCGATGTCCCCGTCGATCAGGCCTCATTCGCAAAGGTCCTCAAGCCCATTGCCGAGGATGAGGACCATGGTGGTCTCTCTGGCCGAATCCTAGGCTTCTACCAGTATGTTTCGGCCGATGCCGAGCTTCGTGATGCCTCATCTGAGGCCGAGAAGATCATGGACGAGTTTGGAATCGAGTGCAACATGAGAGAGGACATCTTCCAGCTTGTGGACTCTATTGCTAAGCGCCAGAAGAACAACGAGCCCGACCTGGACGCTGAAAGCCTTAGACTACTCGACAAGGAGCGCAAGAACTACATCAAGAACGGCCTGGGGCTTCCCAAGGGTGCTCAGAGAGACCGCTTCAAGGAAATCAAGACTCGCTTGAGTCAGATTGGCATCCAATTCCAAAAGAACCTCAATGAGGAGGATGAGGGACTCTGGTTCACCAAGGAGGAGCTCGACGGTGTACCCGACGACGTGCTCGAGGGTTTGACCAAGGGCGAGGGTGCAAACGAAGGCAAAATCAGATTGACCTTCAAGTACCCGGATCTGTTCCCAGCTCTCAAGTTTGCAAAGAACCCGGAGATCAGGAAGAAGATCTTCATTGCCAACGAGAACAAGATTCCCAACAACATTCCGCTCTTCAGAGAGGCGGTCTTGCTTCGAGATGAAGCTGCGCGTATGCTTGGCTACCCCAACCATGCTGCACTCCGCATCGAGGACAAGATGGCAAAGGAACCAGCCACTGTCAACGAGTTCTTGTCCGACCTGCGCAAGCGATTGGTCGCTGGTGGTGCCAAGGAGAGGGAGCATCTCCTGCAACTCAAGAAGAAGGACGAAGCATCTCAAGGCTTGAAGTCAGACGATCGTTATTATCTGTGGGACCACAGGTATTATGACCGCAAGTTGATTGAAGATGAGTATAGCATCGACGAGACAAAGATTGCCGAATACTTCCCTCTCTCGTCTACAATTCGAGGCATGCTGCAGATTTTCGAAGAGATTTTCGGCCTCAACTTTGTCGAGCTAGACAAGGAGGAACGAGCAAGGCTGTCTCCCACCAACAAGGCAGAAGATATTGCCTGGCACGAGGATGTCGTCGTCTTCTCTGTGTGGGACGATGCCGTCGAGGGTGATTCCTTCGTTGGCTACTTGTATTTGGATTTACATCCTAGGCCAGGTTAGTACTCGGCGCTTTCCCCCCCTTGCTGGCACGTTTTTCCGGGGTGTGACTCGGGCATGACTTGTCTACGTCCATCTTGACACATTCAAAGCCTCCGGTTGCTAAACAGAAATGACTGACTTTGAGTAGGCAAGTACGGTCATGCTGCGAATTTCAACCTCCAGCCTGGTTATCTCAAGGCTGATGGTTCGCGGCGGTATCCCGCGACCGCTCTTGTATGCAATTTCTCCAAGCCGACCAAGGAGAAGCCTTCTCTTCTCAAGCATGATGAAGTCGTGACACTATTCCACGAACTCGGTCATGGTATTCATGACCTTACTGGACGCTGCAGGTACAGCCGCTTCCATGGTACCAGCACGGTCCGAGATTTCGTGGAAGCACCATCGCAAATGCTAGAGAACTGGTGCTGGACTCCTAGCCAAATCAAGGCCCTGTCAAAGCATTACAAGACAGGAGAGCCCATCCCTGACGACCTCATTGAGAAGCAGATTTCTACAAAGCACGTCAACGATGCCCTCTTCAACCTGAGACAGCTTCACTTTGGTATCTATGACATGACTGTCCACTCGCCAGCCAGTCACGAGGAGCTCGAGAAGATCGACCTGAGCAAACTTTACAATGAGCTGCGAAAGGAGATCGCTGGTCTCGACAGCCCTGAGGGAGGTGACTGGGGACATGGTCAAGCCACATTCGGACATTTGATTGGTGGATACGATGCCGGTTACTACGGCTATCTTTCTTCTCTCGTGTACAGCACCGACATGTTCTACAGTCACTTCAAGAAGAACCCAATGGACGACAAGGAGGGACGCAGATACCGTCACACTGTCCTGGAGCGTGGTGGTAGCCAAGACGAAATGACTACTCTGGAGCAATTCCTTGGACGTAAGCCAAGCAGCGAGGCCTTCTACCGAGAGATGGGTGTAGGTGCTTAGGTGTGGTCCCTAACCGTTGAGCGACCCGAAGCTACAGAGGAAGAACATTCCTACATGTCTAAGTAGACATCTATAGTCCTCCGAGATGATGCAAATTGCAAGGCCTCTCATCAATGAACAAAAGGAAAGCAATTCCAAAAGACTTTACTGTGCGCAGGTTTGTTGATCTCACATTGGAGTTTCCTAAGCATTTGCCTGATTCAATCCACTCTACGAAGTGACATGTTAGACTCATAGAGGCCCGTGGTGCATAAGGTACAGACTTTCATGCCATTGTCTGAGTCCCCTTTCAGCACACTCTGGACTCAAACACGACAGTCAGCGGCTCGACAGGCACTGCTGCAACCCATTCTCTTCGTTGAGGCAAATGGACTCGTCTGAAATACGTCGAGCCTGGCTGTCCTTTCTCTGCCCAGGACGGTCGAGCCTGCAACGATGGGTGGACATGAATACGAAAATTGCGGACTATCTGGGATACCGACAAGTATAGTTCTAGATATGCAAAGCTAGGGAGGAGGTCTAATGTCAGCTTTGCACTAGGTCTCTGGCAGATTCTTGCGGTGAACGAGAACTCACTGTGCGCCCATGCAGACATTAGCACCTTTGGAAAAAGGCAGGTAGAACCTATCGCGCAGCATATCGTCCTTGAAATCACGGCCGTCCAGGGTAAGCCATCGATACGGATCGAACGTCTTTGGCTCTGGAAAGGCCACTGGGTCATGGAGGTACCATATTGGCGATGAGCTGACGACGGTCTAGAGAATGCGTTTGGATTAGTATAATGTTGGGACTGGACCGGGCGGTCCGTGTGTATATACTTACGCCTGCAGGCAGGAAATACCCGAACAAGTCAGCTTCGCCGTCTGGGACGATGCGAGGCAGCATGGCCGAGGCGGCCCCGGTCCAGCGTATGCCTTCCTTGACGGCGGCGCGCAGCCTGGGTACGGCTTCCAGGGTCGTCATGTCGGCGGAAAACGAGACGGCGGCGAGGTCGGCGAAGAGGGCGTCCTGGAAGCCCGGGTTGTGGGCCAGAGCCCACAGTATGTGCGCCAGAGTGGCGGACGTAGTGTCGGTCCCGGGGCCGAGGTTCTCTGTCGCCTCGGATAGTGCTGTCAGGGGCGGTAGACCCGAGTTCACCATGGTTTGGATGAGGTTGGGAAAGGGAGTCAAGGGTTTTGCTTGGGCTGTAGTGGCTGAGAGAGTGGTGCGCCAGCTTGATTCTGTCCACTGTCAAGGTCAACTCGATTAGTGGATGTGCCTATTCCGCCATGCTAGAAAACATACCTGGTGAAAATCGGCCATGGCCTTGTTATAGGGTGTGCGGTAGCCTGAGGCCAGGAATACGAGGTTTTCGAGGCGCTCCCATATTTCACATGTACTTGGGAAGCTCGTCAACTACATGGATATAAGTCAAGACTGAGACTCTCCATATACTGGACGACAGAGAAAAGAGATTGGGAGAACATACTAGTGGCATCCAGGTCGCCTTCTCATCATTCCTAGCAACCATTGGGAGTTCCTGCCCTTGAGAATATGCCTCGACAGCACCGATGGTGTGGCCAAAAGAGAAATCAGCTGATTTTCTCATTAGTATGTGTGTTTGTAGTTGTGTCATCAAAGAATGGAGTGTGTGTGTACAGATGATATCAGCTTCGAGGGCTCGACATGCTGGCATCAAGTTGACCTCATCACTCGTGGACAACAGAGCCCGCATGAAAGTCCCAATATGGTGCATCATAAGGCCCTCCAGCTTGTGCATCTGGCTTCGATTAAATAGTTGACCCATGAGTCTCCTGCGCCTGGAATGTTCCGCCGGGTCACTGTACTGACCAGTCAGTCTCGATCGAAGCAGAAACCTCTGGATTTCCATACGTGATGGAGAATAGAGCAGGGTTGCCACCCTGCACAAACTCGCCATAGACTCTTGGGTCTTTCTTAAACTTGCTGCCGACCTTGTGCACAGCATCGTACATGTCCACGGAGTAGAAAGAGACCTCATTTGGACCAAGCCGAACCAATGGACCTGAAGGTCATTAGTATATTTGATTTTTCAACTAATCATTCCAGCTTTACCTAGTTTCTCGTGCAGCTTGGGCAGATCTATTGTGATGAGGCCTTTGAACTCGGTTGGAAATGCCCAAAAGAGGCGCGAATATGGTACTGCGAAGCTGGCATTTGGAATGGAGGATAATGGTGAGAAATACTCGCGCAAAACTCTCTGCAGAATGAGATTGGGGGTTAGCAAAGCAATTACTTACACCCAATAAATGACAGCTGATGACTTACAACGAAACATAATGATACAAAGACAAACATCGTCAGCACAATATATAAACCGACAGCCATGGCTTTAATTTTTACACTTGTTCTCACTGAAGTTTTCACACAAGGTCCGACGGATACAAATTTTGGAGAGCCCACGAGAACATCACATTTGCGGCAGAATATACCAGGGGGCTTTAGGTTTTGCCCATTCATAACTGCTCACGATGCTCGAGGACATTGCACCACTAGACCGAGGTAAGAACGTATGGTCTGAAGTTGCGCCATCGATAACGTCTCGGATGATTGTATTCATTCAGCTAGACTGATAGAGAGATCCATATTTTCAAAGCAAGGGGGTTGTCTTGAATACCCTGGGGAATATATTCTCAGCTGCCAGGGTCTGATTGGCTCATCTTGTGGCATTATAATATCGAGCCAAGACATCGATCGTGGTCATTATACACGACAGATAGAGACATGCAGGCTATATGAAGGAAAATTGAGTGATTTATGGGTTTCTACCAAACGTGAAATTTACCTTGTGCTGCTTATACTGATTTATCGTGCTGCATATTCAAAGTTTTTGAGCAACCTATAATCCAACGTGTACAAGACGAATGAACCTAAAAGGAAGACCCCAAAACCAAACCGAATAAACCATGCTTACATTCCTTACCATGACCCACCAGTAACATGCTGTGGGACAACTGGATTTGCTGGGACAAATAGCACAATGACCTGGATTTCATGACGTGCTGGCGCGAGCCCTGGAGGCTTACTAGATGCGGCTAAAAGGTTTTAGCCCTCCGGCCACGGGGACATACATTACACAAGCGCTGGTCAGACGGGCAACCTGCCACTAATAAAACACTAACCGACCACTAGATTGTATGGTCGCACAAGAAGAATACAGTACCTCCTGCTTCCCGTACATACATAGGTCACACACCGACCGCACTCGCCCTCTTGGCCTTGACTTGTTTGGTCAAGGAAACAACAGCCCAAGAGTCCCCAAATGGTCAGCGAGCGTCCCACCGAAACAACGATACTGTTATCAGGCGGGCGAAGAGGCACATTGTCGCAGCACCGGCATCCAGAACCCAGCCGCGCTGTGTCGTCCTCTGTCACGATGGGGAAAGATGGACCGGCCGATGTGCCCGCCGACAAGGCGCCGACAGAAAGCTCAGCTGAGCCTACTGGCAATACCGAAGATACCAAAGTCCTGGTATGTTGAACATTCTATGATTTATATACGATATTGTATTGTTATACTAACCTTGCGACAGGAAAATCTTGGATATAAGCCTGTGAGCAATCTCAATGTGCAAAAGATCCAACGCCCGACTGTCGTACTGATACTGTAGCTCAGGTCTTGCACCGCTCTTTCAACCTATTTCACAACTTTGCTACAACCTTTGCCGCGCTCTACTTCATCGGTGGCGTCCGAGTCACCTTTGCGACCGGTATTGCTGCGGGAGGCAACCTTGCCTACTGGTAAATCAACTTGGACATACCTCTGCTCATCGTTTGACTGCTAATTTTACTCTGCAGGACGAGTTTCATCATTACGTGTGTGTTTACTTTCATCACCGCTGCCGTAATAGCAGAGATATGTTCGTCTCTACCTCTTGCCGGGTCTATCTACCTCTGGGCAGCTGAGGCCGGCGGTCCTCGCTACGGCAGACTCTTTGGCTTTGTTGTCGCCTGGTGGAGCACGACGGCATGGACGACATTCTGCGCAAGTAATACTCAGGGCGCTGTCAACTATATGCTATCTGTAAGTGCACATGTTCTTTAAAAGTCTGGCCGCATCTGTATCTGACATGACGGCATCAGGAAATCGTCGTCTTCAACATAGACTTCCCTACCGATACGACTGACGTCAAGTTTCGTGCTGTGCAGTGGATCTTGACCGAGGTTATGCTGGCTTTGGCCGCCATATGGAATTTGCTACCGCGTGAGTAAAGCACCAGTTTCTAGAATCGTCTTACCATCTGACACGGCTAGCGCGTTACTTCAAATGGATCTTCTACCTCTCGACTTCTTTCGTTCTTCTCGACTTTGTTTTGAACATGGTATGGCTTCCGGTCGCGACGAGCCGGACCATTGGGTTCAGATCGGCGCACGACGCCTTCTTGACCACGTACAACGGCACCGGCGCGCCCGACGCGTGGAACTGGTGCCTTTCGTTCCTGGCCACGGCCGGTATCCTGATCGGATTCGACGCTTCGGGGCATGTGGCTGAGGAGACGAAGAATGCTGCAGTGACGGCTGCTCGCGGTATCTTCTGGAGCACAGTCGTCAGTGGGATCGGAGGGTTTGTTGTCGTTATTCTCTTCTTGTTCTGTGTGGTATGTGTCTTCCTCCCGACCCTTTTCTTCTTTTTCTTCTTGTGTTTTTGGTGACTTCGTCGTACTGAAATTTTACAGCCCGACGCCGACACATTCTTCTCCTTTGGCTCGCCGCAGCCGTTTGTGCCACTGTATGCCGCTATCCTCGGAGACGGCGGACACATTTTCATGAACATCATATGCATCGCTGCGCTCTGGTTCAACACCGCGATCGCTGTACTAGCAGCATCTCGTCTAGTCTTTGCCGTCGCTCGCGATGGCGTTCTGCCTTGGTCGAGCTGGGTCTCCCAGGTCGTCGACGGCCAGCCTCGGAACGCGGTCATTGTGGTATGGGGTGTTGCGTCGGTCATAACTTGCACAATTCTGCCATCTTCCGTGGCCTTCACGTCCCTGGTGTCTGCCGCCGGCGTTCCGTCTGCCGCCGCGTACGGCCTCATTTGCCTCGGACGCCTCTTCCTCACACCCAAGACGTTCCCCAAGCCGGCCTGGAGCCTCGGCAAGCTCAGCAGGCCGTTCCAGGCCATTGCCGTCGTCTGGAATGCCTGGGTCGTCGCTGTCTTGTTCTCGCCATACGAGTGGCCGGTCACCGCCGACACACTCAACTATGCCCCCGTCATCATGGCCGCGACGACGGTCCTGGCGCTGATCTCGTGGTGGGTAATTCCCGCCGAGCAGTGGCTTCCGAGTCAGCGTATTCAGCAGACGTTGGAAGCTCGCGGCTCAGGGGAGACTACTGAACCGGTTGGATGATCAATAGCGGCTGGGCTTGTCTGCAAAGGAACACTGGTGCGCGTTCTCAAGCCTACCCGTTCAGTTTCCGATAAAAGATAAAGGTCCCTAGACCTGTGAAAGAATCACTTGCCTCTAAAACATGATTACCGCAGGTAAGTCGTTTTACCGTTAATTCAGATAGATCAATAGATATTACTTTTACTGCAGCAAGATTGCGACAATAGTAGCCATTATGAGCGAAGATGGATGAACGAGCGCTGTGTTTACTTGAAAAATATAATAGCACGTACGGAATTGAGATCACTAGATGAAGTATGAAAATCTCACGGACAAAGAACCAGAGATTTCACAGATAGCCTACCTCCCAGCCGAAAATATGAACAGTGTCATTCCGATTGTTTCGAGTACAAATGTGAAGAACGTTTCGTCACAAGGTCTTGAGAAAGTCTGAGAGCGCCTCGACAACCTGCTGCGGCTGTTCCTGCTGGACCCAATGCCCAGCTCCGTCAATCAGTTTGGCACCTCTAAAGCACCCCTCTTTGACTGTCTTTGGATCTTCATAACCCTCAAACGCTCCGGGCTGCTGATAGTTGCCCCAGTCCTGCTTGCCACTGATGAACGTGCACGGGACTTCGATGCGCCGGCCTGCGAAGAGGAGCATATCTTTTGCGGACTGCGGCGCCGACGCGGTCTGCGCTCGGTACCAATTCAACGCCCCCTGGAAGCCGGTCCTCTTCCACTCGTCGCAGTAGATCTGTAATTCGTCCTTGGACAGCCACCTCTCCGTCTTGGCATAGTCTTCGCCCTTCATGTTCTCCGCGACTGAAGTGGGAAGTGAATGGTCCTTCTGCATGATGTAGTATTCGGGCATGACCTCGAGCTCCTTGGCTCCCCACTTGCTCAGCGGGTGGGGGTCGTTCTTGTCCCAGTCTGCGGATTTGAGGTGAAAGTAACCCCGGAGATACTTTTCCAAGCCCTGCGGTGGGTTGTCCCAGTCTCCGGCTGCGTCGGCCGTCGAGTTGTACAGCTTGTAGTGCTTGCGCGGCGGCTCGAGCTTGGCCAGCTCGGCCTGGATGTCGACCTTGGGCTTGGGCTGCTCGTCCCCGAGCCGGGGCGCGGGCAGCGCGTGGTGAGGGTGGCTGAGCTGGACCGTCGACTTGAAGATATCCGGGCGCATCAGCGCGGCCATGGCCGAGCTCACGGCGCCAAAGTCGTGCCCGACGATGCTGTGGACCTCGGTACGGCCCAGGCCGTAGACGAGGCAGACCAGGTCCCGGACGAGGTTGGTCAGGACGTAGTCATTCAGGTCGACATCGTGGAACTCTCGCCGCGGCCACCCCAAGGTTCGCCCGTACCCCCGCTGGTCCATGGCAACGCAGTAGTACCCGAGCCGGGCGACCTCGGGGATGACCTTGCGCCACGAGAATGCCAGCTCCGGGTAGCCGTGACAAAAAAGCACCAGGGGCTTGGTGGGGTCTCCGGCCTTCAAGATGTGGAAGTTGAGGCCGCAGGAAGCGGTGCAGTCAATGTAAGCCTCCGAGACACCCGCGGGGAGCGGCAGCGGCGGCAGCGCCGATGTGTCCCTGTTCCCGTCGGCCATTTTGTAGAAGTGGTCTTATTCAGGCAGAAATAGTTACGTTCAAGACAAGTCTACGGCTTAATATAATCACAATGATACAATAATCAGCCACGTGGAAAAGAAGAGTCTTACTTTCATAATGATGCATTGTCGAAACCTCGGTTCATAATCAGGCATGGTACTCGAAGGCTTGACCAATCAGATGGCTTTATTCTCGCCTGCCTAGCATACCCCGGAGAATGACGTGGGGTGTATCCAGAGGCTTGTTTCATCTAGCTCCAGTCGATCTGACGACCTCTTTTGATCAGGCCAATTGCAACTCCATCATATTTCTTATGACCACCAGAACTCGGCTGATGTCATCCTGATTGCGCAGCATCTTGCACCGACTGAGAATCCGCGGAGCCCGACCAGGTCGTGATATGACGCGGCGCTACCTGACAATGGCTTCCCACGAGCCAGCAGATCACGCCAACGGCTCCATCTTTGGGCCGTATGTGTACGTCTTTGACGACAGCATGCCGATGGAGGCCATCCAAGAAAAGGCCAACTCGATATTCAAGAAAATGGAGGCCAATGAGTTCTGCGCCGAGGGGTACGCTCTTCTGTTCATGCCCGGAACCTACCGGGTCCTCTTCGACGTCGGCTTCTATACCCACGTCGCCGGGCTGGGCCGGAACCCCGATGATGTGCTCGTCGAGGGCGGCGCCAATGTACCCGCCTATTGGATGCCGAACCGGAACGCTACATGCAATTTCTGGCGGTCCTTTGAGAACTTGGCTATAAATGCCTCAGAGGCCACCAACTGGACTACGACGATAGCCGTGTCGCAGGTCAGTCGCGGATGCCAAAGTCAGCAGTCTTCATTATACTGATCTCACACCATACACACAGGCTGCTCCCCTTAGAAGGCTTCATATCAAGAGTCGTAATGGTCTGTGGCTGTTCCAAGTTGACCCTGCCACCGGTGCTGGAGGTTGGGCGAGTGGTGGTTATCTCGCCGACTCTGTGATTGATGGCCAAGTGCTCCCGGGATCTCAGCAGCAGTGGCTATCGCGGAACAGCAGATGGGGGTCCTGGGCCAATGGAGTGTGGAACATGGTGTTCGTGGGTAATCAGAACGCCCCCAGCGATGCCAGCTACCCCAAAGAGCCGTATACTACCATTGACCACACGCCCATTGTCCGCGAGAAGCCCTATCTATACATCACCCCAGAAGGGCAATACGCTGTTTTCAAGCCGTCGCTCCAGACCAACACGCAGGGCCCGAGCTGGAACGAAGGTGTTGCCACTTCCGGCGATTCGATACCTATTGCCGATTTCTACATTGCGCAACCACCGACAGCGAATACTGCCAGCATCAATTCGGCTTTGCAATCGGAGAAGCATGTCCTCTTTACTCCCGGCGTGTATTATCTAGACGGAGCTATCGAGGTCACGAGACCAGACACCATCATACTAGGTCTCGGTCTCCCCTCGCTCATTCCCACTCACGGCAACTCGGTCCTTCGAGTGGCGGACGTTGATGGTGTCACCATCGCAGGCCTCATCATTGATGCGGGAACTGTAAACAGCCCGGCACTTCTCGAGGTCGGCACTCCGGGTTCATCTGCAAGACATTCTTCGAACCCCACATTCCTCTATGATCTCACAGTTCGGACAGCTGGGAGACAGGCGGGCATGAACGACATTGGCATTGTCGTCAATAGTCATGACACTGTATGCGACCAATTATGGCTCTGGCGCGCGGATCATGGCCCTGGCGCAGGATGGGACTCGAATCCCTCCAAGAACGGTATTGTGGTCAATGGCGATGATGTGACGATATACGGACTGTTCAACGAGCACCACAAGGAGTACCAAACCCTCTGGAACGGCAACGGCGGCCGGGTATACTTTTACCAGTCCGAGATCCCCTACGACCCTCCCAACCAAGAGTGCTGGATGTCGAATGGCGGGAGCAGGAACGGATTCGCATCATACAAGGTTGCCGATCATGTGACATCCCATGAAGCATGGGGCCTGGGTGTCTACTCGTACTTTCGCGACGCGCCCGTCAAGGTCGAGAATGCCATCGAGATACCCCAGGCCGACGGCGTTAAAGTGCACCACTTGACGACCGTCTGGCTGAACGGCACACCCGGAAGCGAGATCACACACGTCGTTAACGGCACCGGCGGATCCGTGTGTACAAACAACCCTCCTGAGGCAATGCGGCAGGTTGTCAATGATTTCCCGGCTCAAGCTCCGGTAGCACCACAGCCAGGCCCCCCGCCACCGAGGCCGGCTCCCGGAACGTCGAAGCGAGGTTTGTGCTGGCCCATCGACAACAAGCTGCCCGTCTTCTGTTTCACGAAACCAGGATCCAAGATAAACTGGCTGTACAACTGGAGCCCCAATTCCCAGCCGAATACCACCTCTGGCGTGCTCGAGTTCGACCCCATGCAGTGGAACCACGTCTACATTGACCAGCTCGCCGACAAGATCCGCCAGGCCGGCGCGCACACCGTTCTGGGCTTCAACGAGCCGGAACTCCCGGACCAGTCCAACATGCCCGTGGACCTCGCCGCCAGCGTATGGGTGCAATACATTGAGCCGCTGCGCAAGGCGGGCATACGCGCCGGGAGCCCGGCTATATCGTCTGCCCCGGCCGGCGTGCCCTGGCTGCAGGCCTTCCTCGCGAGCATCCGGGCGCAGGGCAGCGATATCGACTTTTACTGTCTGCACTGGTACGGCGAGACGCTCGGTCAGTTCTACGACTACATCTGGAGCACGCATCACCAGCTGGGTCCGGACCGGCCCGTCTGGATCACCGAGTTTGCGTGTACCAACTGGAACATAGATAATCCTCTTCCCAAAGATTATGTCGAGAGCTTCGCCAGGGACAGCGTCGCGTACCTCGATACGCTGGACTGGGTCGAGAGATATGCATGGTTTGCGCCGACGTCTGATACGGGCACTGTTGGAAAGTACGCGGCGATGCTGGACAGTAATGGGAATCTGACTCCGCTGGGGCAGTCGTACAGGGATGTTTAAGGAGCTGCTGCCCGTGAGATATAGAGCATTATAGTTTGTCAGGGAGTGATGATGGACGTCGATATGCATAGGACAGTTGACATGGCCCGATATAGAGAGAGAAGGAGAAGAAGAAAAAAAGAAGGATAAAAAACAATAAAAGTAAAAGAGCCATTACTATAGGAAGAGGCGTGTTGTGTATAGGACTTAAATCGTCCGAAAAGAAGCGATAGTAAAAACTTGGCGTATGATGTAGATGTGTTAGATGGATTACATACATTAAACTAGATCTCTAACTTCATGTCTGTCTATCTCAAGCTTGGTGATGTACATGCTCTGCGGCCACCAGCAGTCTAATGTTTCCGTGCCATCGAGGCGGCGCAGCGACCTCATTGCGGATATCGCGTGCTCGAGCTCCCAAGATCCGACATCGCCGATCCACCAAATGCCGTCGAGCAGCATGACGAGCACGAGCCAGTGGGCGAATATGTCAACAGATAGCTTCTGCAGTCTCAGGTGTTCGTCGCTCGACGGTATAGTCTCTGTCATTAGTGCGCTCTGCACGAGCTCGATATACCCGCTCGGTAGCCGGTGCACGAATGCCATTATGGTTCTTCTCAATGGCTTATGGCGAGTCTTGGAAGTTACGCGCGCCAGATAGTCGCGCAGCCAGGGTTCTAGTTTCGCGATCTCGTCCTTGTCTGGCTGCACATTGAGTTTTGGTGGAGGCGATGGAGTCAGCGTTGTGATTAAGAATACTTCTTGGAAAATGTCTCTCAGAATGTTTAGTGCTGCGATGCACATTTGGTGCTCGGAACCATGTTCAGTCCTTTCTGTCTCACTGAACAGATCGTGTGCTTCGTTGAGCTTGTCGAGTGCACCATGCCAAGTCGCCGCCACGATCGGGAAGAACAAATGTCCAGTCCTCGGCTTTGGTCCAGATGGCCCGGAGAGCTCAAACTCACTGGTGGGAGAATGAGGCGCGTTGGTGCGGCCAATTTGGCTTTTCTTCGATTCCTCAAACTCGTTTATCGCGTAGGTGTTCGGTTTCGTATTCGCCAGTCCCGAGTATGCCATCTGAATAGCTCGTATCATAGACACCCACTGCAACTCGCCTGGCCGAAAGGCGCCAGAGCGATAGTTTTCGCCGTTACTCGTTGCCATGAGACTAATGCGAACGCTGTGTCCGGCGCAGCTGTAGAGCACCATGAGAGCCGCGTTCGCCATGACATGGTCGTACCGGCTCATATGCCCCGCATCAGTCGGTGCCTGCTGTAAGGTTTGCCAGTGGTACTGCTCTGCGGCATGAAGAAGATATTCCACCTGAGCGTGATCGCCCTCTGTCCGAAATTTGGGATCATTGATGATATCAGAGCACTTTTGGATGGCGGCAAGTGCGAGTACAGAGTTCGTGATGATCCTGCTTTCGGCGACGAGCCTCCTGATTCCGACGGTGAGGACGTACAGGTCTTCCCCGTCCACTGCGATGCTTTTGGCCGTGTATTCCAGGTAGTGGTAAAACAGCTCCAGCTGTATCGAGTCCAGGCCATTCAATTCGGAGTCGATGCCATTGTCGGAGATTTCTGGCCTGAGGCATGATAATATCGCATAGTTCCTCCGATCCTTCACTATACAGGCTCTCGGCCTAGCTTCTGGCTTCTCGCACAGGACATTTCTTTTCTCGCAGCGCGTGCAGCGAGGCTTCAATTCGTCACACTAAATGGAACAAATAGCGAATGAGTACCAAGATGATTCAAGTTGAACACGGGTTGTCTGCATACCTTCCGTTTCTCTCTCTTGCATCTCAGACAGCCTAGTCTGGACTTCTTGTGGGGTCGTCGTGGTCTAAAGGTTGATCTCTCTTGAGCAGCAATGTCGCTCATGGCCGAGCTCATTCGGTGAGTCGAGGGTGAGGCAGATGCTCTCACTGACCAAAAGTGCGTCTGTATTGCCATACATGCGCAACGTCTTCATGTATTTACACATTTAACTGTGTAGAGGGAATGCTTGTCTTATATGTCGTGGCACGCTGTCGTGTGTCTTGTGAACCTTGTGAATCCTCGGGATTCACCGCCCCGCTTCACGGCTGAACGCCTAAACAGAGATCACGTCAGCTCTCAAGTCTCGGCGCTGCAAAGGACCTTAGGACACCTCAGCCACAGTCTAGCTCGACGGTATTCCAAATCGAATGGTCCAGGGCCTATTTGTCACTCGATTGATCTGATGTCCTCAAAAAGACCCAGTGGGAAAGTGACGTATCGTAAGCATGTTGCTATTGAATTCGACTCTACCAACGGGCTGATCCTGCCAGTCGAATCTCTCATCCCATGATCAACATTGAACATGCCCACGTATAATATGGAGACATGCTGTTTTTTTTTTCTGGCCCTTCTCGAGTTTTCAATGATCTTCGCTTTAACTCCGCTCCTGGAGAGGCACAAACGGCAATGCCTCGCGCCGTGCCTACTGCACTCCATTTTGGCGTTTGGCGGCCCGGGGCTGTGCAACATTATAGTACCTACAGTACCTCGGTTTGAAGGTCACCCATGCCTGCATTCGAGCATGTCCAAGCAAGTATATGATTTGATTGACTCCAACAATTCTTGAAGCGCAAGACATTGTTGTTATTCTTCATGATACGAGAGGTACGGTATGAATCTTGCATGGTGTGCTCGTGTCTCGGCAGAACGACCAACACAATAGAACGAGTGATGAAATTGAATATGGTCTATAGATGTTCTCCAAGAAAATGAAAATCAGGTTGAGAGTCGATTCCCGCGAGTTACGGCAAACAAACCATACCAAACAACACTCAGCTTTTCCGGGGGCCATCAATAACGTTTTCGCCTCAAACTCGGCCCCATGATTTATAGCATCGCAGATATTGCTTCTTCTAATCCATGTCGTACAGTGTTTCATTCTGTAATGGTTCAACTTTCTTTGAACTTGAAGCTCATCTGTGCCTACTTGTTTGCCTGCATACCTTGTGCGCTTGGAAAGCCTGGTTTAGCGACACAAGCATCTGGTCAGGAAGAGGGTCCACTTTCACGCTCCATTGCTTTGGGTTGTGTAACCCACGCAGGACCGCGGCTCGGATACACCTCGCTCAAGAACAGTCATTTCGTCCTCTAGATAATCACTCTGGCTCAGCTCATCTCTTCTGTTCTTGCTATCGTCTTGTTCCGGTCTCTGTACTGTTGTAGAGGTGCCTTTCAGCTCGAATGTTATGCTGCAACAACTGGACAGAATCGAAATCAACGGCAGCATTCCGACTCTGGGAACCAAAGCAGGTATAATGACTAAGCTTAACACGTACTATGGACTTGTATTTCCTAGCTGGAAATACGATTCTATTGCGATGCCGCGTATCTCAGTAGCCGATACGTCCGCACTGAATTCGTTGAACAATATTTCCATCACAGGCGTCTTACCAGGAGTTCGTGGCCGCTTGGACTGCACTTCCATACCGTACCACGATTTCCAAATGTCATTCAAGGATATTTCAAAGACAAAATCACCTTATCTTGAAAGTTCTCAGCCGGAAGAAGACGCCTATATTCCTGAAAGCAACATGAACATTGTCTTCTCACTTGAGGGGTGTATTACTCCAGGCGTGATGTGTGAGAACAACATGGACGAGCACCTCAGGTTGGTCTACTCTGAACGTTTCTACGTGAGGAATGATTCGAAGCCGACCTTCTTCGGCAGGGCTAGCACGCTATCGTGGGGAGGTTCGACGGTCTTTTCACCAGCTCCTCCACCTCCTAATGGATGTCCCACCTTTACAGTGGTTCTGGGCCAAGTGACTGCCACGCTACCTGATAATGGTACTAGTCACTGGCCCCAAGAACCGGGTGCTCGTCATGGGACGTCGACAGACTCGGACTTTGGCGTGCTGTTTTGCTCGCCAAGATTCGACGTATTCAATGTGACCGCAACCTTGTCTTGACCCTCGCTCGATATTTCATCCGAGGTACCGCCAGTCATCGATGAGTCTAGCACAAGAGAGATCGATAACCAGATGACGGGCGACTTGGGACTTTGAGTTTGTTTCCCCCTTGGAGGAGTTTTGGGAAAGCCTAAAGAATACAAACGATGTCCATACGTATTATGGACTTCTTCAAGCCAATACGAGTTTCGACGCATTCATCCTGGCCCTCATTAGTGGCAAGTATATGGTGCCACTAGAAGACATCTCGGGCGAGAACAACACTGGAGCATTGATGCACTCCGTCCAAGCCCTATGGGGACGATACATGGCACAGTCAATCTCGCAAAACATGCGATTCGACATAAATTCTGCTTCTTCTCAGGCATGACACTCCACCCCCTCATGGAACACTTCTCTACAGCCTGGCACAGGGACTATTAGGTCACAAGGACCAATGCATTCCGCCCAAGTGGAAGCGATATATCCAGATTCGGTCAGAAATCTGAGGCAGAACGGATCATCTAAGATTGTATTGCAAGTCATGCTTGGCATCATGTCACTGAGCGTGGTTCTCATGCGCCTCCTTACCAGGTTCGACAAGGTGCTTCCACACAATCCGTGCTCCATCGCTGGAACGGTTAGTCTCATCCTGGATGGCAACCTGAGGAACATGCCTATGGCTAGGCCAACGAAGTACACGAGGAACCAGAGTCGTTACAAACGGTACATGAGAGTGAAGCGTCATCGTGAGACACAAGAAGAGAGTCTTGAGTCTGAACAGAAATTTGTCATGGGTTCGTGGAATGATGGTGGCACTCGGAAGTTTGGGATCAGATAAGCAGACGACACGGAGGAAACGTGAGACGGCTCTCTTCTTCTCGTTTGTATGTTCCTAGAATCTTCGTACCAGCTCGATATCTTCATGTGGATCATTCCCTTGGCAGAAGTAAGTCTTTCAGAAAAGATAAGCAGACAGCACGGCTAAGATGGGTAGGTAGAATATTTAGGTATACACAGCGAACGTTCGCATCAACCACCAAAAGTCTTCATAGTGTCGAACAAGGTATGTTGCTGGACTAATCTATACTGCAGATAGACTGATCCTTTGGACGTCGGTGGTGAGAGTACACACAACTAAACAGGTACACCTTGAACCGCGCCAACCATAGCTCCGAGGAACTCGCCACTCGTCGGCACAGAGGGTTTCTTATATCCTAGCAGAAACGGGATTCTCTCAAATTCTATCTCATTGTCAGTACACGCTTTTCAAGACATCCATTGGAGTATCACATCAAGACTTACCAAACCACATACTAGTCCAATCCTTGTGCGTCGCATTCACAGAGGGATCCCACAGCGTCGTCAGCCACAGCCCGGTAGTCCCGGGCGATCCGTTGATCTCGGTCTCCGAGGCGTTGAACGTGGGATTCCTGGCCTTGGCGTCGGCAACGCGGGCGGCGCGGGCGCGGGCCGCCATCTCGACGCTGATGTACAGGCCGCCCTCGCCGCTGGAATTGTAGAGGCTGAGGCTCTTGGCGGTGCCGGCCCAGATGAGGGGGTCAAAGTGCAGGTCGTCGCCGAAGTAAAAGTCGTTGCGCGAGAGCGACCCGTCGATCTCGATGGCGTCGTGCAGCTTCAGGTCCTCGAGGTTGATGGTCGAGTAGTTGCCCGTCGTCGAGAGCTTGAAGTCGATGGCCTGCTGGAAGGGTTGGATGAACACGTTGAGCTCGAAGTTGTGCGCCTTGTTGGCAGCGTCCTGGACCATGGACATGTCGATGTTCTTGCCGGAGCGTGGGAGGTACCCGTGGTTGGCTAGGGCGTTGAGACCGGGACAAGGGGAGCGACCTTGACGAGGTGAGTCTTTGAATATTCTTCGAATGTGTTGATTACTCACTATCATTTGGGCCAGGTGCCTGGTAGTGATAGCCTTCAGGTTCGCTGAAGGGACAATGAGCTTCACTCACGGAAGCGAGCAGCGACAGACCCAGGATATGGATTGACTTCATTGTTTTCTATTTGCCGAAAAAAGTTATAATAACAAGTTTTGGTTTTTTTTATGTTGGACTGGGGCGATTAATCTTCAGGCTTTTGGGGTTGAGGATATTCACAATCACAATGACAGCGCCGCATGGAGGTATATATACCTATATTGACTGGAAAATATATACGCGTCTATTCATTCAGACGGTGGGTTATTTCTAAACTTGCGTATTCGTGAATGCGTTTCTCCATAGAATATGCCTTGGCCCAGTCATCATGTCCGCATTCCAAATAGCTGGAGTTGCGTATTTCAGAAACCATGGTGTAGGATCTATACGCATATGTGGAAATCTTCTAAAAACAATTGCACTGCCAAGAGAAGCGAATACGCAAAGTCGATCTGGCATCAGATTGCCGAGAAATTGCAGCCTAGTCATATAACGGGTAATAAGCAGAAGGGGGATGTCAAAATACGCCGGGGAATTTTAGAGTAGAAGCGAATACGCACATGCAGGTACCCACTGCGGCTGTATACTCACTAAGTCTACTTGGTCCAAGGGCTTACACTGCGTCTCTGGGCAATTGCACTGCCTGCTTACAGCGTACATCTAGGTATTCAAGACGACATCGAATTCGCCGGCGTCGAATGAGAGCAAAGCAATTGGTATTTTGGAACAAGAGATGCCTGTAGAAAGGACCGGATTGAATTGGCAGGCATCTGATTGGCTCAGTTCGAAAGCAACAGTTGGGTATAGCATTCATCAGTCCTAGAAGGATGGAAAACGGCTGACCCGCATGCTTGATGACCGCGGCCCCGTAATATTAGGTGCGATCTGCCTTATCACGCTACTTTTAGTGGACTCCAGCCGCCTATCCTGTGCCGCTATAGTCATGTGTCTGTCAGCCACGATGGTTTTCTACTTGTCAAGTTAAAGAAACGATACGATAGACGTGTGATGCCTGGAACTGTGGACGTCTTGTTCACAAATCAATTTTCCTCCTGCCAAGGAAAGGCAAGGTCGGATTTTGCGAAGATGACGCCGGCATCATACCGAGTCGGCAGTGAGTGCGCGCGCCGATCAATCATTTAGTGGAGTGGATGAGATCGGCGGGTTGCGCTCGAGTCCACGAGAATCCCCAACTCAAGATCGGTCGACTGTCACTTCCATATCGCCAGGATCACGCGGAGGGATCGCGAGGAGTCATCTTGTTCCGAGACATGGAATTCCATTGTGTTCAAGATCGAGTTGGGTCTGTGGGTCTGAAGTGATACTCCTACTACCCAGCATCGGCCGTATGTACATACGCGGCCTGTCTCGGCCGAATTTACCCTTCCGCATTGTCGGGTATGAGTTGACGTGCGTGTGTCGGAGGTGTCGCTTTCCCAAGATCCATAATAGGACGCCACCAAGAGTCATTACATTGTATAGTGGAACTAGAGTCCGGTCAGCACCGGAACCAATGTTCCAGGAATGGGCATTCTCTTCCAGGCACAACTTACGTATGGGTTTTCGAAATCGGTGCAATCCTGCTCTCCCAAGACCTGGCCTCTCTTGACCCTTTCCTCCTCGGAGATGCCATCTTCCTGCAGCTTCCGCGCCCTGCGCTTATTTCTTAGCACGTACAGTATGCGCCAACATCCGATGAGTAGGAACTGCAATCCAAAGCATACGGCGCAGGCAGTAGTTCCGTTGATATACCTCGGCTAGATAGAGTTGTCAGTTTTGACAAGTCACATTGCGCCAACATTTGGGGGCTTTTTCACTCACTGCGTCAGCAGACTTGAATATCTGGGAACCAGTCATGTTCCCAACGCAATAACCGACAAAGGTGAAGGAGGATGTCAGAGTGCGCTTAGTTCTCCCCGCGGTGTTGGACGGGATCAGCGTCCACGCCAGGAACAGAGACACGACGAAAGGAACCGTCACTGAGTGACACGACGTTAGCCACTGCATGAAACAATACCATTTCGGATTTACTTACTGAAGTAGCCGCCCCATTTCACCCATTTGTATTGAGCCTCGTTGGGGAGCAGTGCCATCATGAGAAATCCACAAAAAGGCGGAAGTGTCGAAAACATCATGAACCACCTAACACAAGATTAGTATCACTTTCATAACTACTTTCCGAGGTCCGCGTATCAAAGACGTACATGCGCAGATCCTTCTTGCGGCTCGTCAAGACGCCAATCAGCACAAACCAGAGAACGGAAAAGGTGCTCCGAGGAATGTCCAGGAGAATGACCTGCAAGTTGGTGAAGCCAAAGGTCGTGTTGATAATGGAGCCAAAGGTGGTGAGCCCTCCGTTCGGAACCGAGCTGAGGAAAGCGTTGACGCCGGCGAACCAGAAACACGGATCCGCGAGACACTCCCGGGCCTGCTTCCACTGCCACCGCTTGATGCCGGTGCGGTCGTGGCCCGTGTTGTTGCTCAGGATGCGCGTGTTGGCCATCTTGCGCTCCTCGTCCGACAGCCAGCGGACCTCGGACGGCGTGCCGAGGAGGAAGAGGCAGAGCAGGCCGACGATGATGGTGAGGCTGCCGAGGAAGTACGACATGTACCGCCACGACTCGAGCTCCGGGTGCTCGAACTCGATCGTCCCGATACCATAGAGCACCAGGCTCGAGATTATGTTGAAGCCGGCGTTGGCGCTCTGGAAGACGAGGGCGCGCGACGCGTGCTCGCGCGTCGTGTACCAGCTGCCCACGACCAGGATGAAGCCCGGGCTGATGCAGCACTCGAACATGCCCTGCAGGGCGCGCAGCGTGATCAGCTGGGTGAAGTTCTTGGCGAAGCCGATGCAGAGCACCACGACGCCCCAGCACAACATGTAGATGGCCAGCGTTCGGCCCATTTTGTAGCGCTGCAGCAGGATGTTGGACGGGAACTCGAAGCACATGTAGGTGATGTAGAAGATGGTCGTCAGCCAGGCGTACTGCTGGCCGACGAGGCCCGTGTCGTCGCGGAGCCCAAATGTCGCCTGCGTGCCGAGGGATGTCTTGTCGGTCTGTTGTATGCCGTAGCATAACCACATGAGCGGCAACAAGTACATGTCAATCTTTCGCTTCAGCTTCTTGTACTCCTCGTCCGTATACGTTGGCGCTGTCGCCGTGTTAGTCAAGTCGATCCTGTTTGGATAGCAATAAAGACTACTGACGTGTTGAGCCTGATTCATCAACCTGTCCGGCAGCCACGCTCTCGACATCTTGTTTCTCGCTGTACGGGTCTTTCTTGTCAATGTCGTGGCCAAGAGCAAGGGTAGACTTCAGCTCTGCTGGGAGAGTCGCAACCTCGGAAATGGTCGCCATGGTGGAATCAGGTTGTCACGAAATCGCACTCTTCAGCAGACTCGCGGCACGATATCGTACGCGCTCACTATGTAGGATCGACACATCTTTGCATACTTGGTAAGGTTTATATTCGTCCCCATTATCTGGTAGCATGGCTCATGTTACATTCATCTATCTTGCAGGCGGACGTCCCGACTGATAAGATGTGCGCGGCAGTTGGGTCGATCTCTTGGCGGGCAAGCGGGTGACGAAGAAATACGTTACCAATACTGTACCTTTCCTGACAAAGGGCTTGATTGTGCACCAAAAGAAAGTAAATACTTTTACTCTCACTCAAAATCTCTTCTGAGATCAATCGCAAAGATCGAATGGATGCCTAGGTATGTTGTGATAACTTATGAGCATACCTCGCACTTGTCCTTACTTAATTTTGCACTTGCTTGACAGCACAGAGAAGAAAGAAAGGGTTGGCAGCGACACTGTCTGCGTAATCCTCATCATGCCAAGGCGATATGCATCTTATCATTTAGGTTGCGCAAGCACGGGGGGCAACATGAGATTGTTATCGATCTTATCATGTGCAACATGGGTAAAGTTGTCCCATTCTGGAACAAAGTGCATGTCGCATCCTGGATCTGACCCGCTCGATATCATATCTCTCTTCCCCGCAATATGCGGTTTGACTTTGGCAACCCCCAAGCGACCGCACAGAGGAATGGCGCACTTATATATTTTATAGATAAAGAGCGATATGGTCGCCCCGAGAACTCGGTTATTGATGCCGGCGTATCCTAGGAAGGTAGCGGATGATCTTTTACAGGTTCGGGGCAGGCCGAAGGCAGCTGAAGAAAATAGATAGAAAAGAGCAAGCGCCGCCTACTGCTGTGATCCGTCGATGTTGGTCTCTTTCTTAGGGATAAAAGTTTACTATACACTTGCACGCTTGTTTTTGAGGCTGTCAAGTAGCTGGTTCTTCTTCAGCTGTCAATTTGACGTGTTTTGTTAAGAGAATAGGACAATGAATGGCAGACTATGCCCTTCTCACCTAGCCCAATCTCGAGGCTTCGCAGTCTTGGCCCAGTATGATCTTAGGCCTGTGTAGACTTGGGCTTCCCTATGGCACTAGAAGTCGCTTCCACTCAGCTGCACGCGCCGTCGCTCACGTCAAAGGATAGCAGCCAACGCCACAGAACCTGTCAATATCCCCCCAATTTTGTATCCATCGTTTTAGTATAAGGCGGCCGACTAGTTTAAACAGTAGACAGAAAGGGCATTGCAGTAAAACCTCTGGACTGCTCTAGATCTCATGTTGTCTTATAACGCGCTTAGGCGGGCGGAAATAAATTCCAGGGGAACGGTTCACTTGCGCTTGCGACGCCACAGGTACCGGGTATACTTGCGTTTTAAGCTTAGAGTTAAGAAGAAAAAGGCGCATCGCGACCGAAGGGAAGATCACGGCAGCGAATGTTTTCAAGAAGTGGAGTGGGTGTGTAGGAGTGCGTGTGTAGAGTTGTATAAAGCGCTCTAGCTCCTGTGCCGCCTTTATGATACACACTTTGAACCAACTGTCAGTGGTGTTGTCGTCTTGCTTTCCCGTCCCTGAATTGTCTGTGCAAATGGTTTGGAGAGTCCCGTCTTTGACTAGCATTCTAGTCAATTGTGACAGTTTCTACCGTTGGTCAACTTACGCACGAGTAATATGATTATTGCCGACTAAGAGGGTTCCCCAATCTGGACCCTGAGACCCATCTTTTTGGCGATAAGGTGAAATAAGGCCGACCTAGTCAAAGTCGGGGTGCATAATTCTGGCTAACAACCACAGAGTGGATTGTACAGTCTTCAGCTGAGACCTTGCGCGATGGCGGGCGAGCTATCGTCAGCCACAACCCTCGAGGCTAAGTCATGAGCCCCGTAGAGGCACTCTCAAAATCATGCAATGGCGCCGAATGGTCCATCGCAAGCGGTGAAACCAGCAAGTAGTCGATAGGGAGTCAGTAGGTGGTAATTCACAATTGGGAGACGACTTGGAAATGAGAATCAATCCTTAGCACCTCAATTGTGGGCATGGCGTTGCGAGAATTATGAGAATTGTGGTTAGAAGTGGAAGAAAATGGCGTTGTCCTGTGAGTCCTAGTGTCTAGATGTAGAAACCGAAAACGAGTCTCAGAAGGCATTATAAAGATGCCATGTGACCATGTCCCAGGTGAAGAAAATGAAACAGGTCAACTGGTCGTTCCTTTCCTCGCAGAAGAGAGCTGTCGTTTGTTGTAGCTGGTACAGGCCGTGGCTTTTCTAAGAAAGTCTTATAATACCTGACAAGATGAAGACGACATCGCTTTTGGTCGCATTGGGCTCCTTGACCCAGCTTGTGGCATCTACCGCTGTGGTGTCAAGCTACCTGGAAATATGCCCCTATGTATGTTTTCCATCCGATCAACCATCAAACGATTATATCATATACTTGGGACTAACACCGACACTTTTTTATAGAACTTTTGCAACGTTGGCGTGATAGTTGCATCTCTCTCTGCTTCCGGTCCCTACACGGATTGCAGTGCTTTCCAGGTATGTGTTATTGATTCGTCCAAAGAAAGCCACTCGCATCAATAGAATAGAACTAACATGCGACTTATGATAGGCCTGTACACTTACTCCTCTCGCTGTCACCGTTACAGTGACGGGCTCAGGATCAGCAGCTACAGAGACGTCCAGTGGTGTCCTCGACCGTCGAATCATAAGTGCAGCAGCAGCGGTGACGGCAGCAGTAACATCATGCCCGACCGCTGTCCCTACATACGCGAGTGCTTGTGGCTCACCAGAGGGCTTTGCTTCAGCCTGTGGTTGCATGGGCTATGATGCTACTACGGTGACTCTCTCGGCCGCCACCACGACTGTCACTGTCCCGGTCTCAACCAGTGCCTCATCGGTCTCCTCGACAGTCTCGTCGTCGAGCTCGCAAACTGTATCGACTTCAAGCTCCGCGACAGACTCTGCATCGAGCTCTGCATCAAGCTCGTCCGTGACAGATTCTTCATCCTCGTCAAGCTCATTGACGACCTCGTCATCAAGTGCCTCTGTGACAGACTCCTCGTCTTCCACCAGCTCCACGGCCACCGACTCTTCGTCGACCTCGTCGACTGTCTCCTCCACGGCAACGAGCTCGTCGTCCACAGACTCGTCAAGCTCATCGACTGTCTCTTCCACGTCGACGGGATCAGCAACGAGCTCCTCTACTGATTCCTCATCTATTAGCTCCTCGACAACTTCGTCGACTGTCTCCAGCTCGACAGACTCGTCATCAATCACTTCAAGCACTTCTTCCACACAATCATCGACCGTTTCGACTTCGACCGATTCGTCGTTCTCCAGTAGTTCCTTGACCACATCATCCAGTGTCTCGTCGTCTTCGGATTCCTCGACAGTCTCTTCGTCGTCGACTTCATCGGATTCATCCACAGTCTCCAGATCTGCCACTTCGTCTGGTTCATCCACGTCCACCGGTTCCAGTACCAGCTCTGGTTCTTCCACCAACTCGGCTTCCTCAACTTCCACGAGCACTTCCTCCAGCATTGCGGCCCTCACGACTTCGAGCGCGACCTCTACCTCTGCCTCGGCTACGTCGTCCACCATTGGCTCGAACACTGCCGCCCCCACGATCATCGTGCCCCTATATCAGTACCCTCTCACTGGTGCTTATGACGCCCTGTACTCTGGGTAAGTTAAAATAATCCTCAGTCATGATGCCTTTTGTCATGTGTCCCTGCTAACACCGAGTTATAGTATTGAATTGCGTCCTGACTTGACCTTTGTCATCATCGTCAACCCCAACAGTGGCCCCGGCAGTTCCACCTACCCTGACGACAACTATACGCCCGCTATTCAGAAGCTCAACGCCTACAGCAACGTGATAACAGTGGGTTATGTCAAGGTGGGATACACGAACAATGACATCGCTAGTGTGCTCAGCCAGATCAGCACATACGCTGGATGGTCAGCCAAGTCCTCCACGCTGGCGATGCACGGTATCTTCATTGACGAGTCGCCCCACGCCTGGTCAACTGCTGCCTTTGCCTACCTCGAGACCGTCGACCTGGCCATCAAGAACTCTGGTGGCCTCGCAGGTGCTAGACTCGTGAGTCAAATGTAGTCTCAGTCGTCCGATTTTCATTTCGCTAATATACACCAGACCATCCACAATGCTGGAATGATACCCGATTCTAGATTCCTCGCGGGTACCAATCTGGATGCCAGTATCGTCTCGTCGCAGAACTATGCCGACTGGTTGTCTTCCGGGCCCGCGAACGTCGCAGCCCTCGGACAAACAAGCCACTTGGGAGTAATGTTGAACTCGGTCCCTATCATGACCAAGACGGCTCTGGCCACGTTTGTCAGCTCTGTCAACAACGTTGCCCAGTACATTTACATCACCAACTTGTCCAGCAACATCTACGGATCGTTTGGATCAGACTGGTTTGATTTCGTCTCTGTCATCGGAACGAGCACCTCGACGACTGCCTCGACCAGCACCTCTACTAGCACGTCGGCCATGGCCTCTATCACCATCGTGGTCCCGCTGTACATCTATCCCATTGCTGACATATCCTGGGCCAAACTTTTCACTGCGTAAGTTTTTATTATTCTCCTTCTGGGCATTTTTTGTAGAGCTAACACACCGCCAGCATCGAACTACGTCTTGACGTATCATTCATCGTGGTTATCAACCCCAACAGCGGCCCGGGAAGCGGAACCGCTCCCGACTACTACTACGGACCTGCGATAGCCAAGCTCAACAACTATGCCAACGTGCAGACAGTCGGCTACGTGAGAACTGGCTACACTACAAGAGACATCGAGACCGTCATCTCCGAGGTCGAGACGTACGCCGGATGGGGATCGATCTCGAGCTCCTACACCATGCACGGAATCTTCTTCGACGAGGCGCCGTACGAGTACAACGCCGACGCCGTGGCCTACATGAACACCATCGACGCCTTCGTCAAGAGCTCGACGGGCCTCAAGGGCGCCAAGACGGTCATCCACAACCCGGGTACCATCGTGGACCCGGCCTACCTGGTCGACGCCAACCTCGACTTCACCTTTGTCTTCGAGCACGACTACACGACCTGGATGAACACGCAGGCCGCCGCCGTCGCGGCGCTGCCCGCGGCCCGGGGCAAGTACGCGCTCATGATGAACTCGGTGCCCACCATGAGTACGTCCGACCTGCGGACCTTTGTCGCCTCGCTGTCGGCCATGTCGCAGTACATCTTCCTGACGGACCTCGAGGTAGACTTTTACGAGTCCTGGGGTCCCGACTGGCTCAGCTTCGTCGCTGTCGCAAATACCTAAGATACCCGCTATGCATTGTACGAGCATATAATGAATTAATACCAGACATGACACAGCTCAGTAAGAGCGCGGGCGCGCTTATATCGCGTCGCCTTTAATAATAGACCATAATATTGAAGACATTCTCCATAGGATCAAGATTGACATGTGCTACGTGGCTCCCCGCATAATTTATGTCAAAACCTAGCGAAACCCGTTGTGTGTGAGCCGTAATGACGTACAAATCTCGCCCCTGTGAACCTTAAGAACAAGATGCGCCTCCCACTTCGATGCCATGAATTGGCGGCCGATGAAATTCGAATTGCCAACACGTATCGGAATACTCTCAGCTATTGGCAGATAAAATGGCCTCTGAACTACCCGAGGGAGCTCTGGGAAAGATTGCAGACTCGGTCAAAAACCTCATCACCCCGGCCGAAGGCCCCGACACGTTGACAGCCGAACCATCGGCGCGGGGCATGCCACCGGACACGGGTGCGGGGACAGCAAAAACGCAGTCTCGCAACACGGAACAAACGCTACACATGGAGCAGGCGGCGCCCGTCGAGCACGAGACGGTCAAGCGCCTCGAGCACGAGGTCGTGGAGACGGTGGTCGACCGGGAGATTCACCAGGACCACTACCACCGCACGATCCAGCCCGTCAAGGAGCGGGTGGTGCTTCCCGCCAAACACATCTACATTGATACCGAGGAAGGACGCGAAATTGACCACCGGGGTGATACGGCTGCCGAGGGTGCTTCGCGTGACGCCCATTTGTATCCGGACGAGGGCGTCGGAGGCCATAATCTCCGGAGCACCAAGAAGAATTTGCCTATCCTCTCGGATAATGAGCATGCCGACTGGTAAGTGATGAAAGCACCAAGTAAAACTCACTGGATTCATCCTACACGAAAAGTGATACTCACCAATGTCTCAGCTATGTTGAGGAGACCGTCCGGAACGTAGTCACGAAAAAAACAATCTTACCCCCGCCTATTGAGACAACGCAACATATTCACAAATCTCGTCAGTTGGTGCCGGAGCAACAGTCCGCTCCAGATTACAAAATCCGCCCCGAGGAACATAAAAACGAGGGCAGCTCTACGAAGGTATCATCACAGTCGAAAAAGCATCAGCCTGGGTCTGGGGGCATGTAAGGGTACATACAAATGGACATTGATAGTCGAATTCTGGAAAATAATCATTCATGCTCCACGCTGTGAATTTGCACCCGTACCATAATGTCGAGTATTGCTGCGAGGCTCCGCGGACTGAAATCAAAGTGCCGTTCACCTGGTCGTTCCTCTTTTTTGAAGGATAGACGATTGTGTGGCGATGCGAGACCGGGTATAACTTACCGACCGCATGCATCCGCGTGCATTGCCGGCTACACACAGAGGTCAGGGTATTGTGACCGCCGCAGACGGTCTGTTGCGCAGATCAAGACTGTTGCTGATTGCAATCCCCGCTTCTCCAACAACAGGGTACATTAACAATTACCAGCAATCCGTTCTGCCATTGCAGATATTGTATGCCTAATTCCAGCCGCACAATTTGTTGGCCTTGGTGGATTTACTTCTTGAATGCGCAACGATGGGCGAGAAAGAAAACACCACAGAGCCACGAGTCGTGGATGATACCCCGTATTCACAATTCGGTTATCGGAGGCGGCAATACCTGGTCCTGTTGCTGGGTTATGTGACCTTGGCTTCATCCCTGACGGCAACAATATACTTCCCAGTCATTGAGTTACTTGCCGACCAGTTCCAAGTCTCGATCCAAGGCATCGACCTCACCATCACACTATACGTTGTCTTTCAGGCCATTTCGCCTGCCTCATTTGCACCGTTGTCTGATAGCTTTGGCCGCAGGCCCCTGCTTCTCATCACCTTTGGGCTCTACGTGGGCGCAAGCCTGGGCCTGGCACTGAATAGGTCCAGCTACGCGTGCCTCCTGGTCCTGCGAGGTCTACAGAGTCTCGGTGGGTCGGCCGTCTTGTCCCTGGCGTACGGAATTGTGTCAGATGTCATCACACGCGGAGAGAGGCAGTATGCTGGGGCCTCTTCTAGCTGCTACCAACCTAGGCCCCTGCCTTGGGCCTCCCATCGGCGGTTTGATCGCTCTGAAGACGAACGGCTCCGAGTGGTGTTTCTGGTCGCTCGTCATTTTTGGTGCGGTCGCCTTCTTACTCGTTGGTTGGACATTGCCCGAGACTGCACGTCACATCGTTGGTAACGGATCCGTGAGAGCTAAAGGGATCTGGAGAACATGGCTGGACCTGTGCCATCCTCGGGGATTAGAGGTGCCGGATGAAGATAGAGGAGCGACGTCGGTATCCTCTCCAGGAATAGAGGAAACCAGCGACGCTTCCTGCACCAGAAAGGTTGCCAATGGTAAAGGCAACCTAGTGGTCCTTAATCCTTTTGGACCACTGCGCATTGTCTTCTACAAAGATACCTTCCTGACCCTTTGGACGGCTGCCGTGGTGTATGCCGTTTGGTATTGCATTCAGACGTCTATACCACTGGTATATGGACAAAGATATCGCTTCGATAATGTCCAAGTCGGCTTTTCCTACATTGCCGGCGGAGTTGGTGTCATTATTGGCGGCCTTGCTGCTGGTGCAACAAGCTCACGCAAATCATTCCTCACCCTGGTTAGATTAGCATCGCAACGGCTTTCTTCGACAAATGTGTTTACTCACACGTTTCTGTAGTTCAAGTTTCCAGGGTATAGTCCGGACGAGCACAAGTTAAAACGCCTATAATCGCGTTAGTGAGAGACTCCTAGAGCATGAAGTGCATCTTACAATGCATATAAAGCATTTCTGCCGTCGAAATCCTCGCCTGGCTCCGACACCGGGAAGTAGTCCAAATATGCCTTCACATATGGTTTTCCCATTTTCTGTCTCAGTGGTCGCCAAGGCGCCATCTCGACTAGATGATTGTGAGTAAGCCGTCAGATAAGGCCAGATGTGAAGGACTTACATTCGTGGTGAGCATACCAACTGCAGGCATCGTAGATCTTAGGCAGCGCCGTGTCAAGATCTGTGCCAGCGTTGCCTTCCCACTAGAACCTCGAGATTAGCACAAGCGTATCTTTATCAGGACACGAAATACTTGGAATAGGGATGAGAATCACTTACTAGATCTCCGTGGATCAATCTTGGCGTCACACTTCTGCCCCCTGTTTCCATTGGTCGCAGCAAGCGTGGGATTACTCTCTTCATGATGATTTCGCGAAGCGTGGCAATCTCCTCGTCCGGTCCCTGGGCCCTGAGATCGTGCGCGAAATATATATCAATATTCTTCGAAAATGATTCTTCCCACGTGCCCTGATACGTGGTAACCGGGAATCCGAATTTTCCGTTTGGGGACACGCCTCTCTTGTGTAGCTAGGCCAACATTTTGGGAAACGTGTCTAGGGAACAGGGCTCTTCGTCCATGTCGTAGAAAGTGCACAAGAAAAAGTGGATATCTTCATCAGTGCTGTATGTGCCCCAGGAGATTGGCTTAGGCACCAATTCCGGCAAGGTCTCGTGCAAAGCCTTCATAGACTCGAACTCTCCGTGCATCATTCCCTTGCCATCATCACCAATTGAAACCTACATCTGTTCAGCTCTCTGCCGCATGTATTTGATTTTATCATCAGTTGAATTAGACTTACCTTCAGGAAGTATGATATGGGGGACCCATCTTCCTTGGTAGCAATGATTTGAGCCGTCCTGGTCCAAAAGGAAGCACCAGGGGGAATGATGTCTTGTGACTTGGACCCATAAGGCAATTCTGTCAAAGTGTAAGAGTTCAGAACTGGAGAAAGCTGATCGAATTCACTTGCCTGCTTCGACGTTGGCGTCTACATAGCGAATGTATTTCTCTGCAACCTCGGGCTCCGTTTCCCAGTGTGGCGTTCCATCCCAATCATCGGAGAGGTCCATGGTTGGTTGTCAAAGGGTCGGGGTGCGGCGGATGATGACAGAAATTTATGTACTTGATCTTAGTCAGAGAAGCTCTTTGCTAAATTAATGAAGACTCCTTGCGACCGTCTTCTCTTCTTCGGGAGATGCTTTGGTATTTGAACGACTTACATAAAAAGATGAAATCGGTATGCCAGTGACGAGGCTCCTCGAGCAAGGGATTCATCGGCTGGCCCGGCCGTGTGACCATGCAAGTCAAGCCGCTGGGGAAATACAGGGTATCCCTTACTGGTTGTCCAAAAGTTGCACATATCGGACGCGAATCTCTTTGTGGGCAAAGTGCCCGTCGCCCCCAAATGGCTTGCTTATCTACCTAGCTTCGTCGTGGTATGATGGTATCGTGGACGGCTTCTTTGCATTCGTTCATTCAAAGGAGAGCTTAGTAGCTGCAGCGTATGTCTTCATCGTGTATTCATTGGTCTGGCGAGGTAATTGACCATCCTGAGGACCACCTCGTAGAAAGAACCTGGGCGATGGATGAACTGTCTTTGAACAAAAACGCACGAGGCTCTGGTGATCTTCAGGCTTCCGGGGCAACAGATGCCTGCATTGCATACGTGTCGGTGCAACCATAATGCTGGGTCGTGATGCTATTTGCTGGGTGCTGCTATATGACCAGGCTGGAGGAGCGCTACGGAGGAGCGCCCAAGCCCTGCTATCCCCGGCGCCACCACTGCAGCTGGAGTGACCCGTACTGCATGACAAGGATTCTGCTCGTTCGCGCTTACATGCACTCAGTTTGAAAAAGGTGAATATCGGCAACAACCCATGGCGAGTCTCATCTATTTTTTTTTCTTCCCCGCATTCGAATGCTGGGGCGTCGACTCCAACTGTTCCAAATCGGCAGGTTTGAGCCGGAAAACGTTTGTGGTCTTCCGATCCCAGTCGCGACGAGTCACCGGCGGTACCGCTGCTGAAATCTCCATTTCCGCCATGCGGGAAAGCTCTGAGTGAGTGAGTACGAACTGAGTACTTCAGCCAAATCGGCATTGTCATTTTTTGGCTCGAAGTTTGCAGTCTAGGTAGGGAGTCATGGAGACCAAGACGGGGAAGAGCCGCTCGAACCTTCTCGGTTCGGGGTCGGCGTCAGTGTCGACGCAGAGTTCGAGGACATTCACACTCCGTAGTCTCACGAAACGAAACAACAATGCCGAAGAAGCACCCTCGGTCTCGCATGATAAAGGGCCCTTGGGGCTCACGACACTTTGGAGCCCATCAGAATCTGGAATAGCCGATGTCGTGTTCATCCATGGTCTGAATGGCGGATCACAGAGCACTTGGACATACAATGGAGATACAACAACATTCTGGCCCAAGGAATGGCTTCCGGAAGATAGTGCTTTTCAAGATGTCCGTCTTCATTCCTTCGGCTACAGTTCAGGCTGGTCGCATGAAAGCATCCTCAACATCAACGATTTTGCGCAAGCACTTCTTGCATCTATTCAGGATGCGCCTCAGATTCCGCGTGGAGACTTGGTACGGCTTGACTTCATGCTTCAGATACGGACGTGGAATTAACGCTGTTAGGCATCGCCGCTCATTCTGATCGCCCACAGCATGGGCGGTCTTGTAGCCAAAAAGGCTTACATATTGTCGAAGCAGATAGCAGCTTTCGGACCGCTGTCTCAGCGAGTGATTGCCATATTCTTCCTCGCCACACCCCATCGAGGTTCGAATATGGCCGAAATGCTCACCAAGATTCTCGGCCTTGGAGGTGCGCGCCCATTCGTTCGGGAGCTCCACCGAGACTCGCCCACGTTACAGGCCATCAATGAAGAGTTTCCAAGATTCTGCGGAGATCTGCAGCTTTTTTCCTTCTTCGAAACAAAACCAATGAACTACGGTATAGGGAAAGGACTGATTGTAAAAAAGGAAAGTGCTGTATTGAACTACCGCAACGAGAGGACGGCGTATCTGAACGCAAACCATAGAGACGTCGCACGGTTCGTGTCACGTAGTGATACAGCATATATCACCGTACGCAACGCGCTGGCAACAACTCTCGAACAGCTTCGTTCCCAGCGCAAGTCGACGAATCATTCTCTCCTCGCCGAGCAGAAGCAAATACTTGAGACATTTCTCGGTGTGAATGATATACCGGAAGACATGCTCGGCAATGCGGCCACTGCTTATGTCGAGGGCTCCTGCGAATGGTTCACGCAGAGGGAATGCTTCCAACACTGGCGCGACAACGCATACTCTGAGATTCTCTGGACACAAGGCAAACCGGGCGTCGGGAAAAGTGTTCTCGCAGGCCATGTAATCACTCACCTACGACGCTCTGAAACGCCCAAAGACTGTTGCTTCTACTTTTTTGCTCGGAGCGACAAGCCCCGATCTACTATATCGAGCTTCTTGAGGTCAATTGCCTTCCAGATGGCGGTGATGCACCCCGAGATCATGGAAGTTCTTACAAGTATCCTCAGTGGCTGGAAAGATTTGAAGATCGGCAAGGTCGACTCCAATCCCATATGGCGCAGGCTATTTGTTAACGGAATCTTGAAAGTAAAAATGAGCGCGACTCAATATTGGGTCATTGACGGTCTCGACGAATGCAAAGAAGGTGCAGAGCTCATCGGTCTCCTTGCAAAGGCGCAGGAGATGTGGCCATTATGCATCCTCATTACTTCTCGAGACACATTCGACACCGTGGCAGTTTTTCAACCCAAGGGCGAAGTGGTTTCGGAGCAGATACACGAGAAGGACACAAAGTCGGACATTAGCCTTCTGATAGATCGGAGGATTCGGTCAATTCCCGCCAAAGACGAGGAGATGAGGGGCGACATACGCCAACGAATCATTGATAAATCGGCAGGAAGTTTTCTTTGGGTCGACCTGGTGCTGACACGGCTTCAAAAAGCACAACTGTCGACAGATGTTGAGCGAATTCTCAACTCGGTGCCGTCAGATATGAACGAGTTGTATCACGAGATATTGGTAGCCATGTCGGAAGACACAGCCAGCAGGCACTTGGCCAAGGCCATTCTCAGATGGGTGACGTGTGCCTCTCGACCAATCACCACTTTGGAACTCCACGCAGCTCTTGAATTGGATCTGGAGGATACCGTGAGCGATGTTGAAAGGTCGATTGCGGTGAGCTGTGGTCACTTGGTGTATGTGAATGCACAGTCACAGGTGCGGTTGGTCCACCAGACGGCCAGAGAATTCCTCACCGACGCTTCTGTGGAATCAGAATTCTTCATCAACAAGGCCTCTGGCCACAGAGTGCTGGCCTTGACTTGCCTTAAATATCTCTCTGGGAGTCAAATGCAGCCACCAAGGTCCCGAAAACTGTCTCTTGGTACAGACCCGAGCGACCGATCACCATTCGTCAAGTACGCAGCCGTTTGTCTGTTTGATCACGTGTCTAAAGCTGGGGTGGAAGGCCAAGAGGTGATACCTGATCTGGTTCGCTTCTTCGAGTCGCCCAACGTCCTAACGTGGATCGAGTATCTTTCTCAGAATGCCGCTCTGTTCCGTTTGTTGCAAGCCGGGAAAACGATCAGCACTCTTCTAAAGAGTGGCATGTACTATGCGATCACTGATATATCGCGTGATATACCTCTCTTGGAAGCCTGGAGCACAGACTTGATACGGCTGGCCTCTAAATTTGGACGGCAGCTCCAGTCCAACCCCCAGGCTATACATGATCTTATACCTCGGTTCTGCCCGACCAACTCGGCGATATACAAGAGGTTCGCATCCAACCGAGGCCTCCACATTGTAGGAGCAGTGGAGAAGTTATGGAACGACTGTTCGTCAATGATATCGCGCGGCCGGGGAGAAACGATCACAGCGGCGATTTGCTCAGATAAGCACATTGTGCTCGGCACCATGCAAAAGACCATTTACCTGTACGATCAGAACACCTATCAAAATATTTGCTGCTTGCAAAATCAAGAGCCGGTCATGGTTCTGGCTTTTGGTATTACCGGCACCGTCTTTGCATCCTCTGGTACCAGGTCCATCAAGATATGGTCGACTGAGAGCAAAGCCGTAATCAACAGTATCCAGATACCGTCACGGTGCATGTCGATCGCATTTGTGAATAATGACGGGATGCTGCTTGCGGCATTACGGAATAATGAGTTTCTTTATTGGGACATCTCTCAAGATACCAATGAGACCGTCCGATGGACTGTCGACCCGGATGTTCGTGAGACATTGGACTACTTGACACCAACAGCCGCTTCGATCAGCCTAGACCAAGGTTTGCTGGCCGTCTCCTACCGAGCCCATGAGATTCTTGTATGGAATTACAGCGACGAAATTCTGCACGATCATTATTCCCGTGCTTCGGGGTCCAGAATCAACCTCGACCAGGCGCAGTTACGCAAAGAAACTGTGTTGGCCCTTGCCTTTAGCGAAGGCCCAGAATCAAACGCACTCATCGCGGGATACATGGATGGTGAACTCGTCCTCTTCGATACCCAGATGGGTACGGTCAGATGCTCCGTGCATGGCGTAAACGTGCAGACTCTGTGTTCCTCACCAGACGGGCGTACTCTGGCCACAGGCGATGCGGCGGGCACGATTCGCATATTCGATCTGGAAAGCCTTCGATTTCTTTACAAGATCAGCTTTGACGCCGAGTTCATCGCGGTCAGATCCCTGACCATGACAAGCGACAATCACCGACTCCTCGACATACGGGGTCGACAGTGTCGTGTCTGGGAGCCCATTGCACTCCTGAGACAGGAGGCCGACGATGCCAACAGCGATGCCTTGTCCGTGTCGACCATGCCCATGGAAGTCGAGTTCGAGGGCCCCATGAACGTTATCTACATAACGGCCATGGCGTGCAGTCGAAGTGGTGACTTCATAACCTGCGGCAAAGATGACGGCAGTGTCCACCTTTACCGGACGGCAACGGGCCAGCATATCCAGAAGCTTCTGAACCACTCGTCTGCCATCAACTTCTTGGTTTTTGACGACAAGACCGGCATGCTGTTTTGCGCGGACCAGTCGAGCCGCATTGGCCTCTACCGTGTTTCCATGCAGCCGCGGGCACATTGGCAGGTCCAAAACTTGTTCGACACTCATTGCACGGGTGCCATAGTTCAAGTTTTGGCGGACTCAAAGTACACAAAGATTCTCGTATCGACTGCTGATGAGGATCTTTTGCTTGAGCTCAGCGGTCCCAAGTACGACGTCTGTCGACAATCCTGCGGCCAGCCTAGATCGTCCTTTTCGTGGGCTGCGCTTCCCAAGGATGCGGATAATCTCCTATACTTGTGCGGCAACCAAGCGACTATTCATTCGTGGGATACACTTGACAAGGTTTCGAAAGACCCCATCCATTTCGACCTCATCGATGAAGCCACTCGCGCGGTCAAACTTGTCACCTTACCGGGAAGTCAATACTTGGCCGGGTTAGGCACAAACTCTGCGCAAAGCACGACTTCGCAGCTATGGAGGAGCCCTTCCCTGCAGTCTGGTTCACCGACAGCTGTCTCGGTCCCAGAGTTTGAGAATGTTTCCAAGCGACTGGAGCACATCATCGGCGTATATTGTGAGCACTTGATCTACTTGGACATTGACGGCTGGGTGTGCAGTGCAGCCTTGAACCCTTTCGACGCCAACAGCTTGCAGCGACACTTTTTCATACCAGCCGATTGGCAAAGCCTCAACAGCAAGGCCATGATCAGTATTACGTCGCAAGGGGACATCGTATTCTCGAAGCGATCCGAGCTGTTGGTAGTGAGAAGAGGGGTGGAGTTCGAGAGAAAGACTTTCGGTCACAGGACGACTAGCATGTCTGGGAAGCTGCAAGGCATCGGAGGTTCAAGAAGGGCTGGTATGGTCGAGCGGCCCAAGATCCCGCGTGTCTCGAAATCGGCCACCTAGAGGCTTTCCTTTCATAACCGTCGTGTCAGGTAATTCCAGCTGCATCGACATAAAACATGGGCATGGGTGTGGCGTCATACGCACCTGCAATGGCGTGTCACTTGTCATTTTTAGATCACAGAAAAGTTCCTAGTCGAGCGGCAGGATAGATTCCTATTTGCAGTGCCATCACACCATTATATACTTGCAGCAGCTCATCAGACTACCGTATGGCTAACGTTTTGTGTTCTGTATCGTGGTATGGGTACAAGTGTGCTGAATCTAGACCAAATTCAATAGACTTTTCTGTGTTCCACTGCCTCCCTTCGTGCTTAATTCATCTCTGGCCATTGATAACAGTCTACTGGCGACAAGTGAGATACTGATTCAAGTGATTCAGAAGCTCCAAGGAGGTCCCAAGTTGCACTACAAGAGAAACGACGCCGTGACTCCATCGTCTTCTGCCGTGGCTATCCGAGTAACTCTAGTCCAGTCTGAAAGACCAAACAGTACAGTTTCAAGCAATCTGGCTCTATGGGGCAGCTCTTTCCATAGCGTCCAGACAGCGGACTAGGACACATTGATTCAAGTAACTCTTCCTTACTGAAACATATATTGGTCTCCACGTGGCGTATGGGATTTCCCGGGACCTCGGCGGTCTTTCCATCAGAGACGCCCATGTGTTTTGCGGGTCTCGGACGGCGATCTAATATTTATCTCTGATGAGGAGGGTCAAACCGAACCAAGCTGAAGTGGAAACGCGTCTTGGCGCGTGTACCTCGGAGGGCGCATCTCTTTCAATCAGATCCATGGTGTCTAGCAGTGAACATAAGGGCGAGGTAGATTGCAAGTTGCAGAGAAAGGACTATGTCTCTGCTTTCGATCACGCAAGGCCAGCTGGTCGCCTTACTTGGGTAGCTAGGACTGGTTTGATGGCGTGGCAATCACATATTCCCCCCTTTCTCCGGCAAAAGGAAAGGTTGAGCACCCCTGGACGCAACTTTCAAATCGTTAGCGATCATGCATGTGCGGCCTTTCAAACCAGAAATGAACCCAGTTGTGCATTAATATTTTCATCGTTCGGTTATGCATGAGTTGAATGATGATTTGGCGCTGACGAGCCACTTATGACTAGAACGCGCCTAGATGACGAAGACTTTTTTTGGATTTCGTGATTACACGCAGCCGAAAGGTCTTGTTGAAAAGGTATTATAAATAATCTAGGTATACCACATTATCAGGATTTTAAGTTGATTGGATATCATTTGAAAGCAAAGGCCTGCACCAACTTGATCCCCAACCAAGCAAAGCAAAACAAAACACAATTTTAAAAGCCTCCGTATTGTCGCTTCACGTCCAAGGAAATTCCATTCGTTTTCCCACTCCAGATCTTCTCATAAAAAAAGCCATCATTGTCAGTTGGCCACCACCATGCGTCCGGCCATGAGATCCGCATAACCCGGGAGCGCGTGCCGCTCAAACGCCACGTTGGGCATGACGAGCGACCTTGGTCTCAGGAACTCGTCGATCTCTGCCTCTTGAACAGCCGTCTCAAAGCTCGGCGGTTCCAGCGACTCCAGCAGAGACGCGCCCGCCGTTTCGACGCCAACCTGGAGCGGCACGCTCATCATGACGTTGTAGTTGTTGCCGCTGCACGACATGGAGACGGTGATCCAGAGCAGGTAGGCCCGGGACGCGATGCACGAGTGGAAGGATGGGATGAACGTCTTCTTGTGCGCCGGCAACTCTACTGGGACCTTGACGCGCGCCGTGTGGTAGATGGGGGATGCGTACTTGCTGGAAGCGTTGCTGCCTCGTCGGTCGCCACCCTGGCTCGACCTGTCCGTGTCCGAGAGGATTTCGCTGCCGTTTGTGCTCATAGTCTCCGCCGAGTAGGTCGAGGCCCTTCGTGTCTCGCCGATGAGGTTCTGTTGCCAGTTGCATTTATCGATCTGGGTCGTCGAGATTGAGGTGGTCGACGGATATGATCCCCGGCCGTCGGCGCCATAAATTCGTAGCCAATCGCCCATGTTGGGAAAACTGTTGATAGCTCCACTGCAGTAGTAGGTTGTTGCTGTGATCTTTGTTGATACACTGGTAATCGTTGGTGGCAGCGATTGGGCCGATGCCGGGTCGAAGACAAGGTCGACAAGGGCGTGTGTCTTTGAAGCGGAAGCGCCATCCGGGCTCAGCATGATGGCACTTGGTTGTCTGGCCGAGACTGTGACCTTGCCAATCTTGCCAGACAGTAGGGATTTCCTCAACGTCTTGCTCTTGGACATCTTGTACAGGGTGTCCCTTGGACTAATGGCCAATGGTGGCTGCTCTGCGTGTGCAGGCAAGACTCGGATCTGCTGAGAAGCCTCAAGGATTCTTGCGTGCTTTCCCGACCTGTCCTCATCTGCCAGCACTCTCGCGACTACACTGTAGTCGACTCTTGCCATCTCCGGGGCCATGTCATCCAAACCGCCCCACGGCCCCATGGATGGGGGCAATACGAGGTGGCTATCGTGAACGGCAGGGCTGTCAACCTTGTGGTTGCAGGCATTGATGGTCAGTTGGTTGGGCACAACAAAGTTGAAAGGAATGTCATATGTTTGACCAGCTCGGAAGACCTTGTTGATTGGGTATGATGATTCCTCCATGGGCATCTCCAGCTTGAGAAATGTGTGCGATGTGCTGTGAGGGGCTCGGACGCCGTCCATGCGTGTCTTTGTCGTCCCCAGGAATAAGATGTTGACTTTATCGAAGGGGGTGTCCTTGGAAACCTGAATCTTGGCATGCCCCGATATTGGCGATGAAGAGGTATAGACTCTGTTTGCAAAGTGATTGTCGAGTTGAATGATCATGTTGGATTTGACGCCGGCAAACATCTGAGTTACATCGCCGAATGTGGTGGTCTCGTGCCCGGCTGAGGAAAACATGGTCGCAATCTGATGTAGCTGGGAGCCAGCTGTAGAGCTTTCGAAAGGGGGGATTGATTGTATAGTTCCCTGTGGTAATGTTTTGCGATGGGAGCTGTTCTTGCTTGGTTGATGTTGCGCCCGTTGAATCTGGGCGTTCGTCACGTATGATAGATATATCGTGGGGCACCTGACTCTGGTTTATGTGTGTGTGCCTCACTGCTTTGTCTTGTTCAGTGTCTCGTGTGTGTCTGTGACGAGCTGTGTGTGATGATAGGCCTGACGTCTTCCCTACATGATGACACGAGAGTTCCTGGGCGCTGCCTTATATTGATAGCCGTTGGCCGATAGTACGAACTTTTAGCTTTGGGATGTCAGGACCGAAGTTGGTGCTAGAAAGAGTCATCCTGATGGAGAAAGGGAAAAAAGAAAACGAACAAAAAGTACCAGCTTTTTTGGCCAGCACCCGCATCCCGCATCCCGCATCCCGCATCCCGCAGTCATGGGCTACCATACCCACGCAAGGCAAGCTACAGTAGCTACCTAGAGGGCGGAAAAGTGTTGGCTCTTCGGCCAGCATCTGTCTGACCCCATGCTTTGCTTCCCCAGCTCTTTGCGCGGACAGGTAAGCGAATGGGCTGAGGTCATTGGATGGAGACATGGCACCTTGCAGCACGTTCGCTAAACTCGAAGCCGGAGACGCGCCCTTCAGGTTGTAATGGAGCGAGACTAAACCTACTTTGGCGGCTCGTGGCCCAAAAGAAGGTCAGTCATCATCTGTGGCCTAGGTTATTTAGGCCGGACCGGTCCTGTCATGCTTGGGGAAAAGAGACAACCCACCTTGCTGACCCGGAATATTCGATCTGTAGCGTTTCAAAGTGACACAGATTTGTGGATACATTCCCCCGAAAAGACACACGGCTTCGGCTTCGGCCTGAGAGTACGGAGTATGGACGGCGTGTTAAAGCAGGACGGTGGATCTACCATGGCGGTCATAGAGGCCCGCGTGGAGCTCCGTCCATACGCTATTGTTATTTTAGTATGCGCCTTTCGCAACTCTGCTAGTATTGACAAGTGGCTCTCTCTACCCATCTCTCTCCATGCGAACATCATGCGGTGAAAAGAATGTTCTCTTGGCATCACGCAGCTTCTAGAAACTACGTGATGCCATTATGAAAATGAAATGACGAGGACGCGGCCGCCGAGCTCTCATCACCACTTGGGTGATCGGGCTTTTTTTTGTCCCAAAGTCAAATGGTAATATAAGCACTTGGTACTAGAGGACTATACTATGCCAATTAGAATTTGACCATATGCTGCTGTATTCACGTCCACTTATTCAGCACTGTGAGAAATGTCTAATCTAGCACAGATCACAGAATAGGCAACTTTGACTGAAGTAGATATTACTCAGATCATCTGTCATTCGAGGTGTCTCGATCATGTTGGTGATTGTTCGCGACTAATGACCATTATTCGGCAATCCGTGATTTGCTTGTTGGAACAAATACCAAATGATATTAATATATATTAACAATCTGGCCACATTTTGTACAGGATTGGTCCCGGCTTGTCAGCTTGATGTATCGAACCAAAGAGGAAGAAAAAAGAGAAGAAAGAAAATACAGATGCAGATTACAGGGTGCATCTCCGACCTCGGACTGCGGGGTATTGTACAGCCTGGACTTGGACAGACAAGCGAGTTTACCGTCTTCCCAGCAGCTTGGGTCCCACTGGTGAACTAGATTGCCACTGCAAAAGAGTTGTCTCTGACTCTCTGTTGATCCTGATGGAAACCATCATGATTGAAACATATCAACTAGTAGCCACACATGAGCTGTGGTTTCTTCCATTGTCTCATTGCTTCTCCCAAAGCATCAAAATCTTGTAACATGCTATCCCTTGCCTATCAACATTACACTGCCACCCAACATTACAACTCGGATCTGTGTTGGAGCCATATAATCCGCATCTACCGTCTAATATGACTGCTTATTAATGCCCCATGTTCTCAGTTCAGTGCCCTTCTGGCTAGCAGTCGAGGCAGTCAGCAGCCGGGAGGAGCTCAAGATCGACACTAGCAAACAGACATGCAGCTGCTGCTGCTGCTGCTGCTACTGCTTGGACCCCTGGGCCAACGTGCATGTCCGGACTTGGTATGACTCTTCGCCGTCCCGAGTCATGGGTCTCTTCCTCCCATGATGGAAAGGGCTGAACGGAGACGAAAACAACCTTCAAGGACGCATGGCATTTGACGTTCTAACGACGGCGCTAGATGTCCTAGCTCTAGAATAGGGGAGCGCGGCCACGCCTTGACATTTATTTTAGAGCACGCCTTTGCGACGACAAGCTTGGTGCATTTAGTAGACCACGTCAGCCGGCTAGGGTATTATAGTAGCTGCACTCTCAGCCCTGGGACGATTGACTTGGAACGTGTTTCAACTTTGTCAGCCATTGGGTTGAATAATGTGAATACCAAGGACGACCAAGAAAGATCGCTTGATTGTTGTTGCTACTAGCCGTTTCTGCACGGCTCAAAAAGCAGCCACATGTCTAATAGTCGGGGCTGCTTACCAAAGCCAATCCCCATCTGCCTCTATTATCTAAACTCTATCGTTGCCTGGCAGCATAAGCTGACTCTTGCATGATTCAACGTGCTGCACGTGCAAATTGATGTCATTCTATGATGCCTCCAACCAAGAAACAGTCAGCAAAACGGGACATCTCAATCCCACGAGATGTACAGCATAATGCCGGCACCCAGAGCGATGGCGGCGAACTGGACCAGAGTATTGCGCAGCTCTGCCTTCTTATTCGGGCCCGTCTCGAGTAGCTCGGGAATCACTGCCACGGTGCCGACATACAAGAAGGTGCCGGCGGTAAAAGGCAGCAGGAGATCGCCGTACGTGAGCGAGGTTCCAAAGAGACCTCCTCGCAGGCTCACAGCGTCTCCTGCCGAGTTGCCGCCAAACTCCTGGACGGCGATTCCAACCAGCGTTCCCAGTAGTGCACCGAGAGCCGTGATGAATTGGGCTCCCATGGCCGCTCGCTTGGAGAATCCGGACTGGACGAGGAGAGCAAAGTCGCCGACTTCATGGGGAATCTCGTGGAAGAAGACGGCTACCGTCGTCGTCGCTCCGATGGTCGGTGATGAGTAGAACGAGGCCGCCATGGCGAGGCCGTCGGTGATGTTGTGGGTGAAGTCAGCGCTACAAACATGTGTCAGCATTTCCTGTCGATTTTCCAACGAGCAATTTCGTATGGTGCCGCTCCATCCCACGCAGGATCAAACCTACACCATGTTCAGGTAGCCTCCAAGCTTCACACTAGGATTGATCTCCTTCTCGACAGATGGTGGTGGTGCTGGCTCTGATGTTCCATTGGCCTTCTTCCTGGACTTTACCTCGCCTTCGACAGTCTCAACCGAGCTTGAGGAACCCTCGACTGTTGCGCCATGCGCATGCTCGTGAGCCCCGTGGCCATGGTCGTGGCCTTGTCCACCCGTAGCAATACGAAGTCCCTTGTCCATGGCCACAAAAGTCATGAAACCCGCCAGAATGGCAGCCCCGAGGAGCAGATTCCGGTTGGGTTCAACCAGAACGAATCGAACCTGCTCAGGATGGTCCTCACCAAGAAAGATCTCCGGGAGCAGGTGGAACAAGGTATCGCCCATGAGCCCGCCGACGGCAAAGGCCACCATGACGTTGAGCGACGACGGGTCGATGTTGGGAGGGCATAGCGCGAGGAGGAAGTTTGGCGGCCCAGAAATGTACAGTGTGGCCAGGATCGCGTTGACTGCTGGGCTGCCGGGGAAAAGGACGCCAAAGATACGAGATGTGAGGGTGGAGGCGCCCTCAGAGGCAGCGAGCTTCTCGGCGCTCAGGTCTGCGACCACGGGGCATAACTACGGTTGGTCATGTTAGATGCCCTTCCCTTTAGTGATAACTGGCCGTATCAGAACTCACTTGCAACCTTTCCTCAACGTCGTCTAGGCTCAAAGACGCGGCCGACAAGTGCTGCGTCCCGTTGACGGCGGCCGCCGCTACGGAGACGACCCCGATTAGCAGCGAGATCCGACAAAGCAGTCCTCTCGCCAACATTTTCGCGTGAAATTTCTATTTCTCTTTGAACTCAAGCCTTCTGCTCACTAAAATGCTCGAAGCTTTGGATTCGAGAGCGAGAAATATTATGTCAGACGAAAGGGAAGCTTCCCTTCCTCCCTTGCTTTAGCGCGCACTTATCCGGAACTAACGGTGCTGCGGGCGCCAGCGATAGGCATCCCGAGCTCGGATCTGATAAGGTAAGATGATTGGCATGACGTTATGTCTCGGCGGTGAAATCTATATCCGAGCCAGTTTTTGTGGAATTCCTTCCTGGCGATTCTGTTTGTTTTCTTGTAGATCTCCTTGCAGATCATTTTACTTTATTGATGAGCTTTTCAAAGTCGACAGTGACATGTTTGCTGTCGCAATGTTCATTCTCCACATTGCCGAATTATGGGAATACGGATTAGTTCCAACGACAAGGGACATGCTCCGATGCCTGAACGAAGAGTCGATAGGCAATAATCATGCTTTATTTCGCAATCAAGTCTTGGTCTGTATGTGTCCATGTGCTGTGCCTGTAAGCGACGATTCCCAGGTCATATCATGCGCGAAATAGTATGAGGACGTGTCGAAGGAGTGGCGTGCGTTGGTCTACAGGATTCAATGTATTCCTGCTATGTCTCACGTCTGCCCATAGACTCCAAGCGGCGCGGCACAGCATAGTTTATATGGATCATCCCTCGGCCTTATATTGATGCCCTGAGTCCAAAATTATAATCAAATCACGTCGGAAATTCTGATTTGCTGCCAGTTGATTAATGATGGCGCAGGTCTATTAGGAACTCTGGACAAAAAGTTGTTTTCTGTCCAAACATCGGATAAAAGTCGTTCTTCGAAATAAACACAAAACTCCGAGAAACCGCTTTTTCTTATTCTCGAAGTTCGTCCGAAGATAACATGTTTTTTCAGCTAAAGATTTGCAAGATTTTCATAGAAAAGGAAATTATCTAGCATGAGTTTCTGCGCAGGGACACGGATTGATAAAGGCAAATAGCCATAGCAACAACTTGCGAATCACACCTTGCACATAGGCTTGACGGGCTTAGATACCGCAGCCAGAGCCAGAGTCAGAGCCAGAGCCAGAGTCAGCTGAGGCACAGGCAGCCACCGTACAGGAGTCTTTTGCCCGAACGCCACCTTATTTGTGGGCAACTCTCCCGGGTTTTCTGCTTTTGGGCCAGCGACACCCAGATTTCCGGCACATCCCTTACGACCCACGGCACCTTTCTCAGGCGCCTATGGGCGACCTGCAACCGCAGCCAAAGTCAGAGCCAGTCCCAGTCCAAGTCCCAGTCGACGTGCCTGCGGGCGGCCTGCCACCGCAGCCAGAGCCAGAGTCAGAGCCAGTTTTGTCCCAAGAAGCGGAAATTTTGGCAAGTCTCAATACACATATTCTGGCATTCTGTGGGGATGAAACTCAGGCAGAGAACAAGATATACGACGCACAACGCCGTCTGGACGAGTCCCGACGCCAGCGGACGCGGTACGAGGCTGCGCGTAAAATTGTGGTTATACAAGAGGCAGAAATCCCCGAGACTTGCTCTTGTTGAACATCTTCTGGTACCGAAGCTAGGCTGTCAGCCGGACTACAACCCTGTCCTTCTCCTTCAGGTCCCGCTCAAGTTCCAGGGCATGGCTCAGGTCTACTGTCTCGACGCTGCTCACGCTTGTATGCTGGAGTGTTTCCTCAACCAGCGAGGTGGACGCCTCTCGGAGTCATAATATTACAAAAGTTTCTGTATTGAGTTATATCGGCGAAACTATACTTTTTCTCTTTTCAATAGCACAAAAGATTAGACGATTTTCGCAGAAACAATGTAAGATATTTCAGAAGAATTCTTTTATTTGCAAAAAGAAAAAGGAGAAAAATCATCTAATTATAATTCGTTTTCTTAGGCGGCGGATTTGCGACCCTCGGACAACGTCCCTAGGCCGTACGAAGACTTTTGTCACTAAATTTCATCAGCGCTGGCATTGCTGGCCGCTTCAATGAGGCCAGACTCATCTCTGTCTTGCTCTACCATTTGCATCAGCCGACTTGGGACAGCGGGAGCATAGAGGTTGTCTACCACGAGGCTTTTTGCGAGCTTGCTTTGGCTTGGGGGCCGTGGGATCTAGTTTACAGAGACTGTCAAATACGCAAAAAGGAACGAACAGGTATGCCATTCCTTGCTTGAAAGTTGACGTCCATCCACTGCCACGTTGCCGCAGACATGTATCAATACCTACTTCCAAGTAAAGAAGAGAGATTATTTGTTATGTGCACTGATTTCGCTTTCATCCAGTGTCTGAAGGGAGATTTATAGAAAAAGAATAAAAAAACACTAAAAGAGAAAAGGCAGGGTTTTCCGCAGACCACGCCGTATAGGCACGGATACTTTCGTTGGATTATTGTGTTTTACGCATTATAGTCGCTACCAAGTCATGCTCGTTGCTCTGGACACGAAGCCCTAGGACGGCTGCCTAGGTGAACCAGTCGTAACTCCCAAATCCAATCATCTATAATGGTGTTAGAATGCAAAGAACATTCGGAGATCTCAAATCTTTTGTCGGCAGGACGTCGGTGCATTTGATGAACCTAGCCCCGGGATGCTCACCGATTGAAGGCAAACGCCGAATTGGAAAAGCCCGCCAAGCAGCCCGAGCAAGGATGGGCAACGCGAATTATAGGGGATGCCTTTTACAGCCAAGGTGCCGCCGGGTCAATCTAGGCCAAGATCGAGAGCGCATAGTACTGTGCAGTAGGATAGACATGTGTTTCAGATTCTACAGTCAGAACACTCCTCAGGCAAAGGACTTGAAGTTTTATAGAGTGAGACTACGAAACATGAAAACCATTTTTGCTCAACATCCAGAATGCTGTGTACTTCAGGCTAGTTTCGTCACGGGCTCTCCTCGAAAACCTGGAAAGAAACCAACGAACGCAGATTCTTGGCCAAGAACAACCCCATGCTGAATACCCCGCGCTGGTACAACCAAATATACCCGTTTCCCCAGGCTCTCCCCAGATCGGCCCGCCGCCAGGCGGAGTTCATGGTCGCTGCAATGATAAGTGCACATGATGGCAGGTTATGGTAACATCGCTGCGAGTGCATCTCCGACGCCACGGTACTCGCTTAGATCACGCATGTGTTCGAGACCGGAACCAGACGAGAATGGCACCTCAGCTCATCAGACAATATAAGTATACATGGAAGACGCAGACCGGAGTAAAAGAACTCAAAAGACCCGTCAGGCTCTCGCCCAAGACTCCGAGGTAATTTGAACATCCACCTACTCTTCAAGATGCTGTCGCTCTTTTCAGCATTTGTTGCTACTGCTGCTCTCAGCGGACTGGGCTCGGCGACCACAGCGAAATTCGGTCGTCGAGACAGTCTTGATGCTTACGTGACGGCAGAAAGATCAATTGCCCTCCAGGGTGTTTTGAACAACATCGGACCCAATGGCTCGCTTGCCACGGGAGCCGCTGCGGGCTATGTGGTCGCCAGTCCCTCTCAAGCCAACCCGGATTGTAAGTCAATTCATTCCATTTTATTTTTATGTTACACGAGCTGGCGCTGGCGACTAACTGGATAACACACAGACTTTTACACTTGGACAAGAGATTCGGCCCTTACTCTCAAGATGATTGTTGATGAGTTCATTCTCGGTGCAACAAACCTACAGCCATACATTGAGAACTATCTCCATGCCCAGGCCGTGCTTCAGACAGTGAGCAACCCATCTGGCACGTTTCTGCCTTCCGGGAAGGGCCTCGGAGAGCCAAAATACAATGTCGACGGAACCCGGTATAACGGCAATTGGGGACGGCCCCAACGAGATGGTCCCGCCCTCCGAGCAGTTGCATTGATCACGTACAGCAACTGGCTGGCAGCGAATGGCCAAGCCAGCCGAGCCAAGACGGTCGTGTGGCCCATCATATCCAATGATTTGTCTTATGTTGGACAGTATTGGTATGTTTCAGCTATAATATCCATGATGAAATATCTGCTCATTCTGCTCCAGGAACTCAACCGGCTTCGATCTCTGGGAAGAGGTTTTCGGCTCCAGCTTCTTCACCGTCCAGAATCAGTACAGAGCTCTGGTTGAGGGCGCTACGCTCGCCAGCACACTAGGTGTGAACTGCACAGGATGCGACCAGGCGCCCCAAGTTCTTTGCTTTTTGCAGAGCTTTTGGAGTGGCGATTACTTCATTGGCAACATCAACACCAATACCGTTAGAAACGGCCTGGATGCCAACACCATCCTGGGCTCCATTGCCATCTTCGACGTCAATGCGAGCTGCGGCAGCGGAGCAATTCAACCATGCAGCAGCCGGGGTCTGTCCAATTTTAAGGCTTTCGTGGACAGTTTCCGAAATGGTTCATTGTATCCGATCAACGACGGAGTTGCAGTCGACGCTGGTATCGCACTGGGACGGTACACTGAAGATATTTACTACGATGGCAATCCATGGTGAGTCGGGTCTGTCTCTAGCAGCGTCAGCGCCGAATTGCTGACTTCCATTCAGGTATCTCATTACATCAGGAGCTGCAGAGTATCTCTACGATGCCATCGCTCAGTGGACCAAGCAAGGGGCAATCACCATTGACGACACATCGTTGTCTTTCTTTGAAGACGTCTATCCGGCCGCAGCTACCAAGACCTACAGCGCCAATGGCACATCCTCGGACTTCTCGCAGATTCTTGACGCAGTCAGAGTCTATGCCGACAGCTTCGTCTCCGTCGTTGAACAGTATACACCGGTCAACGGCTCACTGTCCGAGCAGTTCAACAAGACCGCACCCGGGAACCCGCTGTCCGCATACGATCTGACCTGGTCGTACGCAGCCTTTGTGACGATGGCAGAGCGGCGCGCAGGACAGTACCCGCCGAGCTGGGAACAGCCCGCCGCGGCCTTGCCCTCCTCGTGCTCGGCGTCCTCGGCGCAGGGCGTCTACGTGCCGGCGTTCGCGGCGGGCGCGCCCAACGTGTCGACGTCGTGCACGTCGTACGTGCAGTTCGCGGTCAACGCCTCGACGTACTTTGGGGAGAACGTGTACCTGGTGGGCAACACGACGGACCTGGGCGCGTGGGCCGTCGGCGACGCGCAGCCGCTGCTCTCGTCCAACTACACGTCGGACCGGCCGCTGTGGTACGCGCCCGTCGCCCTGACGGCGGGGAGTTACGTCAGCTACGGGTACGCGAGGCAGGAGGACTGCGACCAGCCGTGGATCTTTGAGACAGTCAACAGGACGCTTCTGGTGCCCGAGTGTGATGAGAATGATGTCGAGGCTATCCGGGCAGAGACGAATGATGCCTGGACGGGCCCGGTCGGGAGCAGTGGCGGATGTTGAGGAACCGGCTTACGATGCGGCTATTGTCCGATTTGTTTCATCATAAAGAGGGAATCACGAAAGTCGAATTGGCTCCGGGCGAACGACTGCGAAAGATAGGATACCTGATAAACATATGGAATCGCATCCATTTTGTCGAGTTATTTTAGTGTAAGATGAAAAAAATAATCCAAATATACGAATCTCGTAAAAGCAAATCATAAATCATAAGATTCAGCGCTATCGTGATATACAGCGTGAAGGTTGTCGACAGCTCAGATTTTAAAAAACACTATTAGCCTAACGCATTTTACAGCATATTCTGACCGATTTGAATAATTTTTTCGGTACGCCAAAAATGATTCATGAAACCCTACTGAAGCAATTCTCGACTCAATACAATCAGTACTACAGTACACCAAAGCAAGCACGACGTCAGGATGACAAAGATAAGGGACCTAATGGTGGGGCGATCGAATCGCCGGGGGAGGACCCTTCGGGCCAAGCCAAGTCAGTCAGTCCCCCGTGTCCACGCCTGAGTTGTCTCACTGTCTCAGCACCCACACCCACCAACACATCATCCCGTCCCTTTCACTCACCGACGGATTGCATACCTTAAAGGTAGTCACAGGGGAAGCGCAAACCTTCTCGAGAACAACCCACGTGTTGCTCACGCTCAAAGAATCTTGAGACCACAAAAGCATAAATCAGGCATTTGAGAAAGGGATCGCTTACACTATTGAGGTGAAGCGAAAACCGCTAGCCACATCGAAAGCCGGGGGCTCTGGCTTTGGAGGGAACCAAAAACACAAAACATACACAATGGAGCGATTAAGAACCTGGTTCGCTCGGGACTCGTACCAGTACAGCGCACTTCCAGACGTCAACGGTCAGGATGAAAACGAAAAGAGCAACGGCCTGCGGCCGGGGACGGGCCGCAACAGGTCTATCGTCAAGGTGCTGGTGGCCGGCCTCGTCTTTGCTATCGCGCTCTACTTTACCACGGGATACATGTGAGTTTCCTCTCGACCTACTCGCCAGACCAGCCGTCCATAATTCTTTAATGGCTGCCCGGCTGTGGGATTATACATAAATGGACTCAACTAACCCGGCAACACAGGCGCTCTGGGTCCAAGGGCTCGTGCGACAGCGCAAAGGACGGCTTTACCTGCCAGCCCGACGTCTCGCAGTTCTGGGGCCAGTACTCGCCGTATTACTCGGTGCACTCGGCGCTCCCGCGCGCCGTGCCCGCGGGCTGCGACCTGACCTTTGCCCAGATCCTGTCGCGCCACGGCGCCCGGGACCCGACCCTGGGCCACACGGTCGCCTACGCCGCGCTGATCGAGCGCATCCACAGCACCGTGGCCGACTACGGCCGCCACTTCCGCTTCCTAAAGACGTATAACTACACCCTGGGTGCCGACCAGCTGTCCGACTTTGGCCGCCAGCAGCTGGTCAACTCGGGCCTCAAGTTCTACAAGCGCTACGCCGCGCTGACCGGCGGCGGCGCCCCGCCCCCGTTCGTCCGCTCCGCCGGCCAGTACCGCGTCGTCGAGTCGGCTGACTACTGGACCCGGGGCTACCACCAGGCGCGGGTCGAGGACGACGGCGTCGCGGACCCGTCATTCCCCTACGACATCCTCGAGATCCCCGAGGGCGCCGCGTGGAACAACACGCTGAGCCACGACGCCTGCACCCTGGCCAACAGCGGGCCGAACGCGGCCGTCGGCGCGCAGGCGCAGGCCGCGTTCATGAGCGTCTTCGTGCCGCCCATCGCCGCGCGGCTGAACAAGAACCTGCCGGGCGCCGAGCTGACGGACAAGGAGACCATCTACATGATGGACCTGTGCCCGTTCGAGACGGTCGCCGACCCCAACGGGCGGCTATCCCGATTCTGCACGCTCTTTTCGAAGGACGAGTGGCACAGCTACGACTACTACCAGTCGCTGGGCAAGTGGTACGGGTGGTCCAACGGCAACCCGCTGGGCCCGACGCAGGGCGTCGGCTACGTCAACGAGCTCGTCGCGCGGCTGACCAACCGGCCCGTCGTCGACCACACCGACACCAACTCGACGCTCGACGGCTCCCCCGACACCTTCCCCCTCGGCCGGGCCCTGTATGCCGACTTTAGCCACGACAATGACATGTCGAGCATCTTTGCCGCTCTGGGCCTGTACAACGCGACGGAGCCTCTCTCCAACACGACAAAGACGCCACCAAAGCAGACGAATGGATACTCTGCCAGCTGGGTGGTTCCGTTCGCGTCGAGAATGTACGTGGAGAAGATGACATGTGGAGGCGTGGACGAGGAGCTCGTGAGGATCTTGGTCAATGATAGAGTGATACCCCTACAGAACTGCGACGCCGACGATCTCGGACGTTGCAAGCTGAGCAAGTTTGTGGATAGCCTGGGTTTTGCCAGAGCCGGAGGCCATTGGGATCAATGTTTTGAATCATCAACAGTGCCTAGGGCATTTGCTGCATAGAAGAAGACGGTACCAGATAGTTTTGTAGAGAATAAAACACAGTGCCTCAAAGCGCTGTGATCCGTATGACCATTTTTTTGTGGTTCTTTCTGCTCCAATATGTACTTTCTATCCAGCATCAATATCAATAGAAACAAATTTGCCATCTGCTTCATGCAGGGTATGTGCAACCAATGAACCCAGAACTCCGTCTTTATGCGTTATCCTTGAGTCATCAAGACTCCGTCTATCATTTCAGTATTCATTTGCCGTTTCCCATTCCATTTCATTTCCTTTATCCTAGTCATTCCCTTACCAGCGGTCAGGGCCAAAATATGTGCCGTTTTCCACGGTCTTGAAAGCACAGGCTTGCCAATCGCAGCCCTGCTTATAAATTTCAGTTCCCCACCAGCTGAATCCGTCCATCCAGCCTGGGAAGATGAAGCCAAAGAACACGACGACAATGCCGACGGCGAGACCAGAGTCCAGCGCCGCGCTCAAAGTCATTGCGTACTTGGCCCACCACGCACTTGCTCGGTTCTTGATCAAGTGGTTGAAGATGTAGCATACCAATGCCCAAACTGAGAAGTTGAGCCCAGTCGCCGGTGGAATCCAGCTGAGGGATCCAAAGAGGACCGGGAGGTTGATCTTGCGCACTATCGTGTTCTTCTTGCCTCGGGCGTAAAGCCAGAGCGGGATCGGCGCGATAGCACCAATAACAAAGCCCCAAACCAACGGTCGGTATGTTGCGCCAGGTCCGAAGAACTCGGATGGGCCAACGACACCCCACAAGATCGAGCCATTGAAGTGAACACGGGCAATGGGGCAAGTGAAACCATTGATTGCTTGAGGAGTGCACAGGCCGGGAATGTTTGTAAACATCCAGTTGAGAACGCCGATCTGCGTCAGCGAGGAGATGATTGTGGCGGCCATCTGTACCTTGAACAGAATTCTCGGTGGGATCTTCATGTAGTGACCCAACTTGAGGTCGGCTGCAAACTTGATGCCTTGAGCCGAAGAGATATATCCATACGTGACAAAGACCATGTTGGCCAAAGGCCGTCCGGGGAAGACGGCACCGGCAATCAGCTGGCAAATGAGGTAGATACTGCTGTGCTGATTTGTGACAGCCATGACAATACCGATCGGGATGAACAGTATCGAGCAGATACCCAGCGCCAAAAGCAGGCCATACCATGGCAGGTGAATCGGGTAGCTTTCAGAAGTGTTAACTATCGTTCGCATGAGGAGTCCAGAGTCATAACTTACTATTCGACGACGAACATACCGACCGCCGTCATCGTCACTGCCGTGAGTAGGTACCACGATAGGGGCGCATCCTTGTAGCGTCTCATCAACCGGTTGTGAACATCCTCGCGACTAAGGAGGTCGTCAAAGTTCGAGGTCGATCTCCTCATTCCTAATCTTGCCCTGTCGCCTGGTTCTCTAGTGATTGGCGAGAGGCCATTATTCTCAGTGCCAAGCGGTTCGTACGACGGTTTGCCTTCGTCTTCAACTTCCTTCAGGGATCTTCTCCACTGCGTCCAAATGTCCTTTCCATGCCAACAAGCCGTGTGCGTAAGCAGCGAGGCGAGACCGGCAAACTGCAGTCCATAACTGAGGACATAGGTGATCGGTAGGAAGACTCTGCTGTAATTTGAGTATGCCTCTTTGTCAAAGACAAAATCCGAAGTAAGGATCCTGCTGACATCGTAAACGCTACCAGTATTGTCAAAGACAGATGCTGATAGAATAGGCATATATGACGAGTAGAACAGGTTTGCATAGTATGCGATCGGCGCAAGGATCCACATGACAATGACCAACCCACCAACAACATTCATAGCTGCCCAGAAGGGCGTCAAAAGTGGCGAGCCGATGTAGGCAATCTGTGCCCAGTCGAAGGTGACTGGGAACAGACCCAAGCCAGAAGCAACTCCGAACAGGTTCGCCACGACCACGTTATCCGGGGCAAACCAGGTAATGACGTTGAAGTAGCTGAGAGCAGGCATCAGTAGACCTGGAATGAAGTAGAAGATGAACGACGAGAAGAAAATCAAGTAGAAGAACTTCCAGCGGCTCATCCTCCACCCGTTTGCGGGCTTGTTCTCTTCCTTGTGCAACGTGCCAAACATGGCCGCGGACATGAGGGTTCCTGGCCAGATCATACCGCTAGGACGGACCAGGAAGCGCCTGGTCAGTCCAGCAAAAGCGTAGCCTAGGATTTGAGTCGACAAAGTCAGAAGCAGCTGGTAAACGATGGTAGCGTCCTGCTTGTAAAATTGTGTCTGCTCAACAATAACGTCTGTTGCGAACGCAAATCCAAACGAGACATTGCTGCTGACGTAGACGCAACTGTGCTCCTTCTCGTTCCAGTGTCCTTGGGCCAGCCACAGACGAAATCTTTGAGCACGGCTCCTCTGCTTCGTTGGCGGGACGCCGGGATCTGTTGGTGATCCGGCAGGGGAGATGGCGGTCCGCACGCCGTCGACAAACTCTTCCTCGGGGTCGTCATCTCGTTTGAGCAGCAAATCCCACAGGAGACCGAGGGGGTGCACAAGCAGCAGTGCTATGACGGGCGTGATCGCAACGCTAGGGTATCTCAAAGAAAAAAACAGGTTGGTGGAGGATCCGAGGATGGCGAAAAGTGTCGATAAAGTCCACATGCGAGGTGTGCTTATGGAAAGAGTATAGTTGTCAGTCGGCGCAACAGAAGCTCGCACTTGGGCGTACGGAGAGTTATCTGGCGGGTCGTCCTCGTCTATGGAGTCAATCTCGCTCTCGTCGCCGGATTCGCCGCCCATGTATTCTGATATATCTGACTTTGCGTCCGACATGGTGTCTTCCACTAGTGAGGTTTCGGTAACTCCAAAGCGACCCTGAATGCCGCTCACCGAGATGGAACCTCCAATCTCGTCGCACGATCTTCTCATGCGCATTGACGATGTACTCGCTCTGCCCAGTGTACCTGACCGGCTCATGGTGCCCGATCTGCTTAGAGTGCCAAACGATCTGGTGGTACTCTGGGACTTGCGCCTCCTCTCGCGCACTTCCTCCACGTCGCGGTCGTTGAAGATGGCGTCGTCGTCGTTATTCTCGGCGATCTCCTCGGCGACGGGATTGATCGGCGCGGCTCCATAGGAGCCGGTGCCGAAGCCCGGCGAGGACCTCAGCAAGAGCGGTGCCCGCGACATTGGATCTCTTGGTTGATCGGGATCGTCGGGGTGGTCAATATCAGACTCTTTGGAGTCGATGAGGAAGGATGATGAATCGGAATCAGCTTGTTCGTTGGGAGGAGTGCTGGGTCCATGCGCATCAGCAGTGGCAGCAGCAGAGTCCGTGAGTAGTAGATCCTCCAGCTCGAAGCCCTGGTCGGCAGCAGGCGGAGGGGATTGGTCACGACTTATAATATCCTCGGAGGAGGTCACATCATCCAACGAGGGGCAGGCAGCCGCAGTGGATCGCAACGGGAAGGTCTGTCCAGTAGAAGTGGAGACCTGGTGAGAATCGTCATTGCTTTTCTCAGTCGGGTTCGGCATGAAGTCAAGGCTGGGACGAGATGGGCACAGGGGACGACCTGAAGTACCGGTATTGGAACGGGTACGCGTGCAATAGCTTCCCAGCGCGCGGAGGCCTAGGCAGGGAAGGAGGGATTTACTGCGACTCGGGATGACTCCAAGCAGGGAAAATGGACGGGAAAATGGATACACCCTGGCGGGTGGCCTTGAAAAACGAAGCGAATGGCTCAGTCTTGGTGGACCAGAAGGGGGGGTCGCCGTGAGAGGTGACAGGCGTGAGATACAAGCGGTCTCGATGGAATGGCGCTACTGGCACGTATTGGTATGTAGGTAGTTCAGGTCAGGTATGTAGGGTAATGTATGCAGGCCCAAGGATAGAGCAGCTATGCTGTCATCAGGCGACTTGCTCAGGGCCCGAAGGTCTCAGCACACGTGGCACACGTAAGGGAGACTGCAGGTAGGACGGACGACGGGGTGTGAGGGAATCGAATGGGTGGGATATCGCGCGTAGGGATGGATGGATGTCAGATGGCTGCTATCGAGTGTTCCGTAGTGGGAGCATGAAAGAAGGGCGGCTGAGTCGGTCGATGCAGCGTAGAAACAGGTACAAAGTATATTGGTCAACGAATTGCCAATTGACCCCCAAATGATCCCTCAATGGGACATGTTTAGTCTGCACTAGGTTAGGAGCTCGTAGCGCAAGCAGTGGTCGAGTGACAGGTAGAGACAGTGCTGACTAGGTACACAGTAGGTACAGAGTATGCTAAAATCCCTTCTAGTGGAGCGCTATATGCGCCTGCGGAACGGCACCCAGGCATAGGACGTGCAAGAAGGCATCTGGTTGGGTTTGGACTGTATTTATTTTCAGCACGCGGATTCCCTAGAGACGCACCGTGATGGCCGATCGCTTGATTGATTAGATGTAGCACCAGATTAGATAAACAAGAACCAGGCAAAGAGACTTTCTAGAGCATCGATCGCTTCGTCTGCCTGCAGCTCCAGCATCTCGGACCTGATCAGCCTGCATGCTGGCCGCTCGGTATGCTCTTTTGACTTCTGTCAGAAATACCCGCATCATCATTGGACGCACGCAAGCACGGGCTTCCGATGCAGCAATCCTCCTCCTCGCGACCCTGCCATGCTTGCCATGCTCGCGGGTGCGCAGACCACGTTGCAGATCACGCATAACACCCCTGGTCCCCGCTGCAGATTCTCCCATCGGTTGAGGACGGAGAACATGGGGAAACGGATAAAAGTTTGACTTGATTCTCAATCAAACATGAGAAATGCAACAACGGTCTCGCCGTGTCGCATTGACGAAAGCAGATTTCCTCGCCTTGAGCGGGCCGTAAGTTCATCTAGTTAGCTCAAGCTCTGAGGATCGCGGCAAGCAAAGCCTTGCTCGTGCTACCTAGCCTCCCATATTACCTTGCAGTATTCAGAGCCCTGGGCTCCGATCACTTTTCGATGTGCCCTACCGAAGAAGAAGAAAAAAAAAAAAAAAAAAAAAAAGGTTGGTCTTAGTGCAGTCCTCCACCGCGGCTAACGTCTGTCTGTGTGTTTGGGCACTGGTCTGGTGGGGTCGCCTAGAAGTCGTAGTGTGAATCATCTGCCAGCCCGAAGCCCGTCCACCGCTCACTGTTCAACGGGCGCGCCGCAAAGACCAACCGGTTCGAACCTGTATATTCACATCACCTGTTGAAGCTTGGTGGGGTTGTCGTCGTACCGCGATTGTTGTTGGATAGCCATTCCCGGGGCGGTATTACGACGATGCAGCCTAGCCCCGTCGACGCCGATATGAATTCCTCCACGCTCAGTGCTGCCAAGAACCAGCTCCGCACTTTGATGAAGCAGCGGCTGGCCAATATCTCAGCCGAATCGGTCACCTCACAAAGTCGGTAACCCGACCGATCGCAATAATAATAAGAATAAACAAGGCTGACGCCGAGGGCTAATGCGAAGCTACCAGGTTCCCAAGTCTTCAACTCACTCTCACGGTTTGAGCCATATATCAATGCAAAGAGAGTTGCGGTCTACCTTTCCATGCCGCGGGGCGAGATCCAGACGGATCCCATCGTGAGACATGCTCTGTCTTCAGGCAAGCAAGTTTTTGTCCCTTATCTTCACAAGTCCGGCCTGCCCCGCGGCGAGGGACCGGCCAGGCTGATGGACATGGTGAGTTTGAACGATATCGCAGACTACGAGTCGCTCCAGCGCGACAAATGGGACATCCCGAGCGTCGACGCCGCAACTGTCGACCAGCGGCAGCGCAGCGTCGGGGAGCTGGACGGCAAGACATCCTCCGATGCTCCGCTCGATCTCATCTTGTTGCCCGGCGTCGCTTTCGATACGGACCCGGAGACGGGCTCCATCCGTAGACTCGGCCACGGAAAAGGGTTTTATGACTACTTCCTTCACCGGTACGCATTGCGGGCGAGCGAGGAGGAAAGGGCTTCTGATGGACACCCGGCCATTCTTCTATATGCGCTAGCTCTACGGGAGCAATTCCTCCCGCCCTCATCGGGAGAATCTGTCCCTGTTGGACCTCATGACCAGCCCATTGACGGCCTCTTTCTCGGAGACGGCGAGTTCAAGCAGTCGTCTCATGCAGCATAGACCATAGACCATATCTGTGTCTGCCCATACATTGCGACGGGCTTTTCTCCAAGCATGCCACCTGACATATCGTATAGATCGTGATTTTTCTGCCCATTAAACTCAATTGACCATTCAAAACCTCTTAGGAACCCTGGCTGATCGTACTTCATACCGCCTCCTGAATCAGTGATACGTTGTCGCCCTTGAGCAGGATTTGGCCTTGAAATATGTTAGTCCAACGATGCAAAGAAAGTTTCGTCTTCTATGTGAATTGTCATACCTAGTGACCTCCTCTTCTCCTCGGTATTCGTCTTGGTGATCTGCTTAACCTCAACGGCGTCGTCGATGACGAGGTTCATGAACTCGTCGAAACCCTGTAGGACAAGAGTCAGCAGGAGATACGCGCAATTGGAGCCTGGGAAACACGAACTCTGATCTTCCCCTCGATCCTTATGGCCAGCTGCTCGTAGAGCCAGATCTTGACTGTCGCGTGCGACTGCAGCAGCTTGAAGATGAAGTTGATGGGAGGGAGGAGCACCTTGCGCCCGCCGCCGCCTCCTCGACCAGTCATGATTGATGCGGTTGGTTGAAGGTGTGGAATACGCGTACAGTCTCGACTTCAGTTGAGGCAAGATTCGACGCTCGCTTGGGGATGAGAAAGTCGCGTTCGTGTATGTTCGTCGTTGTTCTGGTGCGGCCTCGAAGCTGGTTGGGGCGAGGCTGAAGGCAAGCAGGCTGCTGCTGTACCCAGAAAATCAGACCTGAATAGTTGAGTGCTAGCTGTCTGATGGGCTCCAAGACGCGGCGACCAATGGTGTGCCTTAGTGCTCAGGTGTCTGCTTCAGAGCACTTTGAGCCGCAAACCCGCCTATCCACCGATACCAAGCCACAAAAAGACCCCTCTTCATAAAATCAAGCCACAGGCAGGTAATGCCGACCTCAAGGGCTCCCCACTTCCGCCCATTGCTGGGACAATGACGCCGGGCCATTCATTTGTGAGTGGTTCAGACAATTTCGCAAACTGGTTGACAGATGCCTCCTCTTCCTCCCTGAAGGCCATCCTCTTTTTTCCCCCATCCGACGCACCGCCGACTGACACTCCTTCTCGCTGGAGATCCTCTCTCGACTGTCCTTCTTTTCAGTCGCAACCATAGTTTCATACTGTTGGCATACTCTATCCAATACCCCGCCGCCGTGCCTTGACAGGGCGCTGCAATCCCACCCCCCACCACCGCCGAAGCGCAGCCTGATCAACTGCCTCACGGCGAAGCGCATATGAGCTCTATTTGAGCCCCTTCCGCCACTCTTCACCTGAGACACCCCTAACCCGATCACTGCGACGCCTATACATCATGGCTTCGAATGGCGCACAGGCGGCTTTCCCGCCCGAGCAAGTGCTGGAGGCTATGTTGACGATGCGCAGCAATGATGCAGACCGCAAGAAGAAGGCGCACAAGTTCCTCGAGGAGTTCCAGAAGTCGGTATGTTCGATGCGGCGGATATCGAAAGCTATCGACCATAATACTGACACGGCGACATGATGTAGTCAAGTGCTTGGACCACGACGTTTACCATACTGCAGTCGGATGCCGAGGCCGATGTCAAACTGTTCGCAGCAACCACGCTCAGGGGCAAGGTAGGCACGATCGGGCGCGATAGACATGCTGGAAATAGGGCGCATCTGACTCCTTGACAGATAACTTATGATTTATCGACGCAAATACCCGCCGAGCAACATGCTGCTGTCCGAACCCAGCTACTGGAACTGCTCAAGGTGTACGCCCCTGGTCCGAAACCCATCCGAGTCCAGCTCTGCGTCTGCCTCGCGATTCTGGCCATCCAGATGAAAGAGTGGAAGGATGTACTTCCCATGGTTGTGTCTTCCCTGGGGAACCAAGCCGAGAGTCATGCCGCCATCCTGGATTTCCTCCGAATTCTTCCCGAAGAGGTGACCGAAGGTCGCAAGATCACCCTCAGTGTACGTCGAACGCGAAACACCAACACGTCTCATGATTACTATCTACCTGCTGGTGGCGATTCGTGGTGGCATCTCGAAAATTGGGTCAGGGTCTAATTGGTTATGACAGGAAGAAGATTTAAATATGAGGACTATCGAACTACTCTCGGACAATGCGACTCAAGTCGTACAGCTGCTCATCAACTATGCGCAGTCGTCACGTAAGTTATGCCGCATGTGGTTTTGCCACTGATCTTGAACTGACATTTCCCAGCTTCTGCAGCAACAAACCCACAACTGTTGGAGTGCATAACTTCTTGGTTGCGAGAGGTTCCAGTGACTGATGTGGTCAACTCTCCCCTGCTGGACATTGTTTTCAACGCTGTCGAAGGCGATGCAGCTTTCCAAGAGGCGGCAGAATGTTTATCCACCATGATCAGAGAAACGCGCGAAGTCGACGAGAACATCGAGACAGTTCAAAAGTTACTGCCTCGGGTTGTGGCTTTGCGGCCCAAGATCCAAAAGGTTGTCGAGGAGGAGGATGTGGAGGCGTACAAATCCTTGACTCGTGTTCTCTCGGATGCTGGTACCGCTTGGGTGGTAGCCATTGCGCGCGAGACCGCTGCCTTTAGGCCCCTGGTGGATGCTATTCTCGAGTGTGCGGCCAGCGACAAGGAAAGAGACGTTATTGAGTACACGTTCGACTTCTGGTACGAGCTGAAGCAGTTGGTCGTGCTGGAGCGGTTCATCGAGGCGCGCATGGAGCTTGTGGATGTCTACTCCAAGTTGGTCGACATCCTACTCAAGCATCTGCAATACCCCCAATCGGAGGATGGCCGTGATGTTCATCCAAGAGACCTCTTTGAAGGCGATCTCGTGGCAGAAGAGAAGTTCCGCGAATTCAGACACGCCATGGGGGACACTCTCAAGGACTCTTGCGAGGTCATGGGAGTCACTGAGTGCCTGACCAAGGTGCTCGACGCCATCCAGATCTGGACGCAAAAATATGCGAGCCTGGCGTCGGCCACTTCAGTTCCACACTGGCAAGAGCTTGAGGCCCCATTGTTTTCTATGAGAGCCATGGGCCGCATGGTCGGAAAGGACGAGAACATTGTTCTGCCCCAACTAATGCCTTTGCTCGTCCAAATTCCAGCCCACGAAAAGCTGCGGTTTGCAACCATCATGGTCATAGGAAGATACACGGAATGGACTGCTGCCCACCCTCAGTTCCTGGAGAACCAGTTCAACTATATTGTCTCCTCATTCCAGACTGACTCTAAGGAGGTCATTCGTGCCGCGGCCATGGCGATCAAGTTCTTCTGCACGGACTGTAAGCATTTGCTTAGCGCCCAGGTCGTTCAGCTGCAAGAATTCTACAACAAGATCCTTGATAGCTTGCCCGATACGAGTCAAGAGGAGATCACTGAGGGTGTCGCCAATGTCGTCAGCGTCCAGCCCAAGGATGACATTTACAGACTCCTGAAGCTGTACTGCGATCCCCTCATGCAGAGACTAATGACAAAGGCAAACAACGCGACCGACGACGACGGCAAGCTTGCTGTTGCAGACCACCTGCAACTCATTTCGATATTTGTCCAGCAAGTTGTCACTATCCCGCCTGTTAACCCCGGCGAGGAAGATCCCGCGGTCAAGTACTGGAAGGAGGCGTTCCCAATCCTGGCCACAGTTCTCGATGGGTTCATTGACTTTGCTCCGATCTGCGAACGAGTCTGCCGCTGCTGGAGATTCATGGTGATCAGTCACAGAGGAGCCATGACTCCTATTCTGCCCGACATGGCCAACAAGCTTGCCGCTGGGTTTGAGAGGTCGCGCCAAGGTTGCTTCCTCTGGGTCACTGGCGCCATCCTTCGCGAATTCTCCGACGACCGCGAGCATGTCGACCAGGGCATTACCGAATCCATCTATGTCTTCTTTGAGGCACAGGCAACGAATATGTTGCGTTTCATTAGCGAACTCACCCCGAAGGAGCTACCTGATGTGGTAGAAGATTTCTTCCGACTCCTTATTGATACCCTTTTATACTACCCTCAGAAGCTGATCCCTTCGCATCTCTTCACCCCTATACTCGAGGCTGGTCTGTCCGTGCTTGGCCTGGAGCAGCGCGATCCCTTGACCGCTACACTGCACTACATCAGAGATCTGCTTTCATGGGGCAGCAAGAACCCGCCCTCGTCCTCGGAGCATCTCGGCCCTGCCGTGGTGGAACAGCTCAGGCACATCGTTAGGCAATTGCTTACAGCCAAGGGAGATGTCCTGGTGCAACGCGTCCTAGCCGGCATGATGATCACATTCCCGAGGGACTGCTTTGCCGACGGTAGTGGTGCGCTGCTCACCTTGTTCGAGATCATGCCTGCCGAGGCCACGGTGTGGGTTGAGCAAACCATCAAGATGTTGCCTCCGGGCACTGTCACACCTCAAGATGTCCAACGCCTCATGGCCAAGATCAGAGACAGGCTGCAAACAAACGACACTGGCGACGTTCGACAGATCCGCTCGATTCTCCAGGACTTCACGAATACCTACCGCAGGAGATACATTGCGCCCCGCGACGGCCTAGGTCAGCTAGAGACGGCGCGATTCAGATTTTCGGGCTAAGAGCCAGGCGAGAAGATGGCAGTGAAGCTTGCAATGGCCAGCGCCGAAGCCATGGAACCTTCAGTCTGGCGTCAATTGGGCCCTAGGCAAGAGACGGCATTAAATTAGATCGTGGCTGGAGTTAGTGAGGCTGATGAACGAAAAGTCAAGTGGGTGGTGGAGGCACTCCAAGAAAGAGGTACAGAAAAAATGCTCGCCACAGTGACAAGGAATTTTGGAGTTGCAAGCTTGTCGCTCCCGGAAACGACATGACACTACAGGTGAACTTTGCTCAACAGTCAGAGCTGAGTAGTTGCAAAGACGCGGTCGGCAGAATGGATGCGATCAAGTAGACGAGGATGATGAGAGCGATGAGTCCGGTAGACTAATGGGCAGATCTTAGTCGGTAGCATTCACAAAAGAAGAAAGATTCACTAATACGTCGCAAGCCTTAACAGGTGACCCCTTGACCTTTTTGTTGGATATCGTCAACCAGTAGCGCTGGCAGCCACGGCCTTTTACGTGTGCCATGGTCAGATTGTGTAGCAGATGATCATGAGCCAAGTCATGACGGTGATCGAAGACGCTTCATATCAAGGAAACATTGTTCAACCAAAGGGACTCACAAGAGACGCCCACACGTCGCATTCAACGCAAGATTGCCAATGCATATTTTGACACCATGCACATCACGAGCAGAATATGACACTTATCAAATCATTGGAACATCAAAATGGTACTTGTCTAACTGGGAATCAATTTCATCGTGACTACAGGCAAACCAGGACGATAGCTACTAAACAGGCTTACGCTTTCCGCCACCGTTATAGCTTTTGTTTATCCATGGCCGCATCATATCTTCGTGGCTCTCGGCTTCGCATTTATATGTGAAGTCCTGAGCCTGCTAATGCGAGGAATCGTCTCGCGGCAATTAAAAAATATGCCACGAGAAAAAAGTCTAACAGCACAATAGCGGGCCGTTTACAGCTTGTCATAGTACTAGAGGGCGATAAGTTAGCAGTGATACAGAAGAATGCTAGGATGGAAATTGAACTCACGTTGCTGACGTCGGGCACCTCCTCCTTGAGACCCTTGCGCTTACGCATGGTGGTGACGATCTGGCCGACCTTGGAGGTGGAGTCGAGGGGCGAGCCACCGGGCAGGTGCTGCCAGTGGTCGAACACCATCTGGGGGAAGGCCTGGCCGGAAGTACCAGCACGGAGATCGGCGTTGAAACCGAAGGACTCCATGACGGGGAGGTAAGCCTTGATGGTGAACAGAGGAGTACCAGGACGCTGCTCCTCGGCGAAGACGTGACCTCTGCGGCGGGTAAGGACACCGTAGACACCACCCATGGCGGACTCGGGAACTTGGATCTCGACCAAGAAGACGGGCTCCATGAGAGCGGGCTCGGCGAGCAGGGAGGCAGCGTACAAGACACGGCGAGCGGTAGGGATGACCTGACCACCACCACGGTGGATGGCATCGGCGTGCAGGGTAACATCCATGATGTTGAAGCGGACAGCGCGCATGGGCTCCTCGGCCACCGGACCCTCGCGGGTGGCCCACTGGAAACCGGAGACGACAGAGTCCTTGATTTCGTTGAGGTACTGGACAGCCTTGGTCTGGTCGACAAGCAAGTTGGCACCAGTGGTGTCGGGACCGAAACACCAAATCTTGCGGGCATCGGTGACATCCCAACCGAAGTCGTCGGCGAGGACACGGGCACGCGACTTGAAATCGTCACGCGGTCCGATCTTACCGTCCTCAATGGTCTGGGCAAGCTCCTCGTCGATGGGCTCAGCAGTCATGTAGATACGGTTGTGCTTGTTGGGAGACTTGGACAGAGCAGTGATGCTGGACTTGCCAACAACGGTCTCACGGTACTGGACGACAGGGTCCGAGAAGATCAGAGGAACACCGGCGTGGTCGTGCTCGAGATCGTTCAAGCAGATCTCAAGGTGGAGCTCACCAGCACCAGCAACAATGTGCTCACCAGAGGGAGAGGACATGGTCAGGACGCAAGGGTCGGACTTGGAGAGACGCTTGAGACCTTCGACCAGCTTAGGCAGATCCTGGGCGTTCTTGACAGCGACGGAGCGCTGGACGACGGGGGAGACGGAGAACTTCATGACCTTCAGGTTGTGGGCAGTCTCGAGGGTGGTAAGAGTACCAGACTTGAGCAAGAACTGGTCGATACCAACGAGACCGACAATGTTACCAGCAGGCATGTCATCAATGGGCTCAACCTTGCCACCCATCATCAGGACGGTACGCTGGATAGCCTTGACGAAGAGATCCTCCTTCTTGCCAGGGGTGTAGTTGGGACCCTGGATGCGGACCTTGATACCAGACTTGACGGTACCAGAGAAGACACGACCGAAAGCGTAGAAACGACCCTTGTCGGAGGTGGGCACCATCTTGGAGACGTACAGCATGAGGGGACCCTTGGGGTCACAGTCACGGATACCGATGGCGGCCTCGTCGTCGTTGGGACCCTCGTACAGCATCTCAGAACGGTACTTCTGAGCAGTGATGGGGGAGGGAAGGTGGAGAATCATCATCTCCAGCAGACAGTCAGCGGCGGGCAGGAAAGTGCGCATGACGGCCTTGAGGAGCTGCTTGCCCTCCTTGTCACGGTCCTCGGGGGACAGCTTCAGGTCGAGCTTGGACAGCAGGGTTGCGGTCTCCTCCTTCTTGAAGTTCATGACCGAGGAGAAGATCTTGAAGATGGGGTCCAGGATGAACTGGTTGAAGGCACGCTCAAGCTGCTTACCCTCGTGCGAGCTCTTGGTGGTCCACTTCTTGGTGTGGGGGTTGAAGTAGTTGTCACCCCAGAGACGCTCCATCATCTTGTTGCGGTCGACACCGAACTTCTTGGCGTAACGGGCAGCGAACTGGCGGATGGTGAAAGCCCAACCGTGCAGACCGGAACCGAAAGCAATGGTACCCTTCTCGGGGTAGACCTGGAGGTCGCCCATGGCCTTGTCGAGGTAGGTGGAGATGATGACGTTGACGGACTCAATGGTACGCGAGAAGGACTGGTAAAGGTCCTCCTTGGAAACCTGAAGCTCGAGAAGAGCACGGTCGACCTTGTTGATAATGACAACGGGCTTGATGCGCTCACCGAGAGCCTGACGCAGGACAGTCTCGGTCTGGACACAGACACCCTCAACGGTGTCGACGACGACCAGGGCACCATCAGTGACACGGAGAGCGGCGGTAACCTCGGAAGAGAAATCAACGTGACCGGGCGAGTCGATCAGGTTGATCAGGAAACCGTTACCGTCGGTCTTCTGGCCAACAATGTCCTTGAGGTCCTCCTCGCTGGGGAGCTCACCGAACAGGGAGATGGCGGTAGACTTGATGGTGATACCACGCTCCTGCTCGTCGGCACGGGTATCCGTGGCACGAGCATCACCGGCCTTTGCGGTCGAGATGATACCAGCCTTGGCCAGCAGGGAGTCGGTCAGGGTAGACTTGCCGTGATCGACGTGGGCAATGACGGACATGTTACGGACTGGAAGAATCCCCATGTTAGCAAGAAGCCTGCCAATAAGCGATGAACTTTGGGGTTCTTTCCCACTTACCATTGCTAGGCTTGTCCATGAGCCCACGGATCTCGTCGATGGTGAAGCTGTTGTCGTATGTGAGCACAAGTTGATCCAGGCCTGTAATGTCCACGATTGCGAGCCCATCTTCCCGCGCAAGCTCGAGGCCGGACAAGCCCAGAATCTGCAGCGAGAACAAGATGGGCGCAACGACGCGGGAGCGACAGATGACTTACTTGACCATTTTGGCGGTATTGATGCAATAACCTGCCTATGTGTTCTTTTACTTCGAGAGATTGGAAAAAACCCGACGAGTGCGGGGTTCGCTGATCACAAACCTCTGTTGACAGAGGAGAGATGGATCAGTGAAGTGCTCGAAAGCGAAAAAGTAAGAAGACAAAAGGAGCTTGAAAAAGGTGACAACAGTCGCAAGCAACTATTCACACCGGGCCAGCCTTTTGACTTGGTGAGGTTGGGGGGGAGGGAGGAGGAAGATTGTCGGGTCGGGTGTGAGCAGAAATCTTCGAAGAGTCCCAGCGGGCGATGCGGGGCAATGGGCAACAGACCTGCCCACTTCTTGCCAAAACTTCTTCGCCTGCTGCTCCACTGGGCAGCAAAGGCACAAGATTGGAATGGTGGGGCGAAACAGTCCGAATTGAATAACCCCTCATCCAAAACAGGGCTTCTGATTGGTTCAATAGCTAGCCAGGGCTTCCAGACCTACTTAAAGAGAGATGGCGGAGGGGACGACGACGGGCGAGAAAGAAAAATTTATTCGGCGAGAACCTGAGACTTACCTGCAACCTGTGGATTGGATCTGGGATGGGATTTGCCGAAGGAGGCGAATTTTAGTAGGGACTCTCGAATGCTACGCTTCACGAGAAAGAGCAGCTTGTAACAACCTGGAAGTTGTGTTCTTGTTTGTTACCTAAGCTTCTGGTGAAGATTTCTTTCCCCAAGCTATCAGAAATAATGACGACGGCCCTTTCTTTATACTCGAGAGCTCCCACAGCTCCAAATCTGCTGCCCAAGCTGTCCTGTGCTAAAATGACTAGGCCGGCAATGATGAACAGGAAACAACCTTTCGGGCAGCAGTCACACAAGTCAAAGCTTTTTTTTTCTTACGGGTTTCCGGATTGCCTCCTTGCACATTTGTTACCTGGCGAGCCTGGTCCTCTTACCAAAATTGCCCTGCCCGGATGACTGAACGTCGTGTTGCCAAGGCCCATTTTTAAAAGTACTTTGCCCCGCATCCCAACGTCGGTCGGACCGTCGCATAAACCACAGCATAACAGATCGAAGTCGACTGATAATTGATCTGCCATCGAGTGATGGTTTCCGGCCACAAACACGCACAGCGCCACTCTTACATTTATAACAATCTCGGTATGACTCCCACTCGGGCCAAAGCTCCTATGTCAGACCGTCAAGCGCATTGTGGCTCGGCCAATCAATCTCGAGCCGCTGGAAGTCGGACTTAAGCGGGCTTTAAAACAGAAGTAGGATAACATCACCCCACCATAAATCGTGAGATAAGCTCCAGGGCTTTACGCTGGATAAGAGACCCTAACAACAACATGAAGACTTCAATATATATTGAACTGTACTAGACTCTCTTCCGCTTAGTCTCTGCCGTCTATCGAAATCGATTGTAGGGGTTTCTTGACTCGGCTGAATAATGTGTTAGATGGCTCCAGTTCGCAATAGCATTGTATTATCATTACCACGTACATAATGGTGGGGGGTCCAGTACATCATGCTTCGCGATGGAGGGGCTCAAGCCAAGCAGATTGATCATTTGTCCTACGTACCTGCACCTGTCTTACTGATAGGAATCACGACATCTGATGATCAACGTCTAGACATTATTAGAACTGGCATTTGAACATCTTGCTACGCTTTCACACTTTCCTCCCGTCTATGAAACAACCGCACATGCCCTCGTCATGCCGCCCTCAGTAACCTTCCTGGACCTCGTCAAGGCCGCCGACAACTACCCCCTCGTCGACATCCCCCAGCTGCCCTGGGCCCAAGACCGCGCCGCGAGCCTGTACCAGCTGCTCCTGCCCGACGACCCCCGGCCCCATGGCTTCCTCCTACCGTCGGTCGTCGACCGCATGCCGTGGACGTCCGACTTTGCCATCTCGCACGCCGCCCCGCGCACCGTCCAGCTCACCGTCGCCGCCGACGCCGAGGCCTGCAACGCGGCCTTCAAGAAGGTCATCGACGCCGCGCGCGAGGCCCAGACCTTCGCGACCCTCCGCAGGGTCTGGCCCGAGGACTACAAGGTCCTGGGCGTCCGGGGAGGCCGGGTGCAGCTGCTCCGGGCCGCGGCCGGGCTGTTCGGCATCTCGTGCCGCGGGGCGCACATGACGGTGTACACACGGGCGGCCGGCGGCGGGGAGCTCCAGATCTGGGTGCCCCGGCGCAGCCGGCACATGATGACCTGGCCGGGCAAGCTGGACACGACGGTGGCCGGCGGCGTGCGGGCCGAGGAGTCGCCGTTCGAGTGCATCGTGCACGAGGCCGACGAGGAGGCGTCGCTGCCGGGGGACCTGGTGCGGAGGCACGCCCGGCCTGCGGGCGTCGTCACCTACGTCGCCGAGAGCGCGGCGGGCTCGGGCGGCGAGCTCGGGCTGTGCGTGCCCGACGTCCTGTACTGCTACGACCTCGAGGTGGGCCCGGACGTGGTCCCCAAGCCGCAGGACAACGAGGTCGAGGGGTTCTACCTCATGAGCGTGGACGAGGTCAAGGCGAGCCTGCTGCGCGAGGAGTTCAAGACCAACTGTGCCTCGGTCATGATTGACTTTTTTATTCGCCATGGCATCATTACTGATGACAACGAGCCGGACTACTTGGAGATTGTAACGAGGCTTCACCGCCCGTTGCCAGTTCCCACGACGACTCTATAGACCCTCTTCTCGTGCCCTAGAAGAGACATGACATGACATGACGGGAAGGGGAAATGTTGACCCAAAGCATTGCAACCGTGGTTTTTGTAAGCCCGCACATTTACTGACCTGCATCCTCAATTTTCAAGCTCACTGCAACATGATCATGTTAGCTTCGCAAGCTGAAAGTGGTAGGATCGAAAGACAAAAAAGGCGTTCCGGGTTTTTCACTTACTGCCCATCTCCTTTGGCATCGTGTCTTTGAACCCGTTCCTCTCGTACAGCCTGCGGCCCGGCACGTCTGCACTCAACGTGACATATGCCACTGTGATAATATGACAAGAGTCAGTCATGCCTTTACTACACAAGGGCTTGGCAAGGAAAATCGCCAAATGTCACCGGAAGCCACTTACTGCCCTTGGCCGCATGGCTCTTGATCCTCGCCAGCAGCCTCTTGAGTATGACATCAGCCAGACCCTTGCGGCGGTGCTCGGGGAGTGTGGCCATGTCCGCTATCAGGAAATACCACTACAACATCGTATGTTAGCTAGCATTTCCCTTTTTCAATACAGACTCGGCTGCAAGGAACTTGTTTCTAGCATCGTGGCCTAAAGTTGATTATAACAAAACATAGAAACAAGCAATATCTGCCCATGAGAGAACTTGGAATACCTTCAAGAGAAGGAACAATATAAAAGCAGCTCACCCCACCGTCCCCAATGATCCGGCCCATGGCGACGGCCGCGCCCGGGTCCGACTCCTCGGCCGCCCAGACGCCGTACCAGCTGCCTTTGATGGCGGCCGCCGCCTGCTCCGCGTTCTTGGGCGTCAGGCCCGACGCCGTGCGGAGGTGGACGTAGTCGTCGACCGACGGGTAGCCCTCGAGCAGGGCGTAGCCGGCTGGGACGTCGCTTTCGGTCATTCTTGCGGATGTATGTGTGGAGGGAAGAAGTATTGGAAATTTCTTTTACACGTCTAGGGTATCTTGGTTAGAATAGAACGGGTGTGGCAACGAATCGTCTGACAATGGTTTGTTCAAACCACGGAAGGCGCGAGTTCAAAGAGGATGCCACGCCAGGGATGACAGCTCTGAGGGGCAATCATGCAGGGAATTACAAGTCTCAGGCAGACGCGGCTTACTGTCTACAGCAAATATTCCGGGATGAACACCAGAATAACGCCAGGTCATATGACCGTTATGGCGTGCTTCTCTATTAGCAGTAAAGCTGCAGCTCGTCTAGCACGAGGTCAGGCTAGCTTCATATGCAAGGAAGATAGATAACAGGCAACGTGTGGAGAAGTACATCACAAGAATAATCACATTATCATACGAAGTGAATATTCACAAACCAGTGACTGGGCGCAAACAACACTCCAAACTACAAGTCATACACGACCGTAACTGAAATATATCAATGCTTTTTATAATAGTGACTGTCTGTATAGCACTATCCCGTAGGAGAGGAAATTATGTACAGAGTATGCACATGGCTGGCTTGAAGCTGCAGCCTAGAATTCCCAAAAAACGATTGAACGCCGCGCTATGTTTATGCCGAATGACTCATTCTCAGGCTTCGCAGTTACCGCCGAAGTCCGCAGGTAGCTACCGCCGCCGACACCGTAATAGTCATATCAAACTCACGAGGAACCCATGATTCTCTCGTAAGCATCCTCCACCTCACCAGCCAGCTCCAGCAGACTAACGATGACGATCTGATGTGTCAGATTTGGCAAGCGTTCTCGATGAAGACCGATCCACTCCAGCGGGGGCGTCGCCTCGCCCATATCTCTGAGCTGCGGCGTCTCGATAATGGGCGGCTCAAGAGCAACATACTCATACTTGGATTGCGGCACGTTGACTTCGGCCGTGATCTTGGTCTGCTGTTCCTTTCCTTGATCATCCTTTGCGACGCCCTCTCCGGCAGTCGGCGCCTCTGGGACACCAGTGACCTTGATGGCGCTCACTTCGGGAAGTTCTCGGCCCCAAGTCCGAGCCAGAGCTTTGGAATGACCGGCCCACATGCCGCGAATAAAGCTGATTCTTGCATAGTTCCACCCGACTTCGACCTTTCCCTCAAAGGCCGACTTGAAGATGTAGTCAATCACGCGGGAGTCTGGTACCTGCCATGTTTGCATAATGGCCTCGACCTTGGGTACCTTCAGGATTGTGCCTCCGCGAGACCCTGTAGCAGAAGCCACAACATCTTCCACGGAAAGCTCAGAAACAGTCTTGGGTGCCGAGACGCGTCGGACATTAGCAAGACCTATCCGTAGCTGGCCAAGCGTCAGCCCAAGAACACTGTGAATGCGACGATGTTGAAGAGAAGCTGCAAAGCGAGCTTGTGCGTTCAGGGCTTCGAGCTTGAAAATTCGGTCGTCTGAGAAGGTACCCGAGAAGACGCCGAGGTTCAACGCCTTCAAAGTGACGACGACGTCGGTATCGAGTTGAATGGGAGATTTGGACGAGATATCGCTCACTGCGGGCTTCAGGCTGGGAGTAGCGTGGGTTAATGTCCCGGTTGTTGCGAGGGACTTTCGCTTCATGAACTTCTCAATGTCTCGCAGTGACGTTTCATATTGTGCCTTTCGCTCTTGGATGAGTTTCTGGATTGCTTGCCAGAGCGCGACTCCTGACGCGGCCGAGGTCGTCATGCCAAACACCTGCACGGCTTCGCCATCAAACACGGCAACGAGTCTATCGCCGCCCCCCTCTCCCCTGCGCCGGACATTGTACATCATGAACTCCATCGAAGTGATATCCGCAAACAGGAACGCCTGGTAGTCGAATGCAGCCTTGAGTCGGAATTCGCTAAATCCTATAGAGGCCTGGATCCTTGGTGTTTCGTTCAGGGCTGCTTCGCGATCTGGCCACTCAATGGACGTGCGAAGTTTGAAGTTCTGCAGCGCCACAAAGCCACTGAGGCGACCGACGCAGTCAATGCCGATTCTTTGGAAGCCCAGGCACAAATTCTGTTGCCAGTCTGATGTCTTCTTGGACGAGATCCAGAAGTCGGAAATCATGAAGGACGACTTGCCGAGGGACTGTCCAAGATCGACTTTGACATCCAAGGCAGCAATCGAGACAGTTGCCGTCCATGGAAATGCAGCGGTGGCTGCCACTTGCTGGTATCTCTGGACAAGGTGGCCTTGCACCGCATCGCCAGAGGGTGTGTTGACGGGCGCAGCTGCAGCCGCTTGCTTGAGCCCCCGAGGGACCCAGATCTCGCGAAACAGCAGAAAGTCCTGGAGCTGTTTGGCATTGATGTCGACCTTGGTTGGGCTGACCTTGAGAATAGCGGAAACACCGCTAGTGCCGCTGACGTGTCTGCTGTTCATCAGAGAAAGAACAATGGAATCAACTTCGAATCGTCCAGTATGTTCTCTCGAGTATACGTGCTGTACAGTCGTTTGAAGTCTGCTGAAAGTTCCCGAGATGGCGAAGAAGTTGCCGTACTCGGTTGACTGCACAGTGTTGACGGTGATGTATATGTCGTCAAAACAAGAAGTGGCCGCGACCCTTGCGATTGGTTGGCAGCTCAGTGTGAACTCTTGCCTGCAGATGCGCAGACCAATGTTCAGCTTCGTCCGCCCAAGGACTGCGCTTGGATCAGCCGTGAGTATATTCTCCTCTTCTTGCGCTTTGGGCTTTGGGGTCTGGCTCTTCTTGGTGTGCGGTGAGTCTGGAGAAGCTACTTCTGCTCCGGAGCTGCTCACAACTTCTTTGATGCTGTTTGTAATATCCATGATCAAGGGCACGACTGACGGGTACAGTATGTTCTTGGATGCGTCAACCTTGATTTCTCCGTATATAGCCGGATCGTCGTTGCCGTCATCTCTGAACTCCATCTTCCACGCAAGACCTGGGGATTTGAGAATTATGCTACTTCCCGTGTCATCGCTGGTGAATTGGCCATATTTCCCGGACAGAGTCGGGCGGTGAACTCGAGACAGAACACTGGCCTCGGTTCCTTCGGGCTGCTTCCGACCCGATAATGTGACCACTGCACCAGCAAAATCGACGTCGACCAGGCAAGATTCCAATCGTTTGCTTCCAAACAGCGAGCGTTGAGGTTTCTTGGCGGGCCTGGGCGTGGGCTTGTCTGTAGTGACTATTGTTGTCCAATTTGCCGACGATTGTCTCGCGTTCTTCATTGATAAGCTGATGGAGTCGGCAAGCTTGGCGGCCGGCACGATGAAGCCAGACGTCAGACGAAGGTCTAGTGACTTTCCAACCGCCTGGAATGCAAGGCGGCGAGTATCGTCTGTCGATACAAAAGCCACATTGAAGATGACTTCAGGCAGGAGGGCCGAGTTGTGAGACCGCTGCAACTTATCGTCCTGAGTCTCGGGCGCCATTTGCACCTGGAGATTCTCAATGGTGAGTTTTGCCGTGTTCTTCTTGCGTGTGGCGAATTCCACTCTCTGCAGGGAGAGCACGAGATCCTCGTATTCGGCACTATGCTCGAAGCTCGGCGCGACTAGCCAACAGCACTGGATATTGGTAATTTCGAATGAGTAGAAGATGGACGCCAGGAAAGAGTCGAATATGTCGCTCTTGGCTTCCTCCTCCTCTTCTTGGTCATTAATCGTGATCCGAGGGCGGGATTGCCGGAGTCGTTTCTGCAGATATTCAATCTCCTTCATGGTATCGAGATCTTTGATTTTGTCACCCATGTAACCGAGCACATCCACGACGGTGGATATCGTGTCCGCGGAAAGATTGATTTGCAATCCGTCGCTCCGGAAATCAAAGGACCTCCTATCTGTACCGTCTTCCAACTCCTTGGTCGTTGCTGTGATCAGAGCTCCGAATGACACGTTTCCGCAGGTTCTCATCGTGTCCTCGCTGGCGCCCTTCTCAACGTCAAACATGATTTGCCGGAGGTTGGCGTGGACTTCGGGATTCTCTAGGACCGGACCTCGCGCTTCCAATCGATTGGCCACCTCGACGTGTATGCTGGCGATGCCGAAAGACATGTGAGCTCGAGAATCTGCGTCAGATTTGAGAGGCGCATGACCAAAGACCTCGATACCGGCCAGAGTGGTGTGAACCACATACACTAACTTCTTTTCCTTTTTTTCACTGGGCTCCTTCAGCGTTTCTTGAACTTGGTTTGGCGACCCAAAGATTTCTTCGATATGTTCTTGCAGCAATTTTCCTTGGTGCTGTAAGTCGTCGATGGCGCTGGACATTTCCGGTCGATTCAAGGCCGCCAGAAGACTGTAGACAGCAGAAGCATCAAGCTGCATTAGTTCCACGGAAGCAAACACCGTTACGGAATGCTCCTCTTGCTGCATTTGACTCGTAATGCGACCATTGGTAGGTGGAATCTGCAGAACTGAGATACTGCGCAGCTCATTGTTGACCAAAATTTGCATGTTGTGTGAATTCTCCTTAATGTCAAAGTCGAATATGATTTCTTTGCCAAAATTGGCCGCCATGGCAGCTCTGGCTACTACACCCTTGATTGTATAGGTGAGGGATCGGAGGAGCGGTACCGTAATGGTGTAGGAGTTGAGGAACATGGCCAGATTGACCCGGACTGATGAGAGACGCGTAGAAATTTTGGCCTTTGAAGGCGCAGGCTCCGGTGACGCTGGTAAATGCTCCTTTAGTTGATACAGTTGGGCAAGCTCGTCCCTCACGACAGTATCAAGCACCTCGGAGAGCATAATAGGATCCTGCTTGATTACCAATTTCAGGTCGTCACTGCTTGCTGTCGCCTTCACTGTATGGATCGAGGTGAAATTTGCCAGTTGCAGCTCATGCGATAGGAACACGCTCGGTCCCTTGAGCCGGAGTGTCGCCAATTGCTGCTGGTGACTGCGCAGTCTGGTTGTAACTGCACTGCATGCCAAGATAGCATTGCTGTCAGTCATGTCGCCTCTGTTTACCATCAAGACTGACACATTCAATTTGTCGCTCTGTATATCCGACTTCAAGTTCACGGTTTCGAGAGAGATGGTTCCATGTCCCAGGCTGAACGCAACATGAACGGAGCTCGGACTTTCCACCTTGGTCGGCTCTGGTTTTTTCTTTTCCTCGTGGTCGCCTGAGCCATCATGTTCTTTCTGGCGCCCAGATCTTGCGTAGAGTTTGAGAATGTTCTCAGCGAGTTCGAGAAGTTCCCAGTTGAGGTTGATGCCCGCCTGGGAACAATATGCGTTGACGACAGTAAGCTGGCCATTGACCCTTCCGGCAGCTTCGCGCATCTCCTCCAGTTGAGCTTCTTTGGTGTGAAGTCTTGTAGTTATGTCCCCCACGTAGATCTGATTCTGTTTGGGCCCAGGATCCAACACAAGGGCAGCCTCCTGCAGGCGGAAGACGGCCATGAGTGGCATCTTCTTCGACGGCGATGAAGCACCGGCGCCTGCAGCACCGAAAATGTTCTTCATGAGTTCCGAGCCATCTATATCGTCCAAATCCCAGTTTCGCCACTTTTGGAAAGACGATATGACTTTCTGTCGTGCATCTTCAGGTAGTGCCAGGTCAGAGTATTGGCAGTCCATCCGTAACTGGTCCTTGGTTCTCCTGTTTTGATTGGCCCATACCTGACGAAGCCTCGAAACGAGTTTCCAGGAATCACATGTTCTCAAGTGCTCGGACGCTGCTCTCAAGACCGCCGAAGGCCGGACAATAAACGATGGGTCTCCAATCGACTGGCTGTCTGCCATCAGGCGATGGGTGAGATACTTGAGACGTTGATCTCCTTTACCTAACACACTCGAAAACAGGTCTCCGTTTTCTGAGGCAAGTATGTTTGTCCTATGAATCAACGCGGCCAAGTATTCAATACTGTCCGAGGAAGAGGTTGTGCGGAATGAGCCAACATCACCATCAAGATAAGTCACGTCCTTTGATCCCATGGAAATCAAGATATGCTCGAGACTGGCTGCAACAGCGGCTTGTGCTTCGTCAAGATTTGCCAGGCGTTCTGCTGCTGAGGCCGAGGCAGAATTGATGCGAAGATGGAATGAAGTCTTGGTTCCAGTGTGCGAGTCATGCTCGGACATGTTTTCCTCCATCCGAGACGCAAGAGCCAGTTTCGTGATTGAGAAGTCGTATTGATCCTGAGCTTCCAGAGACGGGTCTGGTGAGTCGAGATTGGAGCAGTTCAAAAACCGCAAGTTCGCTTGTGGCAATCGTACGACGATATCCGTAATACTTCCATTCGTCTTTTGCTTCTTTTGGGCATCGAAAATATCCGACATTGCACTGGTTTGTGCACCGTCAAGCATATCTTCCGGGTCAGTCACTTGCAAGGCTCCTAGTAAGGTGGCTATGGACTTCAATGATGCCGCATTCAAGAAGGCAGTCACTCCCGAAGGAACTTCGATGAGAAAGCAGGAGTAGGCGGAGCCCTGACTGAGCTGTTCAGGATCAATATCTTCGAGGCCAAATCGAGTCACATTGAATGCGTCATCATCTTCTTCCACCAAGCTCCGCATACTGGCCTCCTTCGTCTCTGGGTGCACATTTTCAAGCGGAAAATATGGAGCAAAGAATTGACTCGAGAATGCAACGGTGTTGTGAGACATTTCTCTCTTCTCGTGTTGCGCCGCAGAAGTAGAAAACAAGGTAGAATGGCGGCCTGTTGAGGTCGAGTACTCCCTGTTCATCCCGGGCCGAACTTGAGACTTTTGATCCGAAATCGATACTTGGTCTCTGGCGCCTGACATCCGCCACGATGATCTCATTGAGCGGGATCGCCTCTTACTATCATTGCTTTCGGTCGAGAATGAGAGGAAAGAACTCTTGTGGCCAAGGGACCTGTTAGGCTGACGAGCAGATCCTTGGGAGTGCAAAGTCCCCTTGTCGCTGTCAGGATCGAGAAAGACTGCCTGTGGCACCGCGGGCACACTCTGAGCAGGCTCATCGACAGGATCTGGAATATGAGGGCCAAGTAGACCATGTTGCAAGAGGAACTCTGTGCGGTGCGTCCGTTGATCCTCGCGGCGCACCAGCTCCTGCTGTATTCTTCGCGCCTCTTCAAAGTCAGGTTTCCTTCCGATAATAGCAAACTGTATGCTCGTCTTCAGCATTGCATCAGTCTCTACTCGGTTGCGTAGCCTTGACTTGTGCCTTGCGGCTGATTCGGAATTGACACAGGCAATCTGAAGATCAGGCACTTTGATATTGGCCCGCTTTGAATAATGTGTCCTTGCCCAGTCATTGAAGTTGACATCAATCTGCTTGGTTGAAAAAAGGAAGGCAGCTTCATCCACGTGCAACCATAAGTCTATGGATTGGACCACGACCCTCAGGAATGTGACATCGTACATCACCACGGACGATTGGGGTATGAGAGCGTTCTCATCATCGTCAAGAGAGAAGCCAAAGGCTTTGCCTCCGCCGACAAGTGTCATCAAGAAATCAGTCGTGCATTCTCCTGTGACCGCCCCGACTGAAATATCCCAATTACACAAGTACGTTGGCTCGGTGGGAGGCAGGCCGAACAATCGATGACCATAAATTTCGAGTCCATCGATATACATCTGAGTACTAGATGTCGAGCTCATTGGACTCATTGTGCCATCTTCGTCGCTGCCTAATGACAGACCCAGTGGACTTATACTCAGATCGAGATCCATGTAGTAATTTGTGAATCGCAGATCCACAGCCAGACCAGCTCCCTCAATGGAAATATGCCTCTTTGCCGAATACAGATTTGCAGGCAGGAGAATCTTCGGGTCGTCAGCCTTGACGCTCAAGACAACGTCCATGTCATTTGACTTTTTGGGCGGAGGACGTGTGGCGGCCTCAGCATCTGGGTTCGTCGACTTCTGACGGAGCAGTTCCTGATATTCGTCGAGAGTTTTGAAGTGAACATAATCACCAAAGTAATTATCCTTCAACTGCAGAAAGTATCGGATCAGAAAGCCGTACAGTACAAAGACGGGCGATTGTCCGCTGACGTTGAGTACGAGAGTGTCCGTATTCGAAGGGGATGTTGTCGCATTGTAATGGTATTGGCCGTCTAGCGAGAGACTTTCGAGGCGACCAATATCCTTTGAGGGAAGGAATGTCGCTTGAGTGTTCCAGGTTGGCAGATGCAGTGCAAGCTCCAGTGCGTCGGCTTGCACGTTGAAAGGCACGGCATTCCTGCTTGGGCGGAAAGCATCCAGACTGATGCAGGTGTCTGCCTTGAGCAAAGGGGTCGAAAGTATCAAGAAAGTGTTTTCCTCCATCTCCGTAGGATTGTTGACGATGTTCACATCGTTGACATTCAGGTACAATTTCAAGTTGCGAAATTGGAAGTTCAAGGAGTACTTGAAGGGCACAAATAGCAGGTAGTCCTGCGGCGGACCACTTCCCCAGTCATCTATCAGATCGGTCAGCAGGAATATGTGATCTCTCAAGATGAACAATTCCAGGCCATCGCCATCGATATCGAACTTCCAGTTGCGGAGGCTGTTCCATTTCAAAGGGGCGGACATGTCACAAGTAATGCGCTGCGTTCCCGACCTCCACAAGGTTCCATGGTTGACACTGGTAGATATCTCGGTCGATGGAAGTTCGATCTCCAGGGTGTTGTGATAACCCGAAGAGCTGGCCATCATGTCCATCGAATAAGATATCGTTGCGTTGGCTCCAACCTTGACGTCGAGCCATCCATAAGGTCGCTGTTGAGCAGCAGCACTGGCCTGCTTCTCCTTGGTTTCTTTCTTTCCCCGTCGCCGCTCCTGTTTCTGATGCTGGCGTAGCTCTGCAGCTTCCTTTTTCCACCTCCAGTTCTTTGAGTCTTCCCTGGTCGGTATTCTCAAAGTGACCTCCTTGTCTATCTCCAAATAGAGCTTGAATTGCGTCGGAATACGGTCTGCGCCGATTTGGAGTTTCTTCGCTGCGACAGCGTCTTTATTCAAAGTGGGATTGAAAACTCTCTGCAGCTCGGCTCGGTGCCGGTCTGCCCATGGACCGTAGTTGATAATGCCACCGCTGACAGCCAGATTGATGGCCCATGCAGGAGGTGCTGCGCCGTTTATGTTGTCCTTCTCGCTGGAATCCTCCGGGCCATCCGAGGTTGTTTTGGTCACTTTTCCGGGCACGTCCCAGAAGATCGTAAGAGTAGCTTCCGGGCTATCAAGAATGGTGCTCACGGCGGCATATTCTACCGACGACCATCGCAACTTGTCATATTCTCCATCTTCGTTCAGATATCTTGAGAGTCCCTGCCAATGATGGGAACCTGGCAAGTGGTTGTCTGCGGCGGTGGTTGCATGTCTAGACTGCACGGAAAAAGATTCAACGGATCTCCTCCAATACGGAACCATGTCTCGCAGTTTACCCAGAACTTTGCGACGGTGCCGGCGAAAGAAGGGGCGATGCGGAGCTGCTGCATTGTTAAGAGCAGCTTGCTTATCCCTGACGGCTTTGGTCAGTTGGTCCTCCTGATATCTTTCATTGTCCTTCATCTCAATAACGGGATTTTCAAACTGCATCTTGAAAATCTGTCTGTAAGGATCGGGAGTTTCGCATCCTGTGGCGTTGATTTCTCCCGACAAGGACTTGGTCTTGACGATGAGAATGCCCTTGGTGTTTTCATTGCCCATGACTACGGCGCCTTTGTCGCACTCCAGGTGGATGGGGAGCAGTTGTAGCATTAGAGGCATCTCCCCGATGCCATTAGAGTTGTCATCATCCTGGTTCGTCAGAGACGTCGAGCGGGATGCCTTGAGCCGATGTCCGTCGGGGCTGTGTTTCCCTTCCTTGGAGGTTTCTGACGAGTCCTTCTTGTGAGCCGATTGCCGGGAATCCAATTTGTTCAATTGCTCCTCGACTTTTTGTGACGCTCTTTGAAGCCTCTGGCGGGGATGATCAGGCCCCTTTTCCGGATCATGCGCGGTCTGCTCGTCGAGGTTTATGCTGTCTGTCATGCCGACCAGAATTGATTCGTACACAGGACTTCGATTGTAGATGAACCATTCCAGACCCGAGAGGGCAATGTTGATGCGGCATGGCAACCTCTTCGCCTTGTCCTTCTTGTCGGTTGGGTTTTCGGCATCTCCCTCCTTGCGATCCACATAATCTTTCGGCAGTGACAGATCAACGTCCTTAACTCTCCACAGCCAGTAGGACCAAGTGATGTAACCATTTTGTATTAGAATTGTCTCGTTGTTTCCGTGGTAGCGAAAGCCAGTGAAGAAGATACGGCCGGCGAGCAAGGAGACCTGCAAGGCTTGTATATCGATCCATATCCTATATGTGTGCCATGTGTAGAGGCGGATCAGGTACGAAATCACAGAGGCGAACAGTCGGTTGAAGTAGTTGAGGAAGAAGAAGGCCCTGGCACAGCTTTAGTAAAAGGGTTGCCGACTTGGCTTGAGAGAGTGCAGCTTGACGTACAGCACTCCGCAAACGATCATCACAGCCAAAAAGCTGGGGTTGAAATTGGTCCATCTTGTCTCGGGACTTTCGTCATGCCCTGTGTCGGCGGCCATGGTATCGGTACGTCGGTATGGGACGGCCCAGCTAGAGTCCTCGAGAGTAACTCCTATAACCCCCTACCGCTCCAGGCCAGCAATAGCAGTCGCGATCATGCAAAGCCTGGCGCTCCGTTCCATAGCTGTGTTATATCGCGGCGATTGAGAAAGTCTTCGACATGCAAGGAATGGGACTAATTGGCGTGCGCGCCTTTGGTTGTCGTTGTTTGTCGTTTAGCATCTGAGGCTCTCTCATTAGCCGGAGCATTGGCCGGCATCTGCAGTCAACATTTTAGGGGAGGGATGACGCGCCTTCTTAGCTTGATTAGCGCATATCCCTGCTGAGCTTGGGGCAGTTAGCGTCCGTTTTAGCGAAGTACGTACCGCAATGTTCTAGGGGCTCGGGGCCCATCAAGTGATGGAGATCGCCCGTGCATGTTGATGTGCACTGGCACGGTTCAACTAGTATTGGTTTCCTGAGTGAAGTACTGCGGTATTTGTACAGGCCACTTTAATACAAGCAAGAAATTATTAACATTGTATAATTGATATCTTTTCAAAGCCACGCAGTATGCGTATACCGTAGTGTAGATTCAGCTAATATAGCGTATCGGAAATCTACATTACCTACAGAGTCTACCCAACTACCCACCCGACGGCTCGACAGATGGCACTAAAAGTCAGATAAGATGCATTAATTTAACCCCTGCACATGCTCGTTTTGCCCACCCCAAACAAAAGTTGCAGCAGGTGACGAGGGGACGACGTTGACGTGTCGGAGCATATCGACCGCCGCCTACGCCTACCTACAGCTTACAAGCTCAACCTCCACAACGTCACAGAGCTCCCCATCTCTGGCTGCCTGATACTTCTCTCGCGTGCGCCATGATCTGATCTTGGATCTTCACCATTTCCCAGCTGTCTCTGCCCTTCTGGGGCTTTGTCCTTTATCGGAACGGGACTTTTGCCGCTCGAGCAGTTTTACGTCAAGAATATCCAACATGGCTGGCGGAACTGGAGGCCGGTTGCAAGTCAGCGCAACAATAGTTGCAGGCGTTGCCTCATTGGTAGCGACGCTGATGTCAATAGTGTAAGAAGAAACCACCCATACGCATCACGCATCTTCAACCTCCACGAGAGATTCTTGAGACTGACCTTGTGCTTTTCGATACAGTTCCGTATGGCTCCAACTGTAAGCCCACACTGATCCCACTCCCGCCATTGTCGCGTCGCATCGTTGACTCTCTTGACAGGAAAAACTACCGAAAGCCACTCCTCCAGCGATATGTCGTCCGCATCCTGCTCATGGTCCCGATCTACTCCCTGTCGTCATGGGTTAGCATGATATCGACAACTGCAGCGCAGTTCCTGGACCCCGTTCGAGACATATACGAGGCCTTTACCATTTACACCTTCTTCCAGCTTCTGATCAACTACGTACACGGCGAGCGAGCTCTGATCATCATGGCACACGGCCGCGCTCCTGTCCACCACCTTTGGCCTCTGAATCACGTCCTGCCAAAAGTCGACATTTCCGATCCCTATACCTTCCTGGCAATCAAGAGGGGAATCTTGCAGTACGCGTGGCTTAAGCCGATATTGGCTCTTGCGGCCATCATTATGAAGGCAACGGGCGTATATCAGGAGGGCTATATTGGCGCCACCTCGGGCTACCTGTGGAGTGGCATAATCTACAACATCAGTGTCACTGTCAGTCTGTACTCGCTCGGGCTCTTTTGGGTTTGCATGCACCACGACCTGTTGCCCTTCCGACCCGTGCCAAAGTTTCTGTGCATCAAGCTCATCATCTTCGCGTCATACTGGCAAGGCTTCTTCCTGTCCATCCTTGTTTGGCTTGGCGCCATACCAGACAATGTCGAAGGCTACACCTCGGATAACCTCGCGGCAGCGATACAGGATGCTTTGATCTGCTGCGAGATGCCAATCTTTGCTGTTGCGCATTGGTATGCCTTTTCATGGCATGACTTTGCCGACAACAGCATATCGGCTGCTAGAATGCCCGTCAAATATGCGGCACGCGACGCCTTTGGCATAGTTGACCTGATTGAAGATTCCAAGGAGACTTTCAGAGGCGACAAGTACAGCTATCGTGTTTTCGACTCCAGTGGCAAGGTCATTGCCCACGAGGACTCTAGCTCTCGATTCGCGAGGCTTAAGCAGGGAATGCGGTACAAGCGCGGAGGAGAGGCCAAGTACTGGATTCCCCGACCAGAGGAAGTGAGAGGAGAGTTGAGCGCAAACACTCCACTGCTCAATTCCAATGGAGGCCCAAGCAGCTCGAGCAACCCGAAATATAGCGATGGCGGCACTGACGAAACCAACTTGGATGCCGACGACGAGGATCTCTTCAATAAGGCGCGGGAACTAGAGTTTGGCGATTGGAATGTAAGTTGACCTGGCTCCATGTTTAAGATTTTATTACTGACTAGATTAAAGTACCCCGTGGTGACGGCAAATATACCAGCACGAGAGCGTTGGGTCGGACACTCGACTATCTCTCAGAACCCATCCGGGTCATGGAATGCCGCTCCTGACAGTCGTCCGCAAGCACGTTCCACCTCGAGCACTGACACACTCAGCAAGACTTTGAAGAAGGGGAAGGAGAAGGAAAGGCGGAAGAAGGGCTCTTTTGATGTACCGTCCGCAGGGAGCGCCGCTCCCATTCCCAAGCCCGCAGCTAAGGAGCAAGAGGAAGCTCAGAAATCCGGCCCGTTGGGTGCACCTGTTCTGTCGACCTCGGATCCCCAGATCCTCTTGGAGGAAGCCGAGGAAGAGGTGGACGACACGTTTGAAATTGGCGAACCTACTCCTGATGAGCACAGTCCCGAGGTGGAAGAGTCTAGGCAATGGCTCGAAGAGACAAACAACCCGCCTGCTGCAACCAGCCCGCTCTACGGCAGCGGAAACGAAGAAGAGTTCTCGAATCCTTGGGGGAAATAGGTTCAGTCTGACTTTAGCATGCTTTAGATACCCAGGGTCTGCAAAGAAACGTATGGCATACATGATATAGCGCAATTTCAGCATCTGTTTGCATTTTTTAGCACTGATTACACTTTATCCGATGTCCATTGCACTTGTCCTGTCAACTCTTGGAAGGCCAATATTCATTTTAAGATGGCTCCGGGTGGTCATCCATCTTCTGATTCGATACTGCTGTTGACCGTTTCGGTATACCCTGTATGTCGTAGTACGCGGTCCTTCACATGTCACATGCACTGGCGGCTACCCGATCGTGATACCTTGAAGCTTTGTACATGGCAACAATATGATACGTGATCTGGGGAAAGCATGGCGAGTGGAGTCATGTAACCTACTCCGTACTCCATACCCCAGGTTCCATCTATTCTCCGTCAATGCCAAGGCGGCACAGGCTAGCTGCTAGCACTTCTAGCCCCGAACCGAACCGAATCGAACCGAGAATTCCAGAGTTCGGGTTGTACATGACCATTGGTTGGCAATTATGATTATATATTTAAGAAGAACGGACAAGTCCCACAAGGTCGTGAAGAGCGATAGATGTGGTCATGGTATATCATGTAGATCCGGTCACTGCAGTATTGCCAGAGAAATAAATCGACAGCACGAGATATCGAAACAAGTCCTTTCCCGCCTTTGAAAGCCCGTCGAGGAATGCCCACAAACAACACGGTTCGGAGTACGTCTCGTTCCATTATCTATACCATCGGGTCGCTCAGACGCTACTAGGCTGCCTAGCATCATCTCAGAAGAGAGATCCCGAGCCCCATGGCGTGGAGCGAGGCGTTTTGCGGCTGAGAAGACTTTTGTGCTTCTCTCCCCACCCGGCGATACCTAGTATATGCAGCAACAGCGAAAGCAAAGTCGGAATTCGACGGCATGGCGACTGAACTTGAATTTCGTGCCGCGCGCCGGTCCCGTCTCTCGAAGCCCGACCAGATGGTGCTCTTCGTATCTTGGAAATGTTTTGAGCACTCCGTCCGAGGACATGGGATGCTTATCTCATCTTTTTCAGGATTCCGATAGCCAAAAGAATAATATTTGAGCTTTTGCTATAAAGGTAGGTATCGAAGTAAGACTTGAAGGCTCAACGACTTAGCATAGCGATATTGGACTCTTCCAAGGATGAAGCATGACCTATCTACTATAACTCTAGCCGTTGGATCAACCTATTCGTCGGACTGGCGAGTATAGTAAAGGCTAGACCGACAATATATGCATATTCCTCGATTTAGTATTCAAATAGTGACAAGTTACCCCGGTCTTGGCACAGCCGGCCCGGGACCACGAGACCCAAGCACTTGGTTCAAGATACCGACGATATGGATCCGGTGCGATAATCAACAAGACCATTATTGGGCAGACGGTCGCGATCCGTGGGTAGCGGGATGGGGCCTATAAAACAGCTTGCGGCTCTCACGCCTGTCTGGGGTTTAGCGTCCACCCACGCCGAACCGAAGACAAGCGTGGAGAAGCTTAAAGGCTGGAGAGGATTACCCCGGACGCGGAGAGGCAATGTGTGGAGAAGGTGTGTGTCGTGTTGCTCCGAATAGCCTCGACCACTCAAAGGGGGCCAATGGTTTACACTCCAGAAAAGTTGAATATATGAAACCCGCATCTCCCCCAGATTCGGTCGTATGTTGAACTTACGATCTCATCCCGTCTGGACTTTCGCTTTGGGCCTGCGCACTGGAACCAGCATTGGAGTATAGTCGGAAGGGCGTTCAAGCACACACCCAAAGGCCACTAACATGGAGAAAGTCGAGTCGGCTCAGATCGAGACTGCCGGCGACTTCCCGGAGAAGTCGCTGGGGCAGCAGCACCACAACAAAGGCGATATCGTCCTGATTGGACAGAACCAAGAGGTTCGAAAAATCCCAATTCCCACCGATGACCCGAATGATCCTCTCAACTGGCCGAGATGGCGAAAGTTTGGAGTCGTCGGAACTTGCTGCTGGTTCGGTAAGTCAAAACTGTTCTTGTCGGTTCTCTGCATCAGGTCTTCTAACCATGTCGTGCCCTCAGCCATCTTTTCTCTGCTTGCGATCAGCGGTACCGGAACCTTTATGAATACACTATACGTCATGTACATGCCAGCACATACCGCCGAAGAGATCACCGGGCTAAGCACATATCCTACCATGGTGATGGCTTTTGGTAAGTCTTGTGGAAATCATAGCTTGTCAATGACATTGTATAACTGAGGATACAGGAAGTTTTGGCCTGTTGCCACTCGCCTTCGTTTTCGGTCGTCGTCCGATATTCCTCTTTGCGGTTTTGCTCGCTTTCGTGACGACTCTTACGGCCGGTTCAAGTCAGGAGTACGAGGGTCATTTTATCAGCCGAATCTTCCTCGGTTTGGCGACGGGAGCCACTGAATCAGTAAGTTTCCTTTGTGTCTTTCGAGCGACCTGGATCAAGAACTGTCCGTACTGACTCAGCGGCCCAGCTTCTTCCTTTGATCATATCCGATGCCACATTCCTCGACGAGCGCTCCTTTTACTTCGGAATCTATTGGTCGGTCCAGAACTGTGTGAGCGCAGCTCTGCAAATCGGACTGTCGTACTTGACGGCGGCCGGGACGTGGAGGTGGTTCTACTGGCTCTTTGCCACCACGCTCGGGCTCTCGACTCTGTTCGCCTTCTTCCTGCTGCCCGAGACGCGCTTCCAGCGGCCTGCCGCCAGCATCAACGGCCAGATCGTCTACACGGACGAGTTCGGCACCACCCACTTCCTGAGCGACGAGGACGCCCGCGCGCGGTTCGGCGACATCGCGCAGCCGGTGAGCGGCGGCGCGGTGCCGCCCAAGCGGACTTTCGCGCAGGAGCTGAAGCCGTGGAGCCCGGTGGCCGACAACGGCTTCCAGATCTGGGCCGGCGCCTACGGCAAAATCCTCAAGAGCCTGAGCTCGCCGGGCGTCCTCTTCGCCACGCTGTCGAGCTCCATCTCGCTGGGCATCGGCGTCGCCATCACGCTCATCTACAGCACCATCCTCGAGGAGTCGTACGGCTGGTCCGCCTCGTCGGTCGGCCTGTTCAATATCGGAATCATCCCGGCGTCGTTCCTGGCCATGCTGCACTCGGGCTGGCTGGCCGACAAGATCAACGTCCGCCTCGCGGCCCGCAACGGCGGCGTCCACCGCCCCGAGCACCACCTCATCCATCTCATCGTCCCGTATCTGACGGGTGCCATTGGCATCATCATCTTCGGAGTCTGCGCCAACGATCCCCAGACGTACTCTGCCTGGGGTCTCGTGATCGGTAAGTCATCCCATGCCTGAAAAAGGTTTGGGGTATGCGGATATGTACATGCTAACAGGTTTCTTTCCCCTACTAGCCTGGGCCATATATGAGTTCTCGTTCGTCAACGTGCTCATCACCACGACGACCTTTGCCGCCGAGGTCTTCCCTGAGAACCCCGGCGCCGCCATGGTGCCTGTCGTCGGAGGCAAGAACATAATTGCCTTTGGCGCCGCGTACGGCCTCATTCCCATGCTGCATATCTACTCGTACCTCAAGGCCTTCATGATTGTAAGTGTTTCCCGCCGAGATCCCTACCTATTATTTTCACCCAGTCAAGTGTGCTTACCATGATGTGTTCTCTTGTTCAGCTTCTCGGCATTTTCACTGGAATCTTTGCGCTCGGCATTCCAGTTTACTTCTTGAACTCCAAGGTAAGCAATTCGATCAAACACTTTCAGCTTCTCGTTGGAATTCTTTTGCTGACGAGTTTGTCTGTAGTGGAGAAGTGCTGCTTTGAAGCGTACGTGACCAGAGGCGAGAGAGGAACAGATACGGTACGGAGAATCAATGGGCGTAATATAAGTTCAATATGACCCCACCTGAGACCTGCTCGCTCGTGCTTGCTGCCGACCAAGAACAAATCGCAAATATGATAAGTGATCGTTGGCAGCAGTGGGCTTTGAATTACACATCCCTGGACACTGTATCCGGTTGGGTCCCTCGAAATAGCTGCCGCCGACGTGTACATGCTTGTCAGTGGGAATGGGCACATACCCCAGTACTGAACCACAGAACTCTGTACTACAATCCGTTCTAACAGATACGGCCCGTCACACCATGGCCCGCGTGGCTGCGAGCAGATCGCCTAGACCACTTGTGTAATATTGGAGAATGGAAGACCGCGGCTGACATATGCAGATTCTCAGGACCTCCCCCTCGCAAGCTCGTGGGATACCGAGGATACTAGGAGGAAGGAAATCAGGTCTAATTGGTGGGAACTAATGCCAGCGGTGGCTCTAGTGGTTAATATATTGCCCTTCGTGGACTAATCACTGTAACCAAAGCTTCGGGTCCGGAATCCCTTGGCGGTGTGGAGGATATATCAATGGTATGTAGTTTTCTCGTGGTAAGTATCGGTACTGTGATCAGTAATTCTGTAGGTTAGGCAGCTTTCCTAGGATCATGTCTGCATCAGGCACTCCCCGCGTTACATGGTGAAAAACGTGACGGGAGGTCCCAGGGAAATCGTACATGGAAACAGGTCTTCCAGCAGCAAAAAGCAAAAACCTTCCGTTCATGCACCAGACTTCTGCACTTGCGTACTGCAGACCGTTCGTTACTTATTATAGAGTACTTCGTACGGTAACGCGGTCCGCCACATGTCAAAAGAACTAGAAGCCGCCAGGGTCTCGTTCTAGAAGCCCAGCTGAAAAACGAAAAGAGCCCTTGGCGGAGCGACGAGTTACCTATTCTGGTAGCTGATCGTCAGGGACCAGGCGAACCGTAAAGCTTACGAGTACCGTAAATAGCAGAGATCTCGAATGAGATCGTCCTTGAGGTGACAAGGTAGATAGTTAGCAGCAGATCCAACGTTGAGATAGAAATCTCAGGTGGTGTTTCTGCTTCTGCGGCCATTCATCAAAGGTCATGTTTGATCCATTTGATCTCCGAGATTCAGACCATGGAACATGTTCAGGACGGCGAGGACGGCTGAATACAACTCCGCAGAGGAGTCCCATTACGGAATGACTCTGTCATGGCCTGCGTGATCTACCATGTGGGAATTAAGAAAAAAAAAAGATAACACAACGGTCAAAAATCTCGCAGAGGGCCAGAGGCAGACATGAGAGCGGGTTAGTGGAGTGTGACGTCACTTGTATTTCTCAAGATCAAGCGGGGTATGTAGGTAGGATACAACAAGTCGAGACTCCAGAATTCCAAACCACTTTTCTTCAACGGCAGTCAGCTTGGGTAGGATACTGGTAGGTGCACATGGCATGTATGTATTGATTCCCACGATTTAGTACGAGTATACTCTGACTGTCTTATATTAGTCTCGGAAGGCAAGTTGAGCTTATCCATCCTGGTGACTTTTTTTTACTTTTTTACTACGGCAGATCATTTTCAGCAGACAAGTGACCGTATTGCATGCCAAGCTTTTCCCTTTTGTGCTGCATACAAGCACCCCATGCACTTCAATTCATGTGCGCGTGCTGAACCTGGAATTCGACTGTACGAAAAAGCAAGCTCTGACAGGTTAGGACCATTTTCTCCGGTCTCTGCAGTTTGTGGAGTGATCATGCAATCAATAGATTGGATGGATTTTTTCTTCTTCTTTCTTTTATTCTTTGTACACTAGGTACATGGCTGGGTCTACCTAGTTTTCTAAGCGTGCAAACCACTGACAAGGTGGTATCTACTAGCAGGGCTCACTAGTAATGAGAAATAACATGTACGTACTGTTGGAAACTTTTATTCAAACCTCAGTCATGTTTTTGTTTTCTTGATCAAACATGCCACTGTATATTATTTCAACCAGATTTGCAAAGTTACAACGTCTGACAGCTTCACGATGCTCTGCGAATATTGGAATTCCGTAATTGTCTCGCAAATATAAATAAAGGACAGCCGTACTTGATGTGGTAGCAAGACTACAGTTACGATAACTACGCAGGTGTCAAACAGTGGTGTTCAGACCGCTACAAAAAAAAAAAAAAAAAAAAAAAAAGCCTTGGAAGTACTGAAATGGGCGACGGTCAGGTTGTATCGGGCAATTCTGTACCTGACTGCTGATCTGGCCTGCTGGCGAGAGGTGTTCGAGACCTCTCGCCAGCCAGCGATGTGCCAGCTAATCGTCGATGGCGGTAATTTTAGCGGGGGCCTGAGCAGCACTTGTAGGCGATTTCAGTTGTACATCCCTGCTCCCTGCTCCCGGCTGTCCCAATGCTATGATGTCATGGACGCTTCTATGCTAACCCCTCACTACGCCAGTCCCGCCCGTGAACCAGACCGCGGGGAGTTGAGCTGCCACTAGTGAGGCAGCGGGACAAGGTCGCGAATATGTATCAATTCATGGCAGCAATCGAAATACGCCCAGTGCGCCCCCGAACGCAGCGAAGTCAACATCGTGGTCCTTTCGTTACGCGGTTCGGCTCGCCCAATCGGTAAGAGGGTCTATGTGCAAGATGGTACTCGCAGCATGGGTACGCAAGGAATCGCGCATGTCAGGGACGACAGAAGCGCTTCCTTGTTGTATGTATGCATGCTTGTGTGCTTGCTTCAATGCTTGCTCCCAGACAGCAGGCTCGGCGGTGACGGATGGCATCGATAGTAGAAGAGTGGGCTGAAGCGAGTCAACAATTTCATGTCCTTCCGCTTCCAGGGTCCACGACATCGGATAGTACAATCCAGTCACTGAAATTCCATATTATCTTGCAGAAACCTGCTTCGGACTATCCAGTTTCCCATCCTCCTCTCCCTCTCTCTCTCTCCTCTCTGACGACTGTCCTGTGTCATATTCTCATCTCTAAAAACTCCCTTCCTCCTGCGTGCCAGTCTCAGGACCTCTCTCTTCCTAACCGAACGATAGCCTCAACTGTCATTCGAGCTTGTTCGACAGTCGCACGACTAGACCCAGCTCTCCCTGACGCTCAAACTTCCTCCTGGACCAGTGGCTTCGCCAAATTGAGCATTTCGGAACCGGGTGCCCTGCGCAATCAGAAGACGACACTTCGGTAAACTAAAGGCATTGCACGCATATTGCGAGACGATCTTCACTTGGAATCTGCATACATCTTCTATTATCTGTTCCTGTTTCAGCGGAAAGGTACAGCAAGATCGGCAGCACCGGCTACACGGAGACCAGCAGTCGAGCATCTTACGTGCCGAGACGTCGCACCTGGAGATCATTTATACGCATTGCCGCGGTTGCGCATCTGGAAGACTTTCACCTTGTCTCCCAAGAGCAGCATTCTTATCCTCACTGGTGAGTGAAGCCCCGGGACTACCTGTGTGCCCTTTTTGCACTCGACTCTCAATAAACATTATTATACCTGTGGAAGGCTTGGGAGGGCTCGGGCTTTTGCAATTGAAGTATTGCATATAATATTGCCTGCGGGTGAGCCAAATGGCACGCGGAGAATCTCAGCTCAGCTCAGCCAAGCCAGCCAGTCGCTGGAGGATCCCGTGATGTTCATTGGTTGCTTGTATACTTCCTGTCTTGTCACGCAAGGAAAGCCACGCCATGGAGATGTCAATTCTCATTGCAAGACTCCCCCCAGCGGACCGAATGCTAAACATTGATTCTGAATAGAGAGAGTTTGCACACACAACGTGCGCACGCCACCCAAGCACCAAGCTTCAGCGCTTTCCTGACGAGAGAGCTGCGTGATTCACCTGTCTGGCGCAATCACATTTGACAATCGCCCCCAGCTGGATTTTTTGACACGAGTCAACCAACTCAAGACGGCAGAAAAACACATATTGCATTAATCCGCAACACACTCTCACAGCACGACAGTTAGTTTCGCTTTTATCCGAAGCTAGTGGAATATCTGTACGGGAAAGAAGAGATTTGCTTCATCTTATTTCCATCAACTGTATCCCAAAGACCTTAATTTTTTTTCCAGAGCGAAAGAAGAGGAAGAAGAAAACCTGACTTGTGTTGCTGCCACGTTCCCACCTCCACCAGACGGCAGCGAATTTAACGCCGTAATAACTCGGGCACCCAGCACAGCACCCAGCACCTGGCGCCGCTAACCACAAAACCACCCGGCATCCACCTGTCCGGAAACGTTTGGCATCCTCGATCGCGATCGTCGACAACTGGTAGGCGCAGTCTTTGCGGTGGAAGAACCTTATCCAGAGCCCCGACTCTGCAAATCCTGTTTCGCCTTTTCACTTTCCCATCATCTCGTTTATTTCCCCATCCCTACCCATTCACCCCAGGGGAAGTACAACAACAACAACACCAGCCCGAGCGATTTGTTCGACCTCTCAACCCACTAACTGCATCACTCACCTCGCGGCGCTCCTACCCCGCTCCTGCATACTACCACCACCTTTCTCCCGCCGCGTCTCGCTTCTCTCACCACACCAAAAACCCGCGACAACCACATACAGTCACCGCTCGCCGAAACAGTCTATTTCCACAGTCACCATGGCCGAGTTTATAAGAGCCCAGATCTTTGGAACCACCTTCGAGATCACCTCGAGGTATGCGGCATTAGCCAAATCCTGCAAGAAGCCTCTGCTTCGTGGACTAACATGCGATTAGGTACTCGGATCTCCAGCCCGTTGGTATGGGCGCATTCGGTCTCGTCTGGTAAGCGACTCCCGTCTTGGTCTTCCTCTGGGGAGGCCAATCGCTCATATACCTCTTGAGCCATTTTCCTCGGGGCGCCCGTATGCTGACCTGTCGTCTCTCAACTCTGCAGCTCTGCACGAGACCAGCTCACCAACCAAAGCGTCGCCATCAAGAAGATCATGAAACCCTTCAGCACACCAGTTCTGGCCAAGCGAACCTATCGAGAGTTGAAGCTGCTCAAGCACCTGAGACACGAGAACGTTATTTCCCTAAGCGACATTTTCATTTCGCCTCTAGAAGATCTGTACGTTGTCGCACGCAGCCTCGTGGTTTTCTGTCAACGGCACAGCTGACTCCCGGGAATAGTTACTTTGTTACAGAGCTGCTCGGAACCGACCTGCACCGACTTCTGACGTCCAGGCCCCTGGAGAAGCAGTTCATCCAGTACTTCCTGTACCAGATCATGGTACGTCATGCTCCACCTGCAATCATACCGGAAACGAAACTGGGTGTACTGACACGAGGTTTCTCTCAAAATAGCGTGGCCTGAAATATGTCCACTCGGCTGGTGTCGTTCACCGTGATCTCAAGCCCAGCAACATCCTTGTCAACGAGAACTGCGATCTGAAGATCTGCGACTTCGGTCTCGCGCGCATCCAGGACCCCCAGATGACCGGCTACGTCTCCACCAGATACTACCGAGCCCCCGAGATCATGCTCACATGGCAAAAATACGACATCGAGGTGGACATCTGGAGTGCCGGCTGCATCTTTGCTGAGATGCTCGAGGGCAAGCCCCTTTTCCCCGGCAAGGACCACGTCAACCAGTTCTCCATCATTACGGAGCTTCTCGGAACCCCTCCGGATGATGTCATCAACACCATTGCTAGCGAGAACACGCTCAGATTCGTCAAGTCTCTGCCCAAGCGCGAGAGGCAGCCATTGAAGAACAAGTTTAAGAACGCGGACCCCGCTGGTACGTATCCCGTTGCCAAGGTTTCGAGGTCTTACTCGCAGTGTCGTTAACTCTTGTGATTAGCCATCGACCTGCTCGAGCGCATGCTCGTGTTTGACCCTAAGAAGCGGATAACAGCTACGGACGCTCTGGCCCACGAGTACCTGGCCCCGTACCACGACCCGTCCGACGAGCCCGTGGCCGAGGAGAAGTTCGACTGGAGCTTCAACGACGCCGACCTGCCCGTCGACACCTGGAAGATCATGATGTGAGTACATTGCGGAGAGGCGTGCTCGCCCTCGTTTTGCTTTTCCATGGATTCTTTCTGACTAACTTGTCGGAGCGACCAGGTACTCCGAGATCCTTGATTACCACAATGTAGAATCGAATGTTCCTCAAGGAGATGGGCAATTCAATGGACATTAGAAGGCCACATCAGCAGTCGAGCGGCACAAAACCCAATGATACCATGTGAATTTTCTCTTTTCAGACTCACTCCTGCTTGAACATGACACCGACTGTCGACGGCGTTTTGAGAACGGACTTGGGGTTTTGGGAGGGAGTCCTTTACAATATTCCTTCCGGGCGCGCTTGGAGGGGATATGCTATTTGATTTCAGCGATGCACTACATGACGATGAGGAATATATGAGATCGGCAGCATACTGCCCTCCCTGGATGACGAGAGGTTGGCAGAACGGGTGTTTTTTTCTTCTAATGAGGTAGTAGATATTATGCGCGAACCACATTGAGGCCGTCCCTCAAGGGCACCGATGACGGCGCAAGTAAAAAGAAAAAAGGCTGCAAATATGGATTTAAAAGAAAGTATCGGTTCAATGTGTTTCGTTTGGATACAAGACCTCAAGTTCACATTGCTGGAGCGGACAGCCTCGTGCGGAAGATGTGAACTCGGATCGTAAACCGTTAGCATACAATGCTGACAATGCTACTGTCAAGAGAGATTTCGACTCTCAGTATTTGAATATCTGTTGGCTGTCCTGGTTCGTCCTCATGGGCATGACAGAGGAGACAGTACATTGTATTTGATACCGCCAGCTTTTTGAGCGACTCGACAAAATCATACTCGCCTTTTGATTGGTGCATCAGAACCCCGACAGTCATACATCCTTTTTATCATCTTCCCATGCGCGGGGGTGGGAGGAGGTGAAGCGCATGCCCAGACAGACGTGCATATTACATACAGCACAGAGTGAAGGACTGTGGCAACTTGCTTGACTCGACAACCCGACTTCCACCCTGTGCCCGAGTTTTTTCTGCTGCGCTTGGTAAATAAGAAACAGAGACGACACAGCATCATGGCCGCGCCCAAAGGAGCGAGCATACCTGTCGACGACGACGAGGAGAAGAGCGTCGCATTGCGCCGTGCCCGCGTCGAATCGATCGGGCACCCGAATGACGGTCCTCCTCCCGGCCCCGGGGAGGGCGGTCGGGGGGATGTCGATGTCATACCCCCGGGTGTCGATCCTAGGTTTATGAGGACCGAGGGTGTGAGGAGGGGACTCAGCCAGCGTCGTGAGTTATCGCTTGTTTCTGAAGCTTTTTTTTTTTCCCCTTTTTTTTTTGTCTTCTCGTTCAGCTTGTTTTCTATATACTGGCTTAAGAGCGAGGCTTCAGCGGATCAAAAAGCTAAACTTTCGTCTCAGATATTCAGGTATGTGGTTCTCCGGATTTTCTCTCATACCCTGTCTGGTCTGTTCTGGTCTGGTGGGCTGGAACTGGGACAGATATCGAATAAAATACTGAAGAAACAAATCACAGATGATTGCCCTCGCCGGCGCCATCGGCACGGGGTTGTTTCTGGGCAGCGGGAAGTCCATACAGCGTGCCGGTCCAGCGGGAACTCTTATTGTATGTTTTTTTTTAATCATATATACATTTATATACCGGGGAAACGATACGGGCCCCCTGCCCGGAGAATGGTCACGTTAGATGTTGACTCGCCCTCCTCTCTTATACAGGGCTACGCGGCCATCGGCGGCCTCGTCATCTGCGTCATGCTGTGCCTGGCCGAGCTGTCGGCGCTGGCCCCCGTGTCGGGCGCCTACGTGCGCCACGCCGGCTTCTTCGTCGACCCGGCCCTGTCCTTTGCCATCGGCTGGGTCGCCGTCTACGGGCCCTGCGTCAGCGTCCCGAGCGAGTGGGTCGCCGTCAGCGCCGTCGTGCGGTACTGGTCCGCGGATTTCCACTCGGGGGTCGTTATTGCGATCTGTCTCGGCAAGTGTTCTCATTTTTCTGCGTGTTTGTGTCATTATCCGTCTTTCTGGCTTTTGCCCGAGAGGAAGAAGATAAAGACGGGTTGTTCTGTTGGGGAAGTACCACTTCCGGTTCAGCGACAAGGCAAGAAAGAGCTGACTTGTAACGATATAGTTGTCTCGTTCCTGACAAACATCTTTCTCATCCGCATCTTTGGCGAGGTCGAGCTCGTCTCCGCCATGCTCAAGATCGCCCTCATCCTCGGCCTGATCCTCTTCGGGCTGGTATACGACCTCGGCGGAGTCCCCGGGCAGCCGCGGCTCGGGTTCTGGTACTGGGTCGAGCCCGGGGCGTTCGGGGAGGGATATCTGGTGCAGGGCCCGGTCGGCCGGTTCGTAAGTCATATCGCCAGCCCAGGATGGTTGCAAGTGGATGCCAGTGTCTTGACAGAGCTCACACGTTCTAGTGCGGCTTCTTCTCCGTGTTCGTCAATGCCGTCTACTCCTTTGCCGGAGTCGAGACGACGTCGATCGCCGCGGCCGAGACCAAGAATCCGCGGCGAAATATACCGCGAGCCGCGAAACAGTTAATTCTTTCTTCTCTTATTTTTTTATACGGTGGCTGGGTAGTTCTCAACTTGCCGTTGACTGCGCCCTTGAACTCCTCATGGCTGACACTTGAATCCCCGCAGCATATTCGTCCGAGTCTTCGTCTTCTACATCCTCTCGCTCTTCATCGTGGGGCTGATCGTGCCGTCCGACGACCCGCGGCTGCTGACGTCGACAGGCGACGCCGCGCAGTCGCCGTTCGTCATCGCCGCGCAGAAGGCCGGCGTCGCGGCCCTGCCGAGCATCATCAACGCCGTCGTCGTCACCTCGGCGTGGTCGTCGGGCAACCACGGCTTGCTGCAGGGCTCTCGGTCTCTATACGCGCTGGCCCTCGAGGGCCGGGCGCCGGCCTTTTTTCGAAAGACCTCGCGCTGGGGCATCCCGTATTTCTGCGTCGTGTTCCAGAGCGCCTTCATGTTCCTGGCGTACATGTCGCTCGACAGGGGCGCCAATACGGTCTTTGGCTGGCTGTCCAACCTGACGGCCTCGTCGACGCTGGCCGTGTGGATCGTCATTGGCATCTGCTCGCTCCGCGTGAGGCGGGCCATGAAGGTGCAGGGCATCTCGCAGGTACGCCGTGACAACTTCATCTTGTTGCAGAAGGCATATCAAGAATTCACCATGTGTATACTCGCAGAGTCTGACCTCGCTGCGAATCCAGGACGAGCTGCCGTACTCGGCGCCGCTGCAGCCCTACCTCGCGCACGTGGTGTTGTGGTTCAGCTGTTTCATCATACTCACTGGCGGATTCTATGTCTTTGTAGGTCATTCTGTTTCCGATCGAGTAGCAAATAGCACACAACAGCATTGAACCCAATGTGATACTTTTATGTGGAAACGACTGACGGCACAACAAGGTCGACGGTCAATGGGACGTCTCGGATTTCTTCTCCTCGTACTTTACTATTCCCTTGAGCCTGGGGCTCTATTTCGGATGGAAAGCCCTCAAGAAGACGAGTATCGTGCCGCTCGACAAGGTGCCGGTCGCCGATTTTATTGCCATTGCAAAGGCGAACCCAGAGCCGCCCCTGAGGAAGAGAAGGGGTGTTGTCGGATGGTTCGGACGATTCTGGTGGGACTGAAAGTGCCGAACATGCTATTATACTCAATCTTGGCGAGTATAGTGAATTGTAGAGCGTGGCCTAAAGATACCACGGATGATGTCAACAATGAGAGGCACAGGAACATTCCAAAATTGGATGATGTTCAGATGAAGTGTTTAACAGCGAACGTGCATCTATAATCATGGAGGTGTCTTGCGGTTGCCTGGAAACATCAAAGTGTCTGCCGATCGCAAATGATATAGGCTCAGCCTCGCCCGGATTTGACAATCACGAATGCCTTGTACGAGCGGCCTCAAATATGGTCAGGCTATACACAGCAGGGACTAACAAACCATCCCACTGGCAGATATATGATAAAACCATGGCGTGGACGATGAAAGCGCCACTATATCATGAGTACAAGCAGCATGGCAGCGGCAACTTGCCGAAACGAGCGACTCGACTACCCGTCCCATGTACTTCACAACGACACATTGCTGAGTTCGATTCGTATATACATTGTCAATATGGGCAGGACCGAGACTGCATAGCTGACAGAGGTGCAACACGTCTGGGCTATCCATGGAATCGGGGCTGCGGGCTTTTTGCACGCGTCCGATACGTAGATCTTGCATCCTCATGGGTTCTCCTTGGCGGGCCGCGGCTGTCGGAGATTTCTTTCGCTCTACTACCAGAATACTACTCTGTACCATACCATACCTCTGGAGATTTTGGGGTATGTAGGAATCTAGTCTGTAGTGGCAGTCGATGATGAAAGGAAAGGTTGGTTTTTCTCCCCCTTCGTTTATGCAATGCAGGGACAGCTGGCATATTGCCACGTCTCGCATTTCGATTTTGATGAGATGACAAAACAACGGATGTGTATGATTGGATGAAACGAGGGTGTATCATGTTGCCTGCCAAAGGGTCACGCACGAGGTGTAGCTAAGTTTCGCCTCCTTCTCACCCACGAGCTCAGCTCAGCTCTGTCATTGTCGAGGCACATGGCTGCATGGTAGGGCAGTTTGAGTTATGTAGGTCGTCTCACCTGTGGGGCTGATGTCTCTGTCTGGCTGACACCTCTGTCATGGGTAAGAGAGGAGGAAGGAATATGCAAGATACAATACAGGTTTCTTGTCCGATAGATGGAGGCATGGATGAGAAGACGTGTGTGCTGCCTGCGCTGTATGGACGATATGAACGCCAAGTCCGACTTGAGCCATTGCGTCCGGTTGTAGCGTTTAACGGTAGCAGGCATAAATGCAGACGCGGGTGGGAAGAAAAAAGAAGACTATGGCATGAAACAAGCAATAGCAAGTGTAAAAAAGAAATAGGAAGAAGAAATACTGGCACTCCATGTTGGCATTGCCGCCCTCTGACACTTTTCATGACAAACAAAAGTCGAGATAGGTGAGTGATCTCGAGTACGAAATAGAATTGGTGAGTTTCATCCCTGTCCAAAATATTTAGCTCGCGTCCAATGGACCCTTTTCTTGCTAGCAAGACCAAAAAAGACGCCGACCAAGAAGAGTGCCAAAAATACATGAAGCCGAGACACGACGACAACCCTCTCCTTCTCCTCCTTTTCACCCCGTCCTCGCCTCTTCTCTCCCGAGACCCCATCTGCTCTGCCGGCTAGCTGAGGTCTTCTGCACAGCCATTGGCTCCTGGCTCGGCACTCTGGTCGAGTGAATGCCGTTCATTCTGGCTCTCATGACAGACGGACTGTGGTGTGCCCCGCTAAGCAGCAGCTGGTCGCGATAGCCTTCCCGGGCGACCACCAGGAAACTGGACTCGGACTGGACCAACGACAAGTTCTACCTAACATCTCGACTGCCCGCCCGCCCTGTGGCCCCTTTTTCTTTCAGACAGAACGACCTCCGAATACCACACACATACGGCTTTGGCAGCTGGACAGCTCTCGACTCACGTCGTTTCCGCGCGCCGTCTCCCAGAGGAATGCAACCCGTCCCATCTTAGCATATCCAGGGGAAAGCCGCCGTGACGTCAACCCGCCCGGTATTTTTTACGGATCGGATCGAGCTTACGGAGTGGCCCAGACGCCCGATTCTCGCTGCCAAGGTCGACTGAGAGAAGCATTATTCGAATCGAAGAACAAAGATCAATTCTCGACGAAGATACGTAGGCTGCACTCGCCCCGGACCATTATCGAATAGCTTGGAACCAGATACAAGATCTGTTTGCGACACAAGTTACCTACGAACACAATGTCTGCGACTCCGCCCGAATCAGGGGCGAGCCCGGCCTCGCGAGCCGCGTTCATGCCCCTGGTCACGGTCGTTGACTTTCACCATGCAAGGGGCCCCGAGGTAGAGAAATGGTTCGGCGTTCCTGAAGGGTCGGATCCCGCGGCCGAATACGACTGGACCCTGCTGCCGTTCATGGCCTTGAGCGATGGCGCCCACGCGTAAGTAATATCCAGTGCCTTTTGGCTGTTGCTATAGACATGGCTATAATAACAGTCGCTTCATGCAGTTCTACCGAAGACTTCTCCTACTTTACCCTCTTGAAGCCGGCCAAAGGCAACACTCCTGCCACCTCCCTCTTCGGTATATCGTGCACAAGGCAGATGGATGCGTCGCAACTCTTGAATCGCCCAGCCGATGTCACACGGTCGACTGTCCAAAAGGCAGTAGTGGTGATTGCCGACAGCCCTCAGTACTTTGGAATGCTGAGGGAGAGGCTCTCCATGGTTACAAGTGCATGGTTTGCGCAGCGCGAGTTCACCGACTGCGAGATCTTGCGCCGCTTTCAGGAGAGCCTCCAGGAAGAAAAGGAGCGTGGGCAGCTCAGCGAGGAAGAGGATCGCGATCAATACCTGGGCCTGAGTTTGCGAGAACTAGTGCGCGAGTTCAGGTGGCAGACCCTCGTGCTGCTGAAATGCTGCCTACTACAACCAAAGGTGAGTACATATATACATACTCTGTCCTATGGCTGGTCGACTAATATCCTCCTTCAGATGCTTTTCTTCGGATCGCGATGCGAACGATTATGCATGATGCAATTTTCTCTCATATCGCTGATCCCAGGTTTGTTGAGAAATCTACAGGACTGTGGTGGCCCGGAGTTGAACGAATATGAGAGGCAGCTGAGCAAGCCGACAAGTCTGAGGACAAGCGATCGCAACTCTCTGTTGTCATACATGGGCTTGCCTCTGCAAATATTTGGAAAGGTAAGGCCGTCAACAAACACTTAAACCCCTCGAGCATGTACTCACATAATACAGGGAAGTTTATTCGGCCCTTACACGCCGCTGCAACAGTTGGACATTCTGGCAGATTTTGGAACCAAATCCTACATTGTGGGCAGCACTAATTCGCTGCTCTTGCAACAAAAGGACCGGTATAGCGACATTCTGATCAACCTCGACGACGACACGATCAATATCACGTCGGCTTCTCTGCGCACCGCCCTCGCCCTGTCAGCTAGCGACCGGCGATGGATAGACTTCATCACACAGGAGGTTAATGACACCTGGGATGAAAGGAACCCGGGCCGGCCCAACCATATGGGCTATCGCGGTAGCGAAGAGTTTATCCGACTGCAGTTCGAGGAGTACCTCCTAGCCTTGATATCGTCGGTAAAATACCATAGCTACCTGGAGAAGCACGTGGGCAGTGGTAACGTGGCGTTGCCGCATATCGAGGGCGACCCTTCGACGGACTTTGGAGTGGAATGGGTCGACTTTTGGACAAGGACCGAAAACTATCGCATCTGGGACGCCCACACCGACTCTCTCCTCTTTGACATTATCGAGCCAAAGCACCCCTGCGCAGGAGGTCTGACTGTCGATGACGTGCAACGGAGAATACAGCAGCAGGTACAAGATCTGCACCTCGACGAGCGGTTTGCTGCCGGAAAGGAAGTATTGGGTCGCAACGCCGCCGCTGCCCGGGACAAGGCAAGCACCATGTTCAACAGATTTTATGCCGATATGGAAAGCATGCGCGAGGCCCAACGTAAGCGGGCGGAAGAATCCAGAGCCGCTTCGGGCACCACAGAGAAGAACGGCCCCAACGGCTCGAGCGCCGATGCCGCCAAGACGCAACAGACCGTGAGCTCCGTAGGCGCCAAGGCTGGTGCGTACATTGGGTCTTGGGCCAGCTGGGCGGGCGAGAAGCGCAAGCAGGGCTGGACATCGAGATCGAGCAGCGGAACGAGCAACAGCGGAACCGGCTGGGGTTTTGGCAGGAAGTCCAAGGCGACGGACTCGGGAAGCGAGAAGAACGGAGGCAGCCCTCTCACGAGCCCCCGTCTCAGCACGTCGGGTTTCTTTGGCGGCAGCGAAAAGCGCCGGAGCATGATGTCTCAACTCTCCGAGGCCATCGTGGACGACGACAGGCCGACCTCGCAGCCGAGCTTCAGCGAGAGCGTGTTGGACGCCGCCGAATCCGATCGCTCGGCCAGCCCTGTGAGCCCGCGCAAGCCCCAGCCTCAGCCGTCGTCGCCGGTAAGCGTCTCGTCGAAAGAGAGAGACACGACGGAGATCACGGGTATAAATCGGGTCGTGTCGGCAGACCCTACTACTACTGCCGGAGCGCCTGAAGTCAAGGCTGCTGCTGTTCCTCAGGCTTCTGCCGTTCCCCAGATTCCCGCTACTCCGCAGACTTCTGCTACACCCGAAACTACTGCTACTTCCCAAACTACTGCGGAAGCACCAGCCCTCGACGCCAAGGCAACTGATATCCCAGTTCCCGAGACCAAAGCAGCGATGTAGAGAAGAAAGAGGCACCAACGTCAGCATAAACAAACGCCACAGCTGTCAGAGCCCGATCAAGAACTTGTTTGGACATGGATCCTTGGATTTTGTGGGGCTAGTCTTGGACAAGCATGATTCAATCGCCGAAAAGGGAGGCCATGGTTTCGCCGGCCCGGCTGATATACCTGAGGGAACAAACTCGCTAATATATACTCTAATAAATAGAACAGAACCATTTGGCATGTAGCACAATCGACAAGAAAAGAAACCCAAAAAAAATCACGTCAAAAAACAGTTCTTATTCGTTGGGAACGACTAATACTTGACAAGTGCGCCTACGCTCGATTTTATTCCTACTGCTAGTTTCTTGTTCCGCGAGGAAGTTTGTGTTGCGCGTGTCCTGTATAAAATAAATCAAACCGGTAAATCATGGCGGCGAGCTTAAGTGCATGGAAAACACGAAAACACCGGCTTCGAAAACACCGGCTTCGAAAACACCGGCTTACAAAACGCAATTCGGTTCCTGCTCGTCGGGTCAAGTGTTTTCCGCCTCATCTATAGGCTGGGCCAGGACCTCGGCCAGCTCTGCGATGGGCGCCAGGACGAGCTCAATCTGCACATGATCATCGTCGCTCGAAGATTCCTCTTCCTCTTCGTCGTCGTCATTGCCATCGTCGCCGGCGCTATCGCCTTGGCTGTCATGTCCGTCTTCATCGTCGTCGTCGTCAAAATATTCACCGCTCGGAAGCTCCACATTCTCGTCGTACTCATCCGTCAGGAGCTCCTTCTCGGCGCCCTGAGACGTCTTGTCGGAGATCTTCCAGAACGCCGTGGGCCCGGCCGGACCGCGCGGGTCGTAGTCCCTGTATGCGAGTTCAGCATCAAACATCCTTCTATCTTTTGTGTGCCTTGAAAATAGGGGGGAACTTCGGGGAAGGAAACCCACTTGTCAAACCAGTTTCCGAGGACCCCCTTGGCGCTCTTTACGCCGCCAATTTGTATACTCTCGCTGCGCCAGCGTTCCTGGCCACTGAACAGGGAGAAGGTGGTCCAGCGGACCTCGCCCTCTGGCGTCAGTCTCACGGTGCCTAGTCGAGGTAGAGCCGTCAGTACACCGTGAAATACAGCAGAAGCCGGCGCGGTGATCGCACCTTTCATCTCAATCCTACCTCTTAGGTCCGAGTTGGCATTCTCGTCCCAGCTGTCGTCCAGCGACCTCGAGACGCCCTTGAAGTACACCACCGGTAGGGCCTGGCCGTCGCCGGGCCCTGGAGCCTCCACCCCCGTGACGGCAATCTTCATCAGGATCAGCCGCGTCGCCTCGCCGTAGCAGATGGCTCGCCTGGGCACCCTCGCGGGCAAATCACCTTCGGGGTTGAAGTTGAAGTCGAAAAAGTCCGTATAATCGAGAAAACACACGACCCGGAGCCACGTGCCCGTGATGCCGTACGGGTCGTCGAACTCTTCCCCGTCGCCTTTCTCGCGCTCCAGGATCGGCAGAGGCATGTAGGAGCCAGGCCAGACTCCGGCAAAAGGCATGTCCCAAAAGTTCTTGCAAATGGGGAATCTGTTGAGCCCCAGTCGGTTCAGGTTGGAGCCCAGCACCAACATGATGGCCTCGACCTTTTCCCAGTCCGTCCTGTCCGAGCCATCATCCATGAAAGGGCCCCAATGAGTCTGCTCGGTATACTGTCGCAGATCATAGACCTTGGAGCAAGCAAAAGGGCCCATGACGCTGGTTCGCCAGTGAGAGTGTTAGTGACAGTTTCATTTCATCACGGCTTGAGCGGGTTAAAGTGAAACCCGCCTCTATAGAGATATCAAGACCGGATGGGTGCCGGCATTGCCCCTCTGGATCATGAGAGCACGGTGAACTTTGAGGCTATAGGCGACTTACCTGGCACGAGTCTCATACTGGGTCCTGCCAAAGTGGAGGAGCGGCACGCCGTACAGACAATGGAGCTTTGCGCTCTGCTGGTGTTCGGTCCGGGGCGGAGAGGCAAAGGGGGCGTCACGCGGCAGCTCGCCCTTTGCGCGCTCGTAGAGAAAGGAGCGCTCGAGAAAGGCGTTGCGGTTGCCGTCGTCGGCAAAGACCTTCATGAGAAGCGCTGCGTTGCGCGAGTGCGCGTGGGTTGCAGTACCACTCGCCCGCTTTCCCGTGGACGAGGCATTCCGGAGGAGCTGGTTGACCGTCTCGTACACGAAGGCCAACTCATGTTTCTGTAGCCCGAGGTTAACATGAATGCTCACTCACAGTACGTGGAGTATTTATTAGTGTAAGTTTGGTAGTGAATCAGAATAGGAATGCTTGTCTCCCTCGTTCACTCACCTTTTCCGCAATGCTAGATCGCCGGCACACGGTCTGCAACCTTATAGCAGCCTTGAGGGCCTGCTCCCAATCGACGTCATGGCCGGGCTGGGGCTCGTCCAGGTGGGCCAAGTAGACATCCTTGAATAATGTCAGGTTGTCCTTGATGGAGTAATACAAGGTCTTGCAGATGCGAGAGATCCAGGCCAAGTCTTCCGGGTCGACGAAGCGCAGTATGTTGTGTAGTATCTCGGGTGGGAGCTCCGTCAGCAGCGCCATTGTGGCCGATGCATCGACACCTTTTCCGGGGTCCGGGGGTAGAATGATAAGATCTATAGACACGGACTTTCTGCTGGGTAGGGTATTGCAGCAGCGGCCAAAGTTCCTTGTCTCAAAAGGAAATGCAATCGGGTAAAGATGGAGCTCCTCAAGTTTGTCGTTGATCAATGGGAAGAACAACCGAGGGTATTACATATGCTTGATGACAGACAGGCAAGGAACAGATTGATGGTGATCGTAGGATGGTAGTAGTGCTTAATAAAGTCCTAAGCAGTAGAGAGGTAGGTAATGATGAAAACGAAGCTCGCTCTCCAAACAAGGACCCGGGAAAGCTTCTAGATAAAAGTGTGGAGGTACCTCCAAGGTACTTGATGTATGTATGTAGGTGTTTCGCCGCAGGTCGGGGTTGCGGGGTCCAATGTTGGCTGGTTCAATGGTTTGCTACCGGCGATGGCGCGACATGCGGATTTCGAGAAGGAGAGGCGAGACACGCAGTGGCTTTCTTCAATCAAACCCGGAACGTATATCGGCAATCAGGAGGTGGACGAGATTGATATCACGATTGATGTTATTGATCTGAGGTGTTCTCCCAACACAGAGTCACGGCAGCGTCGGAGGGTGGATGAAGTAGCACACGGAGAGAGGGAGTAATGATACATCAATGTAGCCAAGGTAGGTACTTCGGATTTAACCACCCCGATCTATTACCGTAGACTATGTACCTACACCCCGAGAATAAGCCAGGCACTGTGAAGCATTACAATTACTATATTTGACTCGTCCAGCATAGCATGACGAGTAACAACATGTCGCCATTATAAAATATTTGAACGGTCCTCGAATCGATCATCAACAAATACATCATATATTCGGCTGATCTCCCGAACCCGTGGGATAATGAAAAGTACATCCAAAGCTCCTGCTCCTCCCCCCGCTCTTTTTGGTTAGTTGGTCCGTCAGATGGATCGCGTCTTTCGGGAACCAATGCAAAGCACAGATGGATCCCTTCTAACAAAACTAAAGTTTGTCTGACACGGAGTTAAGACCGTCGGCCGGCCGATGGAGCTGCTCCCATTCTCATTTCTAGATCGCCATTTTGGTCTCGACAGAAAAATTGCGGGAGTAAATACTTAGCACATGTTCATTTGTATGGCAAGTAAATAATGAATAACGGTGTCTACAAGATGTCATGATCGTATCTTACTCCGACTGTTTCCGTCTTCGGAAGGATGCTCTTCCGTGGGTATATAGCTTATAGTGAACACGATTCCCAGCCCAGGCTAAGGGGGAAAAATAACAGAGGAAATCATAAATGAAGATAATGAACAAGAAAATCACAACTTTTGCGCCTCGCCTGGTCCACTTCCCCTCCTCGTCCCTCGATTAGTCAAATGCCTCTCAAACTATGGTCACGCCACTGTTGAGCTGGATGCAGTTGTTCAACAGAATAGCTCCTTCGTGCAGAAGCTCCCAGCGGCTCGTCTCGAACGAATTCTTGAGAAAGAACAACAGAGCACTATTGTGGTTGACGCCTCTGGTCAGCTTCAGACCGTCGGGCGTCTGGATAGAGCCGAAGCGGCGCAGGTATTCCTTCATGGGCCCGATGGACTCCTGCATCGTCGAGGGGTTCAGCGAGTTTGGGCACGACCCTTCCAGTGCGAAGCCATAGCACCAGACTACAAGGGCTGCAAAATACAGAACCCATGGTCGATTGAGCAGGACATCGTCTCTAGCGACATATGTCTCGCCCATAGCTCGGTACCCATTCGATGCTTCCGGTCCTGCCTCATCAGCCAACAGCACCGAGGCGAGAAATTTGAGGGCGTAGAATGTTGCATCTCTCGCCTTGGCCGTTGGAGCCCAGTTGTCCTTCATTCGTCTCTGGGCGCTGCTGAGGTCTTGGTTCCCGATCGCTCGCCCGAGTAGCCGTTTCGCGCGGGCAAAGATCTGGCAGTCGACAATGTCAACGTGCATGGCCATGTGTGCCAGGTGATGAAGAACCGTGCGGCTCTCGAATACAACGTTGGCCTCGCTTCTCCTTTCGTAGCTGTACGGGTCCACAACCAGGTCGGAGCGTTGCAGAGACTTGTCAAAGTCTGTCTTCCACACATCAAATGCTCTGATGAGGGTGCCGCGCCACTTGTCGCGCCCGCCTAGGGCCTGCGTCACTCCCCCTCCGAGAGAAGTCACTTGGAGATCCCGTTGGTTCATGTGCCAGCTCACACTCAGCAGACCCGCCATCAGGACTTGTCTCCCAAAAGTGTTGGTTCGTACCTCCTGTCCGTTCAAGGTGCGCTTCAACCCCTCCAAGAACGAGATGGGCTTGATCCCGTTGGACATGAGGTTTGCCTCTGTTCTGCCAACCTCTGCACCACTACCGGCCTTCCAGAGCTGGTCATCGCATGGCAAGGGCAGTCGCATCTCATGGGCTACCATGACAGTCGAGTGCCCAAACATGGTTGCATGGATCGAGTCAATGAGGAACGCAGCAAACGCCGCCCGACGGGTCGATTCATTGGTGATCCAGTGATTCCACCACTCGTCGGGGGTGTTTGCAACGCCGGAGGTGGAGGAATGTCTTGACCCATTCTTGTCTTCGCGAGGGTTGGGCGGAGAGTCCAATGCAGACTTGCCAATCAACGACCTGCCCCTACGCATCAATGTAATCGTCGTTGCATGATGAATATGTGCGCGCTCGTGCAGCTCTCGGGTCGAATACATCTTTTCGTACAGTTCCAGTAGCAACAAGGCTTGGAAAATCCAGAGCTTGGCTGGCGGCCGGCTGTTCGCGTCCATAAATATCTCCCACCGGACGTGCCAAGCTAGGAAATTGGACAACTGGGCACCGGCAGTCATTACTGGGTTTCCATGTGTTCTATCCAGACACGATGCGCCAATCGCCATAACGGCCAGGAGGAGTAGAGTGGGGATCTTATCGGGGGAGAATGTCGGTTTGTGTAGGATGGGGATCTGATCGCTGAAATGAACCCAATAGGAGCTGATGTATGCTTGCATCATTTTGCGGCTCAGCATGTGGTGCTCGTCGCTGCGGTCTCCGTCAAGAATGCTGTCACGTTGCCTTTCAACTGGCGCCTGTTCTTTCTCATGGAAACGGTCCTTGATAAAGTCGAATATCTCCTGGCTCTTTTCTTCCGAGAGGAGAGACTCTGGCAGGTTTTGGTCCAGAAGATTTGTGACCGACATGACTTGCGCCGATTGGTTTGATGGAGGAAAGTAGCCAAGTGGTGTTCCCTCGTTCGCGTAATACGGTATATTATATTGCGACTGAAAGTCACCATAGCTGGAGAATGTTAGCAACATATACGCGTGGGGGGTTCTGATCAGGGGACCTCACTGAGAGTATTGACCAGGTGCCATTACATGGCCGACTGAAGGTGATCCATCAGGGTTGTTGGTGTTGAAGAGATACGTGATGAAGTCCTCGGGTATCGTGATATACGGAGACTTGTTCAGGCCCCCGTCTGGGCCAAAGACTGGTATCGTAGTCTGACTTGCCATTTGGTCCAAGAGCATCATTTCCCCCGAGGCTTGGGCGTGAGCAGGATCGGTATACTCGCCATTGGTAGCAGGAGTATATGATTGGCTGGCGTCTCCCGGAGCACCGGTTGACGATGCAGTCGAGAAGTCAGAGGGCGGCAATGTGAACGGCGGGAAGTTGTTTTGTCCGACATAAGGGCCTGTGGGCGTAGACTGAGGGGTATTTATCGGCTGAGTCTGATAGCTCCCGTGTTGGGTCGAGCCAGGTGACAGTACGCCATATGGGCCAACGTTAGTTTGTAGAGCCGGCCGTGAACCTCCAGAAGGCGACTGATGAGGATGGCGTTGGTTCATATTGTTTCCATAGCTATTGTCCGACTGCATGTAGTTGTCCAAGCCGTGAGGGGTACTACCATGAGGGTAAACAGGAGGCGTGGCGGAAATGGGCGTATATGGACTGGCACCCGGTCCACTGGGCTTTGGAAACCCTCCTGATCGGTTGGTTTCTGGTGAAATCGATCCAGAGGGCAGAGAAGACATGGTCATGGAGTCTTTCCTGCTCAAGGCCGAACCTTTGGCAGTGTGACGATCCATGTGACGATTCCTCAGGTCCTGTCGAACAAACTCACGCGTACAGCCGGGGTGCGTACATTTATAGATATGTTTTGGTTCGTGGTTGAGTTGATGACGGTAGCTTTGGGACATGATTAGTGCTCGCTGTGTAAGAAAAAGTAGGGGAGACTCACAGATGTTCGGCCCGAGAGTAGCTTTTGCCGCAACCAGGGGTCGGGCACTCGAACTTCTTATCGAGACCTTTGCGGCTTCTTCGCCTCTTCCTATGCGGTCCTGGTTCATCATCATTGGACGAGTTGTCCTGTTTCATGTCGGCATCACCCTCAGCATCCTGCTCACGGTCGCTTTTGTCTCCTGGATCCTTGCCTTCTAGTGACTCCCGGATTCCACCTCCCGTATTCGTCGGCGGAGGGTTTGAGCCTGGCATCTTGGTAATGATAGGCGATGCGCGGGCAATAGGCAAAGCCGAATGTATCTCGCCTGGGCGTAAAGCAACAAGTGATGACATGTTCCAAGTCGGTATTTCCCAAGTAGAATCCAAGGCCCAATCAAGGTCCGGGACTACTATACTCCAGGTTGTCGAATATAGAATAGGCGAATGCCTCGAACTCGAGTCACAACACCACCTACTAGAGCAATTTCGTTCCACGTGAGTTGACGCGGACTCTACTCTTGACTATAAAGGAGTCCTCGAGCATATATCCTCAGCGCAAGTGCTAAACGGAGTCGCGTATGGATCACTGGCTATACTGCGATTGTTGCCAGATAGACAAGTATAGGACATTCGAGGGTAGCCTTCCAAGTCGTCGTCGTCGTTCCAGTATCACTCAACAGCGAGTTTAGACCGGACTCAGGTCATTATTGAATTGCGGCGGCCTGCCTCACACACGCGAAGTTGTGCACAGGATACGTTAATAGTACTCCGGGTAATGCTGGGCTGGTGCTACCACGAACGCGTGTGGTTGCACGGATTCTCGAAGCAAGCGGACGCCCATCAGCTTGTGTAGGTAGGTATCATTCAATACTGTGATACTGCGCACCTGCAGGATTAGTATCGACGTTTGGCAATATGGAGTCAACAACGAGTAGGTACGCCAGAATGCCGCTCCAGGCAAAGAATACTGGGCTGCTCCGAGAAAGACGCGCATGCAAGCAGAAGGACAAGACGGGGAAAATCGAAGCAGCAGCAATGAGTGGTGAGTGGGGTTATGAGTTCGTCCCTTGGGACCTTCAGGCGGGAAGCGGGAAGCAAGCGAACCTCAGCCATCAATGCCACTATGGGCGATCCGGCCCAGTGGACATGGATTGGCGAGCCAGGGTCGATTGATTCCCTTCGTCCAAGGTCATGCTGGGAACAAGAATACCCAGAAATCATCCCCCAACATGTGCTTGTCGACTCATGTCTATGGGTGCACCAAGCCCGTCGTCTGTGACAAGTGTTTTGACAGATGCGGGATGGGATGCCAGGGGCCACTCGGCGGAAGATCACCCATCGTCCCTGAACCATGCGGTACGGTCGGTACGGTGGGCGATGAGGCCAAGGCTGGAGGGGACAGAGGGAGGCAGCGACAAGACTAACTTGGCCGTGTACCTCGCCATTATATATAAGAAGACGACAAGCCAGGCTACTGTAAGGAGATAGGCAATTTTGGTTACGTACGTGTTGCGGCTGCGAGGTGCGGCCAGCGTGGAGGTGATATGTGCGAGTAACCGGAACTCGCGGCTCTCAACTTGTTCGTCCGAGGGCAGAGAGAGATAGGATAGATAGTATGGGGACCGGTTCTCCAGATGCTTAGCACAGAACGACCGGGCGCAACATGAAGCGAAGGGGGAAAGAGACCGGATATTCCGAAAAGGATATCTCTCTTTTTTTGGGGCCCCGAGTTTCGATGGCTCGCGTGGGTGCGATACGTTCAAGACAAAGTTGAACTGGGGGAGCCCGTGGGGGCACGGGTCTTTAAAACTTAGGTTAGCAACGAGAAGGCCGGCTCGACTTTAGTGGTATGGGTGGACCCACTGGACTTAGACCCCGGTTCAAGTGCCCATCGCATCCATCAAAATGGCCCATGGGGTCTCCCACACGCGTCTAGGTACGTACATTATATTATTCCGCAAGACTCACCTTCATCGACGAAGTGGAATAGGATGGGCGACTGTAATTGATCTAAGCCGGACGAGAGCTTGGCTGGTGGCAAAAAGCCCGCGGGCGTTTTGCTTCTCCATCCTCCAAGGACGATCGATATATGATGGTCTTTGCTCGTGGGCAAGATTCGGGCGGACTTGGATCTCTACCTAGCGCCCTGGGAGATGTAGTAGTGCCCGTCAACTAAGGTGGTCACATATGTATGTACGATGCTTCTAATGTGGGGTGGGGTGGTAAGAGATGAACGGAAACTGGTCGTGGTTTTCCACGTGAAGGAAGTCCGGCTTCAAGGTTACGTCGCGGTGCCAGACCCAAATGAAGCGCATCTTAGTACGTATGCATCAAATATAGTTGACAACGGTGCTAACGGCCTGTTGGGTCGTGGTCCATGGGGATTTGAGAGTACCCCGAACAAAAAGTGTTCCTGGTTCGATCGAGATCATTTCCTTTGCCTTTGCCTTTCTGTAATGACTGAGCCGACCCCTCGAATTCTGGGGCAGGGTAGCAATTCGAACAGGCTTTGACAGGAACTATCAGAATACAACCTTCAGCTTCAGTTTCTGTGCATAAAGCTACTACGTGAGTTAGGGGACTCTCACACACACAGTGAGCGCCTACCTACAGTATCTTGTAACCTCGGGGGTATTCGTGCATTATTACACCTTTGATCGTCCCCTGTCTGGAGCGTGTCTCGAAGCTAGGGCCCGTGTCACTCGAGTCCATCGCTTGGGGGAGTATACTTGGTATGAGTACTTGGTATATATGGAGTAGTCTGTATTGTCCATCAAGCAACAATAGCATCTCTGCCAGGCCGGACATTTTGTTCTCTTTTTTTTTTTTTTTTTTTTTTTTTTTCCCCCGAAGGCTGACTAGGATATTTGCGGCCAACGCTTGACCGGCTGAAGCAATAGGAAACAGTCACGAGCGACAACCGCGACTAGGAGTGCGTGAAGGGAAGGCGAAATAAACGCCCAGCAGGTAGATGCAGTATTGGCTCTTGGCGACCCCGCCGGCGTGCCGCAAGATGGGACGGGGCAACGAGAGGGAAGAAGAAAACTGGAGCCACCGATCTGACGATGGTGGATATGTCGGACGCCAAGATGCAGAGAAGCCTCTTTGAACTCCCCGAGGCTCGATGCCAATCTCTCTTAGGCATGAGGACGGCTGGAATCGGTATAGAAACCCGCCAGGCTCACACGCGCGAGGTAGGAGGTCATGCTGCCCGAGACTCAAAATAATTCCAGGCATGGCATGGCTACCCGTTTGATCTTCCCGTTCGGCTTGATCAACTCGCGTTCGTCTAGTTCGGCTAGGGCAGCCGCCGCCGTCATCCATTGCCTTGAGGGATATTCGTTTCCATCCCTGCTGCTCTTCTCAGCTTTGCCTCTGCTAGGCCGCTACATGAAGGTAGTGTGTGTGTAGGTCAACAGTACGTACTTCGTACTTGGGTCGGCCGAGCAGGTCATGCGCGCGACCTCGCTTGCATCTTCGTCCAGCCCCTGGGCCCTTGGGATATGTTCATGACCGTAATGAGGTTTCCGGCTTGGAGAAGCGCTGACGAACGCAACAACGCGACCCTTGGTCGAAAGTGTTTAGTTCGTCTGATATATTGACATGATCTAGACTAGGAGCAAGGATTCATAACTTGGCAAGCTTGGTGTGAGTCTAGGCAAGGCATAGTGTGCCACCCCGTGTCTGTGGGGGGATGGGAACGGAGATGATCGACTCCACGCTCATTCCTTCAACCTCTTCTATTTTTTTTTTCTCTTCTTATCGAGAATCAAATGAAACTGCTCCGCACATGATAGAACAAAAGCTTCTTAGAAAGAAAAATAGAAAGTCGAATTCCCAAAATGCGTCTCAAGGCTCACGCGGAATACCTCCATCATTGAAGTGTTACTCCGTGCGGTTCCCTAAGGTCGCTTGAAGACAGGACAGTCCGTGTGCGAATTCGTCTGTCCGAGGACCTAAAATAGGGAAAAGGACCAAGCCTATATGCGCATTTCAGCTCGTCTATCATTGTTCATTCCTTTTCCACGATCCATGGTATAAGCTCAAGTTTTGACAAGTGGCTTCTCAATGCTCCGTTCAGACACATATACTCGGGAGTCGACGGAGATGCACAGATCGGATTTGAACCAGTACAATGGCGAGCACCTGGGCTGCTGGCTACGTATGGCATATAGAGACCCCTTCGATGGAGTCTCGCGGCTTGGTATGACGATAGCGGCTCAAGGTCGATACTTGACAACAACATGTCAGATGGCATGGCTGATCGACTGCTTGCTTGCCGCTACGTATCATCATTGAGCTGTGCTACTAAAGCAGGCGTCGACCCAGATAACCAGCCAGGCTCGCCAAAAACAACCATGTTTCGCCCGGAAGATCGCCATAAGCGTATTACAACAGCATCTTCGCTGGAACTTACTCCTGCAGAAAACTCTTGTAAGGCTGGTGTTACACATAGACGAGACATGTCAAGCCGACAAACAATTTACTCTCCGCGTTGCAGCCTACCCCAGACTTTCGGGCAGGCATTGCCAGTCCATGTCTACCACGAGGACGTGGGGGTCTACTCCTACGCATAATGTACGGAGCACAGAATGCCGACATGCCTTATGATCCCCAGCAGGGCAGTTTTCAGCCTCTGCCCCAGTCTCACAGCACAAGTGTGTCTCACCAGCTAGAAGAGAGGGTCGGAGGATTCGCTTTTCGTACGCACATGACCTGCCGCATCTGCAAGTTCGGAGACGTGATCTGCCGTCGCTCTAGTCAAAAAGCAATCCCGTCTTGTCCACTGAACGAACAAGAAGGATGCCTCAACACCCAGCATGTCCTTCTTAGTCGCAGCGCTAGTCATCTGCACCTCGATGAAAAGAGCCATGTAACTAAGCCATGGTAGATCCCGAGGAGTCCAGTCGTCAGCCGGGGAATGGACAAAGATGCCCATACTTTCTAGTTGCCAATTTTGGATTTCCCACGATCGCCGATGGATTTTGGCACCCGCCCATCACTTGGACATCTTCGTTCCTGTCGGACACTCGGGTCAGTATTCGTGACTGTGGTAACAAGGGAGATACCGTATGCCGTATATGCGATGCGCGGTTATTGGCGTTGCGACAATACAGAGCTGCCGAACTCTAGCTGCCGTGACCTAATTCAGAAGCTATCAAGACTATTTGAAGTATGCCGAGAAAAGGAAACATCTAATGGAATTGCACCGGCCATGTCAACCTGCCCAATACGGCAGACAACTGAATATCCTGGAGAATCTGGGGAGAAGTGGGGGTCGGACGGGCGTTATGGGAACTATTCCAAGGGTCCATTTGAAATTAGCAGTCTGGGGATCTGTGTTGATGTAGGGCGCTGTATCCTCAGTGCCACTGAGATCATTCTCGACGACGTTTCAGAAACTATCCATGCTTCTGAGGACTGGCTACAGTTCATGTCGCTATGGCACATCAATGCTCTGACCTGATATTGGCAATGTTGAACCATCGACATGAGCAAATAGTCGTGGTACAATCGTCTGGAAGCATGATTTGCAGGTTTGAATTATCAACAGCTCGAATGAATGTACTTGAGGTAACTTAGACCTTCTGCTGGGCGTAGATGGATGATGTCCGATTAGGTAGCCAATAAAGATATGACAATGATATATGATTATGAAGAAGTCCTCTCACTCCCGACGAAATACTAAGCGTATACTATCTCGATCATGGCGTAAACTAAGGTAAATAAGTGACTTGACGAAACAATATTCGAATGCGGGGACTCGCTAAACCAAACCAACATACAAACTTCAATGATCTTTAAGTTATGTCGGTTAGAATGTGCTTTTTTTCTTTTTGACCATATATGAAATAAACTTATTTTAAAGAAATAGCACAAAAAGATTCAGAAAGAATTTTTATATCTCCAAAAATCATCTGAATTAATACAATATCTTTTTCTCAATCGCGGATTTGTGACCTTTGGGCAAAGCCCATTGCGTAGTCCGTACGGAGACTTCTCTAAGTGTACGGAGTAGTATGCTCAATACAAAATTAGACTATCACTGAGAGTCTGGCACATGCTGGCTCAGAGTATTCGCTCAGCAAGTCACTCTTGTTTGGTATCATTTCTCAGAGGATGATTTTTAGCAACAGCCGGGATCCCACGACTAGCGGCTCTCGAGTCCTACATCACTTCAAGGCTCGAGCAAGTGTGCTATTGGGATTTCATACAATGTAGCTTCGAATCCGTGTATCGCGTGCCAGACCCTGAGAACAAACATTGAAGTTAAACCGTGAAATACCCCGCTAAGGCAGGTGGAGGCTTGGGCTAACTCGTTCTAGAAGTGCCATGTCGTCACCAGGGTCTCGTAACTCGAAATTTGGTTAGAACGATTCTACCTTGACTGTCCAGCCCGCACTGGACACCACTCAATGATCTTCTGATCTGACCCTTTCGCTGTGTCCTGGGAGTCGAATTACTTTCTATATTTCCGGTAAAAGGCGTGGCATCACAGACTGATCACAAGAATCTCAACTCTTTCGACGTGCTATCGGGACCACCGATCGCCGAATCAATTTTCGACCACCGACTCTTTCTCCCCCAAAGCAATGCCTCCCGCAAAGTCGAGAGCAAACCACGACGACTCCAAGTCGGACGCCCCGAGCACGAAGGAGAAGAATGGCACAAAAGAAACACACACGAATGGAGGCACCAAGATGCGCAGGGGCGCCAGCTCGGCTGGGTCAGCCTTGAAAGAGGTCGCTACCGTCAACGGCCACTTTGCTGTTGCGCCGACTCCAGCTGCCGCACAACCACCACCTCCTCCAGGGGTATGACGAGAACATTCCTCTATTGCTTGTTGCAGACGTACTGATTGTGGAATTTTTCCAGCTGGATTGGACTTCTTTCGATCGAGAACTACTGCACGATTACCGCCGCGAACACAATCTCGACACACCGACCGCCTTTGCCTTATCCTACCACCAGACTGTCCTCTCCCGACCCGGTTCGATAGGTCTCTACTCTCCGTCCATGGCTAGGAAACGGCAATACAAAAGACAAAGCAGGAATGACCTCACGCAAGTCGTGCGAAAGCACTTCAATGGCCTAGGGATTCAGGAGAACGAGGTCGTGGTCAACTTTCTGCACAAGGTGAAAAACCCAGGCGTCACAAGGCCTCGGAGGGATAAAAACCTGCCACATGCATCACCGATGCCTTGATCGCAATACTTCAAGAATTGGCGAACTTGGAATGGGTTGCAATTTCATAGGGATGGCATCGTTGAATACCCGGTCGTATATTTTTCTCAGCTTTTTTTTCCTCCCTTTCGCATTGGGAGTGGGAGTTTTTCGGCGCTTGGGCGTTGTGCTGTCACATCGGTCTAATGGGCTCATGGCATTGGCTTTTCTGATTCAAGGGGATACAAAATTCTAATGAGGCTACATACAGCCTTTGCATCTGTCTATATCGAGAACATGGTCATCTTATCTGAACACACTGTTTTCCCACAATGCGCCCAGGTCAATAAATGTTGGTTTGCGACATTCATCCCATTTCCCACCCACTTTGTGGAGCCAGACATCGAACCGCTGAACGCGGGATGCGCCAGACCACCACGCGACTTGGCGCCTTATTAATCCCACTATGTAAAAGCAAGTAGCAGGCTAAAAACCACTTAAAGTAGCTGGGGCCTCAGGCATCAAAAGAGCTGGTAGGTAAGCTCCCTCGGCGATTGGCCTGTGGCAGCAACCTTAGCTCGGCAGACGACGGCTTTTCCAAAAAGTTCTTGGAAGCATCCAGAGTTTGCTTGAAATGTCGTCAACTTCCATCGTTCGCATCTTGTAGTTCAATGCTGGCGCGCATGTGATTTTTCTTTTGCACCCCCATCAGTGCTCCAGCTGATCAATAATACACACTGCTCTTGTCTCTCCCCACCAATGAGCACATGTTTTCCCTGAAGAAAATATGAATTCCACTGTTGTAACCAAGGCCGCGCTTCCGTCGCGATGGCTCTCGCCTGCCCAGATATATCGAAGACAAAAGTTGCGCGAGAGCCTGCGGAAACGCGCACCTGCGAGGACATTGGTCTACGCTGCCAGGAGACCGAACGAATGCACAGCAAAGCAATCATGCGCGCCACAGGTCCAGCGGAGGGTAAGTGACAAATACAAAGCTTTTTACTCTGGGGGGTGACTGGTTTGTCTAACTTGTACAAAACACAGTTTTTCCGCGCGACACCAAACACTTTTGCGGCCGTACGTGATCCTTACAAGGCCCTCGGTGTGGCCAAGGGAGCATCTCCGGCCGATATCAAGAAGGCATACTACGGCTTGGCCAAGAAATACCACCCCGACACCAATAAGGATGCCGGCGCAAAGGACAAATTCGGCGAGATCCAGTCTGCATACGAGATACTGTCAGACCCCAAGAAGAAGGAGCAGTTCGATCAATTCGGTGCAGCAGGTTTCGACTCAAATGGAGATCCTCAGGCCGGTGGTTTCGGCGGTGGCGGTTTCGGCGGCGCCGGCGGTCCCTTTTCAGGCTTCGGCGGAGGCTTCGGCGGCCAGGGAGGCTTCGGGGCCAACATCAATCTAGACGACCTCTTCTCGCACTTCACTGGCGGCGCGAACCCCTTTGGTGGTGCCGGAGGAGGCGGCCGCCGCGGCAGATCGAGCCCTTTCCAGCAGGAGATCTTGGTTGGAGACAATATCGAGATGCAAACCAGCATATCCTTCATGGAGGCAGCAAAGGGCACACAGAAGACGATTACGATACATCCCACCGTTCCTTGCGGCACCTGTACTGGAAGCGGGCTCAAGTCTGGCACAAAACGAACCGAGTGTAAGTCCTGTGGCGGCACGGGAACAGAAGTGCACTTCTTGACTGGGGGCTTCCAGATGGCATCGACCTGTTCATCATGTAAGGGCTCGGGCCAGACGACTCCCAAAGGATCCGAGTGCCGGACATGCAGCGGCAACGGAGTGGTGCGGGACCGCAAGACCATCACAGTGGACATCCCCGGAGGCATCGAGGACGGTATGAGATTGAGGGTGGACGGCGAGGGCGATGCGCCGTCCCTTGGCGATGGAGCACCGCCCAACGCTCGCACGGCCCGAGGAGATTTATACGTGTTGGTTCGTGTGGCTTCGGATCCCAAGTTCAAGCGAAACGGCTCCGACATCCTCTATACTGCCAGTCTTCCCTTGACTACCGCTCTGCTTGGAGGAGAGGTAGTGATACCTACTCTGGACGGCGAGGTGGCAGTCAAGATCAACACGGGCACCAACACCGGCGATAAGATTACCCTTGGCGGCATGGGAATGAAGAAGCTCAACGGACGCCGGGGTGGATCGGGAGACCTCAAGGTCGAGTTCAGAGTGGCCATGCCGAAATACTTGTCCGCGAACCAGCGAACCATTGTAGAAATGCTTGCGGATGAGATGGGCGACAAGACGGCAAAGCGAATCATGAACGTCAGGATGCCCGAGTAAGTTCAAAACGAAGAGTGTCCGCACCTGTGACACGGCTAACTTTGGGGTAGTTCCAACCCGTCACCCAACCCGTCAAAGGATGATGACCCTGCATCACACAAGAACGAGGGCTTCCTCAAGTCCATGTGGCACAATCTGACCAACCACCCCGCCCACCAGAACAACTCCGAGCAATCGACTTCGAGCTCGAACTCAAAGACAGACGAGGCAGCCGAAAAGAAATCCGACGAGGAGCCAAAGAAGGAGTCTGGCTCTGGGTCAGGCTGAACTGACCTCAAAGCCGGGCGCAGAAAGTTTTCAAGCTGGGAATTGTATCATACGCTGTAACGGGACACTACGAAATCTAGAGGTATAGACTGACGTTGTGGTTTGCATTGGGCGGCGCGTCTGAGAAAAAATAGGAGTTCTAAATCGCCTGGCAGCCGAATCGAAAGCTGTGCAGTGCATGTTTCCAGTTTCATCTATCATCATGTATATTAGGGGAAAGATATCGAATGGCCCAAAACCTCCCTCCTCAATCAGAGATGAACCATGGAATTTGAGACGATTTTAGAATGCTTTATATAGTCGAAAAAGTATGATAAACCGTATATTTTACTGTATAGTCGCGCTATTGAAGGAAGCTCAATTTCGATATGATACTCTGTACTTCGTACAGGCGGCCGCAGCACAAGCGACCGATCATCTTGTCTCGTGCCAATCTCACGGACAGACACACTCTTGTGCATGCAATGGAAAGAGTCGCAGACACCCCTGGCCAATCGAGCTGGCCAGCCCGGTACTCCGTACCTCGAGGGGTATCGTAGGATACCTAGCCGCCGGATAGTGACAAGTGTGAATTGCAAGGGATCGGGGCGAATCAGCAATTACAAACCCCCGGCATTGGGCATCTCGCAGTGGCTGCATAATGTTGTGTATCGATGCGCGGCTCCAGGTGAGTGGTCTATGGGACGCAGCAACAACTCCCCAAGCGGGTAAGCAAGCCCACAGCAGAGCGAACGAGTCTTGTTCATGGCCCTCTTGGTGCGTTGCATCGTCACAACTTGTGAGCATTCATATCACACACTCACACACAAGTGCCTAACGGCAGGGTCGGTTGGTTGGTCACATCTTTTTGGGACGGTGTTATATTGCACGCCTGAGTTAATAACGCGCAAACAGTGCCTAACAATCTCGGGGTTATGCTATCCGGCGAGAACAAGCCATGATTCCGAAATATCACCAATTCTGTCTTAATTCAACAAATCAGACTATTGGAAGATACATCACGACTTCTGGTTCATGTGGTGAGCTACGACTGGAGTACCTATTGTATGAAAATGGAGTGGCGTTTGGCAAGGGAACCTGGACTTGGGGTTTATAGGTGGTCGACCTTCGGCGGATCTGCCTTCTTACCGGGTACATTGTTAGGTGCCTGCTAATCAGATCTCGGCGGCTAAGCTACCTCGACTTCAGGCCACTAGGTTAGGTACATGGCTATCTGCGTAGTGTAGGTAACCATAACATACACAGATCTCAACTTCCATGTACCGACACCTTGCACTTTATTTCTGCCTGGAAGATTCGATAAACGCGCCGCGTAACACTGAGTCTTTTATAACGATAGTCTTACAAATTCCAATAACTGCTACCCAATATTCTGGATCGAGGGGACGATCCCTGCTCGCGGTAACCAAATCTTCAGCGGCAGTGCTGCATCGGCCAGAAACAGAGAACAAACAGCTTCCCTCCACCGTGCCGTCATACCTACTCCCCGCCAAACTCATCACTTTCTGCTCACCGACAGCATGACCACGCGTGGTTCGATACCTCTCCGCTCCTCTTGCTGCGAATAAAAGCGATTTTACTTGTACGAAAGCATCTGCAATCCCTGGTTTGCTGTTTGCGAATGGGCTGTTGGGCCGCTACCGACTTTCTCACAACGAAGCAACCGCCGCCGACCCCGCCCCCAATTGCCCCACGATACCAAACGACCTTACACCCTGCCGAACGCATAATATAAGCCAAACCCAACGAATACGAGACGCGCCCATTCACTGGCAGTCTCCGCGAGTCAAGACCACCACTGTTCCTCACGCGATCTACCGAGAGAGGTCTCGCTGTCTTGCGGTGCGTTCTCGGGAACTGATCATTCACGGCGACGAGTCGAGCACCGGCCCGCTCTGCCCATCATGACACAAACGCCGATGCTCTCGGTGCCGCTCAAGGCCACCAACGAGATTGACTGGATCGCGCCGCTCAAGTCGTACATCCGGGACACTTATGGAGATGATCCGGAACGCTACGCCGAGGAATGCGTCACTCTCAACCGCTTGCGCCAGGATATGAGAGGTGCCGGCAAAGACAGTACCGCAGGAAGGGACTTGCTCTACCGATACTACGGACAGCTCGAATTGCTGGATCTGCGGTTCCCCGTTGATGAACAGCACATCAAGATCTCTTTTACATGGTATGTGCATGTCTGGCGGTGCGACACGAGCGCTGCTCTCATAACCTAATGCTGTTTCCAGGTTCGACGCTTTCACACACAAATCCACCGCCCAATACTCTCTGGCCTTTGAGAAGGCCTCGGTGATATTCAACATCTCCGCCGTCTTGTCTTGCCATGCCGCGAACCAAACGAGATCGGAGGAGTCGGGCCTCAAAGCTGCTTACCACTCCTTCCAAGCCTCTGCTGGCATGTTCACCTACATCAACGAGAACTTCCTGCATGCGCCGTCGTCGGATCTGAGCCGGGAGACCGTCAAGACGCTCATTGCGATCACACTGGCCCAGGCGCAAGAGGTATTCCTGGAGAAGCAGGTAAACGACCAGAAAAAGGTTGGTATGCTGGCCAAGCTGTCTAGCCAAGCCTCATATCTATACGCGCAGGCTCTGGAGGGTGTACAGGAAAACGTGAACAAGGCCATCTTCGAAAAGGTATGGCTGCTCTTCGTGCAGATCAAGTACAACCTGTTGTCATCACTTTCGCAATACTACCAGGCCATGGCGGACACAGAGGCCAACGCTCATGGAGTGGCTGTAGCGCGACTCAAGGCAGCAGAAGGTCAAGCAAAAGAGGCGAGCCGGGTGGCATCCAGCTTCCCAAGCACCATGCCTCCTAGTTCGAACTTGAGTGCGGAAACTGGATCGCTTCTCGTTGATATCGCGAAGCGGAATCTCTCCACCATCCAAGAGAAACTTCAGGAACTGAACAAGGACAATGACTACATCTACCATCAGCCTGTCCCAGCCGAGGCCAGCCTGGCCCCCGTGGCCAAGTTGCCGGCATCAAAACCGATCCCGGTGAGCGAGTTGTATGCCGGGCAAGACATCCAACGCATCACTGGACCCGATCTATTTGCCAAGATAGTACCCTTGGCAGTGACGGAGTCTGCGAGTCTGTACGATGAAGAGAAGGCCAAGTTGATTCGAGCCGAATCGGAAAGGGTCGACCTCGCGAGCAGCGAGATGGCAGCAAGCTTGGACTACCTGCGGCTTCCCGGGGCGCTACAGGTGCTCAAGGGCGGCTTTGACCGAGATATCCTCCCCGACGAGGATTTCCGGACATGGTGCGATGATGTTGCCGGGCACGAGAATCCGATATCCATATTTGACACGCTCCGGATAGACAAGGACTCAATCATCAACATCCTGGAAAAGAGTTCAAAACAGCTCGACATGGAGGAGAGCGTCTGCGAAAAGATGAGATCAAAGTACGAGAGTGAATGGACGCAACAGCCAAGCTCGAGACTCACAACTACGCTGAGGGGGAACATTCGGAACTACCGAGAGGCTCTGGACGAAGCATCCCGCAGTGATTCGCAGCTTTATTCCAAATTCAGGCAGAACGAGAACGACTTTGAGGAGATGCGCGTGGCCGCACAGAATGGAGATGCTGATGCCCTGTTCCAGCGGGCTGTCAGCCAGGTGCGGACCAAGTCTAGCAACGCAACGAGTCCAGCAGGCGTAGAGCCTCATTTGCTGGACGACGACTTTGAGGACGACGGCCCGAGCGTCATGGAGCAGATCAACCGAGTCGAGGAGATCTTGAAGAAGCTCAATCTGATCAAGAGAGAGCGCAACCAAGTGCTCAAAGATCTCAAAGACAAGGTAAACGGCAAGACTTAATCTACTATGCATGACTGTACTGACATGATACAGGTGCACAATGACGATATCTCGCAAATCCTTATTCTGAACAAGAAGTCCATACCAAATTACGAACAGCAGCTCTTTCAATCCGAGTTGGAAAAGTTTAGGCCACACCAAAATCGTCTGCTCCAAGCCAATCACAAGCAAGCGTCGTTGATGAAGGAGCTCACGGCGACCTTCAACAACTTGCTGCAGGACAAGCGCGTCCGTGCCGAGCAAAGCAAGTACGAGTCTATTCAGCGACAAAGATCGACGGTGGTGAATCGATACAAGAGAGCCTATCAAGAGTTTCTAGATCTCGAAGCTGGCCTGCAAAGCGCCAAGAGATGGTATTCGGAAATGAAGGAAACAGTCGATAGCCTCGAGAAGAACGTCGACACGTTTGTGAACAATCGCCGCTCCGAGGGCGCCAACCTGCTCAACCAGATCGAGCAAGACAAGGCATCAAACAAGAGCCAACAAGCCGAGCTGGAGCAACAGAGGCTGCGCGGCCTCATGGAGCGAATGTCAATGGATCCTGCAACGTCTCCGCCTCCCAAGCCTGGATCGACGAGACCAACTCCAGCTCCGTTGAGCTTTCCTCAGTCTCAGAGCCCTTATCCTCAGCAGAACAACACACCACGCTACCCGTCGACATCGTTTACGGGCCAGTATCAAACGACATCGCCGCCACCGAGTCAGTCGACCTATACTACATTCTCCAGTCCACCCCCGAACCCTTCCTTTACCTCGACGCCACAACCTCAAACACAAGCATATGGACAACAGGCCGCCTACAACCCCAGCAATTGGGGCCGCAACCCGGGTCCGACGTCGCCACCGCCGAATCAGACGTCCTTTGGAATGGGCAGCAGAGGACCGGCATCTCCACCACCAACACAAACTAGTTTTGGGCAGAGCCAGCCGTACAACACGTACGGTAATCCTCAAGCGCACCAGATGCAGCAGCAACAGCAGCCTCAGAGTCATTATGCGCCTGTGGGATTCGTTCCGCCTCCGCCTCCGCCTGGGCCACCGCCGTTGGGACCACAACAAACGGTCCACTATCCAGGACAGCAGGGACAGCAGGGGCAGCAAGACTATTATGGACAACACCAGCAACAGCAACAGCAGTCACAAGATCCGTGGGCAGGGTTGAATCAGTGGAAATAGGCAAGAAATAAACCAGCAATGGAGGGGGGGTTCTACTTTCATAGGACTATAGAAACGGTGCATATGATGAATTCAGAGGCCTCTGATCAACTCATCCGACTTTTTGCGCTCTGATGAGAGCTCGTACTGCAATGCCAATGCTGGTTGTATAGAGAATGTGATTACAGGTCGTTGTACAGGCCAGTCGGAGGTTCGTGAACGTGTCAGATTTTAGACTGGTTACCTATCCTGGCATCTTTGTCGTGATCTTATATGAATCTAGTCACGCCGGCGTACACGCTTAATCAACCTACTTGACTATATTTCTGAATAGAGTCGAGCCTATACGACTTACTATCACCAACTCTACCCATTGTCGGTAGAATTGCAAAGCTCTTATCAAAGATGGCGGGACCTTATCTGGGCCAGATCATGACGACAGGACTTTTTCTCCTTTTGTCGCACTCGCAAAAATTTATAGCGAGGCGCTAAATAAGCTGACTATGGCATACAAAATGTCCGGAGATTTGCGCAACGCGCGGACAGCGAATTCCTCCGCTTCATAACTCCAGCTGTCTTAACCCCGACGGGTACATTATGTATCAATTTTGTTCCAGCTGTGTTAAGCTCAAGTGAGGTTAGGTGGGACGCCTCGGATCAAATTTCTTTTATAGAAAGAGAGACTATGGAAAACACGAACCATTTCGCAATAAAACACTGCCTACCTCGTACCTCGCAGACGCAGCTTGCATATCCCATCCCACGGGATCCTTGCAGTCTTGGTGGGCAAGGGTGTACCGGAATCCGACTTTTACACACACATGTGCCTCGCTTTCTGTTTCTCTCTCGGGTAGTACCAAGACTGCGGTTTCCTCTTAAATCCATTCCCTTTGTTACCCCAACAATCGCGGAGTTAACAAGAGAGACAAAAGGAACGACGCCAAGCTGGAGGAGTCGGAAGTGGTCATAAGCTGAAGTGCCTGCCTGCCTGCTATTGTCGCCCGAGATGCGTGCTCTACTCTCCTTCATCACCGGACGAGGTTCCCAATTGCTGCGCTCGTCACCCAAGAGCTTCAACACAAACTATTATTCCAAGCATAACGCTTCTTCTTCTCCTTACCGTCGTAGGATAGTCCAATCGTCGACTCTCGCCGCCCTTCCCGCAGCCATGTTTACGCCCACGGTGACAAAACCTGAGAGGCTCGGCCCTGCGCCGGATGACGTGGAAAAGAAGACGCATCACGCAAAAAAGGACGGCGCGGGCAGGCCGACTAAGTTCGCCAACCCTCACGACTCTTTTTCGCCGCCCGACTTGTCGCACGTTTTTCCCTCCCTTCTGTACGTAATAGCTCCAAGATACATGGATATATGTATATATATATGAACAGGAACAGGAACATGTGATTAACAGCATAATATAGTAAGACGCTCATTGGGTGCTCCCCGTTCCCCAAAGGAGACCCCACGGTCGTCGAGGTAGTCGAGCCGAACCTGTCAAAGACCAGGACACCAGCAGAGGGAGGAGAAGAAGCAGCCAGCGGCACCTCCTCGCCCGAGCCGAAGCTGCGCGCGACCTGGCTCGGCCACGCCACCTACTACGTCGAGTTCCCGTCGGGGCTGCGGGTGCTCTTCGACCCCGTCTTCGACTCGCACTGCGCGCCGGTGCGCATGCCGCTGTTCAAGCGGTACACGCAGCCGGGCGCCCTCGTCAAGGACCTGCCGTTCGTCGACGCCGTCTGCATCTCGCACTCGCACTACGACCACCTGAGCGTCGACAGCGTCAAGGATATCCACGCCCGGTTTCCGCAGGCGCACTTCTTCGTCGGGCTCGGTCTTCGCGAATGGTTCGCCCAGACGGGGTTGGGCGATCGGGTCACCGAGTGCGACTGGTGGGACGATGTAGAGCTCACGCTGACTCCGGCGCGGGACGGGGAAGAAAAGGAGGGTGCTGCTGCGGCTGCGGCGAAGCCCATCACCGCTCGCTTCTCGTGTCTTCCTAGCCAGCACGGCTCCGGCCGGAGTATGTTTGATCGAGACAGTAGGTTTTTCTCTCTACTTGCCCAAGTATTATGAGAAGATATATGATTTACTAACGTTGAAACCGCACAGCAACACTCTGGTGCGCATGGGCCGTATCCTCGGGGACGCCCTCTGTCCCGGCGTCGCAAAAATCCGTCCTCTTCCTCGGCGACACGGGCTACCGATCAGTCCCGAAGCTGCCGGAGGGCGTGGACGACTACGCGCCGCCGCACGACACCCTGCCCACCAACCCGCAGTTTTCGCAGATCGGCGCGCTGCGCGGACCGTTCGACCTGGGCCTCATCCCGATCGGCGCGTACGCGCCGCGCGCGGCCTTCTCGGGCGTGCACGGCAACCCGTTCGACGCCGTCGAGATGTTCCGCGACACGCGCTGCCGGCGCGCCGTCGGCATCCACTGGGGCACGTTTGTGCTGACCACGGAGGAGCTGCGCGAGCCGCCGCGGTTGTTGAAAGAGGCGCTGAGGCGGAGAGGCATCGCCGAGGAGGGCGTCTTTGACGTGTCCAAGATTGGCGAGACGAGGGAGTACTGAGGGTAGAGAAGTACGAGAGGTCTGGTCGCGGCCTCCGGGTATGGGCGGTGATAGTGTATATTACGACTTATAGAATGGAAAGGTATACTCGGTCGGTCAGGGTGGCGCAAATCATATTTGCGTCTTGCATGGAGGGAAGCATTAGCGTTTGGATTTAAATCATGTTTGTTGCTTGTATACATGCTGTGTATTATAAATAATCAAGTATTTATGTTACTGTTATTATTGAAAGATCTCGCAGTCCTATTTGCTCTAGCTGATTTCCAGACGTAATGCGTCATACTGGACGTATACTGTCGTAGTCAAAACTGCGCTTTCCTACACGTGGATATGGTCAGCAAGGCGCTCCCTCTCTGAGATTACAATAGACAGAGCTTGGGTATTTTTTTTTTTTTACTCACATAGTCCGTGGCATTGTACGGAAGGCTCAAGATGAACGTGTTCTCCCCCGTCACGAGAAGGTCGCTCGGGAACCTGAACTTGTGTCCGATGTTGTAGCAGATGACCGCAGACCGGACGGCGCAGGAGCTGCTCTGGTAGTACCTGATGACTTTGTTTCAGCTCCTCGTTCAACATATTTTTCTCGTGTGTTTAAAAACTTACGGAATCACCCAGGGCTCGAGATCCTCCCCGTTGACATTAATAGTATACTCGAGGTTCGAGTACGGCTCCGAGGCGTTGTACACGTCCGTGTTGCCGGCGGCCGTCTTGGCGCCGGCCAGGAGGACGGTGAAGACGGCCTCGGTGGCATTGTCGGCGTAGTCGGACCGGTCAAAGTCGAACGCGACGGTCCAGTTGTTGACGTTGCCGTCACCGGCGTACGGCTCGGGGCGCAGCGAGTTGCCGTAGCCGCCGAACACGCTCCAGTGCACGTAGTTGAGGTCCGTCGCCGGGTCCGACTCGCCCACCTTGTACGACACGCCCGCGGGGAACTCGTCGACAAAGTCGTAGACCGGCCAGTAGATGCGGTACTCCTCTGGGTGCCGCGGGTGCGTCGCGTCCCGCGCGTAGCCGTGCCGGTACTCGCCGCTGCTCTTGTCGGGCGTGCCGATGCGGAACACCTCGGCGCCGGCGCTGTCCTCGGCCCACTCGACGGCCAGGCTCTGCTCCTCGCCGGCCGCCACCGCGACGTCGTCCTGGACGTAGTCGCCGAACACGCCCGCGGCGTAGACGGTCAGCCGGTACGTGCCGGCCTTGACGCGCGGGATGGCCGCCCGCCCCGTGGCCGCGTCGATCTCGGCCCAGTACTGGTACGCGCCCACGTCGAGGACGTTGTCCTGGAAGTCGACGGCGTTCTGGGCGAGCACGGCGATCGGGTTGGAGGCGCCCTCGGGCAGCGAGATCTGCAAACTCAAAGAGCCGCGCTCCGCCGTCGGCACGTAGTTGGGCACGTGCTGCGCGATGGAGTCGTAGAAGTCGGCGTTCCACGACGAGTTGGCGTACTGCGCGGCGTCGGCGCGGGACTCGAGGATCGTCGTGCCCGCGGGGAGGTGGTTGAAGTAGTAGTAGTGCTGTCATGTCCAATATGAGATTCGAATGTCATGAGTTGAGGGAAGTGCTGTGATACTTACAGGGCCAAATGTCCGGTCGAATCCGTTGGTGATGTTTGGCTGTAAGGATGTGAGCGATGATCGAGTCAAAAGCAATTCAGATGTCCATAATCCGAGTGATAGCTCGATAATAGACTGGCGAGTCAATCCATGTCCAGCGTCGTGTCTTGACTTACCGTCTGATCACCGTGATGGTTCGAGACAATCTACACGTCAATTAGCCAAATGTCAAATAATTACTTGCGTAAGCCCAAGAGACATACATAGTTGTAGACGATACCGTCGACCATTAAGTCGGAGTGCAATGGCCCGCCAAAGTACGTCTCCTTGTTGTTCATGACGAGCCAGGAGCCGTACGTGGAGTTATCCGGCGTCTGAGTTCCGTCGGCAAACCTGGATGTCGGAGGATTTAGTCAAGGCTACACATATATACGGAATAAAAGTTTCAAAAGTATCACTCACTGGCCGTGAACATCATTGTCCCTCCAAGTATCCGAGAACGTGTACTTGGTAAAGTAGTCGGCTTCCTGCTGGACGTAGGCATCGTCGGGCGTGTTGCCGAGGTACCAAGTAGCATCCTCTGCACAGTTTCCAGCACGGTCAGCGTATATTCCTTTGTATTCATTCTCCAACAAGAATATGTTCCAGCAGCAGGGACTCACGAACGACGACCTCGTTGGCTATGGCCTCCTTGCCGGGCAGCGGCGCCCATTGCTCCTCGTTTGTGAGCAGATGCGTCCAGATTTCGGAGTTGGGTCTGAACAGCGTCCGGAATTCTGGTCATTTCGGAGGGTAGTCAGACTTTCCGTTCCAGAATTTCTAGAGCGCATATGGCATACCGCCCAATGCCAGCTGCTTACCTTGCAGGTTTCTCAGAAACGGCGTGGTCGCGTTGTAGTATGCCAGCCTCTCGAACATGTGCACTGTACACTTCCACGTCAGTCATGCCCTCAGACAGTATGTCCCTGACATTATAGGAGACGTATGGGCATATGCTCACATCCTGTCTCGCCGTCCCTCAAGAACCAATACGTCTCCAATACCTGGCCGGTCGCCGGGTACGTATCCGACATCTTGATGCCTCCATATTGCGTGCCGGTCGAGTCCGTCCCGTTGTACAGCTCGTAGCTGGGCGCTGCGCTGCCGGGGGTCCAGAAGCCCGAGGGTACGCAGTAGCAGTCCAGGTAGGGACCGATGCCCGTCGAGCCGGACTTGGTGCCGAGCACTAAGCGAGAGATTCCCAAGTTAGTCGGCCGAAGAGGTTTTCCCAAAAAGATTGCTGCCCGCGACTCACAGTTCTGCCCGTCCAGGGTCAGCGTCTCAACGGACCCAGAGGCCTTGCTCACGCTCGCGTACAGGCGGTCGTTGGCAATGATGAGCTCGGACGAGGTCTCGGTGGCGTTGAGCGCGGCCAAGACGGCGGCCGGCGCGACGGCCACGGATAGAAGCAGACTCCGCATTGTTCGCCGGTCACTATTATACAACAGACGCTGGGCTTTCTATGTCGCAGATAGAGGACTACAAGAGAAAAGAAGCTCGCCCGAGTTCCCAATCGGCTTGGCAGGAATCTTCAGGCGGAGGAGCTTTATATACATTGCCCGTATTGGACTTTTTCGTGTACCCCAGCGATCCCTACCCCAAATGCCCCGGCGGACCCCAAGCAGAGAGAAGACGAACCCATCCATGGAACCCCTGGTTCGTGCCATTCCCCCGGTCCAAATATCGAAAGCTGGGGTAAACCTCTGGATGGAGAAATTATTAGCTGGGGCTATTTCTTCCGGGGGTGACGATCTGCGGGGGAACAATATGGTGGAATGCGGGGGAGAACAAGGGGAAGAAAGACCGGAGCGACTCCTGATGAAGAGAGAGCCAAGACGCTATTTTGTCTGGCAACAGAAGGCATAGAAATTCTGGGAAGATATCTGTTTGAAATATAAGGATCAGGCTTTATTATGGCTTCATATAACTTTCACGATGATATATCTTTCGACACCCATCTAATGAACCCATGAGAAACCAATAGCGTTTGTGGATGATTCAGCTATAAGAAGTCAAACTCGAGACTTTGGAGAGGGTGCTGATGAAAGCTAATAGTCTCTCGGCCCTCGGCGGATCAGCCAGCGAATTTAAAATTGCTTCACAGCTAAAACCTCACCGCATTGGCATCTGCCCCGGGCCATCTTCAGACGTTCTTTGGACACTGCTCGTATCCCCGGTGCTGTACGGGTCCACCTCTTCGCGAAATGCGTCTCTTGCCCCTGACGATTCGCACCTCATTGACGATGAAATGTATGATGTCAGATCCATTCGGTGCTTGCAGCGTTGCCAGAAATTTCATGGGAATTGTAGGAAACCTGCAGACGATATCCTTGATGGTTGGCATTCAAATCAGATATGCCTTGTTCACTTCGAGTCCAGAGCTTTCCAAGTGTTGGCCAAACGGGATACGATGACGTAGAATCACAAAGAGATCTTCCAAGGCGCAATACGGCCATTGGCATGGCAAGGCCAGATTATTCTTCGTGGTGGCGGCCGGATCGAGAGAATAAATTGTACAAACTGAGAAAAGGTATCATTGCTTTAGGTATTTGATGTTGTTCTTTATGCCTGGTCCGCCGTGCTGCTGCCGTACATGAGCCGCTCGACCAAGTCTCCAATGGCCAAGCTACTGGTCAGGCCGGGGCTCTCGATGGCCAGGAGGTTGACCCAGCCCTCAAAGCCGTCCTCCTTCTTGATGTGGAAGTCGTAGAAGCCCTTGCCCTGGCCGACGGCGCCCGCCCGCCCGAGCTTGGGCCGGATCCCCGCGTAGTCGGCCGCCAGCGCGCCCACGTCCACGTTGGGCAGGTACCGGTGGATGGCCTCGACGGCCGCCGGCAGCCGCTCGGCGCTGACCTGCAGGTCCGCCGGGTCGTCCACCCACTCCACGTCGGGGCCGAACCGCACCCGGCCCGCCATGTCGAGCGTCAGGTGCGTGCCGAGCCCGCCGGCGCCGGGCATCGTCATGGGGTAGACGAGCCGCTTCACCTTGGGCTGCGACGCGCCGTACGAGAAGTAGTTGCCCTTGGCGTAGTAGAGCTTGGTGTGGCGCTCGGGCGGCGCGATCATATTGTGCACGTCGGCGGCGCCCAGGCCGGCGCAATTGATGAGCGTCTCGGTCTCGACGGTGCTCTCCTCGCCCGTCGTGCTGTCCCTGACCGTGATCCGCCAGCCGCCGCTGCCGGGCTTGGCGCCGGCGCCGGCGAGGGGCTCGATGGCCGACACGGCCGAGTTGAGGGCCGTCACGCCGCCCTGCTCCTCGAACAGGCCGTGGAGGGCCAGCATGAGCGAGTGCGAATCGACGATGCCCGACGTGGGGCTCTCGAGGATGCCCTTCCGGCCCGTGACCTCGGGGTCCTCGCGGCGGCGCTCCTGCTCGTCGATCCAGCGGGTCGGGACGCCAATGTCGTCGCGGGCAAAGACGTGCAGGCGCTCGAGGGCCTCGCGCTCGTCGTCGGTCTGCGCGACAATCCACTTGCCCGTGTTGCGGTGGGGCACGGCGTGCTTCTCGCAGAAGGCGTAGAGCTGCTCCTTGCCGCGCACGCAGAGCCGCGTCTTGAGCGACGTGGCGCCGTAGTACAGGCCCGCGTGGATGACCTCGCTGTTGCGCGACGACGTCTCGGTGCCCACGTGACCGTGCCTCTCCAGCAGCAGCGTCGTGCTGTCGGGGTGCGCGGCCGCCAACCGCTGTGATACGGCCAAGCCGACCACGCCTCCGCCGATTACAACGTGTGTGAAATCTGCTCTTGCCGGCGATGTGCTGGAGAAGGAACGCCAGGCCGGCGCCCGGGCGCTGCACAGCAATTGGCGACGCAGACTTCCTCCCAGCATCGTAGAATTAATTGGCCTGCGGGAGGGAAAGAAAAAGAGAAAAGCACAAAGAAAAGAAAAAAAGATCTGCCAGTTTGTCTGTCCGTATTAGTGCCGAAAATGGTCTCCGTTATACTCGTTTCCGGACACTGCAATCGTCGCCGGACGAATGACGTGATCCCGGTCATCGGAGATAATAAATGTCGTTCGGATACACTAATTACTTCTTACAGCCATCTTCGCAAGCTAGGTACGGCCGGCATCAGACTTCAATTTATTTCCATTTTATTAAAAGGGTTGCCTTTGCAACGCCATGAGACTTTCATATACGGATCTGTACCTGTACTTATTGCCCTGTTCAAGCACATGCTCTCTGCCCAAAAAGGGACCTCAAAGGAGAACTTTTCTTCAACGCAGGTATCGCAAAAACTCCCAATTCGCCGAAACGGATGTTGCAGATTTGTTCAGAAAAATATACCACCCTGATGCTTGTAATACTCCAAACGCCAATTGCCAAAATGCACAATGCCGCAAATGAAACTCTCGATTAACGCAGTATGATCTCGGGAAAGACCTTGCGTCCTTGCAGGTTCACCTTAAACTCATATACACCGTCCTCGGCGCCGACCCAGCTGTAGACGGTATTAGCTCGCGGCCGTAGGCAAATCAGTGAATAACAAGTTGACGGTGAACTCACAGCGTCTGGCCATCCTCGCTCCACGTGAGCCCGGCTGTATCATCTGGGTTCTGCGTGTGGTCCCGGCTGCTCATTCTCGGTGGATAACTCCTTCGAGTGCCAAACCCACTCAGGTCGTCATTCCAGGCATCGTTGATCACAGGGATCGCCCGACGCGTACGACTGGGCTGAACCCGGACGTTCTCAATCGCAGAGGTCTCGTTTCCCGTGATGTTGTATAGAGCCTCCAGGTCTGCCCACCCAGATGTGAGCCGACCCGAGGGCGCAAAGGGTGGAGCGCCCTCGAAAGGTGGATAGGGCGGTCGAGGCTCGGCTGCTGATGAGTCTTGCTGCTCGTTGTTGCCAGAAGACTGTACCCGATTCAGCGAGGGAGGCGCCACTCCAACTATTCGATCCGTCTCCTGGCTGATTGCCTGCATGATCGAGGTCCTCCTGCGTGGTGTTGGAGCCCGTCGTTCTCGTTCCGCATCCAGTGAGGCCTGACCAAGAGTCGAACGGTGTGTATCTCGGTCACGGCGGTCTCGATCGAGTATGCGAGCAAGCGTTTCGCGCTGTCGTGCAAGTGTAAGCTCAATACGATGCCATGGATCTTCTTCAGACAAGGCTTCTCCAAAGTTCACTTCATCGATATTTAAGGCATCAAAGTTCAAGTCATCAGGACCAACGTTAGCAGATCCTGACGACTCGTTGACGAACAAGTGTTCATATAAGTCCCCAAGAAGAGCAATAGCATTGGCATCAAGAAGACTTGCATCCGATGCGCTTACTCCTCGCCGAGGGCGCGGTCCAGGCGGAGGGGGCGGAGGGGGCGGCTGGGTTCCTACTAAGGAAGACGGTGCCCAAGAACTGGACCTGAATGTACGTGGCGTCTCGGTGGAATGCAGTAGATTGGATTGTCCACTTGTATGCCTGGCTTCAGACGAGACTTGTTCGGGATCCAAAGCACTTGCTTGACCCGAAGGTGTTTGCTGCCTGTCAGAGCCGAACTGGTGATCATCCAAGTTGACTCCATCAGTAGCATATGACGACTCGTTGATGCCCAAGAATCCATCCATGCCATCAAAGCGGCTTGCGCTCGAGGCCCTTACTTCCCGTCGCCAAGGGCGCGGGGCGGGCGGAGGGGACACGGGGGGCAGCACCCCCATCTCTATTGCCATTTGTTGCCATGGACCGACTACACCTCGCGTATTGATGTTCGAGCGCAGTGGATTGGGTTGGCCATTTGCATGTCTGGCTTCAGACGAGACTTGTTCGGGATCCAAGGCACTTGCTTGGCTCAAAGGTGCATGCTGCCTGTCAGGGTCGGGCAGGTGCAGGAAATAAGAATCATACATGTTGCGTTCATCCTCTCCCAACACATAATCGACATACATGTCCCCTGGAATAGACGCACTTGGCTGAATGAAAGGTGCTTGCGGTGGCACACTTACGCGTTCTGCCCACAAATGGGGCCTCCAGGAGGAGCTTGCCCGCAGATCCTCGGCGATGAGATCTCGAGCATCTCGCGTGTCACGAGCCTCTCTTCGGCGGCGTTCGTTTGTTACTGCATCGAGTATGGCTGTTTCTTCCGGCGAAAATGGGCGGTTGACTCGGCTGGTGACATCGGAATTCATCGACAGGTGCGGCGGTGGTTGTGGCGAGCTCGCCTGACTGAGCAATCGTGCAAGGTGCATGTTACTGCCTGACCTTGGGCTGCGCTCATTTCTCTGCTCTAGTAAGCGAGGATCGATCGTGCTTCTGTCGGTTAGTGAAAGATGTTCATAGTCCTCCTTCCGATCCAGAATGACCGTCTGCCTTTGTGCGAACTTGCTTCGTGCGTCGGCAATACCAATGCGCCCTCGGTGCTCGGTCCATGCCAGCAGGTCGTACGGGCCCGGACAGAATGCCATATCTCGCACGGCACCGTGAACCTCGGGATGCCGACTTGTTGTGAACGCGGCAACAAGTGGGTCTGCGTCTGGCGTTTGCAAAGCTGCTGTGTCGAACACTCTGATGGTGCCGTTCTGAACGCCGACAGCTAGGAACCGTCCAGAAGGCGAGAAGGAAGCCGCGAAAGAACCTCTGCAATCATCGCGCGCATCTTTTGCTGGAGACTCGAGGCGCACCCGGGGAAGTGACTTCCATTCGTATGACTCGTCCCCAATCCTGCCCTTGGTGCTAGTAGGCTTCCGCGCATGCAGGTACAGAAATGGATCATCACAGATGCTAGCCAGCAAAGTGCCGTCTGGGGATATCAAGCTCCTGTTGACACAATCTGGCAGCTTGATCTCGTCAAAGAACTCGGATTCGTGCAAGCCCACAATCGTCACTGTCTTGTCGTTGTTGGATAAGACAGCAACGGGCGTGGCGTAGTGGCCGTCCCTCGCCGGGAAAAGTGATGTGGCCTTGGGCGGCTCCCATATCGTGATGCAGTTGACGCGCTCGGTGCCGTATTTGTGGCTGGATGATGTCCACGACTTGGCCGGGCCATTCAGTCTCTGCTCTAGCAGATTGAACATGTCTCTGCTGAAGGACGAACTCAGGGCAGCATCTTGCCCCGGAGGCGACTCGAGCGAGCGAAGCTGGGATTGGAAGTTGCTGCTGAGAGCATCGTCAACATTCGTGCGACTTCTGATCTCGTCGCCTCCATGTTGATTGGCGTCCTTGATGACGGCAAACTCGCCGTACTCGCCACCGCAGCAGACAAAGCCTCCCTGGGCAGCCAAGCACCTTGGAGGGAAGCCCAGGACGTGGATAGTCTCGGACTCGCACGTATCTGCGGTCAGTCGTGTGATGTGGTTATTCTCGGCGCCGCTCGGGAAGTAAAGGGTGCCGTTGCCTTCGGCGCTGATCAAGGAGCGCAGTTGCCAATGCCTGTCAGCGCCGATTAGTCATGGTGTAGCTATGGGATTTGAAACGGCATCGAGGGTTCGGTTTGAACATACCATGGGGCAATATTGGTGCGGAAGTGTTTGCGCCCGCTTTTGAGAATCAGATTCTCGCTTGGCCAGCAGCTACACATGGTTAGCGAATGCGTCGCCGACAGAGATGTGGTTCAATGTCGGGATAGTCCAGTACGTACTTGTCCTTGGACGGGAGGACCATTTTGCCGGGCAATGGCGATGGTCAGCCGAGTAGTGTTTGCTCATCAAGTCGCGTGAGAAATGGCAAGTGTGCAGCAGCCGAGTTGGTGGCTAGTAGGCCGGCTGGTGGGAGACAAAGGATGATTCCGCGAGGTTGAAGTTGTGGCGATGCAGCTTTGGCAGCTAATCGAGGCGCGGCAGGGAGAGCTGGTCTTGTCGCCAGGGGGGTTGGATGGAGCGCCGATTCACTTGTGCAAAAGCCGGCGGCAGGTCCAAGATGTTTGGCGGGGTGCTGTGAATGGATTTCAGGAACAAAGCAGTTGTTGAATAAAATGTCCATTCAGTTGCAGGTGTAGGTACCAAGTAGAGAAGTGAAGCTTATGACGTCCTTACCTAGTCAAGGTGCACGGTAGCGCCAATCGCATCGAGCCTAATACAACATGTTACAGTCAACATTGAGTAATAATAGAGTGACGGTGCGACAACATGGACATTCACCACGAATTGAACATGTATGGAGATCCATATTTTCTTGATTATTTATTCCTTTTGGCGCAAAACGAGGTGAAAACGCCAGGACACCGATCTTGTGTTACGACTAAAACATGTGCTCTGACTCTCCATGCCTCCAAACTCTAGATGTTCTGCCGCAGAAAGTGGCTGCTTTTTTTGGTTGATACTGCTACACGCAAAACAGGTGCTTTTGCGATCATCGACAATGCGAGGGAAGGCCGACGTTTGCGCTTCAATTTATTATCAGATTTCGATCTGCCATGGTGACAGAAGTTCCCGTGACATGAGAGCGCATTGCCGATGCTTTCAAAAGATCCAAGTGGCACTGGAAGCTTCTCGTACAAATAAACCACGAGGCGACCTTGAGCTCGAGTGGTGATGCTTGTTGGTTGTGGCTTGTTGATGTCTTGAGGCTCTTGGCCACATGCCGGGCGTGGCTGAAGCTACATTACCTAGGTAGGGTGCTGCTGCAGTGGGTTCTGGGCAGCTCCGGTTGGGCGAACCGATAAATGCACGAGATGCGCGATTGCTGGCTCGGGTTACGTAGCTGCTAGTCCCAGCCAGACCCCATATTCTGCTGCTTGGTGTTCAAGCTGGAATCCACATGCAGCGGCATATCGATAAAAAGCTCGGGATGGAATCCGATGAAGAGGTTGAAGTAAACAAGAGTATTGAAATTCAATAATAGGGTGCATTCACTTTAAGGGTTCATGATAGCAGGCATACTGTACCTACTTGATGCACATGTCGACGGGACATTTTCTAGACAGACGATATCGGGACTCCGGGGAATATAGCACGTCACCATTGCTAGTTGAACAGAATTCGTCGCGTCTCATGGCATGCAGTCAGGTACTCCCGTACGCGCCGGTTGAAAGTGAACGAACAGAGTCACGGGCGCGCATTCTTCATGATAGTATGTAATAAAAGTTGTCGACGAAGCCCGGTAATGCCGCCCCGTCTCCCGCGTCGACCCGAGGTCCCCTGCAAAAGCTGGGCGAGTTTTTGGCGTGCCGTCTCCCCATTCGGTGGCAGTAGATGGAAAACTGTAGAATCAGGCGAGGAGCTAGACATCGTCGCTAGCTCCAGACTCCAGCGTCCAGTCAGTCGCCCAGTGCTTAAAAAACCCGACTAGACTTGGACGGCGGCCTGTGGCCCGTGCTGCATCTCCAAAAATTTCTAGTAGAAATTTTCACCAGTTCGACTCGGAGCCCTTCTACATAACCAGTCCTCCTCGTCACTCCGATCCATTACGCCCATTTTTCCTCAAATCAAACCCAATCCTCCTGTAAACTACAATCCCTCTTCTCCTTCTCCCATCGCGTATTCCTTTTCTTCTCGAGACTTGTTTTCAACTCTCTTTGTAATTTAAATCCACATCACACAAACGCCGCCAACATGCTGCCCGCGCGTTTTTCCAGAGCTGTAAGTCGCCTCGCCCTGTTTACACCTGTACTGCAGTCGCCTTCCACTGCAGTATATCTCTCAAACATGGCAATCTTCGGGCATTGACTGACATGTTCCTCTTCTCTACAGCTTCCCCGGGCAACCACATCGGCAGCAAGATGGGCTGCGCCGATGCGCAAGCCTCTCGGCTCCAGCTTTGCTCGTTATGAGTCGACAGAGGGAAAGGTCACCGGTTCCGTGATCGGTATCGATCTGGGTATGTTTCAATCATCTCGATAACTTCCCCACCGCTGGGCGCGTCGCTGACTTGAAATATCATAGGTACCACCAACTCCGCCGTTGCCATCATGGAGGGCAAGGTTCCCAAGATCATTGAGAACTCCGAGGGTAAGCTCCAGTCCCGTCCCCACTCCCTTGTTTCGACAATTCGCTCACAATATTCCTTCCAACAGGTGCCAGAACCACCCCATCAGTAGTCGCATTCGCCCAGGACGGTGAGCGGTTAGTCGGTGTCGCTGCCAAGCGCCAGGCTGTCGTCAACCCCGAGAACACACTCTTCGCTACCAAGCGTTTGATCGGAAGAAAGTTCACCGACGCTGAGGTCCAGCGCGATATCAAGGAGGTTCCTTACAAGATTGTTCAGCACACCAACGGCGACGCTTGGGTCGAGGCTCGTGGCCAGAAGTACTCCCCCTCGCAAGTCGGTGGTTTTGTGCTCAACAAGATGAAGGAGACTGCTGAGGCCTACCTGAGCAAGCCCGTCAAGAACGCTGTTGTCACCGTCCCCGCCTACTTCAACGACTCGCAACGTCAGGCCACCAAGGACGCCGGTCAGATTTCTGGCCTGAACGTCCTCCGTGTTGTCAACGAGCCTACTGCTGCTGCCCTCGCCTACGGTCTTGAGAAGGAGGCCGACCGCGTTGTCGCTGTCTACGATCTTGGTGGTGGTACCTTCGATATCTCCGTTCTGGAGATCCAGAACGGTGTCTTCGAGGTCAAGTCTACCAACGGTGACACCCACTTGGGTGGTGAGGATTTCGATATTCGCCTGGTCCGCCACCTGGTTGATGCTTTCAAGAAGGACTCTGGCATTGATCTGTCCGGTGACCGCATGGCTATCCAGAGAATTCGTGAGGCCGCCGAGAAGGCCAAGATCGAGCTTTCTTCCTCCCTCCAGACCGACATCTCCCTGCCTTTCATCACTGCCGACGCTTCCGGCCCCAAGCACATCAACTCCAAGATGACCCGTGCTGAGCTCGAGCGCATGATGGACCCCCTCATCACCAAGACCATTGAGCCCGTTCGCAAGGCCCTCAAGGATGCCGGCCTCCAGGCCAAGGACATCCAGGAGGTTATCCTGGTCGGTGGTATGACCCGTATGCCCAAGGTTTCCGAGTCCGTCAAGAGCATCTTCGGCCGTGACCCCGCCAAGTCCGTCAACCCCGACGAGGCTGTCGCCATTGGTGCCGCCATCCAGGGTGCTGTCCTGTCTGGTGAGGTCAAGGACCTTCTGCTCCTTGATGTCACTCCTCTTTCCCTCGGTATTGAGACTCTCGGTGGTGTCTTCACCCGCCTGATCAACCGCAACACCACCATTCCCACCAAGAAGTCCCAGGTCTTCTCCACCGCTGCCGACTTCCAGACCGCCGTCGAGATCAAGGTCTACCAGGGTGAGCGTGAGCTCGTCAGAGACAACAAGCTGTTGGGCAACTTCCAGCTCGTTGGTATCCCCCCTGCCCACCGTGGTGTCCCCCAGGTCGAGGTCACCTTCGACATTGACGCCGACTCCATTGTCCACGTCCACGCCAAAGACAAGTCCACCAACAAGGACCAGTCCATCACTATTGCCTCTGGCTCCGGTCTCTCCGAGTCCGAGATTGAGCAGATGGTTCAGGACTCTGAGAAGTACGCCGAGGCCGACAAGGAGCGCAAGGGTGCCATTGAGGCTGCCAACCACGCCGACAGCGCCCTTAACGACACCGAGAAGGCTCTCAACGAGTTCGCCGACAGACTCGACAAGGCCGAGGCTGACTCCATCCGCGAGAAGATCACCACCCTCCGCGAGTTCGTCAGCAAGAGCCAGGCCGGCGAGGGCACTGCCACCGCTGCCGAGATCAAGGAGAAGACCGACGACCTCCGCATGGCCAGCTTGAAGGTCTTTGACAAGATGCACAAGGGCCCCGAGGGTGGCGAGAGCTCCGAGGCCAAGCCTGAGGACGAGAAGAAGCCGTAAAATACCCACCTGAAGCCTTTTTCTCTCTTTCTTGTTTAGATACCACCATATGAGGTGGGGGATTGCGAAGCATCTCACTTCATATTTGTACTTTTTCATGTACTCATAGTGCCGCTCTTCTGTTTCAGCCACGTTTCCGGAGATTGAATGTGTTGATAAATTGCGGACTGGATTGGGGCGTTCTGAGATGACATCAAAAGCTTTTTTGCCTGTCCGTTGGAAGATATTTTTTCTCCAACGCGGTTTCTGATGATATGAATGGCAGCATCTGGATGGGCGGCTCAAGGTCGAGCTTGTGTAAATAAAGGGCGCGGCGTATAGCATTCACAAAAGAATAATAATGAATCCCCTCTCAAGTTATATCAAGAGTTGTTTAATTGATTTCAAGTGATTTATTCTAACTAAGCTTTGAAGGAAAATAACAAAAACCTCGATGAATCATGTACATAACTCCTAGACATCCCAACTTTCATCACAAGTACTACTCAAGACGACTCCTCACAAAACGCCATACTCTTCTCGCGCACGGCGGGGTCCATGGCCCGGACCATGGCGGCCAGGTCGGCAGGCCTCTCGGCGATGGAGACGAGCATGCCGCCCTCCATGTGCCAGGCGACGTGGCAGTGCAGGGCCCAGAGGCCCGGGTTGTCGGCGGCGAAGCGCAGGACGACGTGGCTCTGCGCCGGCACCGTCACCGTGTCGCGCCGCATCGGGTTGCGCAGGTTCCAGCGCGTCCCGTTGGGCCGGGCGCCGTAGGGCCCCGGGCCCCAGCCTACGATCTGGAAGGTGTGGCCGCTGACGATTTTGTTAGAATATCTTGTGGCGGTCGTTGGGTGGTGATGGGTTCGGGGACGACAGAGATCATGTAACGGGAGTAGAAGAAATGTCAACAGGAGAAGGTGAATAGAATTCGACGTACTGCATGTGCCACGGATGCTCCATGGCGTCCTTCGAGTTGATGACGATCTGTACGCCCTTGTCCGCCTCGGGGACGAGCAGGACCTGCTGGTTCAGGCCAAAGTCCCAGCTGTGGTACGAGCCCTCCTTGCTGGCGTCAAAGTCCTGGTCGACTGCTTTCCATAGCGTGGCGTTGTTCTGCATTGGCATGTACGCTGTCTGTGGAGGAGTCAGAATAAAAAGAACGTCAGCAATCCATCGGCCATTGTTGTTGTTGTTGTTTTTTTCCCCAACTGGAAAGATGAATTTGCTCTCGTAGATACCCATCCCCGAGCATGAATATTGGAAAGTATCGTATTTGACTCACCTTGTTGATAAAAATACGATTCACGTCCTGCGCCTGTCTAAACGCGTACTCAACGTAGTGGTAATTCTTCTCCCCGACCTCGACGGCGTCCATCTCCCGCACGGGCCGCGGCATGTCGAAGGGCATGTCGTCGCAGCCCTCCCAGACGTCGCCCCGTACGCCATTGTTCTCGACGCCGTACGGATTCGAGACGTTGCCCGCGGCGCCCACGGGCTCGGCGTCCGGATCAGTCCCGTCGTACGACAGCACGCCCCGGGTCTCGTACCCGCCGCTCGCGAGCCCGGCCGGCGCGTACGGCGCGTACGGCAGGAAGCACGTCCGCGGCAGTGTGGCGCGCATGTAGTAGCTCCCCGGGGCTTGGTCCGCGGCCAGGACGACGGAGACGCGCTGGCCGACGTTGAGGTAGACGCCGCGGGCCGGGATGGGCTCGACCTCGACGCCGTCGAGCTCGACGACGGCCAGCGTGTGGTTGTCGACGCTGAACCAGTAGCTCAGGAACGACGAGCTGTTGATCAGCCGCAGCCGGACGCGCTGGCCCTGCCGCACGCTGGTGCGGTAGAGCTGCCCGCCCGTGCAGTTGACCGGCAGCAGGGCGGCCGGGTCGGGCGGGTATGTCGTCGACTCGACGGAGCAGTTGTAAGTGTTCTGTCCGTTGAGCAGGATGTTGTCCGGGAGCGGTTCGACTCCGGACTCGTCGGGGACCCATGCTGATGTCGAGTTCAGGTAACTTTCAAGAAGCTGTTTTCAACATCAGCATTGCCATCAGTGCATGTCCGCGGATTAGAGGAGTCATACCACCGAGCCATGAGTGTGATACAGGTCGCTGACAAAGATGATCCTCTCCTCATCGGTTTCTGGTACTCTCTCATCCGGATCTCTTATGACAATCGGTCCATAAACGCCATCGGTGTACTGCACGCCGAGATGGGCATGCCACCAATACGTTCCCCTCTGATCCTCGACGACGAACTCGTACGTAAAGTTCTGGCCCGGCGGAATGCCGCACTGGGAGATGCCCGCAACGCCGTCCATCCAAGACGACCCGCGCTGATTTATCCCGTGCCAATGGATGGTAGTGCTGCGGTCTGGCATCATATTATTGACCTGCACGCGTATCGTGTCGTCAATGTTGGCCTCAATCAGGGGGCCCGGTGATTGTCCGTTGACAAGTATCATGGGCTTCTGGAAGCCGTCGGGGGCGGCGAGGGTGTGACTGATGTTGAATTCATATTGACGTACCAGCGACTGATTCGCTGCCACAAACGTTTTGAGATGGAGCTCGTTGTTATTGATCAAATTCTCATTTGACATGGTCAAGTCCTCCAGAGCCCCGTGGTACGTGCCGTGATTCGAGTGGTGTCGCTCGCATATTGGTCCGAAAAAGCCAATATACATAACTAGGCTTGACAGCATGACACCGGCCAAGATGATATAAAATCGATTGTCCCCGAGATTCCGCTCTGCGTCTGTCTCTTCGACATATGCCGTTTTGGTCGACATGCTTGTGTCCGTATCGCATGTTGACCTGCTCGCAACGAATTGGACATCTCCTTCAATCAGGCGGGATGTGCTGCCGGATGACCTGTGACCGCGCATGGTGTCGTGTAGTAAAACTCGGGTTTGCAGACATGATGAGTGGCGTAATTCTCTAGTAGTGGTGTATTCTGGCAAGGGATGAAGAATGGCTTCAAGCCGTTCATTCCTGAGTTGCCCTTTCATGGACGCCACTTGCACGCTATTAGACCGCTGACTCACCTGAGAAGGCAATAATATTTTCCCTTGATCAACATGAATTGGTATCTTAGTCTGAAGCTTTGATTGTTTTTATTACGTCGAGGTTGAACTGATGGCCGCTAATACCTGGATAAAAGTTGTAACTAGTAGGCAATCCTCAACCACGACCAAAGCCAAACCATCCCTTCTTCTTTGGCGTATCCTGCCCCGTTTCCTGCTTTTCCTGTGTTGGCGCGGCAGCAGGCGCTTGGCCTGGATAGTCAATGTAGTTCCAGGCGACATCGAAGAACAGAGGCTTGACGGGAATCGACTCCATCTTGGGTGGATAAGATACCAAGTTCTCCAGATCAGCACCCTCGGTAGGATACTCAAAGAGCCGCTCTACCAGAGGACCGTTTGACTTGGCACCCGAAGACTGCGATTTCGCCTTGATGTTGTCAATCTCTACAAGTGCACGGGAGCGCTGCAGCTCGCCCTTGAGCAGATTGGACAAGAACTGGACGTCGCTGTCGCGAATCTCAATGTTCAGCGGCGCACCATCCTCCGCGGTCGACATGTGACCCGACAAGACTGCCGCCGAGGATTGACACTCATTGAGCGCAAACTTGATCAGGGCCAACGCATTGACAGAGTTTCCAGCAAGCGAATGAGAACGTGCTATGGATAGACACCTAGTGATATGGTTAGTCAGGGGTAGCGCACCAACGGTTGATTATGAGACTTACTTCAGAGCATGGAAATACTTGTAGGTCGCGTCCAACTGCTTTTCGAGATCTTCGTCCGCAGCAACGCCAGGCAGCTCTTTGATCGATTCCAGACTTTGCAACGTCGCATCGTATAGGACGAGCTTCTCCTTGAGACGGGCAATCTGTCGACCCGGCGCTTCGTGCTTTGGCTTTTTCGCACCTGCCTCCTTTTCCGTTTCCTTCTTGGCTTTCCGGGTAGTGTTGGGTGCCGAGTCCAGCAGAGCACCGTCGTGGTCACCGCTCAGGACACGGTTACGTCCGATTCTCCAGCTGATCATTTGGTAGTTGACAGCCGTTCTCGTGATTTGCAGGCCTTGAGTTCGCGGGTCGTTCTGCGACACGCCTTCCTCCTTCAACTCATCAATGGCATGTTTGGTAATATCTGCGGCATCTTGACTAGCAATAAGCACTCCGTCATAGGCTGCAGCCATCTCTTTAGGAAGGACTACATCCGACGAAGCCAGTCTTTCGGCGAGGCGCGCAGTCGCAGCCTCGGTCGATGAGAGAGCGACAGCGATGGCAGCATCCTCGATCTTCACCTTTCTCGATCTCCAATCGATAGTCTGCGGGGCGCTCGGTGCATCGGTCTGGTCCTTCTGCGCATCTGCGCCACTCTGCTTCAAGAGACTCGAGTCTAGAGTGTTGACCTGTTCCGTCAAGGCGCTGTCCGACGGGAAAGCCTTTCTGGCGATGGTCGGGATGGCCTGTGTTCGCGGGATCTTGAGCTGGTAGGCGGCATAGCGTATGGATGGATCGATGGTCTCGGAAAGCAAGTCCTTGACAGTGTCGGGACTTTTGACCGAGCTCAAGGCGCTGTATATTATGCGTGCCACAGCGTAGCTCCTGAGACACGGCTCCCATCTCTGTCTCTCAAAGTTCTCGGCGCCCCTGAGCAGGGCAGCATATGCCTTGACTTCAAGCTGGTCGATGTTATTGGCCCCCGTGGCACTGCTTGCCGACAACAAATCGACGAGACGGTCGGCGATGCGTGCTGCCTTGTTGAGCCTCGAGATGATGTGTATGCGGGTTCGGCCGGTAATTCCCTTGGCGTCTGTCGAATGCGCAGCCTTCAGCTCCATGGCGTGAGCCCAATCGCGCTCCGCGGTGAGCAGGACAAGGTGTAGGTAGGCATGATCCTCGGCGATGCGCTCAGACGTGACCTCGCTGTAGTCGCCCTTCTTGGAGTATTTGCCACGGCTCTTGACCGAGATATTCAACCTCCTTCGACAGCTCAAAAGCTTCTTGGCCAGCTGCTTGTGGTAGGTGGAGTAGTCTCCGTAGAGGAGCGCCTGGTTCCTGGCGGACACGACGAAGCTGGTGATATCCATGGCAGTCGATCAGGCTCGCAATTGACCGACCAGAGAGGAAACAGAACTCGTCACGATACGAGCCCGGGCCACGAGAACGTCGGTTGGAGTATATAGTCGAGACAGACAACTGAAATCGTTGCAAGCTGCCGAGGTTTACCGTTTACGTGTGCAATTGTCAACTCGCAAGTCACCTCACCCTAGGCGGCGTTTGGTGGGGTTGATGACTTGATCTCTCAGCCCAAAATTCCGTCCTTGGGGGTGAGCTTGTCAATTAAGTGGGATGTCCGTCAGACAACTGGCACAGCTTCAGTCAGCGACGGCGCCAGGTGTGTCCCTTCGTATCAGTGGTTAAAGGCCCCTCATTGGGCGTCCGTAGTGCTGGGTAGCGCAAGGGGTTCCACTGCACGTCTCTGATGCCACAGCCTGTCTCGCCTGTGGCTGCCCCTGCTGTAGCGAGTGTAGGTAGGTTGGCGAGGTAGTAGGTATGGGTAGCTCGAATCGGTCGACATCGGCCTAGTCGGCGCAACGAGGCCCGCCCCGGTCAAAGAGAAAATCAATGATCCTTGGAGTGCTTCCGCGCCACTACTACAATTTTATCGACCGAGTGATAGCTTCTCACCGCAAACGCGTGAAGCCCTTCCATGAGCCAGAGACTCTTCGGAGCCAATCGCCATTCTAATGAGTCTGTTCTGCCGTCGCCTTCCTACAATTTGTCAAAGGCGCGCATCATGATTGGTTGTCAGTATTACTTAGGAACACTGCAGATATTTCGTTCGTGGTTTTGACATTCGTCTTTCCTCTAGCCGGTCTGAGATTGCCATGACGATTTTCTCCTCGACAACAACCACGCTCTCCTCCCACTCCTCCAAAAACCAGCAAGTCTGCCATCGGCTCATCGACGGCAAAGGTGGCGACCTGCTACATAGCTTCTCCAATGCTGGAGAAGACAGCGGCGAGCCTCGAACCTTGCGGCCTACAGCGAGTCCTTCCCGGTGCCAACAAGTCGTTCAAGAGCAGGCGACAACTCCATACTACTTTTTGGCAGCATGGCGCTGCTGATGTCGAGCTCACCAGTGCTTGGCAGGTCTTGATGCATGGTGTTTTCGACTCCAGTTTGGATACTCGTCCTGCGACCTCGCCTACCGCCAGCGTTGACCCGAGACATCCTGCACTCCGTGCTTCTACCTTCTTGTTGGATTTCCTCTATCCTACCGGATCTCTCAGCTTTCTACGTCGCTTCAGCCCAGTCCTTTCCGATCGCCTCGATCTGAATAAACCCGCTTCGACGTTCGCCAGGGTTAGTCCTCGACTATACAGTTCTTCAGCTTCTGCTTCCAATCCTGAGACTACGCAAGCCGATGGGACGCAGCCAGTCGAACAAGTCCCCGCGGCAGGCGATTCGCCCGAGTCCAACAATGGCAGAGAGAACCACACTCAGGAATTGGAGAGGCTGCTGGGTTTGAACGACCCCGAAGGTGCTGATCAATTGTGGCATCACTACACTTCATTGGACCATAATTCGAAACGGCAATATATACGGCGGGTGGTGATTTTCTTATCAAAAACAAAACGCGCCACAGATTCATGGAAGATATCTGAGCTCTTTCAGCAGCTCGAACCGAGCCAATGGGATAGCCAAACCTTCCTGACAGGGCTCGAGGCCGAGCTGATCCTGCAGAACAATCAGCAGGCTCAGATCATTTTTGAAAAGGGACTAGAGAATGTCAACATGGGTCAATCGTCACTTCAAGATGCATTAGATCTCATACTCGCAGCTTCTCTGAAAAGCTCCTCAAGGGACCTCCTATGGGGAACGTGGAAACTTTATGACAAAATAACAGCGCGCCTGGATCTCGACGCAATCTTTCGACAGCTGCACCATGTACGGTCACTACCTCGCCTTGGGGATGTCGTCCTTGAGCTCAGGCCGTATCTCAGAAGGGCTAGAAGAGCTCTCCCGGGCCATGCATCATTAAGGAAGCTCCTCGTCCGGTGCGCGGTACTAATGTGCCCCGACCGTCAAGTTCTGGAATTGCTGAGCATGACGAATGATCCAGTAGCATACGACAGCTTCCTCCTCAACTCGGCTTATACACCAGAAAAGCGTAAAGTCTTGATAACACAAGTATACAAGCTTTACAGAGACCTCCCGCAGGCCTGTCCAAGCCATGCCGCCCTCCACACGGTATTTCATGCATACAAGTCCATGCTCAGGCGTGAAGATAAACTCCCTGGTATGGAAATGCTCTGGGCTGATTGGTTGAGGTTTCACCAGACCCCTTCAAGGCGCGCTTACCAATGGTATCTGGCGTTTTATGCGTCAATGGGGGACAAGAGGTGGGTATACAAGCTATGGCACGAATACACCAAGACTCATGGGGAGAATCTGATTCAGGAGGGTGGCGACACGTTTGCACATCTCCTTCAGGTGCATGCTGTCCGTCAAGAGGTTTCCGAGGCCCAGCGTATATTCAATGAGATCTCGACCAAATTCCGCCTAGAGCCTGATCGATATTGCTGGTGCATTCTTCTCAATGCATATGCCAAGGCGGGCGACTACGAAGGTGCGATTACGACTTTCAGAAATCTCTGCGACAGACTCGGAAGCATGGACCGAGTCAGCGTCGGTACTTTGATGCAAATGGCTGCGGAAAGAGGCGATCTAGGATTTACTCTCGACCTCTACCGGAACGCTCGGCGCCAGGGCGTTCCGACGAACGACATTGCTATTCTCGGCAGCCTCGTTGAGGCATACTGTCAAAACGATCTATTCCGAGAAGCGGAAGATCTATGTGCTCGCGCTGCTATCAAGGGCCTCAGGGAGCCCCGTCTTTGGAACAGGATCGTACATGCCTTTGGTCTCCGACGCAATCTTGCTGGCATCAACAAACTCCTGAATCGCATGACGGAGCTAGGCGTGCCCTACAATGCATATACCTACCAGGAACTCCTTATGGGACTTTCGCTCTGCAAGCAGTCTCAACATGCACTGCATCTATTGGCTGTTGCTGTCAAGGACGGCGCCTTTGAGGTAAATGAAGGGCACTTCCACACTGTCATGGGAGCCTTTATCAAGACTGGTGAAGGTGATCTGGCCGTGGAGATGCACAAGTTGATGCAAAAGAGCGGATTCCAGGAATCAGGTGAAAGTCTTATTGCGCTGATGACCGCTTTCGGGCAGTGGTCGCGACTACCACACAAGAGGAGGCAGGGCCATTCCGAGCAGACACTCTTGGGAACTGCATTGCGTCGATTCTACAAGGTGTACGGCATTCAACGGAAAGCGAAAGACGGCCCTTCACTTAAGTCTCCAGCTCCGTCACAGCCTCCCACCCTCGGCCACCTCCTTCAGCCGAGCAATGCGGCCTTCCAGTTCAGCAGGATGGTCTACCTCTTTACGCAAATGAGGGATCGAGCACAAGTGCAAGAACTTGTCCGACTCTATCGCTACGTGGCTTATGGAGACGCAGATTCCACCGAGCCACTGCCCATCCAAATGCTGAACAGCATCATGTGGTCAGACGTGTTGGATCGAAACTACGACGCTTTACAACAGAGCTGGAACACTGCATTGGCCTTGGCTAAGGAGGGTGCTGTATCAGCCGAGTGGTCGGCAGGCTTTACCAACAGTAAGAAGGTCTCTACTCGCTTCCGCTTCATCCTCAGCGAAGGTGTCAAGGCTATGCAGACCATGTACATCGAACAAGGAGACGGTCTGGCCCTGCAGAAACTCTTGGTCAAGGTCAGGCGCGCAGGCTTTGAGATCGACGCCAAGAACTGGAACCTGCACGTCCAAGGTCTCATCCAGTGCCATCTCTACAAGGAGGCCTTCGACGTGTGCGAGCGGTGGCTCATGCCGAACTGGACGGGCTGGGCCACAGCCCGCCAGCGCGCGCCCATGAAGAATGCGATCCCGCTGGACCTGCGGCGCAAGGGCACCTCGCCGCGGCACCTCCGCCCCGTCTCGCACACGCTCTACCACCTCGCCAAGGGCTACATTGAGCTGGACAAGATGGCGCCCTGGTCCGCCGAGACGGCCAACATGATGGCCCGCATCAAGGTCGACTGCCCCCGCTGCTACCGCGCCATCAGCACCATGAGCCGCAACGCCTCCGCCCTGGAGCAGCAGATCCTCGGCGACCACGAGACGCCCATGCCCGTCGACGACGAATACGACGACCAGGAGTACGACGTGTCGGCCGATGATGCCGAGTACGGGGACGAGTCTGACGGCGAGTCCGACGGGGCCAGGGGCGCCGATGAGGACGACTTGTCGGTTCCCGAGGCGGTGACGCCCATCGAGAAGAGCCTGTAATCGTACCACTCCGCCTGGAACAGCATATCAGAGCCAACGGCCGTGATGCTTTTGTACATATGTCGATTGTATTAGAATTGTTACTACCACCCCTCATAGACTGAGTTGAGCACCGGCTCTTCACATAGACCTAGGAAAGCACGCTGGCTGGCTTGTAGATTATATCACTCTGTAGAAATCTGTATGGATATCTTTTTTTGATTTATTAGCCAGACTTTCATGGCCATTACTATCGAGTAACTCGGGTGCCGTCATACTTCTAATTTAGTATTACAATACCGCCAAGCGTTCATCTGGAGAGTCGACGGCCTCCTCTTAGGTCAGGTCAGTTCAGCCAGATATTTTCGAACTGCCACCGTTTCGATCGGTAGGCATCGGCATCGAGTAGTGACATTTGTCATGTCATGGACCATCCATGGCCTGTTTCCTGTCCCTTCCAGGGCCATCCATTCAAGAACTAATGCATGAGGCGCTGCGTACACAAAACATGATGTGCTTAATAGGTCATAGCATGCTGGGCTTCATCACCTCCGAGAGTCATAAAAGGCGTAATTCACTCTTCCTTGGAGGTAGCAGCCGCAACAGGTGCTGCTGGTGTACTTCCACCTGCGGCCTCCTCAGAAACCGTCTGAGATTGTAGAAGCTGAGAAGATTGCACCGGTTCTCTCGTGATTGCCGATGCCGTTTGTGCCTCGGTCAGCTGCCGCTCTGTGCCATATCAGTAAGAAGTCATTGGCCAAGCAAAATAGGTTGCTTACCGAGTTCTCTAATCCGGTGACGGAGCATTTGGTTCTCCCTGACGAGCGATTGTGTTTCCGCCTGATAGAAGGCACTCTCGTCGCGGCCGCTCAGGAGCGAGGGATCGCTGATGTCACCACCACTTATCGAGCCGGATCTCATGCGGGTGGACGAGGCTCGCCGGCTGGGCGTGCGCGACGTTCGCAGATCGGTCCTGCCGATGTCGAAAGAGCCGCGGGGCAGGGTCGGCGATCGGGGGGTCGAAATGGAAGACGTTCTCGGGTGGATGGACGTACCGGGCGGGATGATGGAGGCAGAGCGCTCCGAGGCAGGAGTAGTAGAATCGTCAGCCACCACGGCGCTCTGGCTCTGTCCACCCTGGTTCGACTGCAGCTGCTGGAGCTCGAGCTGCTGGCGGCGGATCATCTGTAGCAGTCGGTTTACCTGGGCTTCCTGCTCGGCCTCGAGCTCCTGGTGAAGTTCTCCCAAGCTCGGCGTTCGGTTGTGGTGGGGGTCGCGGGCGGCCAGGAGAGGCGAACCAGACAGCGGCCTGGGGCTCACGCCGCTGCCGCCGACGCCACCGGGTCCTTCTTGCATTTCGCCAGGTGCGGGTAGACTGGGGTCGTTGAGCTGGAGGTTCATGAGGACGGTAGATCGGCGGCGGCCGGCGGGTGATTGCTGGCCTCGGGTGTTGGAGCTACTTGACGATCCTGCAAGAGTTGTTAGAGATGATCAACTAGGCAGGCAAGCAAAACGGTTCAGAGTGTAACAAAAAGAACAGAATCTTACGTCGCTGGAGTCCAGCATTCATGGTAGCTGCTGCTTGCAAGGAAATCGACTGCGATCGGGAAGCAGGCGGCGGAGAGTCGGTGCCTCCCAAGGGAGCCGAGCTGCCGTCGCCGTTTGTAGCTGCCGATGAGTTCATGTTGCTTCTGGTGGATGATGAGGAGGGCGATAGGGAGTTGAGGTCGGGAGCCATCGAACGACGAGCTCCTAGCAGAGAGAAAGACACAAAGGCCGCGGAATGTTTTGTGAATCAAGACCTCCAGGCTGAACTCAATGGCGTGAATGGGCGTTGTGGTTGGAGGCTACCTTACCTACCTACTCTGTACCTAACCCACCTAGGTATGCTGTCATAAACGGTTTATGGGGACAGTCAAGGTAGAATCGTTCTAACCAAATTTCGAGTTACGAGACCCTGGTGACGACATGGCACTTCTAGAACGAGTTAGCCCGAGCCTCCACCTGCCTTAGCGGGGTATTTCACGGTTTGAAGGGTCCATAGCACTGATATTCCACTGCACGCGATACACGGATTCGAAGCTATGAAATCCCAATGGGATATTTGCTCGAGCTTTAAAGTGATATATAGTACTCCTCCTGGTCTCAATATCCTGACTATTGCTAAGAATTATCCATTAAAAAATGATATTAAAGAAGAATAACTTTATAAATAATTACACTGTGCCAATAAGTGCTATACTCTCAGTGACAGTCTAAAATTGTATTGAGTATACTCTGCTTATAAAAAATACTTTGCCCAAAGGTCGCAAATTCACCGCTTAAAAAAAAGATGTCATATTTATTCAGATGATTTTTGGGCTTTCTGGTGCGGTACGGATTGAATGCACGGATCCACCTATCAACGGGGTAGCTAAAAATGGCTCACCCCTCCCTTTTGGCTGCCACTCCCAAAGCACTTACACAGGAGTAGGCACGCTATTCAAAGCCACGCAACAGCAACAAAACGCTGGAAATAAAATCCGAAAGAAAAAAACGCAAAGACTAGAGAAATGCTATAAAGATCATGTATTGCAGTCATCATCATATAAAGAATAGATGGCTGCTGAAAAGTGCGAATCTAGTCGTAGGTGGGAAAAGAAAGGGAGGGGGTGAGCCACTTTTTTTGCTATTCGCCTATTGCCAAAAAGTGACTTCGCAATATGTACCCGACTTCAATGTTCCCTACCTACACTCTGCCACTCAAGTCCCTTCAGGACCAACACGCTATTTACCCCCGACATCACAACAACACCTTGCCGTCATCCGTGACGCGTTCCCAGAGCAATTTCCACATTCTTTGGTGGTGAGGATGGGTGAGTTTCTCAATCAACTGCGTCATCTACCGGTGGCTAACCGTCGGCAGCGTCTCTTGCAGGTATCGCCAGCATCTCGACAGCTGGGTCCCGGTAGCCTTTTTCTCCACATCCCGACAGCATGCCACCATCATCGGATATCATCGGCTGGACGGGCGGGCTCGAAGGTCAGCAGAATCAATGTCAACTTGGGAAGCTACAACTAACTGTGTTTTTATCCAGGTTGGCTACTCAGATACATGCTAACCCGACGCCTCCGCTGCCGAGATTAAAGGCACACGCGATGCCTTCAATACCACGCCGATGACCCCGAGCCACGCGTCCAACACCTGCTTTGTACAAAGCAAAGTCAGCGGTCCCTCGAGGAGTGCTGCCGCAAGGATGGGATGGACGCGCAAGCCTACAAATCCATGAGCTCAGCATTGTACGCCCGCCGCTCGGAGGAGTCCTGTTTGGAGTCAGTTGATGAAGCTATTCGCCTTTGTGTTGCCGCTGGTGACAACAAGAATGCCAATTACCTACGCAGAGAGTGGCGCACCGATGGCCGTAGCTGGGCTCGATACTATCGAACCAAAATCCACTTCTATTGCAGAATACCACAAGGTTCATCCTGTTGAGAGTTGGCACAGCAAGCTCAAACGGCACGTGGAGTCCAAGTCGATCATAAAGAGCCGCTATGTCCTGCAAGGTGCCCTCTTTGCCGTAGAAGAAGCTTCTCGCGATCCTTTGCACAACGCCGTTGTTGTCGAGCAGAAATTGCGCGTTGTGCTTTCCATCGTCGGCCATTTCGAGGACTGTGGGTTTGAGAAGCCTGTGCTCAAAATGGTAGTTTCCGACCCATCTCTCACCTACATGGCCAAGCAAAACAATCCTCGCGTCTAGAAGTTTTACGCATTTTATATACGGCAAAAAGGGCACTGATGCTTTCAGCGTCACCTTCACCCGCAAGGACAAGAAGATGGGCAAGGAGGAGCCGAACAATCCTCGCGTCTAGAAGTCTTACGCATTTTACATACGGCAAAAAGGGCGCTGATGCTTTCAGCGTCACCTTCATCCGCAGGGCTAGGAAGATGGGCAAAGAGGAGCAGAACAATCCTCGCGTCTAGAAGTTTTACGCATTTTACATACGGCAAAAAGGGCGCTGATGCTTTTAGCGTCACCTTCACCCGCAAGGACAAGAAGATGGGCAAGGAGGAGCCGAACATCTCTATCGATGCCCACTGGAAGCAGAAGTATATAACGCACATATTTGGCGTGTACAAAGTCCAACGCATCATCTTTGAGGAGGGATACAGCAAGAAGGGCGCTGGTGCTTTTAGCGTCACCTTCACCCGCAAGGACAAGAAGATGGGCAAGGAGGAGCCGAACATCTCCATCGATGCCCACTGGAAGCAGAAGTATGGGCGTTTGGCATATCCCAACCTGCTCTTAATCGAGACCAGCAAAGACGTTATCTTCCTTACGGAAGTTTGCAAGATGGCACCCTTCCAGCGGTACTTATACACGTTAGACCCTAATCAGACATCCCAGATAATCAAGACCCCTTGCTCGTTGAATTGATCGTGACCAGACACCTGCTATGTGAAGATCGATTTGGCTTGACCGAGCAAGGCTTAAAAGTAATCCCAGACGGAGGAGGATTATTGGATCAGAGTTTACCTACACAAAAATTTTCGTGAATATGCTCGAAAGACTGTCCTAGCCAGCCGCCCGACCGCCAGCTGTCTCTGCACGCAGCACTCTTGGACCTCCTTCACGTCGGCCGGGGGATTGCCGACGGTCAAAAAAAAAAAAAAAAAAAAAAAAAGACGAAAGAGGTTGTGATGGACAGTACCTTGTAGGTTACAACGGAATTCATTAAGCGTATAGCAAACAGCGGACAAGATAAGCAGTGGACTCCTCGCCTCCTGCTGATTTACGTACGTTTTTCAAATTCCCGTCCCGTGGGCGAGAAGGACATAATGCGAACTTGTCAACTTAATCATTGCATCAGCTTTTACAAACTTTACTTGCCTGCTGTACCAGGCTCTCAAGCTGCATGTGTCTACCTAGCTCGCCTAAACAGGTACCAAGGTACCTACGAATACGCAGTTGTTCGAGTACATGCGACTTTCAGTGTTCAATCCCGTCTCATGCCCCACTACAGAGTACGTACCGCTGGTTCTTGGTCATTTTCCCCGGACTGCCCGTGCTCAAGGAAAGCTTCCCAACTTCCACATTTCTCCCGAATCTCAATTGTCACAAGCAATATCACCTGATTCAGTCAGACTCTCCTATCCTGCCGCGACGTGATACTGTTTGACTCCTGTCCAGAGAACCGCTTCTCCAAAGCTCGGTATGTATAATGTTGCCTTTCTATCAGGACTTTTTGGTCGACAGATGTTTCTCATCACCGCCCTCTCCTCCTCTTGCACGATTCTCGTTCACGACTGCTCATCCCCTTCCCCAGCTCTGTGGATAGTCGTTGGTCGCCAGGTGCTTTGCTTCTCCTACATCTGGCCCCGAACCCTCCTGCAGCACCAACGAGAATCTATCAATTCTTTGTCCAATCCAGTCGAGTCCCCAACGTTTCTGCGTCGCTAGAAGCTTGTTCTTCCTCGTTCTAGCACAAAGTCCACCCTTCCCATATTTCTGATCACATCTAGCATCAGCACCTCTATCCCACCAGAACACCCACACATTTTTGGACAGTTTGTCCTAATTGGATACACCTACAATGCCATCTGATTCCCATGGACTGACTCTTGAGCAAGGAAATTCATCAGCGCCGCGTCAAGGTTCAAATTCTTTAGGATGAGCAACACTTTCCCCTTGATCTCCAGACTGAGGCGTACTCTAGTCTCTGGATCCATCAACACAACAAAATCATCCGAGGATATTTTCAGGGCGTGCGCCCAGCCATCGGGCGCGTCTTGGTAAATGTCAACGTCTCTTGTGGCGTTTTCTGCTCCTCCGGCCCAGCGACACCCTACTTGCGAGGCTACGACCTTCCATCAGACTATAGACTGAGACCTATGCACAAAGACATGACCCTAAGAAAGGCAAAAGCCCAGCTTCCAAAGGACCCGCCAAGCCAGCTGGCGTTGCTCGGATCAAGGAGACGGGATGCCTCGCTCCTGCAATTCTCCAACACGGCGATCCTCAGAACAGAAACCGACCAAAAGTGAATCGCTACGGTGGGCATCCTTATGAGATGTGGTTCCATCCCAGGCTTTCAGCAATAAAGGTCGTACGGAAACCTACGGAAAGACAACACGTGACCGTCAAGGGCTATTTCCAAATCCGTAAGTTTGGTCACGACCGACCAGCATTTGCGCTGTACTGATACGTCCCAGGCTACGGGTACCAAGTCGACCAGATTTTCCCGGTCATAGAAGCAGGACCTGAGCAAGAAAACCCCAGCTACATACCCACGGAGCTCGTAGAGTTCATTGCTGGTCAGGCGCTCCAGCGTGAGCTCACGCCTGACGAGGCTCGGGATATGATTTAGGTTTCGTGCCGTCTCCCGTGCTAATACAACATCGATTGTGACCACTGGACGAGCAACGCTCGGGCTCGCCACCCACGTCCTTGATACAATTGGTATAAGCGCCAATCCAGGTTTGCTCACAAACGGAGCCTGCATTACCCACTTGACCATCGGTACACCGAACCAAGTCTTTCACTCCAAAACATAAAAGGCTGCGACCACGCCGCCTGTCGGACCCCCGATCTCGTTCTCCGGAAACCTGGCTACTTTCTTTGCTGGCCAAATTGGCAAAGATCGAAGACGTGAATTTCCGGTTCCTCAAGTATTCAGTAAGTTGAACCAGATCAAGTTGTCGTTTCCCTTTTGTGCCAACCTTCTAATGAACAAGATCCACTGACTTAGTCATTCTGCAGTGCGTAATGTCAGACTCTCGCCGCGAGGCAACGCTGTTAAAGATTCGATTTGGGTATATCCTGTCAAAGGTATCCGTCCCTACCTTACGCCGATATCAAGGCAGCAGTACAGGGATAGAAAGTCTTTCGGGGAGGGGAATACGTCACCGTCAAGGACTATTACCAACTCCGCTACGGATTTCAGATTAATCATCATCTCCTGGTTATTGACACACCGCGATGTCCTCATCGCAACATCAAAAACCAAGGAATCAAAGCCTGTCTCACAAGCAAGAGGATGCCCACCACCATCTATCACCACACCAAACCACCACTAATTCACGAAATCGTCACCCATCACACGTACCTCGCTGTTCTTGAGTGGGAGGTAGTAGTGAAGATACCATTCGTCAACAAATACTGCCGCGCTATTTTTGAGCAGGTAGCAGTGGTGATGATGCCCTCGTGGCTGCCGAGGAACCTGTCGAGCTGTTTCGAGTGGGAGACAGCAGTGGCGATACCCTCATCGCCCATCCTTTGTTCTACAAACAACTACACCTACGTTGACGAGGTTTTTCAGTCTGTCAATTGGGACTGGCGGCCCTCTACATCACCTTGTCTTTGCCATTTTTGGGTGGGAAGACAGCAGTGTTGTGGCACCGCGTTTACAGATCATTTTGCACACCCACACACACACACACACTTTCTCTCGGATCTGATAGCAACCCAAAAAGCTCTTATTACCCATCCACAAGGCACCCATTATCTGCCGCGCTTCCGCGTCTGCTCATGAGCGTTGGCACGCTTGTCTGATGTCATAAAGGCAATGCTGTTTGGCGCCTTCCGCGAAGCAGGGCAGTACCAGATAGATCTCCCCGGCGATGATCCTCAGGCGATGCAGACACTCCTGCATACCAGATCGATCTCCCCGGCGATGATCCTCAGGCGATGCAGACACGCCTGCAAATTTCGCACGGAAACTTGGTTCCGACCTACAGAAAGACAAAGGAGCTCACGGAGGAACACCAGCGACACAGATTCGTAGAGACAGAACAAGGACCTGGTGACCAAGCTGCTTTACCCTTGGGTAAGCACGTGGACGGCGCCTCTCAGAGCTGTCGAGAGGCAAGACCTGTGGTCTGATTGCGACAATTATGGAACGCTAGAGAAGGAGCTTTTCAATGCGAGCGAGTTTGGTGACGTGAGAGTGTACGAGGCTGTTCTCGCCAAGATGGTGTGGCACTACGACTTGGACACCGAACTGTTCCCAGAAAGCATCGAGCCTAAGGGCGCCTCCGGTAACTACCCAGCAATTATGACATTCACCCCGCGCCATGCACTCGATTTTCCCACATCTTCAACTTGCTGGCCTTTTGCAGCATCCCAGGCTTGCCCATCAGTCAACAACATACACAGCCACGATGGCTCCTCGTCTTCAGCCTATCCCCACGCAGCAGCTACACACTATCGAGAACGAGCTCAGCTTTGTTGACAAAGACCTGGAGAAGCTATTCGAGGGCCAAAGGACTCAGCGCCAACAGCTCTCTGACCACCGTTCCGCCGCCCAAGAGTATCCTCACGAGCTTCGGGGCCTGGGCCACAATCGACAAAAGACTATCAAGAAGCTCTCGCATCAGCCTCAACGGCAATTACAGACTCCACCCGCCGAAGCAGCCCGAACTTTGACGGCTAGATGGATCTGCAGATACTGTTCCTCGTTCTTTGACACTCACAACCAGCTTTCCAAGCATCTTCGGCATCCGGGTAAACTTTGTGGTCAACGTCATTCTGTCCAGTCGGTCCCGCCAGAACACGCGCACGCGCACGCGCACGACCCCACAGCAGTCGGTCACCCCACTGCAGGTGAAGGTATTCGCAACCTGACTGCCATCGGCACAGCAGACAACCCATACATGGTTTCTGGCACACATCCGACTGTTGGAACGTCCGGCTGTACCCAAGTCTCTACTACGCGAGCACAACAATGATTTTGATGTTTCAGAATGATTATAGAGTCAGTCAGCCACACCCTCAAGGAAGAATCGGGGCTCTGAATAATGGATAATCGAACGGATGTTTACTATTAATACAAAAAAGCCATTTGAGACAAACGAGAGACTGGCGAGAGTGGGGAAGATGTGAACGATAATTATTCTTCGAATGGCAGATATAAAGTCTACCGTCAACGGCAAGAATTTTTTTTGTATTGTAGGTAGCTGAGAAGATAGTGATGTCACTATCATTTTCTTGTAGTGGCCGGCACTTGATGCGTGGCGCCAGGGGGCGCTGGGCTGGCCACGATTGTGGCTCGTGATTGGCCCAGGTCTACTTGGACCTACTCAGATAGCTTCTCTCCCAGACGACGAACTCTTTTGTTCGAACCATCAATAATTTCAAACTTGGTAGCCGTTGATAATTGCAACTCAACCTCGAATGGCCTGACACCCCCAGATCTTTTCGACCTGAACATAAACACTCGTGAGAGCACATTTTACATATATAACCATATTCTAGGCATACAATACAATTGTCGTAGTTAAGTGGGACAGTCCCTTGGAATATGCCATGCTTGAAAAGGTTTCTTTAAAAAGCCGACGACATGGCGAACGGATTATGTGGCGGGTGCTTTATAGACACGTAGACATGTATCCAACTCTAGCTCGCCGTCACCTTCCATCAAGTCGCCAGCTGCATCGATATTAGTTGAATATATAAGTAGGACTTGGGGGTGTGTTTTTGAATACCTGTAACCGGTACACCAGACCAAATTATACCAACTCGAATCTACTATATTTACTATAACGCATACCGCAACGACCGAACACCAACAAAATCGGGATCTTCTCGCATGAAGAGGAAGTCCGTACCACTCGTTATACCACTCGCCTCATCGAAGAATCAATCATAGTCATCCGTTGCGAAGCTGTTTCTGAATTAGACTAAGCAGGCAATGATACAACAGATTAAAAGAGCAGTGCCATTCGTTGTCTACCGGCAACTATCCACTGCTCCAGCGGGTTCTGAGACGTGGCAATAGTCGCCAATACTACAAGATGCAGTGGTGAAAATTGCATCTAGATCCACCCGATCCCTAGTATCTAGTATCTACATCCAATGTGTCGCGTTTTTAAATAGGAGGAAGCAGTGCTGCTAGGTGCCACCGCCACCTACCCATCGTCCTACGAACATCAGCGCCTGCCTACATTGGCGAACGGAGCTGGCGGCCCTTCTACATCACTTCGTTGAAGGCAGTCTTGCATAGGGAGACAACAGTGTTGTGATATCACATTTGGATGATCTTCTAATATAGATATGACCGCAGCATTTCTCGGACCCGCTGTTGCATTGCTAACAGACCCGATTGCATTGATCGACCGCCACTTATCCAGCGCTTGAGACAGTCACTCATCTACCACTCTTTCTAGTGCAGGACATGATCCCGGGAGGTGTACTACTTACCTAGTATGTACGCTCGGACTATCTCTTTTCACGACCCTTCTATATCGTACCACACCAGAAAAGTCGGATCATATTGCCAAAAAGTGACTTCCCCACCCACACTCTGCCACTGCCACACACCCTTTGCGATACCCTCACATTGAAATTCAACGTTCTGATCACTTCGTCAGCAGTGACCCTTTTTGTATTAAGGTCTGGAGACTCGAGATAAGCCATGGGGTCTCACGCGGAGAGTCGGTGCCTCCCAGGGCAGCCGAGCTGCCGTCATCGTTTGTAGCTGCCGAAGAGTTCTGTTGTTTCTGGTCGATGATGAGAAGGGCCATAGGGAGTGCGTTCGGGAGCCACAGCACTTGATAGCAGGTCCAGTTCAGAAGGCCAGTGATGATTGACTAACTCCAAAAATTGATTGATCAGCTACGAGAATTACAGCTAACTAGGTAACCACTTAGAATAATAGTTCCGACAAGTCCCCACAACTTGCGACTCCAATATGTAACTCCCAAGATATCTGACATGTTTCTACTTCCCATATACCATCCCAGCTGATAAAGGTGTTTTGTTGGGACCCTTGAACTTATGCTCTGATCGCGTAGAATGCACATCATTCCAAAGGCATGCTTTTCCCCCGACCCAGTGACGAAAGACCCGGCCAGCAAGATGGGGGACCAGGCATGAAAGAACTCGGCCGGCAAGACGGAGGGCCAGGCCCTCTGCAAGATGAGAGAACCAGGCATGAAAGAACCCGGTCAGCAAGATGGAGGGCCAGGCCCTCTGAAAGAGCTAGGCCAGCAAGACGGAGGTGCATATTGTCTATGCCGGCAGGCCACACTCGGCAAGTAGCTCATTCAGTCGCAAAAGCATCATTGTGTCTGCCTTTGCCGTGTGCGCACGATGAACGAGATCCGAGTCGGGGAAATAGACCGAATGCATCACGCCCAGCCTGTGACTTGGCAGTGCGGGAAGGGCTGCCCTCCAAGGTTGATAGCAATCCACATAATGCTCTGGGATAGTCATGAACTCTCCCAGCGTCCCACGAAGACATCGCATGTCGAAGCCGGTGCCCCAGGCGAGGATACTGCTCCCTTCGACCATGCCGGCAGCTTTGAGCTTGTCGGCGAGGTCTCTTCTCTTGATGCCGAAAGTGACTGGAGAGAACCCATAGGTCTTGCGGAGAACTGCTTGATCCATGCCAAAGGAGGGGTCGCCCAGATCAGCCACTGGCATCTCCCAGTCGATCGTTGTGGTCAGGACATGCTTCGCCCCATACTTGCTGAAGGGGCAGGACTTGAAGACCGATATCTCGTACGCCTGAGCCGTGCGGCTGCTCCCTTCAATGTCGATCATAAAGTGAGTGCCATCTGGGTCCAGGACCGCTTCCTGTATGACTCGGAAAGATTCGTAGTATCTCGATGGGATGATGAGACCGTGCTCCAGGAGATCCGTCATGTCATCTGGCGTCATAATACCAGAACCAATTCCACCGCCCTTTCTCAGACGTGCCTCGAAGTCCTTCGCCTTCACAGCCTTGTCCCAGATGTCACGGATGGCTGTTTCAAGTCAGTTGAATTGCCCCCCCAATGTGTATTGATGGATTCAACTTACGTTTGTGATGGAGGCACTGTCTCCATGGCTTGAAGGCATCGCGGGTACACGACAGTGTTGCTACACACTTGCCGGCTTTCTCCTTGGCAATCATCCTCGCATCATGCTTGGTCAGGCGGTGCGAGCAGAGCGACGCCGCTTGTGGGTAGACACGATCGCAATCTGGACAGGGAAAGTGGCCAGGCTCACCGTGAAGGTCCTTGACGTGCCGAATCAGATTTGACGAGTGTGAAAACGTCTGGTGGCAGTGCGGGCAAGGCCCGCTTCTGACACCTTCGTGGACAGACTTGATGTGTTCCTCCAGCTTATATTTCGTTGAAAACGTCTTGTGGCAGTGTGGGCAGGGGTCGCTTTTGGCACCTTCGTGGACAGACTTGATGTGTGTCTCCAGAATCTTTCTCGTTGAAAACGTCTTGTGGCAGTGTGGGCAGGGGTCGCTTCTGGCACCTTCGTGGGCAGACTTGATGTGTTTTTGCAGCTCAATATTCGATGACAACGTCTTGTGGCAGTGTGGGCAGGGGTCGCTTCTGGCACCTTCGTGGACAGACTTGATGTGTTTTTGCAGCTCAATATTCGATGACAACGTCTTGTGGCAGTGCGGGCAAGGCCCGCTTCTGACACCTTCGTGGACAGACTTGATGTGTTCCTCCAGTTTATGTTTCGTTGACAACGTCTTGTGGCAGTGTGGGCAGGGGTCGCTTTTGGCACCTTCGTGGACAGACTTGATGTGTGTCTCCAGAATCTTTCTCGTTGAAAACGTCTTGTGGCAGTGTGGGCAGGGGTCGCTTCTGGCACCTTCGTGGACATTTTTGATATGTTTTTGCAGCTCAACTTTCGTTGACAACGTCTTGTGGCAGTGTGGGCAGGGGTCGCTTCTGGCACCTTCGTGGGCAGACTTGATGTGTTTTTGCAGCTCAATATTCGATGACAACGTCTTGTGGCAGTGTGGGCAGGGGTCGCTTCTGGCACCTTCGTGGACTGTCCTGATGTGTCTCTTCAGAGTCTTTCTCGTTGCATACGTCTTGAGGCAGTGTGGGCATTGCGGGCCAGGCCCGCTCTTGACTACATCTGGCTGCTCCGTGCAAGACGAGCCACCAGGGTCATGTGTCTCCCCCTGGGAACACATCGCCGGTAGTCCTATGCGGCCGGAGAACCAGTGGATGCAGGCACAGGCCGACACAAGAAGCAGCACAGACCCCGAGAGGGTGAAGCTGATGATGGCCAAGTACTTGAAGAGACAAGTCTGACTCAGGAGGTGGGCAGACTCGGAGAGAGCGAGAGAGAGAGAGAGTCTGAGAGCATGAGGCTGGTGTGTGGGCCGAGTGGAAATCGACAAGCGTGGCCCATGAGATGGACTCAGATGCTGAGAGAAGCTGGAATTTTTGTCAGCAGCATGTCCGATGAACAGACGAACAGTGGACAAACCTGGCTTGACTGGATGAGACCGAGAGTCGACAGAGGGCCAGGCCCCAACCAACACCAAGAATGAGAGGTTGATGAGCTGGGTGGATGGGCCAGATCCGGACCGACAGACTACGAAAGATCATTAGCAGTGTACTGGTCATGGTCATGGATAGTGTACGAACCTGGTGTGACTCTCACAAGAGGATTGATAGCATGAGACGTGATGGGAGAAGAAGAGGAGGAGGAAGATGTAAGGGAGATGTCAACAGGAAGAACAGCTCAATTCGTGGAACTCCAGGAAGTATGTGTCTGATGTTCTTGCGCGAGGCAAGATCCTCGAAGTCGTTCCTGACTGTGTTCCATTGCTGGCAAGGACAGACACGGCAGGTGGACAGGCGAGCTGAATCCCAGATTTAGATCGCCTGATCCTGCCCTGAACTTAGATTCTCTGCAAGTGTGAAAGCTGGAGGCGATGGACATTCTGGCCATGAAGTGGCAGGACCGCCCGGGTCCTCTCTTGCCTCTCTTGCCAAATCACCTCGGCATTGCGAAGCTTCTTGTCGGTACAGGAAGGCATGGTAGCGGATCTCGAGGGATGAGAGGAAGGTGTCGTAGTATGTGAATGGTTTTTGGCAAGCGAGATGTCTGAACCAAAAGCTTTCTGCAAAGAGCTTTCCAAGTTGAGGGAAAGAAGCTGAAGCTCGATTGTGTTTTGTGGCAAGAGCACTTAGGTCGTTTGCTGCTACGCGTTTCAGTGTTTGGTGTGTGATTGGTAGAAATTATAGCTGTGGATACAATGTAGGCAGACGTCGAGTCTAGACTTGGAGGAATGAGAGACTCGATTCATCAAGTGTGGGCTTGTGAGAGCGTGCCTGTCGTTCGATTCTATCAATGTTTGTCTGGTGACGTTTTCATGTAGCTAGACACCTACAAATTTCAGGGATGCAATGAAATATCGGCCATCTGACCTGCATCATGATGTAAAATCTAGCACCTACGCAGTAATACATTTGTGGTGGGCCAAGATTTGGGAAGGGGTCCAAATCGTACGTGACTTCCACCATGGGAGACAATTCCATGGATCGTTGGATCATAGCGTCACATGGCAGAATGTCTAGGGGGACTTCTTTCCTGAATGTGTCAAGATGGAGAACGGAAGCAGCTGGGACGAAGTCCGAATTGGCTGTGCAGATTTGTGAAAGTGATGTGACAAGTAGCTACTTGACAGATCCAGTGCAATGGGTACGATACGCAATATGCAACGTCGATGTGAGATTATTTCGACCTTATAAATATGACCTCTGGATCTTTGGACTGTGTCAATATGGCTGGATTGAAGAATTACTCCCACAGCGGGGGAGTAAATATTTGAATTCAAGTCATTGCATCGTAGTGTTTGGTTGTGAATAATTTGATTTGTATGTACAATTGTACTATTCCAGAACCTGACCCTCTCTGTTGGCTGTCATATTCTGAATACCAAGCTTCAATCTCCCAGACAAAGGGTTTTTCTTTTCGAATGGTGTTGTTGGTCAGAAACCTACGCTCTGCGTATTCCCTTTTATCCTCTGAATACTACAGGATGCGTCACGTAAACAATGTTGCCCATCATCGACAAGTCAACAATTAGAGATGGTGCCAAACCACACATAGCTCCGCGGACGTGACGTTGACTTTCTCATCAAACAACTTCAAGTTATCATGTTCGTGTTACGAAAGGGTTGGCGAGAGCAGTCCAGCAAATCGCACAATTTCAATGCCAGAGACCCCGGCCCATAATGTCAATTTCAACTCAGCACTCATATTGGCGTTTTGCACGATCTACACCATACATGATAGATCCTTGCCCAGCCATGCAAAAGCACGACTTTGTATGACGCGCCACTATCTGAACAAAATTCAAGACACGAGCCAGCAGTCAGCTGATACTGTATGTGCTAACACAGGCAAATGTCATGGAGTGCATATACTCAAATCGAGACGCTCGCTTGTAGTCAAAATTTCCGCGCCAAGGACTTTCTAGGTCCTGTATATGGGTCCACACCATAGATGCGCCCTCCATGGAACCACAAGTCCAGATGGGCAACTCATGGTGTGTTGTAGGCAGTATCCATCGTACATCACCTGTTCGGGTATGACAAGCTATTTTAAACACCTCATTCTTGTGATTTTTAGGATCAGCCCAGAGTTTATTCTCAAGCTCCTTGTTTAATTTCCGTAATGTGCATTGTTCCAATAAGTGATGGCTATTCTTGGAACGATGCACATTACAATGATAGAAGATTGACAGCTCGCATGGCCACATAGTTACGCAACAGAGGGTGGTCTCGCCTTGAGTGTTTGCAAGGAGTCGGCAGATACCATCAACAACGTACAGGTTCGGTGACGTCTACGATCGGGAGTTATAAAGCAATAATATGTGTCACTGAACATGGCCTGTTTTGATATTGCTACATATCTTGGGTTTATTCGAAAGTCACCAGGATGCTTTTCAGATGACCCAAGTATGCAAGAAACCCATGAAACACACGACATACACCTACATTTACACACGAGGATCCAGGGAAAGCCACATCAACGACACAGGTTCCAAAATCTCCAAAGCAGATACAACAGCAATGGCAGCTGATTCGAGCCGAACCAACCCAACCCTTCAAAGTTTACTAAAGCTGTCATCACCTTTCAGACTGTTTGGTAGTTGTGTTCAATTTCCAAAATCTACATGACAAACGCAGCACTGGCTAGGTAGTCTGAGTCTATCGACCACCTCTGGCATATCGATCGAGGTTCCATCATTCCACTGATCTCTATTCGCTTGTGCTCGTTGATACCAAGCTGATCACTCTACAATAAAACTTTGTGATGGCTTTGGAAGCTCTATTGCATAATTCCGTCAGTAGGACATGCCCTTTGGAGTGAATGCATAAAGACACGACTGACCAGCGGAGCTCGTGATGGTGCCATAGAACAATCACGATGGACCAGATCATCAGGGCATACCTTGCTTGCACGAAATGGTTGCAGTTCCATGCACACCTCACTTGGCGCGGACTACCAGACTGGACGTCTGAACCAATGAGCTCTCCGTTTGATTGTTCGTCTTCTGGTCAGACCTGGCCAGATCAGATTCTTGAAACAATAGAAGAGCTTACCTAGGTAGTGCTCAAGGTTGAATCAAACGAAGGTACCTAGGTAGGTGGGTCGGCTGGATCTGACGCGTTCGAGGCCGTCAGTCTTTTGTGCAGCCAATCTGATTGTTGCCACCAACCACCAGGTATAAAAGCTCTCCCAGTCCCTTCCACCCCCAAGATTCCTCCATCTGCCAACAACTTTTTCTGTCCTGCTACCTTCCAACAACCTCACCCCATCCATCAACAACACAGCAAGACACAACTCAGCAGCCTCATTCTCCCACACAGGTGTACAGTAAGTAAATTTTTTTTCCCTGCGTGTCTTCTCTTGTTGCTATCCAGGCTTCGCTTTGATGGCATCAGCCAGTCAAGACCAACGGCAAGGTGCAAATTCTTTGCTCTGATTTTGCACCTGCTCAGTTGAGTCTGTGGGCAAACAGTCCACTCTCCAAACATTGGATGTATCCTCAGTCTTCACCTTCCATTTCTCGCGAGTCTTTCTCTTTTCCCTTTCTCGCCTCCAGACACCATCATCACTCGTTTGAAAGGTCATCATCTCGACCAGCAACTTTACATTTCGCCGGCTAATCGTGTCCCAGAGTCTCTCACCTCGACAGCGTGGCTTGCTTGCCTCGTCACCGACCCCGACACCACGTAAGTCTCTCACATTTCTGCCATCATCTCTCGTCATCTGTCATTGCATCCCTTCGTTCCTCGACACTTGTTTCAAAATCCAAAAATCTGTTTCAGACCCTCCCAGGTCGACAATTAAGTGGCTTGCCCTCACCACCAATTTTTACCCCACCAAAATTTTCCCAATTTCCCATCAACTCTCACCTGCTGCATTCCATTGCATCTTCCAGCTTCTTCTGTCAACTAAACAACCTTTCAGAGCCTTCCATTCCGACAGAGTGCCTGCCCTCATCACCTGTTCCGGTAGCGGGCCTGGCCCGCTCACGCTTCGGTTTTCTGTAAGTTCCCTCTCCTCTATCCACTTCAGCCTACTCCTGGACTTTCCCACATGTCCACCACCTACTCAAACCATGTTTGTTCTTGTTTCAATTACTCATACCTTCAAGGTCCTCGTCTAGAAAGGGCCTGGCCCTGTCGTCAGCATGGCTTCCTTCAACGACGCCCCCCGCCCCAGAGACCTTACACGATACATCGGCTATCGTCGCATTCAGCTTTCAGACCTCCTTGACGACGAAGACTACAGCACTTATATCGACGATGCTGGCTACCCCGTCTTTGAGTACAACTCGGTCGGGGATGACGAATCCAATTTCTACTTTGTCCGGCCACAGCATCGTCATCTGTACAGGCTCGATGATCCCAACGACATCCAGGAAGAAGACCGCGAGATCTAGGAAAGCTTGCGTGTCTCTACTGATGATGTCCGTCGCTTTTTCATGAGCGACACATATAGACCGGCCTTCCTCCGTGGAGAAATTGGCGGCCGTATGCCTCTGCCTCCCCCTCCAGCCCGTTCCCCTCCACCCTCAGCCCGGCCGCCTGCACGCCGCGGCCCAGCCCGGCCCCCTACACGCCCAGCCCAGCCTCCCCAGATCTCCCCTACCATGATCGCCTTTCAGGGTCTTCGACGTGTCGTTCTCCAGCACGACTTGCATGAAGATCATGAGTGTCATATATGTACTATGACCTTTGACGCCGGCCAAGAAGTGGTGGTGTTCCCCTGCAACCATGTTTTCCACCACGAATGTGGCCATATGTGGTATTCCCGGGCCCAGGAGGGTGATAATAGGCAGTGGGATCTGTGCCTATATTGCAAAAGGAACTTTATGGTACCACTAGAGGGACCCCCTGCACCCGACGTATGTACCACCTACTCATGCAACTATACTTTGACTAACATTTGCGAATCTAGATCCTTCGTACCTTTCGCACCTTGGGACGGGCTCCCACCGTACAGGAGTTGTTTGCGCGGACGCCACCTCATTTGTGGGCAACTCTCCCGGGTTTTCTGCCTCTGGGCCAGCGACACCCAGATTTCCGGAACATCCCTTACGACCCGCAGCAACCGCAGGCACAGCCAGAGCCAGAGCCAGTCGACGTGCCTGCGGGCGGCTCGCCACCGCAGGCACAGCCAGAGCCAGTCCCGGTCTCAGTCCCAGTCGACGTGCCTGCGGGCGGCCTGCCACCGCAGCCAGAGCCAGTCCCGGTCCCAGAGCCAGTCGACGTGCCTGCGGGCGGCCTGCCACCGCAGGCACAGCCAGAGCCAGTCCCGGTCCCAGAGCCAGTCGACGTGCCTGCGGGCGGCCTGCCACCGCAGGCACAGCCAGAGCCAGTCCCGGTCCCAGAGCCAGTCGACGTGCCTGCGGGCGGCCTGCCACCGCAGGCACAGCCAGAGCCAGTCCCAGTCCCAGAGCCAGTCGACGTGCCTGCAGGCGACCTGCCACCGCAGTTGTCCCAAGGAGCGGACATTTTGGCAAGTCTCAATACGCATATTCTGGCATTCCGTGGGGATGAAACTCGGGCAGAGGACGAGATGCACGACGCACAACGCCGTTTGGACGATTCCCGACGTCAGCGGACGCAGTATGAGGCTGTGCGTGAGATTATAGCTATGGAGCAGGCACAGATGTCCGAGTCTCAAAGACGTATAGATGAGGCGGTCGCGTCGTTGAGTCTCCAGGTTGACTCTCCCCAGGTTGACTCTCCCCAGGTGGTCTCTCCCCAGGTGGTCTCTCCCCAGGTGGTCTCTCCCCAGGTGGTTTCTTCCTCTGCGCCTAGAGTCCAAGATCGTCGTGGCTGGACTCCTGTAAGCCAGGCCCGCGCTTCTCGACGTGACCATTCTCGGGCTATGCTGATTGGCAGGATAGCCGCCAATAATGCACATGAGGCACGAGTAGGAGAATGGGCAGTGGATAATCGACACTAGATATGGAGTTGTCTTTGAGAATGGGCCGTGGATAATCGACACTAGATACGGAGTTGTCTTTAAGTTTGCAAGATAGTAGCAGCTGGTCGTAGCACAATGGAAATGCTCCTGATTTCAACTTGTTTGCCGCCCATTCTGCGGGTTCTGTCTGTCTTCTGTACTAGTAAGCATGGAAGTTGATGTGCCCCGCCTAGGCTTTGCTGGTGCGGTACGATGTATGGGGGTCGTGAGAAGAGATGGTCCGAGCGTATATACTAAGCAGCCTCGTACACCTCTTAAAATTACAAATGTTAGATCTTTACAAGCCTTACATTCGCGGTTCGCATCGCGGCGCGTTTCCTCTCACGAACCCAAAACAACCTGGGCAGCCCCTGGCATACGCTAGTTGCCCATTCCTGTTGATGTACGTTCACGTCTCGTTTCTAAAATAATATCACCATTGCCTATCTGAGACTATGCCCCGAGAGTGAAGGAAGAATGGGAAGAAAAGAAACGAAAAGGTGACCCGACCCAGTGGAAACGCAAAGGCCAGCATGAAGCCCGGACCGTCGCAACAACCAACGTGCAGTAAAAGGTGCCTCTCTGCACCAATACAATACCTATTGTGATCTGTGCCATGATGGAGGAGGCAAGACTGATGAGAACAACCCACACATACTACACACTTGCAATTCCTTCTGGCTGCGCCGGCCTCGCACTGCCATGGAATCCAGTCGTCTAAGATATAGTATGGAAAAGCCAAGCACCTATGGATGATGACATTTCAATGCCCTCATTCCTACGCATGAGTAAGTATGATTATATACAACACGGCATTGGATGGAAATTTTACCTGGTACCCATTCTTTTTTCTGCGCCGAAATGGCTTAAATGGATACAGTGGGCTCTGTGGGCTGCTGGGCTTTGGTTTTCCAACGGCTGCCTCATCCTGTGCTGTGGGGGTATCCCGGTTGTCATCCCCGGGGCGCTCTAAGACTCCAAGTGCTGCTAAAGAGACTTCACGACATGCTCATGGATGGTAGGTCTGCTTTCTCTTCCTGCTCGTCGTCACCAGGGCAAACGTTAGTTGAGAGCCCGCCTGTTCTATCCTTCTTCTTTCGTCTTCCAACACCAGCTCTGCAACCTCTTCCCACGCGCCAGCTAATGCCTATGCACGTTTAAGGAGCACCCTATGCCGGGAGTGAAAGCCGTGACGCATTCGAACCAGTGCTAGACTCGTGTGCAACACTGACAACATGGCGGGCGATTCATTAGAAGCAAGCAAGCGCTCCGGACCTGTTTCCTAGCTCTCTGCCATGCCCAGTTCGGCAACCCCAAGTCTGCGAACCACCAGGAAGTTTTCCCGGGGGCGAACTTGCAGGCTGTAGCTGCATTTGCCGTTGACCGTGTGCTCTCTTATTTAACTTTTGCCGACGCTGAACTGGCGCCTTGGGAATCGACGAATTCGTCCGCAGTCAAGGTCGCTGGCGCCTCACTTGTCGTGGGCTGATGGTGTGCGGCACAAAGCAGGAACCCACCTTCCGCATGTCAAGTCAGCACGACATGGGCATACCACATACAAACTTGGGCGATGCGCAGAGCCCGGGCCAAGGTGAGGGGCCGAGTTAACGCCTGCCCCATCCCTGCCTGATTCATGGATAGAAGAAGAAAAAATCTATTGTCCAATTTGAATTTTCGGTATACATGTCACAAAAACTGACAATCACCAATGGGCACCGAATAACGAACTGGTCAGTACGACAGATTCTGTAATAATGTGATGATAGTTGACAATACACGAACCATGCGTGATATTGCAGGGATATTAGTCACATCCTACCTTTCAGCTGGCGGCACATACTTTTGGCGTAGTAAACGTCGATTTGCGACACCCGGGTAGAGAGGTACGGTACCATTCAAGCCATGAGAGCACCAAACCAGTGTGCGGTAGTTGTAGCCTGTAGCAGTGTAGCGTAGCAATGTCTGTATGTGCTGTAAGTGGAATACCCCAGTGCCACAAACGTGTAACCCAGCCCAAATCCAACTCCTACCTAGGCCCACCAGCCAGAAAAGCGAGCCAATCAAGCACGTATCGCGACACAGAAAAAAGGGTACGTACTCGGCTACCCCTACCCATGCATGCCAGAAATAATAATGATAATTAAAAAAAGACAACTGCAAAGCCGGCAAGGAAGGAAGGAAGAGGGGGGAAAGGTGAAAAAAAGTATATTATTTTTTCTTCTCGAGGACCGCTCCCCTCCATCCCCGGCTCTTCTCACGACTATACCTAGAAGACGTCTGCGAATCCCGCGTCCCGTGCGTCATGGCGTTCTCACCATCTTCACACTTTTCGCCTCGTCTTTCTCCTTCATCTTTCTGCTCCGACTAATAAAGTACGTATAGCACCGGCAGACCTCGTCCTCTACCCCCTCAAAACCAACTACGCTGGATCCTCTCTAGCTGGGCTGTTGAGCCTAAGTCTAGCATCGCGGCCTGTTCGGCACACACCTGGACCCAACCTAAAAGGACCCGCTCCGACACCACCCCCATAGCGCCCGGTGCATACTTACGCAACGATCTGGACTCGATCCGCGGTTTCGCTGGAGCTTCTGCGCAAGGTTGCCTTGACCTTGGGGACGGCTCCATGTTTTCCTTGTAATCTCGATTGTGTTTTGACATCGAAGCTGCAATAATAGTGGGAGGGGGAGAAAGAAAAAAAGACACACACACACACACACTTACAGAAAGCTCGGTTGTTTAAACTGCCTTTGCTGTCCGGCTTTCTTCTTGTTGGCTGTTATTCAAATATCCGTTGCATGCCTTAAACTCACGCCGCCCTCCATCTCCCGGCCCGCCGACTTCTAGCAACTTTTTTCTTCTTCTCACACTCTTTGCATCATATCTTTAAACTTTCGCCATCTGTAGGCATATCTGCACCTCGACCTTTTTGGATATACCTCAACTCAAACACTCGCTTCATACACCACGAGACGGGACGAAATCCAGATATCAGTCCCACTTACAGTCGCTCTCCTCCAGCCTGAGGATCTTAACAACATATCACACCAGTCTAGTAACTTATACACCAGAGCCGCCCCGGCTCTACATGCCATCATGATGGTGGAAGATTCTTTCGAAGAGCGACCATTGAGTCCTTCCATTGGGGTGTTTGAATCCCTCAAGTCGCGGCCCAGTTCCAGCTTGCGCCGCTCTCGTCCACCCAATATCATCGTTTGCGACGAGAACAAGATCCCGTTGCGCCCAGACCCACGGGCAGAGAAGGCTGCCGAGAAGGCCGCAAAGCGAGAATCCAAAGTTGGCCTGCGAAGTATATTTGGTAGAACCAAGTCTACGAAAACGAGAACTATCCCCGTGGATGAGGCCGACGAGTCGACCTCGCCCGGCGACGCCAAGTCTGGAAGTGCCAAAGCATCGTTTGCGGAAAGACATTGGCCGTATAGCCTTCAAGCTTCACGTTCCGACCTGACGCTTGGAAGTATGCCATCTCTCTTCTCATCCAAGACCAATGGATCGTCATTGGGTCTTCACAGTCAGCCATCTACTTCTCGTCGGCCTGGTAGTCACAGCAAGCTCGGGTCTGGCTCTTTTAGTCCGCCTGCTGATGGCTGGATCGCCCCGACGCTATCTCAAGTATACCCGCAAGCAATCGTGCACGCCACCCTTCCCGCCTGCGCCGCATCTGTCGACGCCCTCGCCAAGCTCAACACCAGCCATAATGTATTGACCAAGGAGGAGCCCATACCGGAAGACGCCTCAGAAAGGAGGGAGGACAGGCCCAAGAAGTTGCATCAACGACATGCAGCCGCGCGCAACGCTCTTGAATGGACCACAAAGACATACGCCCTTGTCACCGCAGGCTACTTGCTTCAGTATGCTGCGGATGGTCACCTCGACCGATCGCCAGAGAAGACACTGCGGTTGAGCAAAGAGTCGGCAGCTTTTGCTAGCGACTTGATTCCGGGAAAGCATTGGGTTCTGCAAGTCGTATCCTGTATGGACGCCAACTCCGAGCCACGATCTTTCATTTCCAAGTTGGCACTCCGTGGAGAAAAGAAAAACGTCTCGACCATGTTGCTGGTATTTGAAAGCGCCGAGGAGATGGACACCTGGTTGGCCGTGCTGCGCAAGGAAATCGAAGAGCTCGGTGGAAAGAAACAACTCACGGAAACTGGCGAGATCAAGACAGTCGACGTGGATGCTTCATTGAAAACAAAGGCTAGTCAAAGGACCATCGTGGTCCGCGACTCGGTCATGGGATCCCAAGAATTCTCGATTCCCCGGGACGATGAAGTTACGGAGCGCGATCACGGTCTCCCGGTGATACCCTCATCCGACTTTAACCCCGATCTATCCATGGACGATGGGTCGTTCACGGACAGTCAGTGTTCTTCTGATGGACAACGCCTCGAGAGCTTGCGGGATAGCCGGGAAAGCAATGCCCGATTCTCCTACATCTCTTCGAGCCAGAGAACTCATGGCACGACTGCCAACTCATCGCCTTCATGCTCTCCCACGCGGACCAGCTTCTCTAGCAGGCAAGGGGATTCCAAGACATCTCAGCCCGCTCCGACGAGTCAACCCGAGGTCAGACTTCGTCCAAACTCGCAGGCGATATCTATGCGCAGGCAGTCGGTCCAGGCTGTCATGGCGAGCTTTGATGCACAACCCGACTATGAATCTCGCCCCGGCACGGCTGCTTCGGCCGCAACGGTGGAGAGCCATAACACGTCCTCCAGAAACAGCGTTCCGAATTTCAGCAAGAGGCTGTCCTCGGCATCTTCTGTGGTCCCTGCCGATATTGAGACGGCTCCAGCACATGGAATCATCCCCGTGGTCATCGAACCCGAGCCGACCAAGTCTTGCAGAAAGCCACCACCCACCTTTGGCACATCTAGGCCATTGTCAACTGTCATGGACTTGCCTTCGCCGAGAACTCCTCTTTCTCCAGCATTTCCTCCCTCCCTGGACAGCGTGAGCACACTTCAGGACTGCACTCCACTGGATGCACCAGACTCGCCATCCCTGTTCTCTGGCTGGGCGCAACAGGAGAATGCTCCCCAGGTTGCGACCGAGCACCTGTCTCCGGCTGACTCTCGCTTGACTGCTAAGCGACTTTCATCTGCTCCGGCGCCGATGTCAGATGCTCGTTCTGCGCCTCGCCGCTTTGGCAGCTTGACCAATCTGCGGGCAGCCTCGGCAGAGGATGTCACGGAATCGAGCAATGAACACCCCAGATTCATCCTGTCTAGTTCGGTCGCTGCCCGGCGAGAGAGATTTGAGGCGGCCATCAGAAACAAACACGAGGCACCGAGGTCTTCATCCGCCCTGGGGCTCTACGCACCTGATCAAGCGTCGGATAAATCCCGACCCAAGACTCACTCATACAAGCGAACTACTTTCATGGCAGACAATGCCTTCCGACAAGCGTGCCCACTCAAGGCAAAGTCGGAATCAGCAATCCAGTACAAGCAACAAGCCTCGCCACCTCGCGAGAAGTCGAGAAGTCCCAAGTCCAGGTCGCCTTCTCACTCACCGAGACACTTGACTGTTGATATGCCGACCAAGGGTCTCGCCGTCCGCAAGAGCATGCCTCAGCTATGTGTTGGACCGCCTCTGCTGCCTCCCCCCAACCGTGCTTTGCCACCAATTCCGCAGAAGGACTAGATCGTAATGCCACGATCAGTCCAAACTACCACGGGATATCAACCCGAGTAGCAATACAGATACAAACCCCCTGGGTCACACTCACATTTTTCCTTTACAAAACTTTGTACTCTTATCTATCACAGCGATGACGAAAGGCGTTCTTTTGCGGATAGAAACTTCAGCTGCGATCAGCGAGCAGCTTTCATTTTCCTTGTGTACAATCTCATGGCATCATACTCAAGAGGTGTTTGGGCATTCTTATTATTTTTTGGGACAGATTTGCTTTACAAAGGAGCTGGGGAAAGAGATACCCGTTGGGCATGAAACTAGATACTTATGATGAAAATGTATAGTGGGAGGAGAAGGCTTTCTTTCACCAGAAAAGGAATTCCAGTGCGGAACAATCAATCAAGAACATACAATTATAAGCCGTGTCTGTCTCCCGATCTCTTTGTGAAAACATGAATATGTCGAATTTGCAGTGATGAAAAGCGTCGCGAGAGAGAGAGAGAGGGCCTGCAAAAAGTGTTAAACGACAAAACGTAAAAAAAAACACAATTCAGACAATTTTACTGTCATATTTTCTAACAAAAAGGGCAATGTGATGGATGATTAAGATATGGGCTAGGCAATGACTTGTCTTTGCCCATTTGGTTCAGAATTCCTTCTTGGATGTGTCAGGTACTGTTCGTAGTGAGGGTACGGTACATAGAAGTAGCATGCAATAACCTGTAGAACTGGTACTGAGGGGCACTTAGTCCTTAGCTTTGCTGGTGTGCCTAAAGTCGAAGCAGAAGTGCCCACCTCGGATTGGTGAGTGTTGAACGTGAAATGCTCGTAAAAGTAGTTCTCCTGGCTGTACCTGCATTGAATTATTTCCCCAAAAACAGTCAGAGCCAACGTTCTTGACACCTGTTGTTATAAACTACGCATCTAGGCGATAGAATTTAGTGTCTTGACTCACCTGGAGGGGCGAAAGACACTGGAGGGGGGTCGATTAAAATTCCCCACACGCAAACAATTATCCCAACGACCTAAAATTGACAGCAAAAACACCACAAAAAATCGAGAAACTACACGCCCGCACACACACATTCGCGCCGCAGAGCAAGAACCGCCAAGATGTCGAACACAGCTAGGTACGAGTTGTTTTCCGCGCCCCCTTGAACGGCAAGCGCAGCCCTCCGCCCACAGGAGGAGAGGCTCCCGATCGCGTTTTCCGAGAGAAATGCTTGCTAACGAGCAGCCCCTCTGCAGAGATTGGGCGGACGACGATGATCTCGACGAGACCACCACGGCCGAGCTGCCGCCTCCCCAGACCATCCAGAACAAGGACGGCACCAAGACGACCATCACCTACCGCTACGACGAGGAGGGCCAGAAAGTCAAGACCACCCGGCGGATCCGCCTGGTGACGCACCGCGAGATCGTCAACCCGCGCGTCGCCGAGCGCAAGACCTGGGGCAAGTTCGGTCTGTCGGCCAACGACAAGGTCGGCCCCCAGAGCGACACCACCTCGGTCGGCGAGAACATCATCTTCCGCCTCTCGACCAACTGGAAGCAGGACACCAAGGAGGAGGCCAAGGACGCCCAGGCCAACGCCATGAAGGACAAGCTCAAGGACAAGACCGTCAAGTGTCGTATCTGTAACGGAGAGCATTTCACCGCCCGCTGTCCCTACAAGGACACCATGGCCCCCGTCGGCGCCGAGGGCGCCGCCGACCCCGCCGCCGGCATGGGCGACGAGCCGTCGGGCGAGGGAGGTCTCGGCGCGAAGAAGGGCAGCTACGTGCCCCCCGCCCTCAGAAACGGCGGCGGTGCCGCAGGCGCAGGCGAGAGGATGGGCGGCAAGTTTGGCGAGCGGGACGACTTTGCCACTCTGCGTGTCACCAACGTAGGTTTTTCCCGTCTTTCCCAGTCCCCACCGACACGAGAGAAGTTGCTGACAAGGTCTCATGACTGCAGGTTTCCGAGATGGCCGAGGAGGGCGAGCTCCGCGACATGTTCGAGCGCTTCGGACGCGTTACGCGCGTGTTCCTGGCCAAGGACAGGGAGACGGGCATGGCCAAGGGCTTCGCTTTTATCAGCTTCGTGGACAGGGAGGACGCCGTCAAGGCCTGCAACAAGATGGACGGTTACGGTTTCAAGCATCTCATCCTGCGCGTCGAGTTTGCCAAGAAGGCTCAGTAGAGGAAAAGGAAAAGTTGCATTTGGGATGGACTGGCTGGTACGTTCGTTGTGTATTGCATCAGGTTCACGAATTACTACATAGTAAGGGGATCCTTCCAACCGAAAAAAATGGTCTTGGGATTCTCCATGAATTGGAACTAGGCGCATATTTTGATTGATATAGAATGTATCGCATTATGAATGGATCATGATTACGACAGATACAGCTGGAACCACGATATTGTCTTCGATATGGAGATGTATTACGGCACGAATGATCAAAGAGTGCGAGCCGTCTCAACATGAGCACTGCATTCAAACATACTTTCAAGTCAAATGGGTGATGAACTGATCAAGAAATGATTTATTGACTAATGATGCACTGCTAGCAGCGATGTATGATCTTCAGAGGTCTCAAGGAGATAGATGGTATTGGAACAAGAATAAACGACGAGACGATATTGCGCCGACGCTGAAAAAGGAAATCATGACCCGCAGAAAAAACACATTCGCTGCTTGTGGTTCTTCTTCTTTAAGTCATGAGTCTTTTTTCGTCATCGTCGTCGTATCGTCTTGGGTCGTCAGGCAAGGAAAAATGTTTGTTGGGGGTATTGGTATCGTTGGTTGTGTGTTTGTGTGTGAGGTTGGCCGGAAGCCGGCCCGATTAAAGAGGCTTTCTTGTTGTTGGTAGGATCTTGCCTTTGCAAAAGGACAAGGTCATCTGGCAGTGAAGACAGATGTCTGTATAAATGAGAGTACAGAGATGTGGATGTTTTTGTTGTAGTTGTTTTCTTGTAGTGATTGTGGTCGTCGTTTTGACTGGATAAAGGAATGAGTGCGACTCTGTTGACAAGTAGAGTGTCAAGGAAATAGCGAATGTTGGAAATTGTGATAAACACGGGTATCAATCAGTGGGTGGGAATTATGTCTTTCTCTTTCTTGTGTTGAGGATAGACGAGAGTCATGTGGGAGGCGTAATTCTTCTACGCCTCGTCGGCCTTGTCCTCGGCGTCGTCGTCGTCGCCGGCCTCCTCGGCCTGGCGGGCGAGGGCCTCCTCGAGCTTCTTCTTGCGCTCGAGATCGCGCTGGCGGCGCTTGGCCTCGCCGGCCTTGCGCCGCTGCTCGCGCTTCTCGCTGATGAGGTAGGGGATGGACATGAGCACGGCGAAGATGCCCTTGATGCCCTGGCCGAGGTGCGAGAAGCCCTCGCGGAAGTGCTCCTTGGTCTCGTTGTAGTTCTGCCGCGCCAGCGTCGCCTGCTTCTTGGAGCGGTACGCCCGCTCGGCCTTTTGCGCCTTGGCGAACTGCTCCGAGGCCTCGCGCCGCGTGGTCATGAGCATATTCTCTGTGCCCGACGTGCCCGGCCGCTTGAGGGGCAGCGGCTTCTCGCCGTCCTTTTCGGCGGCCTCGGCGTCGACGGCCACCTTCTTCTTGCCCTTGGTCTTATCCTTGGCCATGGTGCTGTCGTCGCTGCTGAAGAAAGGCATTAAAGAGTGTGGTTTAGAGATTGATAGTGATGGTTTGATGTGTTTGAATCACTTTATGCCTGTAGAGCAAAAAGAGAGTGTTTGTCAATATGATATTGATGGGCGAGAGAGCGGAATCCACATGAAGAAGAAGAGGGAAAGACGACATGAATTCCCGATCATGACGGGGCATTATATATCTCGCTCGTTTTGGCAACTTGCCGTCTATTTAACCATCTACAAGAAGCTGAATCCATCATGATTGGTCACCGTAACGGCATGAATCCCTACGCGACAGATGGAAACAATGAACAGAACTGGTCAAGAAGTTTCGGCACCTCCACAGGTTATTCCTCTTTCACTTGTGCATAATCATGCAAGAGGCCATCCGAGCCCTGTCAGAATGGGATTTCTGAGCAGAACCCTGAAGAATGCAGGGATGGTGGATGTTTCCTTGGTCGTGATATTTCGGGGTGATCTACAGGGTCGGGCTGGAGAATGTGTCGTTGCGCATAAGAACCCAATTAAACGCGAGTGGTCGGTGCGGACGAGTCGTGACTTTTTTTTTTTTTTTTTTTTTAGTGAGGAGCCCAGGCACCGCGTTCTTTTCTTCTTCAGATGATCTCAGGTGACAGAGACTCGTACTGCGAGGTACATGTCAAATTGGCACTTGTCGGTCTCTTTCGTCCGAACGAGAAAGGAAGGCTTTGAAGTTTGATTCAATGCCATGATGGAGCCAGTGCAAGGCAATAAAATCTAGGGAACTCGGCGTCGTGGATGCCGCAAGATCATACATGACTAAAAGAGGCGCCCCGACTGCAGCTGTCGGCGGATGTCCGACCGACTTGGCGTGATCTATCGGCCTGTTATTCTATTCTTTCTGGGCGCCACATCGACGCTCAAAGCTTTGGGCCGTGGTTCGTCTTTCACGATTGAGCATGGGCAGAATTGGGCCCAAGTATGGTGCACGTTAATATGAGCAAGAACCCATCGAGACACATTGACTCAGGTGGATAAAGTTGTGGTTTCTGAATAATCACAGGTATCTATGCTATATTTCCGTGATGTTGGTCATGATCACCAGGCTTATAACTGATTATAACCACAATACTAGAGTAAAAACCTTATCTATATGACCGATGATGAAGGTTTTGAAAATTCCTGGAACGCCATGGCGTTTTGTCTATTCCGAGTTTTTCCACCTTAAATATAGAAGATGATAGATGAGCTGTTTGCCATCGGCGTGAATAATATAAAAGGCACAATTGATTGCTAAAGAGCTCAAGTACTTGCTCGCAACCCATGGTTTGAGCAAGTAACAGCGTTCTGCAAATTTACATGATCACTTTGGTTGCTCTGCACAACGGCAGTGACCTCCTTTTATGTCTCGTCCCCAATAATAAAACCTGAGATAATGTTTCTCCGCCGAAGAATGACTGTCCCCAACCAGAAAACGCAGGAAGCGTTGGGGTGGAAAGATTTACCAGCAGAGATTCGCCTCATGATTTTGTCGAATATCGCGGACCTGAAATACCCCGGATGGGCTTCTCAAGCTGCTGTATGCCAAGAATGGCAGCATGAATTGAAAAAGGCCAATTTTCACAAATTAACATTGACAGTGTCTTGTCTCGACGAATTCGAGACCATCGTTTCGCCACGGATCAGAGAGTTCATTCACCACATCAACTTACATGTCGAACTACCGCAATACCGAACTCTCTGTTGCTCTACAAATTGGCTAGGAGAATTGGCAGGTCCGAGAACGCGAAAGGACGGCGTCTTCGGCGACGGCATTTGCAGACTTTGGTCCATCCTCAGCAAATGGGGGCCAAGCAACTACTTGGCCTTGGAGATCAATGCGTACTCTCCCACTGACAGCCAACATTGGTTCAGCAAGTTACACTTTGCTTCCGACAACGTGGAAGATGATGGGAACCCGCTGCCGGGGCCGTACAACGACAGCAGCCATGGGTGGGAAAGCGGTCGAAAAGTCGCAAATCCTCCAAACTGCACCCTCATTCAACTTTTCCAACCTCTTACTGCTCTCGGGGAGAAGCTGCCTCGTATCCAAGCAGTCACCCACTTCATTATACGCCGGCAACTCCGTCGCTCTATATTTGGCCATTTTCTGAGAAAAATGCTCAAAAGTTTGGTTCGTCTTGAGCAGGTATCCTACGAGCCGTGGGCGCCATATTTTATGGGGAAAAAAAGAGCAATTTGTGATATAGATACGTATCGATGCGTTCTTGACAGCAATCGCGAGGTTCATCCCATTGTGCCAAGCATCACCGTGGCCCGATGCTAATGCTTGGAGATAGTCCTGGGCCGTATATTAAAGAAAAATCTCCCGTCCACTCTCAAGAGTCTCATAATATTCGAGGACAACGCCGAGTTTTATGATATTTTCCCAGATCGGTGGCTCGATTTACAGGGATTTCTGCCCTTTCAACCGGACCCGTCCCTTCCACCTCCTACCCTCCCCGGCCCGACGCTCGGTGAAACGATGGCCGCGAAGAGCCTCAACCTGCATCATCTCGCCATATCCTTTCTGGTCGACGCCAAAGACATCATGCGCCACTTTCATACGAAGATGAGGTGGAAAAATCTCGAATCTCTGGCTCTTACGGCCCAGCGTCTGCGAGAAGACCGTAGCGGGGACCGGATCGAGTATCTGTTGTGCTTCGCCGCCAGGTTTGCGGTCTTCATGCCCAAGCTACGCACGCTGGTCCTCTGGTACGGCGGCAAGGGACACGCCGCCGCGGTCACCTACCGCATCCATCGTGTCGGCGGCGACGTTGGCGCCTCGCTTACTTGGCGTGGGACCTGGCATTGGGAGCTTCGCCCTTCCGTGGTCGATGCATGGCGAAAAACTACTGCTGCGAAGCTGCCTCGATGCGAGCTCCAGATCGCACACGAAGAGATCGAAGCGCCTATCGAGTCCCACGCAGATGCAATATTTCATCTCCATCTGCCCTGCCAAGTCGTCGAGCCTGCGTCGCCTTGGCAGATGCGGAGGGAAGCACGTACCTTTGCGCAGTAATGTGTCTTCCTTCTAGTCACTTGGCTACTCGCTGCCACGAGGGGCTTGGGCGACTGAAGCGACGTTTTCAAGAATCTCTGGGATTATAGCCATACGACAGTATGTTGAAAATATGAAAAGAGACAATAGAAAAGTGGCAACATCTCTTCAATTAGGTCCGGACAGCGATTCCGCTTCTTGTTTCCCTTCCCTCTTGTCAGACTTGAACATTACTGACACCAGGCAAGAAAAACGACTTTTCACGACCAATAAATCTCATTGGATACGTTATATTGATATTGACGCTCTGCTATACAATATATGCAGTCATTGTGTCTCTCGAACCAATCATCGGCCCTGTCGAGCTGAGTAGCAACGACACGAACAAGGATAGCTACAATTAAGGTAATTGTGTAACAAACGCCACTTTAGCCAAGTGAGCCCCCTCCGTTCAATGTTTGTTTGTCGGCTGAGGGACAAGATCGAATATTGAACGAACCTAATAATTGAACTGGACGGGAGTCGATTGAGTACCAAACCTACACCCAAGCTGAATCGATACCAATAGAGGTGGCTGCCTTGACCGTACTGTGTTTTTGTCATTGAATGCTGGCACAGTGCTGCTCGATAAATTCCGCGTGCCGGGTAGCAAGCAAGCTACCGGTAAGAAACTACCGTAAGTTGGCTACGCAATGCTGTCGTTGCTCCGGGCAAGCATTAAAACTTTTTGAGACCTGTACCGGCCATTCCTCATCTGGCCAACCGAGCTCGATTGAATTCCAGCCAGCACAGAGCTTCCCACCGGCAGACGGATGCCCTACAGCCTACAACCAGTCACTGCCCATCAATTTATTCGAAGTTCCCTTCCAAGGCTCCACACTCCCACACACACATGTGATATTCATCTTTACTTGCTCAACAAACTGGAAGACGTTCCCGTTTCTCTCGCTTCAGGCGCTTGGACGCTTCCTCTAGTCGCCGCCATTCCTTCTCTTCTCCTCTAAACTATATCCCAACGGGACACCGACGGCCGCCTCTGTGTGACGACGAGAGAACGTTCCAGTCACTTCTGTATGCGGATCTCGGCGGCTATTTGTGGATTCCCAGACGGACCTGTCCCATAGCTGGAGCTCCATTCAACACTCCGGCCGTTCGGCTCGAGTCGCGACCCACCCGCCAGCTCCCAAGCTCCTTCATCCGCCCATTGAGCCAAAACGCTCGTCGATCGCGAAACCTCTCACGTGTCCTCGCCTCGACACTCTCTCTTCCTTTTCTTGTTTCTCTACCTCTACCTTTTCCAATCCTCACCCCAATTGACCTCCCCCGGATACGCAACCAAGACTCCCGGATCATGAGCGCCGACACCCCCACTGCCTTGGACGCGGGCGAGCTCCGCCAAAGGCACGCCGTCTCCTCCAACGTGGATACAGGATCTACTTCTCCGCACGGGGAAACGGACCCAGCACTTCAACATGAGTTGGAGCCCAAAATCCGGAAGACGTTCGGTCGGACGCCGGACGGCACAAGTCAGTCCCGACAAATTAATTATTATGTCGCTGGTGTGAAATGCTGACACGCAGGTGATCCCATCTAGTCTTCACTGTTCCTACCACGCATGACATGGTCTCGCAGCTGCTCGATCCTCGGCAGCCCAAGAACTTATCCGATGTGTTCGTGTTAGCGATTCTTGCTGCCCACATTACTCTGTTGTATCTGTTGCCTGCGTCCCTCAAGCGACCCGTGTTTGCTGCCGTCTTCCTGCTGTGGCGTACTGCGTATAATCTTGGCATCGGTCTCCTGCTCCAGGGTCAATCTAATGAGAACAAGCTCGTCAATTGGGCCAAGACGTGGAAGCTCTTTGAGCACCCCTCTACGGGCAAGAACCCGAGGCCATGGGCCTACAAGCTCCTCAAGACGGAGCTCGAGGCCAAGATCCCTGAAGACTATGCCTTTGAGAAGGCCCCGCTCGAGTACAACACTTGGCTCGTCTTCCGCAGGCTCGTGGACCTCATTCTCATGTGTGACTTCGTGTCGTATTGTCTGTTTGCGATTGCCTGTGGCCACAGGCCGGAAGGGGAGTCGACCATCCTCGCAGTAGGCCGCTGGTCCCTCGGTCTGGCTCTGGTAGGATTCAACCTCTGGGTCAAGCTCGATGCCCACCGCGTCGTCAAGGATTATGCCTGGTACTGGGGTGACTTCTTCTACTTGATTGACCAGGAGTTGACCTTTGACGGTGTCTTTGAGATGGCGCCTCATCCCATGTACTCCATTGGCTATGCCGGTTATTACGGAATCTCCATGATGGCGGCCAGCTACTCTGTGCTCCTCATCTCTGTTGTGGCACATGCCGCGCAATTTGCCTTTCTGGTCCTGGTCGAGAACCCTCATATCGAAAAAACCTACAACCCACCCGCTCCTCGCAAGCGCGCCGATACCCAAACCTCCTCTGCCGACCTCATTGGCGAGGAACAAGGAGCCGCCCCGTCTGATGCTGCGTCGGCCACGCCTTCCAAGGGCACACCAGCTCAGATTCACAACCTTCTGGGCGTGAGCAACTTTGATCTCTTCCGGACAAGCGACTATACGGCCCTGCTTCTTGTTGGCTACTTGGCTATCCTGACCATTGTCACGCCGAGTACGCCTTTGTACCAATTCTTGTTTGTTCTTCACGCCACCCTCTGGCGGCTGTGGTACATGGTTGGCTTGGGTGCCATTCTCGACCAGCAGTCCAAGAACAAGCGATGGACTAGACACTTTCTCAAGTTTGGCGAGGACACCGACGAGGCGTGGCGACAGTGGAAGGCCATGTACCACATCTCTCAGATCCTAGGATATGCTTCTTTTATCGCTGCCTGCTGGAAGGTATACAAGTTTCCCGACTCTTGGGACTATGGTTTTGTCCTGCTCAAGCACGTTCTGGGCGTAGCGTTGGTCGTCCTCCAGATCTGGAACGCGGTCAGCACCTACGAGTCCCTGGGCGAATTTGGCTGGTTCTGCGGAGACTTCTTCTTTGACCAGAAGGTCAAGCTGACCTACACCTCCATCTACCGTTTCTTGAACAACCCGGAACGCGTTTTTGGCACAGCTGGCCTCTGGGGAGCAGCGCTGATCACTTGGAGCAGATCCATCTTCATCCTGGCATTGGCAAGCCATATTCTCATGCTGTCCTTCCTACAATATGTTGAGAAGCCGCACATGCAGAAGATCTACGGCCGTACTATTCGCAAGGAGGCTGGTCTTGTCAAGTTTTTCAAGAGCACCCTCCCACCGCCCGTCAAGGAATGGGGTACCAGCGTCAACAAGGTCGTGGATGACACTTCCAACTTTGTGGAGGACTTCCTAGAGACGGCCCGCCCAAAGCTTGCAGCTGGCGTGTCCACCATCGTGCGCGACACCACCGCCCTGTTCAACAACGTGCCCTCCCGCCTCACGCTTACCAAGTTGTCCCCTGATCTGGCGGGCTTCGATCCCAAGGACTATTCGATGAGTGTAGCGGGCGAGGCAGCTTCTCTGTCAGCCATTACAGAACGAGCTACTGGTAAGGAAGGTACTAATGCTCGCTTCCCCAGCGAACTCAAGACCATCATCCTCGAATACGGCGCCCCGATCAAGGTGACGTGGACCGCACCAGCAAAGCATCACAAGAAGGACTGGATCGGTTTGTACATGGTTGCAGACAATCGGTCTCGCGAAAAGACGGAAGTGTCCTCGCTTGGTCGCTGGGTTGCCACTACGCCGAACCAATACGATTCTACGATCGCTGACACACGCATTCTGACCTCGGACATCCCGGTGAAGAACAATGATGACTCGCCTGAGGGTGGACTTGTCCAGGGCGAGGTTGTCTTCGAGGGTGACAAGCTCTGGTGGACGAGGGGCGTCTTCGAGTTCCGCTACCACCACGGCGGAAGTCACACCGTCATGTCCATATCACAGCCTTTCGAGATACAGATTGGCCGGTTCGACGAGGAGGACGTCGAGGTGGACTCCAACGGCTTATACCAGAAGTCGGTCGAGTCGTCCCTCCTGCCGGTGGTACAGAACTGCTTCGACCGTAACCCGGACATTGCACCTAGCACCCCCGAGGAGCCATTCGGCAACCACGTGGAGCGGGATGGCAAATATGCCCGGAGAGTCGTCTACGCTATTCAGCAGATGTTCGGTATCGAGTTCGCCCCAGCCGTCGTCCCGGCCGATGGCAACGTACGAAATCTAGCATGGAGAGTCTGCAACGCTAAGCAAGTTCTTGTGAGTACTACCGCGCTGATGCCTTTTCTTATATCTCGCTAACAGTCATAAGGCTCCCTACAGCATGTCACACTCCAAGGGTACAAGTACGCCAGCGGCAGAGAAGGCGGATTTTTAGAGTCCGCGTCTTGGACATGTACATTGGCGGTGAGGAAGGGAAAAGTATAAAAAAGGAGTATAGGAATGGGAGCTGTTTGTGTGCATATGTATATACCGTCTACTGTCAGATTCTGGACATCGGCAAAATTGTTCTGCATTAGCATTCTGGAGCATGTTTGTGATACCACACGAAAGCACACAATTGGAGCAGGGGGGAAATTCAGTTCTATTGTTCCTATAGATATTTGAGGTTGAGTTCACCCCGGTAGTGCGACCAATTGATATAGCATTGTGCAAAGTCCCTTTTCCTGTCGGCGACGTCCGAAGTAACTATCTAGGTCGCTACGTGGACACTATCTGGAGCCGGAAAGCATGAGGTTTGCAAAAAGTTATCCGATGAAACAACATTAAATTTGACTGCGCGGTTTAGCCATCGTGATGTCAGAATCGGAAAGAAATTGACGTATATGTAATACTACAGGAAATCACGAATTTGGGTCTTTCCATCCAATTCCCATTGAAGGTCGAATTACCCCTGTGAATAAGGGGGTCATTGCACCTAATACAAGCAAAGAAGCAACGAGCCTAGAGGAGAACGGTCTAGACTTGTCCAGAAGTTCGATCGCGGCCTCGATGTACATGCAGAAGCTACAGATGTCTGGCAAGGGCGATGGACAATTCTAAGAATAACGCTGCTGGCCGTGTCCAGAACCTTTGAGTATCCGTCATCTTTGAGCATTTCCTGGAAGCAGATTCTAGAAGAAGGGCCAAGACTACCTCCATGGCGACAATCTGCACGCGGCTTGCGGGCTTCATTGGTATCAATACGACATGGAACATGGGACATACTCTTTTCATTACTATCCGAGCTTGTACAGATTCAACTGTCCCTTTCCAACGTGATAAGTGCAAATATAGTGCGTGGAAGTCTTCAGTATTGCCAGTATTGATGGATATCGATGGGTGGTCTGTGGAATCCTTTGCTCATGAGCTACTGCTTTGGTGGTCCACACCAAGCGTCTAGTTCTATCCTTCTTTCCATCTCATGCCGGTAGGCCTGCTCCAGCCCGCCTCTTACATAAGAGACCAGGCGAGACCTGATGATTTTTTCGTCTGTTCCTTCTACTGTTCATCCCATAGCTGGAAGGTGCATTGCCACAGAATCGTGAGCACACCTTTCATCCGATCCACGGACTCGATTCTCCTTTTTCCCAACACTCTACATCTTTTGCAATTTTCTCTTGACCTTTCCTCACCTACGTTGGCCTACTTCGAGGCCCCCAAAAAGCGTGCCGACAAGCCCACCGTGAAGGGAGACTCCAAGGCCTATGACATCGTCGAGACTACTGACAATCGTCGCGAACGCAAGGCCAAGAGAAGAGCCGAGTTCGAGGCTCTGGCTGGACTTGACGCAGAGGACCTGGGACATATGTAGTTCCCGGACCTCATGGCCACAGCAAATTTTGTTGGTGTATCAAGAACTTCCTCTTTTCGAGTCTCCCACACTTTCAATTCAGAGAAATTTTACGCCTCAACATGCGACCATAGAGCCTGCAAGATGTTTTTTTCTCTTTGGCGACAAGGAAGAGCGACATAGTACGCAGCACCGAAAGCAATCACCTCACTCCGTGAGCATTCCTTTGCAATGAGTAGATTGAAATATTATCTGTATTCAATACTGACCGGGTTTAGCATATTCGCCAAAACCTCGGCGCCAGGCTCTTCCCTCAGTTTCGGGCAACGTCCAAGCGGAAAGAAAGGCAGTCAGATCATAGTCAAAACTAGACTCTCAACCTGTAAAATATCAAGACGGAACCAAACCAAGACGGTTCTCTCATTCCCTTAGAGGGAAATGATGCAGGGCAGCAGGGCAGAAAGAGGTGATGAACATAGGAGGGGCGTACGCAGTACAAGTGTGTTCAGGATTGATGAGACGACGAAATTGGAGGAGGAGTCTTAGATTTTGCAGACATCGTTTCTTATTCAATAAATCTGCCATTCAGTCTACTCAATTAGAGCCAGAACATCAAGTTGCAAGCGTTCACAAAATGCCGTTGATAGATGGTCCATGGTGTAAAACATGCTCCAGAGTCTACGCTCACCCAGACGCATACTGACAACGGTCCGAAAGAAGGGAAAACATGTTTGAATCCTATTAGAATTTCATGTCCATAATCTCGCCGCATCCTATATAGTTAAATAAATGATTGAATTCGGACATGACAGCGTCGAGCCGGAGCCTCGTATGATGGTTTGAGCCGCGGAGATCATTGCCGTCGCACGCTGCATTACACTAAGACTAAGGTAGTATTCTGGGGTTATGGGAGGACTATACCCCTTCAGGGACCCCCCGGACCTTGAATAACGTAAAGCAAACGACCGGTTCATCGGAACGCCGCCATGATGAGGCCAATGAGGGGAAAGGCAGATCATATCGGTAGGGCAAGATTGGCATACCGAGATCCAGTTGGCTCGTGACATACTGGCGCGTCCTATCACTATCGTCTAAATAGTGTACACGGCTATCCGATGCGTTACTCTAGGTTAGACACTGGACATGCATGGCCAGCTTCCCCGCAGTGAGTTGGAAGAGAAGAACGCCCTGCGCCCTTGGTTTCCCGGACACAAGACCGGACCGCTCGCCACTTCTCGACTTCCTCATACAGAGACTCGCTGATGTGCTCATACATGTCCATCTTATAGCCGAACTTTGTTGCAAAAGAGGACCCCATCCCTCGGCTCCGTAGACCCGTAAGCCTGATTTCTTTTGCAAGATAAGGACTTCAACTGCCGCGCATCTTGCATCCTCATTTATTTTCCTTGTTTCCTCTTGGCTACACCAAAAACACACCAATCACTGACCATCGGTATTCAGTCTTTTCTTTTTATATTTCTTGTAATTACTGTTTACTCAAAGTGCTCGCGTGACATCAACCATGGCTCCATCTGCTACCGTCACCCTCAATGAGCCTGAGCCAGATGCCAGCGGAATGAAGGTCGGCATTGCAAAGGTATACACACCAACTTCATGACCGGCGTCTCACAGATACCGCCCTCTTGATACCAGATGTTGACATTATATAAAAGGGAACGAGACCCGCGCCGCCCACATTCGATGACCCCTACAAGGAGCGCCAGTATCTCAAGGAGCGACTCGCCCTGGCCTTCCGGATTTTCGCCAAGAATGGCTTTGATGATGGGTGAGTCTTCATGAGCTCTGCATTTGCTGTTGCGAGCATGAAACGAGTCCCATGAAGGAGTTGTGATGAGCTAACACCATAATGATCAGTGTCGCCGGTCACATCACTGCTCGGGTATGTCTCTATATCGCCCTTGATACGATAACGATTCTCATACGGCACCTCGGACTGACCTGAACCGCTACTGTAGGACCCGGTAGAGCCGACAACATTCTGGGTCAACCCGTTCGGCGTCGCGTGGCCCATTCTGAGGGCTTCGGACCTGATCCGCGTGGACTCACACGGAGAAATCGTCGACGGCGGCGCAGTCCGTCTTCTCAATGTTGCAGGTGCGTCGAGACCCGAAAGTCCCGCCCGCCGGCTCCTGGCGTAGTCGCAAGGGTATACTCTTATCTAACGCTCCACAGCCTACATGATCCACCACGCTGTCCACGAGGCGAGGCCCGACATCACCGCTGTAGCACACTCGCACAGCAAATACGGCCGGGCATTTAGCACGCTGGGCAAGAACCTGGATATTACCACTCAAGATTCATGTGCTTTTTGGAATGTAAGTTTTTCCTTCTGTCTGTTTTCATACATGGGAAAATTAGAAAGAAATATGAAGATTGGTCACCTTTGAGACCCGTACTTCTTGATAGTCTGTCCAAGATACTTGCTTACACAAATCCCAGGACATTGCGCACTACGACAGCTTTGGCGGAATCGTGCTTGGCCCGGAGGAAGGACAGAATATCGCCAAGGCCCTGGGTCACAGAAAGGCAGCCATTCTTGCCAACCACGGCCTGCTGACCTGCGGCACGTCTATTGAGAGCTGCGTCCGCTGGTTCATCAGCCTGGAGAGCTGCTGCGAGACCCAGCTCCTCGCCGATGCAGCCGCAGCAGGATTGGGTCGCGAGACGGTCAAGATTAGTGATGAGGAGGCCGAGTTCACCTACAAGACCGTCGGCCGGGACGTCGGAGGTTGGTTTGCGGCCAAGCCTGCTTTCGATCTGATGGAACACCAGTCGGGTGTCGACTATAAGTTCTAAATAGATGGGATGGAAAAGAAGAAGAAAGACGGTGAACGTTGGGATTCGACCGCAAACAACTTTGTGGTTGCCATCGCATTCCTTGGAGCTACTCATTATTACGACCGGAACGTTGCACCCAGGATATGGGAAAACTACATCAAATTGACTCTATTGAAATGATCATATATTCTCTATTCCCCAAAAACGACTTGGGACAATAACCATGAAGATGTCACCGTCATTGCATCAAGCTGGAGAGACCAACCAGTTCTAGGTTAGTCTTGTTTTGTGCAATGAAACCGAGACCCAAGTATACCTATATCTATGGATTAATCTGAATCCAAAGACTACCTGGATCTCCTCTCGTATACTGTTCAACAATGTGATCAACAGTCGAGCTGAACACATACATGAAGGACTCGACCTCGATGGACGGGGACCATATCTTATCAGTGATCATTGGTGCTATAATGCAACCCACCTTTTTTAGTCGATGGCACTAAGCTTTGCATTAGCTCCACTGCGGGGCCCTGGATTTGGAGCTGCAAGTTCAAGCTGCCGCTTTTCAGAAATTTTGCGACGCCTAAAGGTTCTTTGGAGGAAGGACCAAAAAAAAAAAGTCCATCCCCATCCCATTCCTGTCCACCATCTTTCCCGAGACATCAATTCTTGGGTACCGTCGATCTAGCGCAAAATGGGTCGCAAGAACTTTCGCGTACGTCTTCTTGATGCCATCATCTTCAATTCCTCACTAACAAAGCATCCAGGGCGGTCGCAAGGGTGGCGGCAACAATAGAGGAGGACCCCGCGGCGGTCCCTCCAAGGGCGACGACCGCGATCGCAACCCTTCGTGGCGCTCCATCCCCGCCGCCGACAAGAAGCACGAGAAGCTCGAGCGCTACTACAACACGGTCCTGCCTCTCGAGGACGACGAGAGAGCCCAGTTCTGGGACGCCCTGAAGAAGGAGCTGCCCAATTCCTTCCGCTTCGCCGGCTCCAAGGGCCACGCCCTCGCCGTCAAGCGACTGCTCGAAGAACGATACGCCCCCGAGATTGTCAAGATTGAACGATTCGATGGCGAAAAGGTCGAGGCTCCTCAGCCCGTCTCCTGGTACCCCGACCAGCTGGCATACTCGATGAACACCCCCAAGCACATCATTCGCAAGTTCCCGCCCTTTGCCGCCTTCCAGAAGTTCCTCGTGTCCGAGACGAGCGTTGGAAACATTAGCAGACAGGAGATCGTCAGCATGATCCCGCCTCTGCTCATGGACGTCAAGCCTGGCCACACGGTTCTGGATCTCTGCGCCGCCCCTGGTAGCAAGTCTGCCCAGCTCGTTGAGATGATCCACAAGGGCGAAGAGGCTAGGATCCGACAGGTTCTCGAGTCGTTTGGTGAGGCCAAGGCGGAAGCGGGCGACGACGACGCGGCAGACCTCGCCGCAGACCCCAGCGACGACGGCAGAGCCACCGGTCTGCTCATTGCCAACGACGCCGAGTACAAGCGCTGCCACATGCTTACCCACCAGCTGAAGCGCCTGTCCTCGCCCAACATTCTTGTCACCAACCACGACGCCACTCTTTTCCCGTCCATCAAGGTTCACGACCCCGCAAACCCTCAACAGACATACCTCAAGTTCGACCGAATCCTGGCCGACGTGCCCTGCTCCGGAGATGGTACCATGAGAAAGAACATGAACCTGTGGAAGGACTGGCAACCCGGCAATGCTCTCGGCCTCCACACTACTCAGGTCCGCATCCTCATTCGTGCTCTGCAGATGTTGAAGGTGGGCGGCCGCGTGGTCTACTCGACTTGCAGCATGAACCCCGTCGAGAACGAGGCTGTGATCCTGTCCGCCATTGAGCGATGCGGTGGGCCTTCAAAGGTAGACATCATCGACTGCAGTGAGCGACTCCCCGGCCTGCAGCGTAAGCCCGGTATGTTCCAGTGGAGCATCATGGACAAGGGAGGCCGCATCTGGAACAACTGGGAGGAGGTACAGCAGCACATGTTGACCACGGGCGAGACCGTTCCTCCGGGAAGACTGACCCACTCCATGTTCCCGCGACCCGATGACAAGGAGTGCTCCGGCCTGCCTCTCGACCGTTGCATGCGCGTCTATGCGCACCAGCAGGACACCGGTGGTTTCTTCATCACCGTGCTAGAGAAGAAGGGTGAAGTCAAGGTGAAGCCTGAAAACGCGCCCAAGGGCCCTCAAGTGGAGGCATCATCAAACGGCACAGGAAAGGAAGCTGCCGAGGAGGTTTCCGCGAAGCTGGAACTTGAGGAGGTTAAGGCCGCCGAGGGTGAGCCTACCGACGTGCTCCCGGCCAACGGAGTAAAGCGGACAAGGGAGGAGAGCGAGGCCGATGCGGAGCAAGAGGCCAAGAAGCCCAAGACTGAGGATGCACCCGTCAAGGTTGACGAGATCATGGCCGACGCAGAGCCTGTCGCCGAGGCTGAGAGCACAGATGCCGTGACAACGGAAGCAACCTCGGCTGTCGCAACACCCAGTGCAGAGGCTACCAGGCCACCAAAGAAATTGCACAGAAACGCAGACGGCACACACGAAGAGCCGTTCAAGTATCTGCCAGTTGACCACGAGGTCATCAAGATGATCAAGGACTTTTACAAGCTTTCGGAGCGCTTCCCCACCGACCGGTACATGGTACGAAACGCCACTGGTGAACCGTCCAAGGCAATCTACTACACCACTTCTCTCCTGAGAGATATCCTTACCCAAAACGAGGGCCGCGGCATCAAGTTCGTGCACGGCGGTGTCAAGATGTTCATGAAGCAAGACTCGCCATCCGCAGACGTGTGCCGGTGGCGCATCCAGTCCGAGGGCATGCCCATCATCCAGGGCTACGTCGGCCCCGAGCGGGTCATCCGCCTCACCAACAAGGAGACCTTCCACCGGCTCCTCAAGGAGATGTTCCCCCGCTTCTCCGACGACGAGTGGGTCAAGCTGGGCGAGATTGGCGAGGCCGCGCGCGACATCGCCATGGGCTGCTGCGTCCTCCGGGTCGAGCCCGACGGCACGGACCCCGACTTCTCGGAGCGCATGGCCCTGCCACTGTGGAAGAGCTTCCTGTCGCTCAACCTCATGCTGCCCAAGGAGGACCGCGCCGCCATGCTGCTCCGGATCTTCAACGACACTTCTCCAGTTATCAACATGTCGCTCAAGGACTCGGCCAAGAAGGACGCCGAGACCGAGACAAGCACCCCCGTCGTCGAGGCCGCCGCCACGGAGGAGGCACAGACCGAGGAGACGCCCGCTGCCGTCGTCGAGGAGGCAAAGGCCGGGGAGTCGGTTGCCGCCGTCGAGGAGGCAGAGAAGATGGAGACAGCCCAGTAGTGCTCCGGCCGCCCATCTGTCAAACGGAAACGGCCCATCATGATACGAGGTCTGGAATTTTGAGGGAAAGACAGCCAGGACAAATAAAAATGTTTGTCGTTATACGTGTTTCTTGGGCATGTCTTTAGAGGATAAGAGGATAATCAAAAGGGAGTTTTTGCGAAGTTCATAAAGCAGTATAGATACTGTTGTTCAATTACAAGTTCACACAAAACACAATCCAGCCAAGTCCCAATATCATGCAACTTTCTCACCATTCACTATTTCTATCCGCTGGGAATGAAATGTGCTGTGGATAAATTTCGCAGGTGGCTATACATTGATGGAGTATTGGTGTATAGAGTTGATCATGTTTCTCGTGCTCCCTCTTCGTCGACCTGGGTCCAGTTGACGGATACGACTACTTTTGTCCCGACATCTAGTCATCTTTGCTCCATTATATAGTACAGATTTCTTCAAGATCTTATTTTTACATGTATGCTTACAAGTATCGCGGTTAACGTAGATTGTATCCACTGCAGATCGTCGTGCTGGATATATGAGATAGCTCTTCAGCACATCTCTCTTGTAGAAGCCCTCGGCTTCTTTTAACTCCCTGCTCCTCTCTTGCCTTCACACTCGGGTGAGAAGCTCAATCATCCAACAGTCCCAAGGTCCAATGAACGATCCGATCAACACCGTGGCCGTTGATGGCGCTGACAGGGATGGCGGCACAGTCGGCAGTCCAGGCGCCCTCGACGCCGCTGGGATGCGGCTCGCGGCCGTCCGTCACGGCGTCCAGGTACTCCTTGAGCTTCTTGTAGTTGTCCTGGGTGTCGGGGAGGTCGCCCTTGGTGGCGATGACGTACCACGGCTTGGCGGCAATGTGCAGGCCGCCCTCGTTGGACTCGGGGAGGTCGGGGTAGTCGGCCATCATGAGCTGGCCGCCGCCGCCGCCTCCAACTCCGGCGTCGCCGGCCCAGTCAATGCGCCCGCTGGCTTCCCGGTCCCGAAGCTCCTGGTCGCGCACGCGGGCGTAGAGTCCGACTTCCTTCCAGAGAGCCTTGAGAGCTGTGACGGCATCGGCCTTGGCCAGGTCGACGACGAAAGCAAGTACACCTGCCCGCTCCACGTGCCGCAGGAATTCCATCCCCAGGCCCTTGTCTAGGTGAGCGCCCTCGATCAGACCCGGAATGTCTGCGACGGTGAATCTGGTTCTAGGCGGCGGCCCCGGTCCGATCAGGCCCGGCTGGTTGATGACAACGTTGCCGAAGCGCGCGTCGTTGATGACGGCGTGCGAGCCCCTGGCCCTCGGCTTGGGCGAGTCGTACTGGCGCCGGCCCTTGTTGTTGTCGAGCACCACTGTGCCGATGTTCGGTTGCAGGGTAGTGAATGCCCAGTTGCCGACTCGCGCACGCGAGTTGGTGAGCGCGCGCAGGAGTGTTGACTTGCCGGCGTTGGGAAGCCCTACGAATCCGACGTCTGCCAACAACTTGAGCTCGAGCTCAATCTGCATGGACACTGCCCTCTCGCCCTTGGTAGCGAAAAGCGGCCGCGGGCGTTCCTTTGACACAAAATGCGGGTTCCCCAGTCCACCTACTCCGCCGGCGGCAAGAAGGATGGGGCGTGGCGTAGCTGTCGAAAGATCGAGATGTATGGGACCGGGGGGCTGGTGGTATATTCTGTCTCGCCTGGGGAGCCGAGGGAGCTCAAGATTGCGCCGTTCGGAAGTCGAAATTCCCGGGTATAGCATGAACTTGTCCAGGTTGGGCTGGGCAGGGCGCTCCAAGTCTTTCGTTGCCAGCTCGGGGTCTTCGCCATCTGCCTCTGCGGCAAGCGTGGCATCGCGGAACTTGCGCTCAAAGGCCCGCTCCTGCTCTCTCGCCGCTTTCCATGCGATACTCTCTTCGACTACGGGATCGATCCGGCTGATCTCCCGCACAACTGTCCCGACGGGAACCTGTATTACATAGTCCTCTCCTCTCTGTCCCGCTTTGCTGCTGCCCTGGCCGGTCTTGCCCCGCGAGGCGCGGACGATGCGCCGGCGGACTACCTTGTGCAAAGACGTTTCGCTATGGACGGCCTGGATGTATACATTGCCTCCGTGTCCGCCGTCGCCTCCGTTCGCGGGACCGTTGGCCAGAAAGGCCTCTCGGAGAAAGGCGATGCAGCCATGGCCACCCCCACCGGCCTGTATGGTGATCTTTGCCTTGTCCGCAAAAGAAGAGAGGGCATAGTCGTCGGGACTTGGGTTCAGACGCGAGTGTGGCAGGTCCGCGCTCGAGCCGGACGGCGAAGTAGTCTCGCTCAGGTCGTCTGCATCCGAGGGCGAAGAAGTCGAGGGTGGGTGCAGAGTGGTGATGCCCAGGCGGGATAGGCGGGTGGTCGTAGCAGCCAGGCTCGGGTAGAGGAAGGGAAGGAAGAGGCCCGAGCCTGAAGTGCACCGCGGAGGCATGTTTGGGCGGTGCAGCCTCGATTAGGGTATCAGCATCAAGCCACTGACGATGGGCGAGAGCGGGCGTTCAGAAGAACAGCAAACAACAGTGATCAAGGTGCTGTTGGTTAGCTATGAGCTTCGGCAGCTTTCGCAGCTTGCTTGGTTGAACCTCGAAACTTTCTCGATAAGATAAGAAGCAGAGTGGATTGGATTAGTCTAGACTTTTAGACGCTCAAGCTGCATATTATACGGCAAGGTACAGAAGCATCGCCATTATGCTATTGATGATTAACAGTAGCAGTCTGTATGTGTAGGCAGGTATGTGACAAATTGAATGACGACATCTCAAGTCCATGACCGTAAGCAGAAAAACCAGCAATTGTGCCGTTTCGATACGATACGATCTGAGATTTGGCTGGAACAGATGATCTTGTCTCCACATTGGCCGGCGATTGATCTGCGGGAGTAACGCCGTTTATCGGCCCCTCATCTTCATGCTGGCATCCGGCGCAGAACCGACAGAATAGTAAGTCTCGACCAGCGCAGGTCCTGAGCCTGCGAGAAGTCTAAAATATATCGAAGCTCAGAGCTCTTTGAGAGTATATATAATATGTAATCATTAACTGTTCCTGAGGCTGAACAATCGTTATGGGCTGCTTCCCACTCACTGGCGGGCCACGGACGGGAGCTACTTACCGGCTCCTCCTAGCTCCGGGGCCCTTTACCTTGCCTAGCTGCAGCAGAAGGCCGTTTTGGACGGCCTTCCGTCTCAAGGATAGCGGTGAGCGAGTGCTTCAATGGCTGGGAGCTTTTGTCCCAAGACAGCCTCTCACTCTCATCATTGCTTTGCCTATTTGGACGGCCCCTGTCTCCGCGAGCAGCCGACACACATGAATAATCATATGCAGAGCATTGGTCTCGGATCCTGTGCCCAAGTGGACAGTGCCAATTTCCCCTCTTAAAACATCGGTTCGTGGCCAACACATCAATCACACTGATACATTCATGTTGAGCAACCAGATTGATGGTAAACGCCTAGTCTTTGCCTCTCATTCCCTGGAGCATTCTTTGTCTCTTATTTGAAGTGATTGTTTTGATTACTCCGCCTGCGATCAGATCCAAAGCCGATTGAGTGGCATATTTTACCACAACTCTACGAAGTACCTACACAGTCTAGACAGTCGCTTGTTCGTTCTCGACTGGTTCGATCGTTCGTGGGGCAAAAAACAAACAGCATCTAAAGTACCAGGGCGGGTCTGCCTTCCTACTATTGGGCTGCCCAAAGTACGACTGCATACATAGCTCGTCTCCCAAGACGCTCATTCGAGCCACGACACGCATTTTTCTGTCGGCTCTGTGGCCAAACGTGGAAAATCCGCAGCTTATGTTTTGCGGTTCGTCTGGGCCTACCTACATACATACTCCGCGTACATACACTTCTGCTCCCATACACCTACTATCTGCTATCTGCTCGTCAAACGCGTGCCAACATTGTCGGGCACAAGCACCTGAGCATTTGCACCTGACGACATTCCGCGTCCGGGGGGAGTTCTTCTGGTTCTGGTCTCCTCGTCACTCGTAACTCTGGGATCGGGGACGCTCAATTGGCTTCCTGTAAGTGTTGATGCTGCGTGAGCCTGCAGGGCCTGCCCATTCCAGCCTTCCAACCACCATCGCCGGCCACGAGACGCCGATCCACACCCTACCATTACCCTCCTCTCGTCTCGCCCCGGCGACCCAACAAGTGTCGTCGACGCTCGTCTCCAGACTCTAGTCAGTCTGGTACCCCCCAACTTCCATCCCCACACTCCATACCTATTACCTACATACGTACGGGAACCAGTGATCCCATAGACTCCAGTACTACTACGTGATACCCATCGCTATCGAGCCATAGAGGACTGTCTCTCTCCTCATTTGTTGCATTATCAACTTACGCGGCATTCGACAGAGTGTTTTGTTCTGTTGCCCGCTACCAGCGTTGCATGAAAGACTCTCCGGGGTAGCGAACCACCAGTCGCTCTTCCTCTTGATCCCATATTCCCTTCCTGGCAAACACGCAAAGGTCTGCTGCAGTTCTTCGTTGCCGCCGCCGCTGCTACTGCTCCAGATCCTGCTCTGCTGTCTTTTCTAGCGTGTTGAGTTTGCCGCTTGACCTTTATACTCTCTTTAAACCAGGTCAGTCTCAGTGCCACCTACTCTCCTCGCTCTCTTTCCCCTTCATCTTATGAGACCCTTTTGGGTCACGTCGAGCATCCACCTTGTACCATAGTTTCGTGTACACACCCCATAGTTTATGACCTCCCATGTCATTTCCTCTCTGTCCCTCACCAGGCCTGCCAGCTTCCGCCTCCGGCACATCGTCGCTAAGATGCATCCTACTAGGGAATTCCAGTCTCGCAAGTCCTTCATCAGGATGGACCCGGATTGTGCCATATGTCATGCCCCGGCGGCTCAGCGGTGTGACTGCGAGGCCAAAGGTCTCGAGATGGCTGTACGCCAAGCCGAGGGCCGGATGATGAACACCATATATAATGATATACGGTAGGGCTCCTATGACCTTCTTGGATAGACATGTTGGGGCTTTGGGCTCACCATGTTTCTCTAGCACTTGGGTACGCTCGCGTGCTCAAGATTATATTCTGGAATACTTCAGACTCCTCACGGATCGCCGGAAGGCGACGCATGCGTCGGTAGAAAGCCATATACAGCAGCGGGCTTGGAGCTACTACAATGCGCCGCCACACCCCCAAGAGCTTGCTCAGGCTCAGGCAGCACTAAAACGTGGTATAGACGAAGACTGGCAGGCCAGCGTCCAGCGGTATCCTGAGGTCTTGGAATACTTTTACAGCTTGGTCGACCTCTCATTACCTGCCGACGATGACGCTGCCGTCAAGGATCCGCCCTTGAGTGCCCTCAATGGAGTTCGCAAGACGAACCGGAGGAGCATGGCAGGCCCACCAACTGCTGGCAGCATTTATGAGCCTGAGCGACCCTCGCCCATGGTTCGAGGAAGAACTCCAGACATCGGCATGGGTATGGGAATGGGTATGGGTGGTCGAACAACCGCACCACCGATGGGTGCCCCCTTTGGCTTTCCTCCTCCCGGAGGAAGGATGTCGCGTCGACCCGGCCCCCCGGGCGGGTTTGGACATCCGCACGCACCAAATTACTGACTCGGGCCGCTGTGGGAGATTCCATCCTCGGCGTCTGGCTCGGATTTCTTCGACGAGGACTCCCGCAGTGCGAACTCATCGTTGTCGCCGAGCCCTGGCTTTTCGGATCCAGACCCCGACCCTTACTACGTCGGTGGGTATCCAGGCGAATTCTTCCTTGAGGAGGGGATAGCTCGTCAGCCGTGGCAGCGCCATGGCTACTATTGACGGTGCTTCGACTCGTTGATACGATCGCCGATCTGCATTTCACTTTGTGCTTTACCATCTCCTCTCCATCCTTTACGATCCAAAATGGCACATATCAGGACCACAGAACGAATTTCACGACTCTGCACGACCAGGACGAATGAGACGGATCTAATCGGTATCGACATTATTTTCCTCATCTTGTCATTTCGTCATTTACTTTCCTTCTCTATGAAACCACGCGCAACGACATGAGAGTTTGGCATGACCACATCGGTTGAGACACCGTTTGATTACTCAGTGACAGAGGGGCCACTCTATCCTACCATCGATTGACCTTGAAACATAGGGCAACATGCGACTGGAGGCCCTTCTCGTTCTTTGAAGTTCTTTGGCTCTGTTGGCTTTTATTCCAGCCTCTCGCTTCAATTTCTTGTTCTCACGAAGATGCTTTTGCGCAGGTATCATTTTACTTTTCTTGTCCTCATTTTCAGGAGTTACGGCAGGCCCCTCGAAGAAGACAGAGAGCCCGACTCATACTTGCTTGGGAATGGCTCTGTCTGCGATCAGCATGTCAGGCGGTTTTCCAAAGCCAAGCCCTGACACCAAGTGAACATGCAAAAACTACCGTGGGCATGTGAAATTACATGAGAGACATGGCCTGAAAATTCTCAATCAAGCATCATAGATGAAGCATTTTTTGCTATTTAAATGAGTAATACCAAATCAAGACGAAAAATGAATCAATCAATGCGCTCTTGACAACACAAAGTAATAAAACGTGCGACCTGAGACAAGGAGTCACGAACGTCGTCCACATACGAACACATTACAAGCGTCTATCACCATCCCATGCCTGCGCCGTATCATGCATGTCAGCATATCAGCGATACGTCCGGAGCAATTCAACAACAACAAACCGACAGGCCCCTTCACGGGATCGAAATGCATACCTGCCCGTTCTAGCGGCTAACAGCTCGTGTAGGAGGACCATATGCGTATACGCACATGGTTCGCTTGCCAGACAAGAATACGTGGCACCTCGGAGAGGCATAAGACCGTGCTACGAGAGAGCTCAAAACCCGTGTTGCCGCCAAATTCTTCTCTTGATACGATTTGACGAGACGCCAGCTGCGTGTGGTAGACGAAGGACTCGATACAGCTACATGTCACAAAGTGGTCGGTATTTTATGGCCGAATATTACCACATGAAAACCAGGTGTTTATGCACATGAGATAAACTGAGATCAGGCCCATTATTTTTGTCAAAGTCAAATAATACCAGGTACTTTTGATTTATTCCCCTTTTAGACGAGGCTATGCCGAAAAACAAATGACAGCTACGCTTAATGAATTGACGTTGCTCCGCGGAAAGTGCCGCATTAGGCTGTACAATCATAATTGCACAGGTTGGCGAAGGGTGAGAGGTACATGTCGAGGAGAGCGGAGAAGACTCAGTAAGCGGCATGCTTCTTGCGGATTAGACAGTAATTTCTGTTGCAAGGTCAGACGTTTCCAGCGAAGGCGGGAGAGAAACGTCGAGTGCATCGCATAATGTCGGAAGAGGTGGGAATGCGTCTCCGGCATCTTCGAAGCTGTGCAGAGGGGCGCTTCCACCAGGCGAGTCAGAGGAGCTCTACTCCTTCTTCTCTTCCAAGGAGGCGTCCTTGAGCTCGGCAGTAGCCTCCTCAACCTTCTTGTCGCCGTTGGTACCCTTGGTCTCGGCCTCCTCTTCAGCCTCGAGGCGCTCGATCTCCTTCTTGGCCTTGTCGACGTTCTGCATGACAATGAATTAGTATGTGCTAGAAAAAGAAGGAGTCAAAAACAACTTACGCGCTGCGTCTGGGAGGCCTGGTCCTCCTTCCAGTGGGCCAGCTTCTTCTTGATCTCCTCAATGGCAGCAGGAACATCCTCGGACGTCATGGGGGGCGAGACACCGATGGCAGAGCAGTCCTCCATAACCGAAGGGGGGCAGTTGAAACCGCCAGCCTTGGGCTCGGCCGAGGCGTTGGTCTTCTTGCCCTTCTTGCCCTTGGACTTGGGGGCAATGAAGACATCCTCGTCCTTCTTGACGACCTTCATGCCCTTGAAGCCAGAGTCGTCGACCTTGCGGCCAGCCTCAGCACCCAGACCCTTGTTAGCGAGGAGGGGCGTCTTCTCGGCGGCGGTGAAGGTCGAGGGGTCAAAGAAGTGAAGCAAGCTGTTGGCGCGGCGGATCTCCTCGAGGTAGGCGGGGTCGCTGGCCTCCTGGAGAAGCTTCTGGGCACGCTCCTTCTTCTTCTCCTTCTCGTATTTCTCACGCTCTGCCTCGCGTCGCTCACGGGCGCGGGCACGAGCCTCGGCCTCGTGAGCCTTGTTGGCGCGGACGGCGGCGAAGTGCTCGTCCTTGATCTTCTTGATGTTGGCCCACGACTCCTGCTGCTCGGATTGCAGCTTGGTGCGCTGGTCACGGAGGGTGTTGAGGTTCTTGTAGACATCGTCCTGCTCGGCCTTGATCTTGTCGAGCTCGGACTGGAGCGAGTTGTAACGCTCGCTGAGGGCCTTCTGCTCGGGGTCGTCCATGCTGTCCTTGATCTCCTTGATCTTGGCCTTGAGGTCATCGATGCTCTTCTGGGAGTTGTCGAAACCGGCAAAGTTCTTGCGCTGCTTCTTCAGGTTGGAGATCTCGGTGAGGGCCTTCTTCTCGTCAACGAGCTTCATCAAGCCCGTGTTGACCTGCTGGTCGAGGCGGGCGATCTCGCGGTCGACATCCTCAGCGCTCTTGAAGTTGACCTTGCCGCGGGCAGTCTTCTGCTCGGTAATGCGGGACTTGAGCTGCTCGTCGAGACGCTTGAGCTGGTCGAGCTTGGAGTTGCGGGCGTTCTTTCCGGCACCCTGCTTGTTGCGGATCTCGTTGACCTCGGCAATCAGCTCAGCTCTGCGCTTCTGGGCGGGGCTCTGCTCCTCCTTGTTTCTGTTGGGCTGAGCGAGGTCGAGCTTTGCCTTGATGTCCTTGAGCTGGGCCATCTTGTCGGCGTGCTCCTTCTCGGCCTTGGCCAGGTTCTTCTTGTAGGCCTCCTCATCGGGCTTTGCGGGCCTTCCCTTGTCGGCGACCGCAGGGGCGGCAGGAGTGGTAGCGACCTCAGCCATTTCGAAGAAGTTTGGGTGGAATGGGGTGTCGGGATTTTAGGTGGGTAGGGAAGAATTTATAGAAAGGAGGAATAGACGGTGATCAATCCAATGATACCGATGAGAACAAGCTCTCGTCTAGATATTATATAATCAGAGACGTGGTGCCGCTAGAAGCCAGAAGGCGGGAGGGAAAGAGAAGAAGAAAAAAAGAGGCGACGGCTTCTCTGTAAAGTTTCAAAGGGGAGGAGGAAGGAGAGGAAGTCCGAAGCCAACCCACGATCGGCGGGAAGCGAATTGATTTACTGCGTTTATGGGAAACCGTGGGACTGGCCAGATCTTTTTTCGCCAGTACTAGGTACATAGGTCCGGCCGACGTTGGGGGACCAGACCAGGGGAGGGACCCCTAAGGGAAGACAATGGAAGCCGAGTGCAGCTTAGCTACAGGGTTCTGTCGAGAAGCTCGGGACCAATTGCAGGCCCAGGTTCCTGCTATCTGCCCGCTGCACTTGCACTGCCAGGTAAGGTACCCCAACCCAAAAACCCAAACCCCAAGCCACTGAAAGTTTTTGGTCTTGCTGTTGTTTCTTGGTTGATTGGCCGCCGTTGATAGGTCGACGGGCCAGTGCACGGATCCCACCACAGCAAACACCCATCGGTGAAACTTTTTGTCTCTTCTCCGTGCTTGCCCAGCTGGATCAGCTCTAGCTCGTGGAGGGACAACTTTTTTTCAATCAGGTTCGTTCCGTCCAGTCACAAACGTTCCCCACGTACCGCGATCAAGGCTTCTTCAAGGCGCCGCACATTCCTCTTTGCGACAACAAAGACGACAAGCCACAACGCAAACCTAGGCCATCCGCGCAAACGCCTTGTCTGCCCCGCGCATCCAATTCAAACCCTCGATCGACCGAAAGACCCGACACAGCCAGCATGGAGGACGACAGCGGACAGAGAGAGGCCCAGGATCGTCTCACGGCCAGAACTTGGCGGGCATGGAGAACTGTCAAGCAGATGGTCGCCGACAGAGTCAGTCTCTCCGACGAGCATTATGGGCCCTTACCCCGGCCAGACACTGACTTGCGATTATCATTAGGGTTATGAGTTGGCCGAGGATGAAGTCAACATCACCTTCGAGCGCTTCAAGCTCAACTTCACCGACTCGGAAGGCACCGTCAAGTGAGGCGATCCCAGAAACATCACTTTCTTTATTACCGGCTTTGACTGACCGATTCTTCCTTTCAGGCGTTCTAACATGAGCTTTTCGGCAAAACCGGGCGAGGAGCTGATCCGTCGTGTCTCTGACGTTTCCAAGGTCGGCACCGTCTATGTCGAGTTCCTCGACGAGAGCAGCTTCGGTACCGAGCAGATGCGAAAGTTTGGCAAGTTCTGCAGCGAAAACCACCACAGAGTCGGCATCATCGTCTCCCACGTCGCCGTCTCCTCGGCAGCCAAGAAGGAGGTCGCCAAGTGGAAGGAGTGGACCGACATTGAGTGGTTCCTCGAGGACGACCTGCTCATCAACATCACCCACCACGACCTCGTACCCCGCCACATCGTCCTCTCGCGCGAGGAGAAGTTGGCCTTGCTCAAGCGCTACCGCCTCAAGGAGACCCAGCTGCCCCGTATCCTGATGAGAGATCCCGTCGCCAAGTATTACGGAATGCAGAGGGGTCAAGTGGTCAAGATCATCCGCAAGAGTGAAACGGCCGGCCGTTACGCCAGTTACAGATTGTGTGTCTGAAATACGACATCGCATATGTACGGCCTTGTATCAAGAGAGAAGAGGCGAATTCGTTTCAACATGGCGTCTTTGTGCATGGCAAATTGGTTTTTGGACGGCGTTTACTGGATCCGGAAGATTGAATTTTTGCATGGTTGTCTTCTTCGTCAAGATGCCTGCTAGAGAAGGGAGAGAAAAATGATTCCGAGTAATACGAGGATACTCTTACGATACCGAGCAAATCACAAAATTTGGAGGGTGATTTCGATATCACACAGATTGCTTTATTCATTCCGATGACGAACTTCCGCATTGGGTGTCCCAGGCTGAACAGGAAGGGTGCGTGTCAAATTAAGCACATGAGGAGTTAGATCATGTATCTGACAAGTGCGCTGGTATTTGCAAGGTTGGCGACGTTCATGGTACGATCTTGTATGTTTGCACCCAAAAGGAGCAGTCGTACAAGAGCCCAGCACCATGGGTCACAGTCAACATGAGGATGCCTTTTGGCTACCGCTTCCCGCAGCAAACTCCCGTGTCGGCATTTTGCCGTGTCTCCCTCCCTGCCTTGATGCGTGCTCTGATGCGGCTGTCTCAAGTCTGGTCTTGTGGATTATAAATTCTAAGAGCTTGAGGTGGTTAGTCAATATTGCGCAGGTATCTAGCCCTTGGACCAGAATCGGTCATGAGAGTCCTCTGGTATTGAGTTCCTACAACAGATACCCGAATAAACGATCCTTCAGAACTTCCATATTCTTTGTTCATACTACGTTTGAAGACTAGAAGAGGCTAGCACAAACATTCACAGATCTCGATCACTCCCAGAGAAGAGCAAACCGTATTGCAAGGGTAAGCTATCACCACAAGTCACTCAGTTAATGAGAGACATCTATGGTATTGATCAGCATCTGTGAATCCAGCGTCACCATCCAACAGCATATACAAACAGATGCTTTCTCCTACCTCCAAGGTATGGCTCCCAACGACGTCGGTCTCAGACAAGCTTATGATAATGATAACGAATGGCTGACGTCCTTGGCTCGTCCCAAATTACAGCGCCATGGATCATACTAGTGCCGCTCGCTTTCGTACAACAATCGACTTCCAATGAGATCGACATGGATCGAGTTATAGTATATAAGCACTTGCTCGTCTGGCGGGCAATTGTGAAGACCATGATTGGCCGTATTTTTCCACCCTTGAACGTCAGACAGGTAATATGTAACATCATTGGGAATACACTTATTACTTGGTGCGCCCAGCCCAGGGCGACTATGCCTAGCGGCCGCGTAGTCTGGAATCCTGCCAGCATGCGATATTGGGTGTATTTAAAACCGTTCAAGATCCCCAAGGGGGAAGCGGCTGGGCGCTCGAAGTTGCAGTCAGCACGAGAACTTCCTTCCCGAGAAGATCAAACTTCACCGAGGCGCAGGAGGGCAACAAGAATCGACGACAGTCACCATGCTCCGCGAGATCGCCTACGCCGTCCTGGGGCTCGTCCTCGCGCTCTACGCGGCGGACCTGGCCCTGGGCCTCGGCGACGACGCCCGCGAGCCGCCCCGGCTCCGGGCCCGGGTCCCGCTCGTCGGCCACCTGCTCGGCCTGATGCGGCGCGGCGTGTCGTACTTTAGCGAGACGAGCGCGCGGGCCGGCGGCGGCGTCGAGATGTACACGCTCGGCATCCTGCACTACAAGCTGTATATCTGCAACTCGAACCGGCTCATGCCGTTCATCCAGAAGAGCGCGCGCACCGTCTCGTTCAAGCCGTTTATGCAGACGGCGGTGCGGTCGCACGGCGGGGGCTCGGACCACGCGTACGAGGTCTTTGGCGACGGCGCCTTTCTGGACAAGTACTCACATGGCAGTATGTTGTATTCATCGCGGAGAAAAGCATCATCAGTCCGGGAGATTTGTAGTTCGTCGCTTCGGTATGCTGACTTTGATGCCGTATAGTGAAGCATAGTCTGGCTCCGGGCCCGCACCTGGACGAGCAGAACCTGAGAATGGGAAACCGCGTCATGGTGGACATTGACGCTCTGCTCAGCAACACCGGCGAGGGCAGACCGAAGCAGATCTTCCTGCTCGACTGGGCCCGCCACGCCGTCGTGCAGGCCTCGAGCTGCGGCGTCTACGGGGCGAATCATCCTTTTGTTAAGCGCGAGGTGGAGGATGCTTACTGGCAAGTCCTTTTCCAGGAGAAGAACACCTTTTCCCAAGCGATCATCGTGGCTGACTTATTGCTTCTTCACAGGAAGTGGCAGTCGTGGATCCCCGCACACCTCGCCGGCCTCGACCCCCTGGGCACCGGATACGCCGCCAGAGACATGGTCTACGACGAGTACCTCGAGTACCTCAAGGCGATGCCCGAGGACGTCGGGCTCGTCATCAAGGAGCGCGTGCGGGTCATGCGCGACGCCGGCCTCTCGGAGGAGGACATGGCCAGGCTGGAGAGCGGCTTCCCGACGGCCGTGTTCGGCAACACGACCCCGACGCTGTTCTGGACGACCTGGGAGCTGTTCTCGCGGGACGGCGTGCTGGCCGAGGTGCGGCGCGAGGTCGAGGCGCAGGCCGTCGCTGTGGCAGAAAGCGGCCGCTTCGAGCTCGACGTCGGCGCGCTCAAGCACCGGTGCCCGCTCCTGCTGTCCGTCTACCAGGAGACGCAGCGCCGGCGCCACGTCCACGCCAACATCCGCAAGGTCCTCGCCGACACGGTGCTGGACGGCCGGTATCTGCTCAAGGCCGGCAACTACCTGCAGATGCCGGGGGCGCCGATCCACGGGAGCGAGGAGATATGGGGCGCGACGGCCGACGAGTTCGACCCGTACCGGTTCGTCGACAACGGCGGCAACAAGTCCGGAAGCAACAGCGCATTCCTCGCCTGGGGCGCGCCGCCGCACCTTTGCCCGGCGCGGCAGTTCGCGTCGACCGAGCTCCTCATCATCGTCGCGCTTCTGGCTATGCGCGCCGACCTGCGGCCCGTCTCCGCCGCCGGATGGGCTTACCCGGAGCTCAACCTCGCCGACATGGTGACGATCCTCAACCCCAAGGAGGACGTCCGGGTCGAGGTCGTCCAGCGCCGGGAGTGGAGCGGCGAGTGGTCTCTCAAGACGAGCGAGAGCACTTCTCGCATCTCTCTTGCTTCGGGGTGAAGTATGTGATGTTCACCGGTCGTCTGCTTTTCATTTGGTGAGCAAAACGGCTACTCGCAAATTCTGTGGTATTCGGCCAAGTTTACTTGAAATGAAACGAGCGTTTTCGAGTAGACAGTCTGGACGACTTGTCTGAGAAAACTTTACGATTTAACATTGTGGCTTAAGATATGATTATAGAACTGCCAAGTTTGCTCGTGACAGATCCAGGCCGTTGATTTATCTTTCTCTACTTTCGTGGGTATACTCTTTGATAGCATAAATTTACGAACAAAGTAGCCTCTATCAGATAAGTCCTTGAGAACAATGCAGGCGCAGAAGCAAACGCCCAATGTGGTGGCATACTGCCATTGACCCATCGAGTATACTGACGAAATATCAATGGATTAGTCAAACATATCATTATGAGATTCTTGTGAAATTAATTTTGCGTTTCCATAGCATCTGGCCCCTTTGCAAAGTCATTCATCTCGTGATGGAGAGGCTCTCCTCCTGCACTGATGTACCACCGCCGACCTAGGGAACATCACGTTCCGATACAAAGAGCGAGGCTGGCGCCGTAGCAAATCGTGTCACGGCGAAGAGTCGGGATTCTGATTACTGAGATGTATGCATCGTGCCCCGCAAGACGCCCCCAAATGATCAGAATCTCACTGGTGATAGGCGTGTTGATTATTCATGATCTTATACGTGATGAGGGGGAATTCTCTCACACGAAATCTGGTTATACAAGGGTCGCGAGTCCGGACAATCGATGTACCGCAGTTTGAACAGACAATAATTAGTTTCAGCGAAAGTCAGAAGAGAAGAAAGGCTCAAACCGCGAGGGCAAAGAGTTCGTATGTTGTGAGGTGGATGATGTCGACTGTGGTGGTTCGTATATACCGTAATCGTACTGGGTGAACGTCATTGTCGGCGGTGGGCGGTGACTCGCAGTTTGTACTTTTTTTCGTTGTAAACTGTCATGAAGCGGCCAAAGCCCAGGCCCCGACCTTCTGTAGCCTCACGGCCGAGTTTTCCTGAGCTGTCTGGCCTCGGCTACTCGACTGGTGCTCTGCAGCGTGTTGGGGAGAGCGTCCACGTCCGCGGATGTGCCTTGCTTACTCACGTCCCACTCCGAACTCGTGAATCTACAGAGCACATTGTGTTTTACACCCTTGGTGAGGTTGCAGCCGACTGCACCTCGGGACTGCGATGACAACAAATGATACGATGAAGACAAATAACAAGAATAATTCCTCCCCCATCACAGTGGAGTTGATTGGAGCCACGGAGCTGCTAAAAGGCGAAATGCCGAGGCCGTCTCCCGGGGCAGGAGAAATGAGTTAAACTCCGAGTCTATTGCACAGGTCGATTTCTCTTATAAAATATAGAGACCTGAGTATCCCGGGCCGTCAATTAAAAAATCAATACAGCCCGATACAATCGATTCAGGGTCGCGTACGTGCCATTGAACCGTAAGTCGCTGAGTCGAAATAAACTTCACACGACGAAACCACCACCGTCACGAACATGGCCACTGTCCAATATCGAGATATTTCCACCATCGATTCTGCTTCATATCCCTATATATTCGAACAGAATGTGTCTGTCCCGTTGAAAACAGGCAGTATCCTGCGCTGCAACGTATACCGACCCAAGGACACCGATCCCAGCCGGCGGTACCCAGTGATTGCTACACTTGGACCATATGGAAAAGACGTTCCATATAAAGTGTAAGTTCGTTATTAAAATAATCCTCTGGCAGAAGAGACAATCTTGCTGATCATGTCAAAGATTCAACCCAAAGAGTTGGGCCGACTTACCTGAAGAACACCAGACCGAGCACTCGTCTTGGGAAACGCCGACCCCAACTTATTGGACAGCTCAAGGATATGTAGTCGTGCGGGCCGACGAGCCGGGGATCGGACAATCCCCTGGAATGCTGGACTTCTTGTCCAAGGCCACCGTCGACTCCTTCTGCGACTTGGTCGAATGGGCAGCCGATCAGCCCTGGTCCAGCGGCAAGGTCGGGCTGCTGGGCATCAGTTACTACGCTGGCATGCAGTGGCCGGTGGCAGCCCGCAGCCCCCGTGGGCTCGCCGCGATCGTCCCGTGGGAAGGCTTCTCGGACCTGTACGCCGAGGCATGCCGCCACGGGGGCATCCTCTCCAACACGTTCCTCCAGGGCTGGTACGCTCGCCAGATCGCCCCGAACCAGTACGGACTGCCCGGCCGCGCTTCTCGGAACTGGGGCCCCGACACCGTCGACGGAGACCTGTCACAGGCCGAACTCGAGGCCAACCGCGCCGCGGACCCGGCCGCGTACCACGCCATCAAGTATCGAGACGATGAGATGTTCGCCAAGACGGACTACCGCCCGGAGGATATCCGCGTGCCCCTGCTCAGCGTGGCCAACTGGGGCGGCATACTGCTGCACCTCAGGGGCAACGTGCGGGCCTTCACCCTCGCGAGCTCGGAGCTCAAGTACCTCCGGTTCATCGTGGGCCGCCACGACCTGCCGTTCTACTCGCCTGAGGCAGTCAAAATCCAGACGAGCTTCCTCGACGCTTTCCTGAAGGGCCAGGACGGCCTCGGGTGGACGACCAAGGGAAAGGTCCCCGCCGTCGACCTCGTCATCCGCAAGGGCAACGTCGGCTTCAACGATCCGGCTGCCGAGGCCGCCTTTCTGCGGAGGAGCGAGGACGAGTGGCCCTTGGCCAGGACAGAGTATACGGATTTCTTCCTGACTGGAGACAGCGGCCTCCAAGCCCTCGAGCCGGATGCTACCCAGAGCACGAATCTCGGCTATGAGGCCTTTGGGGGCGGCAAATCTGCCATCTCGTTCGTTACTGAACCGTTTCCTCGCGAGACTGAGATCACTGGTATGTCAAAGATTGGAAGCGTCTTTTCTCTCCTCTACTAGGATGTCGTCCAGCTCGGACTCGTGTGTACACCATTTCTAAATCCCTTGCAGGCCACATCGTAGCGCATCTGAACGTGTCCATCAGCCAAGGAACCTCGGAGACGGCGCCCTCGGGCATGGACCTCTTCGCCAGCCTCCGGCACTTCGCCCCCGACGGATCCGAGATCCTGTACACCGGATCCACGGGCGAGGGCGCCCCGGCCACCAAGGGCTTCCTACGGCTGGCCCTGCGCAAGACGAACCCGCGGCACCCGCACCACCGGCCGTGGCAGCCCCACCGGGACTACACCTCGGCGGACGTCCTGCCGGTCGCCTGCGGCGAGGTCTACCCCGTCGACGTGGAGCTCTGGCCGACGAACCTCGTCGTGGCGGCCGGCGGCCGGCTCGCGTTCGAGATCAGCTCCCAGGACACGGATGGGAGTGGCATGTTCATGCATACGGACCACGAGGACAGGTTGGTCAGCCCCTATCCTGATCTCATTTGAATATTTTTGCTTATATTTCTTGTCGCGGCAGGTCCCCCGAAGTACTTCGCGGTTTAAACCATGTGCACTTCGGTCCAGGTTGTGTCAATTACTTACGATTGCCGATTATCCCGCCCAAGAACTGACTCTTGTTGTCGGTTTATCGCGTGGGTGCAAGGAAAGGAGTCCTAGCGGAGTAATATGGTGGTGGAACAGCATGGTAGCTTCGAGTGACTGAAAAAATCTGAAAAAGATGCCTTTGGATTCGACATTATTTCTGAGATGATTCGATCGACGCTGGTTTCTATCCTCAAGTTTTAAAGATTCACGCTCTATCGTCAGAAAGTTAAACGTACGCAGGTTATACTTCAATACCAGAGACGACATGATGAGTACTTGTATATTTCCCCCTCTTAGTTTCTTTCTCGATCTACGCTGGCCCAGGCTTCGATGTAAAACGGGATCTGCCTGTACTTCAAGTCGTCATCTAGCACCGCTGCTCTTGCATCATGATATGACAACCTTGTGTATAATGATCTGACAAAAGCCTCCGTACACGATCAGGTTTCAAAAATGCGCTCTTTTACTGCCTTTCTCTTTCTCTTTAATATTACATTCATTTAATCGGACCTCAAATAAAAAGATTCTGCAAAATCAAGACAACAGTTATTTTTAAAAAAAAAAAGAAAGAAAAAAAATCCCGTCTACTTTTCGGACTTCGTTCCGAATGTTTGGATATGAAGCCAGCTTGTAAAGAGACTCTTGTTCGTATATTATACCGAGCATCTGCAACTCGCAGCCCCGAAACCCGTGGATCTCGAACAGAAAATATATAACGAGGCGTCACGGCTATGTAAACACCAACCTGCACGATCATATTCTTACCAGAAAGAGTTGAACCTCATACTCGATCCGCCGTAAGTCCACTATAACAAACATACCCTCCCTAGGTATTAATGAATACACAACGCACCAAACCACCACAAATCAGCCGCGACAGTTTCCATCACAGTATCACATAAACCTCACCCAAAAATTTCATTATACAAGGCTTGTATCCATCCATAATTATACAGAAGCCTACATTCGGATCCGAAAGAAAATCTCGGCTGTCCAATCTTACCGCCGAGCCGCAGCCGCAATCGGGCTTCCCGAAGTTGCAGCCTGACTTCCTCTTTCGCTCGCTGGTTTCACATGTCCTCCGCCTCCCTTCCCGGGAAACGCATCTTTTTCGCCGTCCAGGGGAAACAACAACGCTGACACGTGTCGAAGCGGAAACGAGAGGGGGAAAACACGCATGAAAGCAACGTGGGAAGCGATCGCAGATCCGCACCTCGTGTCAAGGGAGCCAGGATGGGAGGTGCGAGAACATCAAACGCGGGATCGCTTGTCTTTCTGGGCTCCAGGTCTGTGCGCATACATGCGCGCCGACATCACCGTGTGCGGGTTTTCTTTGACCCCTATGAGCTTCATTCAATGGAAAAGAAATAGCACAGTAAAACGTTTGGTGAAAGTAGTCATTATATTTCAATATTTTTTGATATCTTATGTTAGTGAGTCTAAAACTATTGAAGACATATCCTTGGAAGATCCGTCTGCCTCAGGAAGGGGGGTATATAGTGGTGTCTAAAGCAGTAGATACACCTGCTCCAAGCAAAGCGAAGGGTTGCAGCATTGGCCACATCAAGCTGGGGAGTGATTTCGCCCAGCCATGTATATCGTTCCCTTAATTACCGTCATCCGCAAGAATCGACCGCTGCATCAAGCGAGTTGTCTTGCCATGGCGATGCCTTGCCCTCTCGCCCAAATCAAATTGCCTCTCGATTTCGTTCCATCATTCTTTCGTGTCGTGTCGTGCGAACCAAATGAAATAATCCAGTAGGTATCGCTGTAGGGATATCATCGAGAATTTAAAAAAGCATGAAAACAAAAGGAAAGGTGAAAACGCCGTCCACTCCTTGATCTAATCTCCCTCTGTCTCCGAGTCAGAGTTGTCCTTTATGGCATTTCCATTAAAAAAGTGTAGGTAATGAATAAGGCCAACCGCCGGGCCTGCCCGAATTTTGTTTGCTCGACGAAGTCTGAAGTTTTGTTGTATTTTACATGTATCGATTGTGTGGCTTTCCGCGCAAGGTCGTCGTATTTCTTCGGGTAGAAAGTTGCCGTTCATGCCGTGTGTAGGTTGGTGCAAGATTGATTATTTATATGTCAAGCTGGAATGCGGTAGTAGGGTGTCTCCTGTGTGTGATCACCGAGACAAAAGGCCACCGGGATCTCTAAGCTCGGGCTGGTTTCGGTAGTCCTGGGCGTATGCCGGCCCTCTTCGCAGGTGTGATATGGACTGCAGCTCCGTCGTTCGTGGGCTCACCTCGGGGCTGGGTCTCTGCGGTGGGGAGTATTGTGGTGTAAGCAGGCCCCCGATATCCTGCAGTAGAGCTTGTGACCCCCTCCTCATGCCCGACGACGCCGCAGGTACCGAGGGTGTTGGCATACTATGCGGTGAAAGAGCGCTGTATGGCGACACGGGAGAGAGAGGGTCGACACTCGAATTGAAGCTTTCTCGCCACTGCGTACCATGCTGCTGGTGCTGCTCGTCGTCGAGCAAACCTCCGACGTCGAAGAAAGAAACCTTTCGTGGTGTGGTTTCCGTAGTGGATCGAGACAGGCCCTCTCCAGTGCTGAGTAGGAATTCGTCGCTCGTCTCGGTGGTGACGCTCCTGCGCCGCTTTGGAAACTGCCAATTCCGCATACCATCGGGTATCCTGGCCAACGGGGCTGGGGTATACTGCGGTGTATCATCCCAATCACGGTTGTACTCCCGTCGCAGCGCGCGCTCCGCCCGCAAGCCCAAGCTCCGAATCAGGTCTTCGTCGCTGCCCCAATGCCTTAGTGTTGGCCTCCGGCGTGACATGGGTTCCGACTCGCCGGTGATGGATTCGCCGGTAATGGACCCGTATCTGAACTTTGCCTTTTTGACGCCGCGATCACGGACAAACGAACCAAGAACCAATGCATTTGCCGCACCCGTGGCGAAAAGGAGCTCAACCGACGCAAGCAGCGATCGGATCTGCTGGCTGCCGTCCTGCCAGAGGATGTGAGGCACCCGATAAGCCGTCGTTCCCACCACTCCTAGACTCAACGAGAACAGCAGCGTGAGCTGGACTTTCCTCTTGACGCTCATGTGGCTCCTGAGAATGATGGTGACGGGGAAAATCACAAGCAGTGAGTCGGTCAGGATGTTGCACGCGGCCATGGTCAAAAGCTGCACGTAACCCTGGCGGCATTGTCCACCGGGGTCCGGAAGTACCTGGTAGTAATGGCTGAAAGGCCGGCACTCGACCAGGTCTGAGACCACGACGCCGATAAAGGTTAGAACCAGGGTACACCTGAGAAACAATAAGCCCAGCTCGTGCGATCGTTTCCACGACGTGCTCGTCAGCCTTCGGAAGAAGGCAAGAATGGCACTCTTGAGTATCCAGAGTCTGTAATCCGATTGTCAAAAGTTAGCAAGGGGCCTCCTGGTTGACAACAACGTTGCATGTATATTGTGTAACGTCGAAGTGAAATTAAGGTTCCGCTGGAAAAACGTGGGAGTGGCAGACAGGGAGAGAACTTACGTTGCTGCATACAGGATGCGAGTCGCGAGCACTAGTCCGCTTCCAATGGCTCTTCTTCGTTTCTCGTCGTCGTCCAGGTCGTCTGGAAATTGGGCGTTGTTGGTACCGTAAACCAGAACGACATGCAGACAGGCCATGCGCGCCAGCAGAGGTATTATGGCGAGCGCAGCCGTCTTGTCCTCCCGGAATAGTGTCTCTGAACGGATGAAGCGGCCGGCTATCCGCAGCAGGATGATGGTGGTGCAGAACAAGGTGATCCACCAACACACGAGGAGCGTGGGCTTGTCCTCCTGGAAGGAGTGCAGGCGCGGCGGTGGAGAGTACAGCGACATGACGATATGTTGGTAATGACGATGATGCGCCCGCTCTCGTCCGCCCGGTCAGTCTCTCAGTCCCGGCCTCGCCCGTCAACCTCCACGGAGGGGACGAGCGGGGAGTGGAAAGGTCGTCGCCAGAGACCGAGGGCGACGGCAAGTATCATAGATGATGGGGATACGATATTAGATCGGTAATGTCGCGCCGCAGCAACATGACTTGTCGACGACAATATATGGTCGGTATGTAAGACTCGCGGCCAGAGACAATAGCAAATGTGGATAACCTCGATGCTGGCCGAGTCGACCCGGTTTATTATTAGAGAGGGTCCTTTCTTTTTCCTCCCCCTCTGCTTTTTATGACGCTCGGAATGGAGGTTGAGATGGTCTGTGATGGGATGGCTGCTGCTGCTGCTTAGTGGAAGCTAGTCGTAGATCAGACCGTTGCATGAGCATGAGCAGAAAACCGAACGGCCCGTCTGTCCGGCAGGCAAATAGATCTCCAAGGCAAAAGCCAAAATTCGTTGACAGCAAGCAGCTAGAGAAGGCTGGACCGTTGTAGACCCGTTGGCGTGCGGCTATCCATGAGAACACAAAACCGTTTTTCTTCTTCTTTTTCTGCTTCCTGCCTCTCGCTCGATCTTCAGGCGAGCTCCCAGCAGAGTCGACGGTCGAGGTGTGAAGTTGTAGTAGTAATAGTTATGACAGGATGAGAAGGAAAACGGGCAGGCAGAGGTAGGTACAGGGTGGGTAGAGTAAGTAATATTAGAAACCCAGATGCACGAGGAGCGTCAAGTGGGTGGGCATGTCGAGCTAGCTAGACCTAGCAGTGAGTAAGTCGGGAATCATGTACAAAAGGGCATGGGCAGGTATGTAGTATGTATGTGGCCAGGGCCTGCATATCTTGGGGAAGAGAAAACAGATAGATAGATAGAAATAAGATACATAATGTGCCCAGGGTACGGTACGGTAGGTATCTATTTTGCCCAAACTACACTGGCTAGTGGGTGCCTACAGTACCTACATTACATACCTGTAGGCAGGACAGAGGAACATGGGCATGGAGGACGACATGGGGGGTGGGGTGATTACATGCAGGCAGAGCACACGAGCGATAGATAATAGAAGACCCGACTCATAGATAGCAGCGGCAGTACGCGGTAGGAACCTAAGTACACAGTAGGACCGTTCTCATATGCGTCAATATGTAGTGAGCAGCGCGAGATGCAGGCAGCATGGGAGTGGGAAGGAAAAGCGAGATGGGTGATGGGAGCAGTGCAGTGCAGAAAGAGAGAGAGAGCAGCAGCAGGCATTTGAAAGAGAAGGCAACCAAGATGGTAGGTTGGGTTGAGCGAGCAATACGTCAAGTATTGTAATGTAATAATCGCTGCAACCCGGTGCGTGCAGGTATGACAGGTACCGTGTATATACCTGCCCTACATTCTACATGCCACACAATCTCGGACCACACCCCTGGTTCGCACTCACATGGAGATTACACCCTAATTGTATTGTATGCCAGCCATGTATCGATCCCCTCTCCCAGGGACATCGATCCGAGCAGGGCAAAGCTGGCCTGTGGATTGGGACTGGGCTTGGGCTGGGTTGTGCGCATGGCATTGGCATGGCTTCCTCGAGGTATGTGAAGCCCAACGGATAATTACGAAGAACAGAGAGAGGCCAAGACACCGAGATGCCCCAGCTGCTGGGAGAGAGACCTTCCGGAGATTCGTCAAATCAAGCCCCAAGCGAGAGCCAAGGCAGCCACAAGACGACGATTGCCGCCATGATACATATACGTACCGGCCACAGATCATCCCCCCAAGAGGCGGTATCTTTCCTGATTGGTACCTTACCCGATAGCACGTTCTTGCCTTGATTTCGATGAGTCGACACGAGGCAGATTCAGGGCATCAATCATGCTTGGGGGCATTGGCAGAACACGGTATCTTGCTCATTCCAATCATTACGAAGCGCCAAATGCCGGTCAACACGATTGGCGCAAACGTACAAATATAGCCTCGGACGGTATTCTTGAAGTCCCAGACGTCGCAAGCATTCAAGAGAAGAGACGCCTTTCTCTGACTGACGGCAATCAATCAATGGGAGGGGGCGCGCAGAATCAGAACAGATGTGTGGTGGGATTGATTCTCTCACCTGCGCTGAACACTGAAAGGCCCGTCACAAGCGCCACGACTGGGGGGCCGCTGAGGTCTCCGGTGGTGGGGTGCGCAGCAAGCAAGCAAGCATATCGAACTCCCATCCACTTGGCGTACCCAGCGATGCAGGCCTACGCTGACACCCCGTAAGCGAGCGCCCCGCCCAATGGGCACTCTCAGGGCTAATGATCTCTTCTAGGATGTGGGCAGCGTGTGGGATCGAGTGGGCAACTTTGGCGGCAGAGGTTGGACCTGCGGGCCATCACGGCTTGTAATAGCATGTACTTCAGGCTGTCGCATCTTTTCTTGCGTGCCTATCGGTCGACTATGTGACAAGGTACGCAGGTAGGTATGTGATGTTCCATCAGAAGGATTCGGGGCAGATAAGGGAATTGTGGCATGACATGATTCTCTACGAGACAGCCCGTATCTACAGATTGCCTACGCACACGTTTTCCCGGCGACTGATTATATCGTCTGTGCCGTACTGGAACAGCCATGATGAAAGCGAGTATAATAGCAGAATAATAAGCCTGGTCATGGCAGGCCGTCCCCATTACATTGCTACCACGAGCGGGCGGCGCCTTGCCCTGGAATGAAAAGCGGCGGTGCGAATTGCATATCAGCTCGCCACAAATCGGACCGGCACGGAGATGAGGCTGCTAAAAACGTGGTTTTCGGTATCGGCAAGAACCGCTGCGATGGAAGCCTGTCTGTCTTTTATCTGGTCTGTCTTGTTCTGGGCCCTCTTGTAGTCAAAAGGTCCAACCCGCGTCGGACAGAGATGGTGAGAGAGTGATACTTTTGCTATTATCTAGATGGATTGGTATGTACTATTCGGAACCCGGTGCTACACCAAGTTTAGGTATTGTGGCTCCCTCGCTCTCCTCGGTAGCTACTAGCCGCAGACCGAGGTCCCGCCCGCGTCCAAGGCTCCAAGCTAACGGTAGCTCTAATTTCTGGGTCTGAGCCCCAAGTCTACCTGCTGGATAATGTATACTCGTGGCAGATGGCTGCGGCAACTCAGCTCTCTCTGTGCGTTTCTTGCGCCGCAGTACCAGTTCCATCCACGACTTGGTCATCACCGAGTGGCTGGTCGCGCACGACCACAGCCGCCTCTCCTCTCCTTGTCGGACGTGGCACGCGACCTGTCAGGGTGCTTGCAGGAGAGGACCATTCGACTGGCAGGGCATCCGTGAACCGTACCTAGCTGAGCCCGACTCCCACAAGCTTATCTCTCGTCTCTCGTTCCACCGCGCCGGATAGGGTTTACTCCAGGTCATTTTGCTTTCGGATCAGAACGTAAGAAGAACACGCAAGCAAGCTGAAACTATTCTGTAGGTAGATACTCGAGCCCAGCCTCGACAGCCAGCTCTACCGTTATAACGTCGCCGCTAATGTACCTACTACTACCATGTGGTAGCGGCAGTGAGTGGGCCGGACTGATAACGACTGCTGTGAAGATGCTGGGAAGATGCTAGCCTCCCCAACGCTTAGCCGTTAGCGCTCCCAAACCTGGGCCCTGTTAGACCTGGAGGCTGGATCCAGACCCAGACCAGACGCAGACCTGCTACTAGGACTGGACCCCTTCTTCCCACCTGTCAAAGTGAATGTGATGAATGGCTTTGTTCTCCTCCCTGTGATGGATTGATCGGACCCGACGAACAGGAAACCTGATCGATAGCGCGGACAGGCGAGAGGGGGGAGGGGCAGCGAGCAGGCACAGGGGCTCTTCCACTAACTATACGCTCGGTAAAGGTTTGGGAGTCCAGCCAAGCCGGCACACAAAGCAGACGGCCAAAAAGACTGTTGTGAGCGAGGTGCATACATGACAGTACGGAGGACGTAGAATACATATGCGGGGGAAGACTTGTCACGCGACGTTGTCGTACACACGTGGGTTCAACTTTTGTACACGTTCAAAAATGTCTGTGGGCAGGCAATCCCGGATTCGATACCGACCTTTTCGTTGTACCACATGTAGTTTGCAGTTCGCATCTTGCTGTTTCCGTCTCATGCTGCATCTCTCTGCTCACCGCGGTAATCCTTCACATGCGCCATTCCTTCTCTCGCTGCGGTGATAGTGACGGAGGGGCAACATGTATACAGTGGTAAGATCAGACGCCCCATCATCACCGTCACATCAGATTTGCACTCCCTCTTGCACACTGTATCGCACTCGACCATTTCTATAATTGTGTATTCTTTCTCCTGTTCATGCGCAATAACATATCTCAAATGACTGCACGTAATCAAGCGCTGTCGTATCCGGACACGAATGTTCCTGAATTGGGCTCCATTCGCAGTGGAGGAAAAAACGAGTTGCAAAAAAAGAAATCCTCCGAGGATCTTGCCGTACGGGTATCTCGTGCGTATATACAAACTACTCTGTATGCGCTCGCTCGAAAATCAACGGAGCAAAGGACGAAAATGGGGGTCACTTGATCCCGATACCCTCTCTCCATTTGGAGGACTCCCCGGTGAACAGAAAGATGTTTGACCACCCCGGACGATTCAATTGAGCCGCAGACCAAGAAGACCACCAGGACAGGCCCAGCGGGCCAAAAGAGCCCCCCCTCCCATGTCCAAGACAATCGATCAATTGCCCCCTCCCGGTGCAGCGCATGAAAAAGAGATCTCGGTTTCCTTTCCCCCCTCCCTGCTCCCTTCGGATGAACTGCTTGGCATGTGCTCCCGGGGAACGGCAGCGTGGGTTTCTGCTTCTGCTTTCTTTTGCCTCAACGGTCGTAATATATTCCATTCAAGATCTGCGTTGAATTCAAAACAATGACATGTCTATACTAGAGACACGAAGCAAGCATGTGTACAGAGTATACTCTGTCGATCCCCCGTTGGGTTCCCGCGCTAGAGGTAGATAGTCGCCAACTACTACATTGTACTCGTATCTACGGGCACGCATCTATAATACGTGAACCAGGGGGCCAGATACGACTTGCAACACGACAAAACGACACATGTCGAGAAACTAAACGCAACCTGGGGAGGAAAACAACGAAAAACATACCGCGCTCGTGCGTGCCCACTGTGTCGTATTCCATCTGCAGCAGAGGAGAAACATTCACCGATCAGATTCATACTATACAAAACGTCTTTGCTTTTTCCCTCTCTTCTGTCCCTATAACGCTTTTCCCGGGTCCCCTCCACACTGCCAGCGACTATACTTTATCGGGCCAGCCTGGCCGATCTGTGTGTACTGTGGTAATGTGTGGGAGGAGATGAAGGAGGGTGGGAAGACAGCAGCAAGCACCTGGAGAACCCCGGTCAAAAGGACCGTTGAAACTGCGCGCTCGTCTCTCTCTCTCGTGTGTCACTAACCCACAAAAGAGTTTCCATCTCGCTCCCGTCCCGATGGGATCAGAAACATGTGAGCGGGATACCCAAGTATTGATGCCAAATCTTCAAGTTTTTCGACAACATCTCACTCATAACTCTGCCCATCTGGTACCCCCCACGGCGCATACTACACAGAAAAGGACAAGCTGGTCAGGAGTGTAGTCGAGGACAGAAAGGTTCAGCCTTAAAGCAGCCACGATCGAATACCACCCACAGGTAAGCATTTCCTCACCAAAAACACACACCGTGAACCAAAAGTGCAAATGTGCACCCCCACCCCCCACGAATTACTACACAGTAGATGTGGTCGAGCAGGTCAAGGACGAGAATCAAACAATCCCCCCGCAGTTTGGAGTGTCGGTCTAGATGCTGTGATCTAGGCTCAAGGGGCGAGAGACAAGCGAAGGCTGTCTCTACTGAATCTGACGTGCACCTCGACCAAGGTGAAAGACAGAACACCTCGTCTTTACTTTCTTGTTTCAAGCCGCCGAGCTTTGAGCCGCAATACTGCCGCCATGCTGTGCTTTTATATACCACGTTCGCATGCAGTCCCCATTAAAGAGCGAAAAGAAGAGCCAAGATCATGATTTCGGGCCGGAGTAAGTCAGTAGCAGTAGGACTTACCAGGGGGAGACGATGTCATGGTATGGCCTGCAGAGTATGTACTGCCCGTCTATTTCCTTCTCTGCGCCGAGATCTCGCCTAGTCTCGTATAGTGAGTCCAGAAAGACGAAATACATACAATGTCGGGCGCCATGTTACATTTCCAAGAAGAGCCAGAGACCGTATGCACTCTCAGTGTTCTACTGTACCAAGATTTGTAAGAAAGCAGCGAGAGAAAAAAAAGAGGTAAACTGCTCGCCTAAGTAAACGACATGTAAGGTCCCAACAAACGTGGGCATGCGAGCAAGAGAGCGAGAGGAGAAACGAGCGAGGCACGCGTCAAAGTTACATTTCGATCCAATGCGTTTTGGATTACAAAGATTTCGTCTGCTCCCTACACTTCTATTCTACATTGGGGGTTGCCATACTGCTACGTCGTCCTTGCACTCGCCCCATTTGGGACGAACAGAGTGTGATTTTCTGGCTTATTCTTTTTGCTTCATCCGACGTCTTTATCTACCTTCACGACTTCCAGTGTCATTGAAGCTATACTGTGCACGAGAAGAGCAGCCATCTCCCAAAAGTATCTCGGAATTCCAGGAGAAGAATTGACGTACTATCCGCAGTCGTGTTTGAGGTACCTCTGTTTAATCGAGCCCGAGGCTCCCCACCAGAGTCTTGATGGCCGTCTTGTCAGCCTTGCCCCAGTCGACGCTCAACAGCTTCTCTCGCCGTGCCTGCTGCTGCTGTTGCACATGTTGAGGAGTAGTAGCAGCAGCAGCATCTGACACGTCCGACTTGGGCAGCGGGCAAGTCGACGGCGGCAGGCTCAGCAGGCCCCACAGTTCGTCAATGACCAGGTTCCTGACCCTGGGCCAGGGGTGGACCAGCAGCGCGCCCAACCTCCGTCTCGACTCTGCGATGCCCTCCTTCCTCTTCAGCCCTAGTTCGGACGTCATATCGCTGGCCGCCGTATCGACTTCCTCGTCTGCCGTTGTTTCTGTCGACGCGATGCCGCCGTACACTTTGATACACGCCTCCAGCTTGCGCACATTGCCCGTCTTGTAGCCCGCCTTTTGCGTGACCAGGCAGAGCTGACGTAGGTTGAGATCACGGCATCGCTGCGCGGCGCCGATCTGAAACAGATACGCCACGAGCTCCAGGGTCGGCACGACGACCCGATCTTGACCTTGATAGAGCTTCAGATTGTGGAACAGCGCCATGCAGATCTTGGAGAGATCGTCGCTGGAGATCCTACAGATCTCCGCCACGGCAGCACGGCTGGCGATCACCAGGTCCTCGTTGCCCGTGTCTGCTGACGTTGCCAAACCCGCCAGTAGGCTGGAGACGCACTCGGACTCGCTCAGCGTCCAGGCTGTGGACACCGTCTCATTGAACTGGTCTGGCTTGCACAGATGGAAGAGCCGGATGAAGTATGCTCGAGACGAGAACGAGACCTGGCTGAGGATATTTGTGTGGCTAGAAATGCTGCTTAGTAGACAGCTCAATTCAAAGGAATAGGATAGCACCAACCTTGATGATAGTAACAGTCCCAAAGTAGCTTGTGCCTCGATCCGAACTCGATCCAACTTCTCCGCTGCCAACCTGAGGACTTTGGGAAATATCTCGAGCACTAGGCTGTTGGTGTCTCTTTCGCCCGTGGTTGTGAATGACTCCCATATTGTACGAGTAGCCTTGAGCGCTTCCAGACGCACGTGCGAACCAATGTCTCCCCTGGCGTTGGTCGTATAGTCGTCGAGCCCTGCCGAGATCATTGGGATAAATTCTCGTATTTGGTTCCGCAGGATATCTTTGCCGCCAAGACTTTGAAGGAGAGCTACACGGCTCTCTATCTCTTTCTCAGAGGACCAACGGGACCTGAAGGTCTCTATTACCTGGCCAAGTGTTTGCTTGTCCTCGGGCAAAGTAGCGGCAACATGATATGCTTGTGCTAGAGCAAAGTAATAGCCATGCCCATGCGGCTTACGGTTGGACTTGGGATTTTTTATGACGTCCATCAGTTCTTGCAAGAAGTCGACTTGTTGTTCGGGCTTCGAGAATAGCAAGAGTATCGTAGAAGCAGGTGCTGCTGCGTCGACGACTTCAGTCTCACTCTTGTTGAGCCATGATAGGAGAGCCGTGCGCAGGACAGGAAGAACGCTCTTGAGCTTATTGCCGTCTTCCTGGACTCCGACTTCAAACTTTGTCTTGATGGTCGAAATACATGTTGGCAATTGACGCTCGTTGGTGACCGAAGGTCCGGGTTGGATCAGGTTGCGATCAAGGTCCGTGGCGCTTGCGGCATCTTGGCCAACAACACCAGCGAGCAAGATAGGGTATGAGGACACTACGAGCCGCGCAACAGCCTCTGCTACAAGCTCAGGCTTGCGGTATTGCACAGTGTTGTAGTCCTGTATTGTACCAGTCAAGGCATCCAAATACCTCGCGGTGTGGACTTGCTGTGAAGCATGTTGGTGAGAGACTCCTGTCAGCAGTGCTGGTATCGTGTCGAACAATGCTGCCAAGCTCAGCAGAAGCCCATGACGTTCTTCCACCTGACGCGTCTGGAGTGCGCTGATACGGTTGAGCACCAAATCGGCAGCGCTGTTGAAATGTTCCACTGGATTGGAAGTCTTTTGTCCGGTTTCCGCCGTCAAGTTCCCAAACGAGGTGGCAGCCACTCTGCGCGCAGCTGCATCCGCATCGCCGATTCCACGCCATCCCAGGAGCGCTTCGAGGATACCGTGACCATACTTTGTGGACAGCCGTGTTGCTCGAAGAGCGACATCATGAATCGCTCTCGATCGCAGAGCGACGGAGTGATAGTCGACAGCTTGAACCACAGCGATACCCTCATCGACTGTGTCGGGGTGTCTTCCAATCAACTCCTGCAACGCAGCAGAAGATCCCCGGCGGATATTTCCAGCCGGATCCAGTGAAGCGGCGACCACCAGCTCGATAGCCAAAACCTGGATGACGGATTGGAAGCTGTCCTTGGGCTCAGAGGTCTTGAAGGTCTGCATCGGGACCTTCAGAAGTTCCTGGGTTGTGTAGCGGCGGCCGAGTGCCCAGATACCAAAGCAAGCAGCGTCTCTGACATTTGTGCCGGTCGAACCACCCGCGGTTCCTCGCTTTTCAAAAGAGAGGCCCATGATTAAGGCGTGTATGATATCCGGCAGGATTTCTGGGGGTGGCGACCGTCGATATAGCAGATGAGAGAGCGTCAGCATCAATCCATGCCACTCCAAGGGATCCACGGCAGTCAGATCACGAACTCGACCTGTTGAGCCAGGTACCATCAATTTGACCCACAGTACGTTGCGGTTGAGTGCTTCCAACACGGCCTCTACCACCTGCAATGCCATGTCCGACTCCAATTTGAGCGTGATCACACTGAGGGCTTTACTGGCAGCAAACCTGACAGGGGTGTCATTGTCTGCCAGACTCTCTAGCAAGTAGCCAATGGATGTTTCCACCATTTCTGTATCTTCCATTGATGGTTCTGGCTTTCGGAGTACTAATCCAATGACAGACTTGACGACCTTGATCATCATCTTGCGAGCCAGGGCAGAGCCACTGATCATTTTGGACACATCATCGTCCCCTGATGAGACAGCCTGGACTGCGTAGAAGATGGCGTTCAAGTAGGGATCCATGATGGAGGTATCTGCCGAAGAACGAAGTATGCCAGCCAGTAGAGACAGGCTCCCGATGTAGTAATACGGCGTGTCTGCAGTTTCGCCAGCCGGGCGAAGGGTCGAGAGAGCCCAAAGGACAAGTGCCTTCAAGATGCCGATTTCTTGCATGTCTTTCCGCATTGCCAACCGTACCAGCAATGCTTTGGCGCCATCTCTCTCCTTGCCCGGTGAGGCAAGGTACCTGATACCGAGGGGAATCACTCGGAGTGTGATGCCCGGGACTTGTGCAGGCCATGAGAATCCCGGCACCACTGGACGATCCGTATCATCAGTGTCCCCGGATGAGATGGTTGAGAGATCAAACGGTGCGAAGAAAAGCTGAGAGAGCCACAACAGGATGACATATCTCTCGTGCCAAGTCCAGAGCACCGCCACGGTCTCGCCATCATTCGTCGCTGCACCGCTTTGGCGGCTGGAGTCCTCAATGGCATATAAAAGAGGCTCGAGATACCTAGTCTCCACATTCAAGAACCTCACAATGACTTTCTCGCTCCTGATTTTGCAGAAGGCATAGATGATGCGGCAGATGGCATTGGAGAGTGGTGTCAGTAGCTGAGATCGCAAGGACAAGGATTTCGTCCTGCGATGCTTGGATACCTGACCCAGGTATGCCTCAGCTAGCAGAGGGATATACTTGGGCAGGTGTGGGTCCAATAGCTGAGGAAGTTCCTGGAAGGGTTCCAAGACCTGGAGTTTCGGATTAGTATCTCCTTGATATCTTGCTTCTTTAATAGAGCTGAAGGAATGCGTACTTGGGAGACGAGCCTCGACGTCTCTCTCTCGCGGACGCGCGTTCGTAGCTCCCCGTTTGGCTTCCTGAGGAACGGTTCCAAAGAGCGGTCGAAATCGGCAATGAGATCAGCTGAATACCGCTGTATCACGATGTCGCGGTCCAACTCCGTCTCATCCATCTTGGTAAGTGTTCTCCAAGATTATCATCCAAATGACCATCTATTTGGTACTGGTACCAAGACGAAATTAGTTCTCGGCCAAACCGTTGTGGTTTTGCGACCTGCCCCCGTGTTTTTTGGGCAGTCGGTGGGGATTTTCCAGGCAACCCTCTTCCGATCTTGATGCCTTGACGACAACTGGCTTTGGCGGTCTTCAGCGACCAAGTTATGTTTCCTCGCGGTAAAATGGTTGTTGACTCATCAGATTCCGGATCTTGAGTCTCAGTGGTCTGTTCAGTCGTGTTTGTAGTGACTGTCAATCGTTTCTATCAGGTAGCGTAGGTAGGTAGGAGGTGTGAAGCCTCATCAGATGCATAACCCCGCACAACGAATAGAGGCACTTCAACCGACATCAAGGTCCTGTTGTTCGCAATATCAAATGACTTTCCACATTTCAACCGTGGCCATTACAAGCCAACTCGATTCAGGATACATAAGCCTGCTTTCATACATGATCAAAGAAAATTGGAAGCGTATCAGGGATTTTCATCGTCATCGCAAGACGCGGATTCAAAGGAGAGAGTTCTGGCATGGTGAAGGGAAAACATACAAACACAGCTTGTTTGTATGTTATTATTTGATTATATATTAGCCTGATGTCTAAACTCTTGTGTCTATGTGTCTTAGGCCTTTTGAGAAGTTTTGGGCTTCTGTGATGAAAAAGAAGAGGAAGAATAATCGCTAAGTCCGAAATGTAAATTTTAAAAACGCCGAGCGCTATGCTTTGCACTTGTTGTGAGCAGCCTGCTCATGGTTGTCGCACTGATTTTATGTGACTGAAATCGCAGCGACCATGGCATCGAGTGCCGAGCTTTGCGAGCCGGCATCGGCGGTGGTGTATGGTCCCGCCCAAGCTACGCCGAACTGTGTCTGATTGTTGTCGTTGTTCCAGATCGAGTCGGCATTGTGCATGATGAAGGCCTTGTATGTGTCTTTGGGGGCAACATTTTGCAGCTGCGCCAAGTTTCGAAGAAATACGCCCTTGAATTGGTTACCATCCGAGCCGCAGTTGGGCTCGCAACCCTCTACCAGCGTGCCATTAACGGTCAGCAGGTTGATGGCCGCTGAAGCGATAGTCTGAGCCTCTACCAGATAACTGGCATCACTGGTGGCTTTGTATAGCTCGACTAATCCACCGAGGACGACACCTTGATTGTCTGAGCGGGGATGGTTAGTATTTCGTGCTTTGAAGATATATGCATGGAGCTACTTACATGACCAGGTCTTTTGTCCGTTGTTGTGGCAGCTGTCATCGAGACCATCGTTGATCAGGTTGTCCGAGTTGATGAGTCCAATGTTCTTGAACCAATTCCACTGTGTGACGGCAATGTCCAGGTAGTACTGCTTGTTGGACATCCTGTTGGCCAAGGACGCAGCGACCTTTAGGAAGAGCTCATTGGCGATGGCGTTTGTGTAGGTGCCGACCTTGCTCCAGTAAATGCCTCCACACGACGAGTTGCCCTTGTGCATATCTTCAAAGATCTCGACGGCAGCCTGGATGTACTCCTGATCGCCGAGGCCCTGGACTCCAATGTCGTGACTGGCGATCATGGCCAGGGCCCACCATCCCTCATCATCATAGTAGTCGTTGAGGAAGTTGTCGAAGCCACGCTTTGATACTGTTTTTGTTCCCACCGTCTTGGGCAGCTTGGGGATCCTGACGTAACTCGACCTGGGCAGGCCGTCCGTATCGATCACCTTGGAGGCCGTCACCTGGGTTTCTTGCGCCTGCTCGTATGTGTTTTGAAGAATGTCGGCAATATTGATGCCGGCATCGGTCAAGTCGACATTTTGGAGGTTGGCCAAGTCGGCCAGGGTGGTAAGGCAGTTGGCGCTATTCCACCAACCCGTCGAGTCCCATAATCCCGTCTCGCGGTCATACCATTTTTGAAGAGTTTCTACGCCGGCCAGTGTGTTTTGTTTGTATGATTCCCGGACAGCGTCCGAGTTTGAGCTGAGAGACGACAACCACGAGGCCCGAGCCAGCAGCCCACCGACATAGTTGGCTGAGACCATGATTTTTTGAGAATTAAAAAATAAGGAAAAAGGAAGGTAAAGAAAGTAAGTTGTTGGTAAGGTAGCAACAGAGTGGGAACAACAACAAGGAGAGGGAAGGAAGGGGGCCAGGAAATGCAGATTTCACATTTTGGCGCCGGCTTAGCAGAGCGGTTATATGGCAGGATGGACAAGATGAACAAAGCAGAGAGAAAAGGCAAAATATGGATCACCAAAGATAGATATCCACCGGTGCATCGATGCTTGCGGGCATGACCTGGACCATGGATACCAGCTCCGGGGAGGTAAGGTAGGTACCCATGTGCCAGGTACTACAGAGTAAGGTACGGTGGTATCTTGGAATGTCTCTTTTCTCTAAGCGCGACCGTTGGGATCCGTGATTCCGTCCAGTGTGAGTGGACTTGCGCCTTCCGGACGAACCTGAGCTGAACCCACCACTCCACAGCTCATGCGCACGCTGTTACTGCTAGTGTAGGGGAGCAGGCGAGTCCTGACCAACTAAACGTGAGTGGTGTCCCCTACCTTGCCCTACCTTGAATTCTAGAAACAAAATAAGTCTGGCCTTGGCAGGAGCACACTGACGACCTCCTGTAACAGCTCGGCCCGCTAGGTGAACTTCGAACAAGTCCACGTCCTTATTGTTCCTCTCCCACCACCCCTGGCGCCAGGTTGGCCCCCCTAGCACAGTCCGTCCCAAGGCTCCGGGAGGTGTATACCACATGAGGATTTCCCAATACGCACTGGCAGCAGCGCAGAGCAGAATCAAGACCGCAAAAGGAGAGCAACATGTTAGCAGGTACACGGCGCTTCCCATCTGGATGAGGATGTGCAGGCTCGCGCCTAGCCGGACCGAATGCTTGGCGAGTCTTGGGATGAGCGCAAGAGTGCGATGGGCAGAAGAATGATTGGCGTGTGACGTTTTGGCCCAGTGGAAATCTGATCTCATGCTCCATAGAGGTGAGCGCTGGACCTTGCAGGTTGCTTGCTGGGGGGAAGACCGAAGACGCATGAAGGGGTGAATGAGAGGGTCGAAGAGGTGTGGCACAAAGCCCTAGCAAGGCCAGGCGCGCCCAGTCATCAATCAGGATAAGGGATTCATATTGATCGCCTAGGCGAGATCCCGGGGCAGATCATATGAAACTTCAAGCACGGCAAGCAGCGCAAGGTGAAGAATATGGCGTTTCATGCCGGAAATGGGAATTAGGAAGTTAAAGGACCTTCTTGGGTGGGGCCCAGAAAAGACAAAAAGGAACACTTACCTAAGGCTAGAGCGTTGACAGTGTATCATCACTGGGACGCTAACCACTAAAGAGGCCTGGCGGCGGCCCGCAACGGACATTTTTCCCTAAATACCCGCCTACCATGGGATTCCCTTGTAGATAGGGCAGCTCGACATTGGACAAGAGCTGGCAGAGCTGGCAAGGGCCTCTTCTTGCTCATTTCTTACGCATTTCGACATTTCGACACAGCCACGAACATTGCAACTTTGGCAACTAAAAGCCCCAAGGGCCGCCTGTGCCTTTCCAATTTTAACCTCTTGGTTTGCTTCTCCCCAGCATTTTCCAATATCGAGAGATATGGGCGACGCACCGACTCATGCTTGCTAGGGAATGCGCATAATGAGATCGAGCTGTGGATGGATCGATGGGACTTGGCGACTAGCAAACAGAACAGACCTCTAATTAAGAGCATGATCGACGGACAAGGCGGATGATCTACAAGTCTATGAGCTTTGCCGTCCTCACTGCCGAGCTTGACGCGGTGAGGATGCTGAAGAGAGAGAAAAAGGTCACTCATCTCAAGTGCTACCTGAGAAGTACACTCGTCAAACTCGCTCACGGCCCGGGTATGCAAAGATGAAGTCTCTGTTGCTCGACGAATGTTCCATCCATATGATATCGAAACGTCGAGTCTACGGGGCAGCTACTTCTCACATGTGACTAGTCACAACTCACGGGGTTAAGATCAGTAGCACGCACATGTAACCCCGACGATCATATACAACAACCGGAGGATTTGCATCGCCGCCACTTCAGTTCAGAGGCCGCTTCATACCCTCACAAACAAGCGCTAACCATGATCACTCGTCGCTAATAATCACGATCAAAGCCATGTGTCCGCCCAATCCTATTCCCCATGCTCGCTCACCATGCTACTGCGCACTAACATACAGTAGACTGGCTTCACTGGACCGGCGTCCGAGGCTCTCTTAGCATGATATCAATGCCCACCGTTCCTTCGCGCCCGGCCCTCGTCGTGTCGTATTCCAGCGTGTCGACCGTCTTGAAGCCGTACCGCAGGTAGAACGGCACGGCGGAATCCAAAGCGTCGACGTACGTCGTGATACCTTGCTTATCTGCGACATCCAACACGCAGCCTAAAAGAGCCGCAGCGAGCCCGCGGCGGTGGTACGCAGGGTCGGTGCAGAGCAACTGTAGCGCTATCATCATCGAGCTGGATCAGCACTCGATCATGACGGAACTAGAAAGCTTCTTTCTCATCGCCCTCCTGTTTTGACTATACTCACCCAATTTGTTGTGCGACTCCCACTTCTCGCTCACTGCGATGATTCATGTCAGCACTCTGATTATACTTGCTGCTGATTTCGACCTCGATCAGCCCGGCAGACATGAAGCCGTGCCGCTCTCCCGCTGGCTCAGCAACAGCAACCTCAGCAACGGCGGCAAACTGAAAAACAAAAAGCACTCACTAGCCTTGTTCCTCTGGAAAAACTCGTGATACAGCTCCTCGTTGCTGCCCGCTGGGGGATTCCGCATCCACTCAGCCTCGGAGCAGACCCCTTGCACGCTGTCGTCGTCGCCCTCGAATGTCCTGAAACCCACCGCTAGTCCCTTCATATCCACCGGCACCACCCACCGCGCCCAGGCCACGATCTGGCCCGTCGCCACGTCGGACACCTTGAAGTGGTGCTCCGATGGGTCGTGGAACCGAAGCCGGAACCGGCCCTCGGTCCAGCGCCGCATGACCTCCAGGTCCGCCGGCCACCAGTACGTGAAGTTGGTCGACAGAAAGGCCGCGTTGTAGCACGAGATCATCTGCGGAATGTCTGCCGGCGTGCATCGCGCCACGGAAAAGCCCGGGGCGAGTGATGCGGGTGATGGAAAGGGCAGAGTCATCCTGGCAGCAGTCGAGAGTGCTCTCTTGGAGATCATACTATGTCAAAGTCCTGCTCAAGAGTGTTTCCACACGCGCAAAAATATATTAGAGTCAATATAAAATTTGTAAATTAACGGGCAGTGATACATCCGCATATGTAGAAACATTGGAGTATTTATCTATTTTTGACTCATCGGAGCCGCCAGGATCCGTGCCGCGCGCCTCTCCGGTCTTGGCGTGCAGTTAGTAGTCATGACTCCGAAGTCGATGACTCGGCTTCGGCCCCGGCTCGGACAGGATGAGCAAGGACCTCACACATGACATGATACCGAGTTGGCATGTTTTTGCGTCATCTATTTGTGCGATAATGCATTGACATTTCCCGTGACACTGCAACCAACATTTGTAGGCAATATGCACTTGAAATTCATCGCGACCAATTATAACACCAGTACTTTGTATACCGTGAGACACTCTGTTATAGAGTGGAGGAATAGCAGAAGCATATGAACAGCTTCGTCATAACTATTGCGACGTCACGATGCAATACGGCCTGTATTTTTCTGTCGGCTCATGGTTGGGTGCGATACACACCAGATGATTCTAGAACCTCCTTTGGCTCTTTCCCTTTTCTTAGGTACCAACTGTATGCGTCCTCTAAAGTCACGGGCCTCTTTCAGACCACGGGTTCCTGCCTGAGGTACAGCGCTTCCGGCCACAGATGGTAAACCATGGAAAGAACGTTGGAGAAGAGAAAGGCGAGAACATTCCAGACCCTGATTCTTTCCTACACATCATGATCTCATAATGCTCTGAAAGAAGGTTGAAATAGACCTTCCGGCCGATGCGCACAGAATGCTAGCATGAGATGAGATGATATTGCAGATGATACAAGTGCTTTAAGCCCGAGGTCTCGACCAGTCTTCCTGTCCGAATGCGACTTCACGTGGAGGGGATGTTGGATCTAGAGCGCTTCCGCATGGAGAACATGACAATTCAATGAGATTATTTCATGAAAAGCTTGCGATCCTAGCAGACTTTCGTCGTCGCTTCCTTAAATTTTTGTTGGGAAGTAACTTCGGGTGTTCCAACCGCGTGCGTGGAGAGCACTTTCCTACGTACTTTGGCAACCATATGCCGCGCAGACTTCTCGTGAATGGAAAGAAGAAAGGGATCAATACACCGTGCCGCGGCGCTTGGGGAAGCTCAAAAGGAGGAATCTTGGACCAAGCCATGATGATCCTTTTCATCCCAAGATCAACAAACTTTCACATACTCTTGCCGCTTCTCATCATCTATTGTCCCAAGAACACCCAAATCTCAGGAAATTCTTCTTTTGCATCATCTGATACGACACTCATCATTACTCGTCACTACATAAAAACCCCATTGGGTAGCCAGCACCACTTCTCACGATGACGCTGGCAGAGCGACACCAATCAACTTTCGGGCGGATAAATACGTGCGTGGCTTTGATATTCTCGGCTCTACTCTGTCGCGTCCAAAGTCGAACTTCTTCCCTAATCGATTCCGAAAGACTGCCTTTGCCACACCACACCGCACGATGATCTAGGGTCCATGTAAGCCTCGAAAGGGTCAGAAATACCCCGTGGCGTGGGTCGTCATCATGATCCGGAATTCATACGACGCGCCGCAGGAACTTCGCCGTCTCAAGAAGTATCTCCCGCAAGCTCGCGTTGACAACCTTATTCCAGAGCACATCAAAACGGCCGAGCTGAAGAACCTGGTCGCTTGCGAGATCATGAAGATTCGATGGTCTCTTTCCTTCAATCGGTACCCATGGGTCTGCTATTCTCAAGTATACCACGCCCCCAATATGAGTGAAAAACCGCAAGCTCACTGATTGACCCAGGCCACCTACATCATCCCACGTCGGGCTGTTGGCCCAGAGGCGATTTCTCCCATAAGCTCACCGATGCGCTTTTGCTCTAATGCCTAGAAGGGCGATCCGTCGTCACACGTTGTCCTTGCCAACCATCCTACAACATCCTTCGACGTCTGCTCGATCTCCTAATATACAAGCCAGAACTCTCCCTGTGCTCTCTTCCTTTATCTCTCTTTCTCTTTCTCTCTTGGCCAACGTTTAGATCATACTCAGAGACCATACGTTCGCACAAGCACACACACTGCCTGCATCAGACGACATCCTCGTCTGATCTTGTTCTCTCTCACTCTCGGATCTCTACAATCGCAACTGCTTTGTACTCCGAAAGCTCGACCAGGACAAAAAGGTGTTCTAGAGACTACTCGCTACGTTTCATGGCTCCCGTTTATGGCTCCCTTCTATGGACTATAAGACAATCAGGATGGTGCTTGAAGTAGGAGGCTTCTCTTAATGCTGGTCAATGCCTTCATGGGTCGGGTATGAGTCCACGGTCGTAGACACTACCTTGATAAAGTCTGGCCTTCCACTCGCCCTCAGAGATATCTTTACGCCAGAAAGGGTACCTCAAGGACTGGGCATTGATCAAAATAGACAGGAGCAAGTTCATTGAATATTCACAAACAAAGTAGTTATGGGTAATCGGTCGCTGGAATTTATATGAATTTAAACCTCTCTTCGTCCTGATCCTTGATCGTGGTAAATCTCTTGCGCTGTGTGGGACGTGGTGAAGCGTGAACTTGCAACTGAGAGAGCACATATTTCCTAAGGTCTCTGGGTAAGTCACAAGCCTCATTAGACGTGTAATTATGATGTCCCGCGTCTTATATATCAGCATCCCCATGGAGCATTACGAGATCAAGAACAAGGTTTTGCATAATTCATATTCTCGTATTGACTGTCTTTACACCATCAACCCAACCCCGACACCACGGAGTCGCCACTCCCCAGATCGCCCAGGACCATATCGCCCAGCCCGTCCTGCGTCTGATTCAGAATCGGTATATCGCCCATGCCCTCGAGCACCGCGTCCCCGCCGCCCATGCCCAGCCCGGTCTTGGACATGGCGAACAGCGCCGCCGCGGGCGCGTCCATGCTGTACGTCAGGTGCTGCGGCGTGACGAGCGACCCGCGGGCGCAGATCCGGTCGCCGTCGTGGCACGCCGTGAAGACGCGGTCGGCCGCGACGCCCGGCACCGCGGTCCCGTTGCCCGGGTCCCCGAACAGCACGACGGAGCTCAGCGGGCCGGCGCTCCCGGCGGCCTTGCGCACGACCTGCGCGCCCTGCGAGTAGCCGGCCAGCACGACGCGGGCGTTCGGGCACGCCTCGCGCGTGGCGTTGGCCAGCGCGGCCATGCGCTCCGCGCCCTCGGGCGAGCCGCCCGCCCGGAACCCCGCGGCGCCGGCCGGGTAGTCGAGACCCTGGACGGCAAGGCGGGTGCCGTTGAAATAGTGCTGCAGGGCGGCGACAAAGGGCGGGCCCGCCAGAAATCCCACGTTGCCCGGCTCGGCGGTGCCGCGGGCGAAGAGCACGGCGACGTCGGGGCAGCCGGCGCACGGCGTCGTCGTCTCGCCCTTGACGGTGCTCAGGAAGTTGCTCGTCTCGTGCCGGCCGTCGTCCGAGGTGATGTTGTTGACGTTGACGATGCCCCACAGGCCGTTCTGGTTGACGGCTCCTGACTCGAGGGCGGCGACCAGGGACGCCAGGGCCGCGATGCCCGTGTCCACGATGGCCGTCACGTTGAAGCCCTTGGCCAGCACGTCGCCGAGGTGCTGCAGCCCGGGCGTCGGGGCTGCGCGCGCCGAGGTCGTGAAGAGCGACAGCAGGCCGACGACGAGGACGAGGAGCAGCCTGCTGCTGCCGCTGTCCGACGAGTACGGCGTCATGATCCTCGAGTCGGGTAATGATAGGTACGAATTCGCGGCCGCCGGGGCTTCTATTACATCACAAAAGAAATAAGGAAGGAAGGAAAGCGTAGATCTACTTAGAACGCCAGTCACACATCATGGCGCCAACGGAAGGAAAGATCCCAAGCACTTGAGACCGTTCTTGGCATCCGGACTTTACTTCGGAAGCGAGGCGCCCCCCTCATATGAGCTTCATCGTGTTAAGTTTATTTCTGAGCCTAATAATAATGAACTTCAAACCGTCTCGGGTCTTGGCCGTCCAGGCCGAAAGAGCGGGCAGAGCACGTTTGTCGGTGTCACGATCCGCGTTTCACTAGAGATCTCGGGTAATATAGAGCGACCACGGTGCTTGGCCCAATCATCTGAAACCATCTGATGGGAATGATCGGCACTAGCCTCTCTCTCACCCGGGGTTTTGATGCGAGGAGGGAAGAAGAAGAAAATAGATGGTAGTTTGGGGAATAACGAAAGCATCAGATCATCTTGAACAACTTGCGTGCAGACTCTGTAGGCATCTCAATCTTGATTTCGTTTGGTATAATACAAAGTAGCAGAAGTACGCCGGGATATCTACCAGTGAAATCATCCCAACCTGCCGTTGACGCCTGGTCTATATTGCCGAACAAACGCCTATCCAAAAGACAGAGAGAAAGAGAAAAAGAACTCGCCTTTATTGTTCCATGTCGTTTGGTTCATGGGACGATTGGGCATCCGCCTCTACACCGAGGGTCCTGAGTCTCTGAGACAGTAGACCCTCAGCGGTCCCGGGCCGTCCATTGATCAGATTCGAAAACGGGTTACCGCCGTAACCCACGTCGCCCTTGTTGAGTTTGTCGTATCTGTCGAGTTGGCTCATGGAGACGCCAAAGCCGGAGATCTGACTCGACTCTGGATCTATTGTCTGACGTGAACCCGAGGAAGACCAAATATTGGTATTGCTATGAATGTTGTCATAGATCTGATTAACAGCATTCGATGATGTCTTTTGAGGTAGGCGCAAAGGAACGGCCTCCACTGGCACATGGCGGCTTGGAGTTCCGCTGTATGAGAAGCGTTGCTGTGGTATAGGCGTGTCCGGCAAGATGCCATCAGCAGCATCGAAGTTTTGGCCAGTAGCACCCATGTAAAAGCCGGAACTGCGTCGCCTGAAGGCCTTCTCTGCAGCCAAACTAGCACCCGGGCCAGTACTCGCTGCAATCGGCGGATGCATGACGCGGATCGGTTTGTAGGCAGTGAACCTTGGCTCGGGGAGTGTGATCTCATTCTGAAGCCTCTCCTTGCCGTCCGGAACGCGATTCGCAAAGACCACACGGATACTCTTGTACAGATAAAACCGACCGCGAGAGGGACAACATATGTGCAGGTGTACAAGATACCGCAGAGTTGGTCGGCTGGCCGAGCTCGTGTCTTTGAGTTCGGGCAGGTTGTCAATGATGGGCCCTGCAGAGTAACTGCGCTGCCTGATGAAAGTCTTGGTGCCGGGTTCCATGCCCGCCAGATCATAGGGCACCAAGAAAAGCTTGACGGCGGTCTTGTTCGGGTTCTTGATGATGATCTGGATCTGTCCCTTTTCCGGAATGCGGTAGCTTCCTCCGGGGGGAGCCTTTGGCGAACCCGATCTTCTCTTCGGTTTCTGCGAACGTCGAGGATCTCTGACTGCATGGTCCGCCAGGGGCTCGTCCTTTACCTGGAGGTCATCGGCTGCTTGGCGCTCGAGGGCCCGACTCTGCGCTTTACGCTTCGAGCGGGCCTCCTCTTCCTGGTTGAGAAGGCCATTCTCGAGGTCGACCTGCCCGACATATGGGCTCGGGCCATCCTCGGTTTTCGACCGACCATGTGACGAGCTCGCGTAGCTGTAGAACACGGCGGGAAAGGGCAAGGTCACATGAGCTGGACAACGCAAAGAGGATTTGCACTTGCCCAGCCCAAGAACGCCTATCTGAGCGACAAAGTCGAGTGGTTTCGACGGCGTTGTGGACATGCGGCCCCGGAGAATACTTTCTTCATATGATCCGACCATGGATGCGTGTTGTAATGGAGACGAGTCAGAACTGTAGGATGGACGCCTCGACCGTAAAAAGCCCGGGGTATGAGGCGACGTGCCGTTGTGTAAAAAGGTGGGCGTTGACGCAAGGGACCTTCTTGGTTGGTGGGCCTGGTATGGAAATGTCCTTTCTTGCCGCAGCGAAGGCGGTGGAACTGGCATTCTGATCGAGGACGCAAAGCTATACGACGCCGGGGAACCAGACATCATGGTGTGACGACGAGCGCTTCTAGCATATGTCGAGCCAATATCGATGCCGTCCATGGGATTGGCTAGATCGATATCTTCATGGCTCTCGGACTGCACCAAAGGGCTGGTTGGTGGTTGGTAAAAGAAGTTGGTCGATGATAGAGACGAGGACAGTGAAAAGGAAGCTGGGTGCGGTTCTTCGGCCCTTTGCATCCGCTCAAAGTGAAAGGGCGTAAAGTCCCGTGGAGGAGATGTTGCCATCCATGATTCTTCGTGCCGGCCCCGGTAGATGGTGGTCCGGTCATGATCACTCCTCCTTGCGTCGGTCGTTCTCCTGTGGGTAGGGGTGTTCTCCTGAGTAAAGTCGCCACTATGCAGAGCCGAACGCGGTCTTTCAATACTCATACCATCTCGGAGCCTCCTTTCGTCATCGCTGTCCAGATTGCCCTTGTCGGGAGTGATGGTGGGCGGGGGGAGAAGGCTTGGTGAGCCGCCCGCTGGCTCCTGTGGGCTTTGAAGCCTTCGAATGGGCGTGGCTGGGCGCTGGCCCCAGACCGAGTCTGACTGCTCACCGGCAAGCCTACGGGTGCCATTGTTGAATGGTGAACGGGTGCCGGCATGTCTGTTAGAGATCCAAGTAGGGCTCTCCCCGCGCTTCAACCTTTGGATCAATTCTGCTCGATCGGAGCACCCTGTAAACAGTCCGTCTTCAAGATGCGTCGGTCTTGTCTCGTCAGAAATCGGCCCATCGCACAAGTCTGTCCGAATTCTTTCCTCTGACAACCTTCTATCCAAATCTCGGCCGATGAGTGGCTGATCCGATCTCTTTTGAGCGGCCGCCGACGGTGACGACATTGAGACGTCTGCAGCGGACTCCCTCCGCGCAATGTCCTCCTGAAAGATTGGCATGTTTCTGGCCGCATACAAACGAAGGGCTTTTGGTCAAAGTTTAGTTGAAGTCTTGCTCTCTGTTGTTCTCCAGAGTTTTCTGTATTTTCCGCCAGTGCTGGGTTGAGATCAGCCCAAGCGAGCGCATGATGGGATGCAAGCGGTTGACTCGTGCTCGCTCTCGGCCCTGAATCTGGTCGAGTGAGTACCTTGTTGCTTGGGGCCTTGGGACCCCGCCAGCATTCCAAAGAGTCGCAAGTGGTGAATGAACCAAGGCTGTTGGTCGGAGGCAGATATGAAAACGAAGAAGAACTATGAGAGTCGAAGGAAGCAGAGGATTAAGGATTTTTGTTCCGTTTCAAGTGGTTGTAGACCCGAGCAAACGACACGACGGGACGTTCGGGTAGGTACCAGTAGTTGCAGGGCGTGTGTTTCTATGCTAATGCAGCGATCAATGCTTCTGCGAGCCCCCCGGCCTGCAGCTCATTAGACCCGTTGAAATCATCTGACGGGGCGATGACTCCATTGCGCTGGTGCATGTGCCGGGCCAGATGTGCGCTGGGCAGAGTTGGCTTCCAAGGGTGGCTTGGCTGGTATTGGGCCTGGCTGGCTGGGCAGCACCTCGCTGGCACCGCTCGACCGCTGGCACCCGTCAATGCCTTGAACCCTGGCTGGGGTCAAAAGTCATTTACCGCAGTCGCAGGCTTTTCGGTGGGGATTCTCCAAGGGTCCGTAGGGATTTCTAGGGATTCTAGGGATCATACGGGCGCCAGAGTACGGGATCCAGAACTATTCCATTCCTAGTGTACATTAGTCGCTGGCCGATTTGCGCTCCACTCTCTTTCGAATTTCCTATGTAGGAGATGATGAATAAGATATTGGAACCCGGAACTTGAACGTCCAAGGGGCTGGGAAGAATGCCATTTCTTACAATATTGGAGACTGAGTGTGAGGTGTTTATGAGATCCACTTATCATTAACTAAAACCCGGCATATCGTAAGTGACTGCAGGAAGCATGAGTTGTAAGTCGCAGATCTATTTGGTGGCGTTAAGCCGCAACCGCAGAGCTGAAAAGGCAAATCCGTAGGACTCGCGTTGGCGAGCTCTGAATTGACTTTGTCAAACCTCCAAAATTTCAAACCATGGTTGTGAATGTTGCATATGTATCTCATGTATACTTGAAGTTTCTGCATGTATGTAACCCTTGTGCCGATGACGGCCAAAACCACGCCTAAAATATGAACCAAACTTGAATGTGCATTATGTGCCTGGTGCATCAGCTTGTACCTACCGTACCCAGCTGGGGTGCCCCACAAGAACTTTTCCCGCTCGATAACGGATTTAGCGATAACGAATTTGTCTGGGGCGTTCTGCGGAAAAGTTCCCAAGACCATACATCGCAAACGAAAAACCACCCGTACAAATCCACATAAACACAACATCATGGCGCCCAAGCGACCCCTGAACAGCGGCGGCGGAGACGGCGGCCACGATTCCAAGAGGGTTCGCAAGGCCGGCTTCCGCGTCGGCCCCGACAACCTGCCCGACGGGCCCTGGCGGCGCAAGGTCACCAAGATCAAGAACGACCTGATCCAGAAGGCCAAGCTGAAGAAGCAGTACAAGAAGATCAAGGCGCGCGAGCTCCAGAAGCAGCCCGCGGGTCGACCGCTATACGAGACCGAGGGGTCGGAGCGAAAGGAGGAGGAGCAAGAGGAAGCCGGCCAACCAGACGACGTCGAACTCTCGGCGAACGACGACGACGACGACGACGAGGAAGAAGTTGGCGCCCAGCCGGAGGACGGCTCGGACGAGGACGAAGAGGTAGAGCAGGCGGCGCGCGAATCTCCACAAAAGACGGCCAAGAAGGACTCGTTGAAACAGCACGACAAGAAACACAAGCAAAACAAGGACGAAGACGACGAACAAGACAAGCCCGCAGAAAAGCAGCAGGAAGACCACATTCACCCGTCGCGCCGCGGCGGCCACGGGCAGTCGCGCAACGCGGCGGCGCGGCCGGGCTACTACGACAAGGCGCTGGCCGAGGCGTCGAGGCACAAGGCCGAGCAGGAGGCGCGCGAGGCCGAGTTCCGGCGTCGGCGCGACGAGCGGGACCGCAAGAACGCCGACCGCGAGCGCTTCAACCGCGCCATGAAGAAGGCCCGGACCCCCGGCCGCGACGGCCAGCGCAAGCTGGGCCGGGAGAGCGGCCTGCTGCTCGAGAAGGCGCGCAGGATGGCTCAGCAGCAGTAATAGTCGTGGCTGCTGAAACCGCAATGGCCAATGTCGTGCGGAAAATACGCCCGGGACAAGCTATTGCACATATGCACTTGGCACACTCGATACACGTTTTCGATTTATCGGACAAAGTCCAGACAAAATGGATTTGGAAAATGCGCGGTTCGGCCCGAGCAAGGCGTTTTGGAAATTGGAACTTTACTGTAGACATGGAAGAAAAGTAAATTGTCGTGATCTTTAGTTCAGTGCAGAGCAAGGTCATCGTCGAGTTGGAACGGGAATAAATGCAATGATTGATCGCCAAAGCAAGAGGAGACCATTCACTGCATGTATATCATGGGCAGTCATCAAGCAAAAGATTGTTTTGCGTATCTTTCGGCCATCAGGCCGTAATCATCATTCTTGTTCAACTCTAATCGGTTCGAACCTGCATTAGAAAATAGACCAGAGTGCGCGACCAATGAACAGGGCATAATGAATACATCTTGATAACCCGCTTTCTAGGAAGGAAAACAAATCTGAGCATAAAACCCGCTTGTCGCTCAAGTCCTCCAAAAGGAACCTCCACGTTTGATGCAAGAAAGAATTCCAGAGAACCCGCAATGCCTTCAAGAATATCACCAGATTTTGCCATGCCGTAACAAGACAAAAACAACTCGTGATCGTAAACTATCCCGATAATGGTCGAGCGCAATTCAAAGATCGTGAGCTGGGCGTAGACTCCCCAATTCTTGCCTGGTCGCAACAGGTTCCAGTCCAAACCCCTCTGGACCTCGTTGACTCGCCCTGTCTTTAGTTTTCGTGTTGCGACTAGTACCCAGCGCCAGTCGATGAACTGCGCCATATATACAATGTGAAATTGCCAATAATTCGATACTCATCCCCCTCAGTCTTCGGAGAAGATCGTTTGGCTGTTCTCAATGATGAATTGCACAGCGAGATTCTTTGCATGCATGTCTGTCATTTCTCGTTCGATGGTCCTGTCTCTCATGATAGTCGGCGCAAACACCACGGCCAAATTCTTCGGGGACATCTGTGCTATAGTGTAAGTATATTTTCTTCAAGCAAGGTGCAGCAGAGGTTACTGACAAGGTTTTCTGGCTCTCTTTGGGCAACCCGGACGAGATGGAACATCAAAAACTCAAGGCAGTCTCGATGTTTCTGTGGCAGCATATTAAACGTCTTCCGAAGGTGGTCGCATTTTTCGTCGTTGTCCGTAATGGCTGGCGAGTGTTAGTATGCAGTCAAAAAGCGAATCGGGGTCGAGTACGTACAGTTGATCTCCAGTATCCTATCGTAGACATCAAAAGTGAGCAAGGGAACTGGCAGTTTTCTGAAATACTGCTTCAAGACACTGGTGACCGCTGTGATGTCCATGTCAGGGTCCGAGATGTCAAAGTTCTCCGTCTTGTCGAAGCCCTCCTGGATCATCTTGACCTGGGAGTTTCCACCAGTCTTTCGGTAGATACCCTCCATATCCATGCCACGGAGCTCGACTTCTTCGATACATCGTGTAACCACACACGGTATCTGCCTCTTCTCGTAATCAGCTCGTTCGGAGAGGTCAGATCCGAAGAGAACATTTGCCGCCTCTGCAACGTCCAAATTGGAGTTGTTTTGCAGTCCCATGTTTCTTGCTGGCATCGTAGTTGACTTCTTGAAACCGAAGAAGCCCTGCTTATCGTTGGCGTTGAGGTTGGCATTGTTGCTGTTGTTGGTGCTATTGCCATTGTTGTTATTGTTCACGTTCTGGCGGGCCATGCCATTGAGCGGGACTGCCTGTGCTGATTCCACGGGCGCGTGAGTCATGTTGTAAGGCAAGCCAATGTTCTCAGCAGAGAACTGTCCGTCGCGACGTTCCGGCTGTTGCAAGGCGCCCACAGTTCTGTTGACACCCTTGGCAATATTCTGAGCCATGGCCTTGGAGCCCTTCTTCCAACTAAACTTTTGCACTTTGCCCTTTCGAATGTTGACAACTGTAGGGCCTGCCTCCAGGATAGGTTCCTCTTGATCGGGGATCAGAGTTGTGCCTGTCTGTATGCTGGAGCTGTCCAGATGAATCGAGTTGTTCGATTGACCCTTGTGTTGATGGTAGATGCCAAGTCCATTCGGCGTGCGCGGATCCGAGTGATTTTTGAACCTGCCCTGGATCTGGTGGGTCAAATCATTGTTCATCTCGGCGAGCTGGGCATTCTTTGAGGATAGTTGTTCAAACTCCAAAAGTGCGCGGTCGCGGTCCGCAATGGCCTGAGCCTTCTCCTCGAGCAATAGATCGCGCTCCGAGTGAAGTTGTTCCAGTGATGCAGTCATGGACTGCTTGAGCTTGTCAATCTTCTGTACGAACTCTTTGATTGCCGACTCTTCCAGATCATGAGGATTGATAGGCCTTTGCGTGTCCTTGGCTTTTTCAACGTAGCCTGCAAGGACCTCCAATTGACGGATCATGATTTCGGTCTGCGTGTCCAACACCGAGACGGTCTTTCTCTTCTCTTCCAGGCGCTCGCTAATCTTCAGCAGATCCTTCTCACTGGAGAATTGTCGCTCCAACTCTGCTACCCTCTGCTCGGAATTCCTAAGGCGTCGCTTGAGGACAGCAGAGTCGTCGTGCACCGTGAGGGACGTCGAGCTAGAGTTGTCGTGCGTTTGCAGGTTGGACGGGTCGTCTGCGTGTGGGGTTTTGGGCCAGCGAGGTGAGGTAGTCGCGCGGGTCGATTCGCTGACACTGCGGGTGTGGCCAATCCGCGGCATGTTGTTGTTCTGCTCAGCGCTACTCGTGCGGCCATGGCGCACAGCATTTGAAACGCGGCGGAGAATCGACGAAGAGCCTTCATCCGTCCCCAAGATGCGTGCAAGATCCTCCTCCATGCTAAAGTCTCCGCCAGCACTCCATCTTGGCAACTTTGGCGATGTTTTGGGCTCGGCCAAGTCCTGCGCCTCGACGTTTTCTTTCAAAGATGAAGCTGACGGTGGCACGGGTGGTGCTCGCGGGGTCATATACGAGTCACTCAACTTCGCCTCTGGCTGCGGTCGGGGTGGTGGGATCGGGGGAGGCAAATCCTCCGAATGCTTACGGGGCCGTGTTGTTGTTGTCGTCGTTGTCCCTAATCCTGACCGTTAGCTGGTGTCCAAACGAGATCTTTTCTCTAGTACATACCGTTGGGCGTTCGGGAGGCTGAAGCAGGCAGCTCTTTCCTCGCGATCGGCCTGGTGGGATTTGGAGAAGTGACCGACTCGTTCGATCGGACATCGTCGTCATCCTTGAAACGAGAATCTTGGGAACTACGTGGTGTGCCCGTCTTATCGGTCGGCTGTCGCAATTGGGTTGAGTCATGCAGCCCAGCCGAAGACTGCGAGGCACTTCTCGCATTTACCTTTTTGCTCTTGGGCGCTTCCTGCAGCCTGAAATCCTCAGTCGGTTGAGTTTTGCCGTTTGTGATCGAGGATGCCCTCGATTGTGCTGGTTTATCAGTCCTGGAAGACTTGGACAGCCGTCTTGAAGCATCTTTCGGAGGCGGGCTTTCATAGTCGGAAGATGGTTGGCGTGGCTTTTCCTGGAAAGCAATGTGAGGAGTCGATGCTTGAGATTGCTCTCTTCGCCTCGACTCGGGCTCAGCCTTGGGGATGCTGAAGTAATCCTTCTCTCTCCTTGAACCTGCCGATGTAACGTGCTCTGTAGCCGATCTTGCAGGAGGCGTGGCAGCAGGGCTGGGATCAAGCGCCACTGGAATGAAAAATCCATGGTCATCCATGGTGGCATTGCTGGCGACGTCACTTCCGCCATAGTGAGATGAGTTGCGGTTTTGTCGATAGGTAGCTTGAGGGAGCGAAAGGCCGCTGTCCTTTTCTCTGTGATCCACACGCTCTGGAGAGCGAGCTGGTCTCGAACTGCTCCTGGACGACGAGTCGCGATGAGGGTACGACGGTCTCGGGCGGGGGGACAGCTCGGTCGGTGTATCAGAATCGGGGTCAACTCGATCGTTCGAGAAAGCGCCGTTAGGTATAGCATTCGGCGGCAGCGCTGGCAGGCTCTTATCCACGATCATCGGCGAGCCGTCTTTCTCCCTTGACTTTGCCTGCGCGGCTGCTTTTGATTTTTTCCGACGTCTCGCCATGAGGGATTCATGACAGCTCATGCAAAATATGCCCTGTGACGTCCTAGCATATCGAAGGTTTTCAATCTTCCTTTTGCAGTTTCGACAACGGAAGCAGGTTGCGCAGAAAGCCTGGTCCCCCGTAAGGATGGCTAGATCCTCTATCTTGTTGTTACATGCGCTGCAGCTATATGTGCAGTTGTTGCATATCAAGGAACCGTCGCCTAGAAGCAGAAGATTCGCATCCGAGTCAAGGAGGGTGCCGCAAGTGTTGCATCGGAAACAGTTGAGATGCCATCGGTTCCCGGCTAGAGAACTATGGTCAGAACGTCGACGATTGAAGATTGACATTCGAGGAGGGGAAGAAGCAAATGGGGAACGGGACAGAAAAATGTAATGATCAAGCAGAACGAGCAGTCGACAAGATGATGAGTTTGTCGTGTATTATTAGACTTACCAAGTTCAAAAGCTTTGCCCTCTTCTAGAATCTATCGTGGGCACATCGCCAGTCAGTGATCTATGGCCTCAGAGAAAGGGCTCGAGTGTCGGGTCGGGTTCATACCTCTCCACAACCTTTGCAGGGGAAGCTCTCCTCGCTCTCCATCGGACTCTCGAGGTAGTCATCCATGTTGACGATTTGCGCAAGTCCCAATTACCAACAGTCGTGTATATCCGGTAGCCAGGCCGTCCTGGCAATGGGGAAGCGGTCTGAGAGCGACGATCTGTGGCCTCAATGTGGTCGGAAGAGCCAACAGTTCAAGGGATCAGGGCACCATGGATACGAGAATCGATGGGCTCCCAGATGGACGAAGAGGCGAAGCAATGTATAAAGCCGCGACGAGAAAACAAGCCGGCTGTTTAAGACTGAAGCGAAAGCCGTCCAAGAGTATGTATGGTGCTACGGAAGGGGAGTCTGATCTCTTGTCGAGGCCTCGTCTGTCGGCAGTACTCGTTGGGTTCGGCGCACGGAGGGAGAAGTTGGTAGGAGGACCAGAGGAGGACCAGAAGCGCAGACGAGTATGTAGAGGATTGCTCCTTTGCCGGGTGGACAGAGAAGCGCGCGCTCGGTCTGGGTCGGTGCAGAGCGCAGTCAGTAGCAGCTCGCAAAGATGCCGTTACCGAATAGGTCGAGTATTATAGAAAGTGTCTACTGTGTCGAGACAAGCGACGACAAGAATGACGAGACGGACGACGGCGACGAAAGAGGTGACGAATTGAAGCCTGCCTCTCTCATACAACACACTTACTCAGGGTCTAGCGGAAAGCTACGCTGCCATGCTGCTGCTGCTCGGTCGTGCATTACATGTCTGTCATTCAAAAAATCTCAAAGTCCATGCCCCAATCTTCTGTTTAAGGGGAAGAGGGGGAACTGCAACAGGGCTCCCAGGAGGGACAGTGCGAACCGGGCGCGCTCGAGACTGTGCCGTCCGCGGGTCTCTAGTGCCAAATGTGGATGCTCTAGGTCCTCATCGGCCAGGTGGCGTGGCTCGTCTTCTCCCCTAGTCGGTAAAGGTAAGTTAGGCCTTCATCCCAAACGTTCGTCAGGGGGTGTTCGACGTTCTACTGCAGTGTCAGGGTCAGGGTGCCGTCGAGTGTCATGGACAAAGAGTGATCATAATAAATGCAGTACCAAGATGATGCAACGACGAAAATACCAACAACAATGGCGGTGTATCTATAATGCCCTGGGTAGGTGTCGTAGTAAATATCAGGCTTCTCAATCCATTCAATCCTTTGATAGCAGGTAAACAGTCCTTCGAGTCTCTGGGAGGAATCGAGATATCTCCGTTGGGTACATGCCAGCATGAGCATGAGCATCCTCCAGAATGCCAAACCATATATGGCGATCTCCACCATGGCCTACCAAGTCATTAGAGAGATGAAAAGAAGTTAAAGTGCAGAGACGAACGTAGTATACAGCCGTTCTAGAACCGTATCTCGGATGATTCTCCCACTGCTATTTTATCAGGCTACGTGTCTGGTGTCGACATGTGTATTAGTTTGGCCAAGCCTTTGGATCTGATCCTCCTTGGTAATCTCGAAGTCGGCAGCAATCAAATAAGGTTGTCCTTTCCATGACTCTCCTCTCGGAACCTTATGGCTGCAGGAACGAAAGGTAGTGCGATGGAATTGTCCCAAGCCTAGGTGAGCCTAAGGTAATTGAATGAACGAACTGCTCTTTTCTTCTCCCTCCCGCTAGTTCGTCTCATAAAACGCTCAGGAACCGTCTTGTAAGTGGTGGCACTCGGAAAGGCAGACTAGCACCAGGGGTTTTTCAACGTTCAGAAAAGGCCGGTCACTCGCAAGACATCCAAGCCGCTGACAGCTTTGAATGCCCATCATCATCCCGCCCTGACGGATGGCTATGCAATTTTGCTCCCGTTGTCAACTGGACAATATCGAGCTTCTTTCACTGCTCCTCAGCAAGGGTGACGCAATGTGCTCTGTCCAGCCAGCGCAGAAAGCCGTAGTATTTGATATACTTCGCGGGCATACGGGAACAGTCCGCTTATTACTGAGCTGACGATCTTGCTAGTCCTTAGCCCGGCGGCCTACGTATCATCTGCTTCTACTAATAAGAAAATGAACGGCGTCCAAGCAAAAGGAGTGCAGCCAATGCCCCGAATACTGTGCTCGCTCACATCACTTGTAGTGGCAGGACTCTGTACACACGGCCAATCCATCCCGGAACGCTGCCGTGGCGCTCTCTCTTCATCAAATCAAAAAGCCCCCGGGGGAAGAACAATGCGCTACGACTACTATATTAATAGCATCAGAGGATGGTCCTGGGTTGCCAAGATTCATGACTGGTGGTTCCTATTTGATAGCAACCATTCTTCATCAGCCGTCGGCCACGACAAACAATGAACACAGCCTGGAGAGCGCCCCTCCTGCGCTGGCTGTCTTTTCCGTATGGGCCTGCCTGCCAATGAAAGCCTGAACATGCGAAGTAAAAGCACACCCTCCAAAAGTCGACGACAGAAGGCAGGGAGCAACAATAAATGAGAGACCTAACTGGGCGCAGCCTCGTTTGTACCTCGCGCGCAAATTGTGTACCTAGTGTGAGAGACATACGATACACACCTGTCTATCAGATATCGGCAGGTGGGTATGCTGTATTCTAGTGTATCTAACTGGAACCCCTGCCCGGGGACCACCTTGGCACGATGATCTCGAAGAGAGAGAGCGCCCTCGCGCGTTGCATGCTGAACGTGTGGTTCTGGCCGATATGATCGACGGCCAGATCGCATATGGCTGGCGCTTTGCCCAACGGCTGACGGGCTGATGTCGGGGGCCGGATCACGATACGTATGTTTCCGTGCACCTGGCGACTTACCAATCGCGCTCAGATTCGGGTCAGAATATTCCATGCGTATCATGGAATCCATGGTAGCAGCTTGCAAGGGACGACAAGGTGTCCCCCTCCCCATTCGAGCTCACCAGTCTTGCGAAGAACTCTCGGTAGGTAGAGAACATGACCGCCCGGCAATGGCTGCTCGTTTGAGTGCGTTGGCACCCCACTCCAAGACGAAAACGATTCACTGGCCAGACTCCACGGGTGATTGACCTCTTGACTGATGGCTCGAGTGATGAGTTTGAAGGTCTTGTTCCGGCAATTGAGCACACCATTCAAACCAAGCTCTGACTCTGCTCTGTGGCCTGTCATTAATAAAAGCGCAGGGGTTCAGATATATACACACATCAGACATTGTACCTACCTACGTAGGATTCGCGAATTGCTACAGAGTACAGGCACTTGGGAACTCCACGGTCGTCGCGTTTCAGCTACAGTGCACTCCACAGCACCCAGGGACTTTGAAGAGCCACCATTGCGGCACATGCCAAGCGAAACGGATTTGCTGGGATGCCTGGATGCTTTCCGACAACCCTGTGCACACCTTCTCCCACGTACACAGTGTTTCCCAGAGCTGTGAGCAGCTACGTGGTAGGTTTAAGTGCAGTCTATGGAGGTGCCGACCCACTGGCCTAGCATCATTACCATATTATTCCCTCGCGCAGTGAGCGAACCGTTGACAACCGCATTGGAACAACTTCATATCTAGTAGGTTGGCGCCACAGCTACACTGCCTTTCTACATTACTTTCTTTGAACATCTCTTACGATACACTCGTTGAGTAAGACTCTGCGATTGCCTCCATCATGAATATTTTGATGCTGCAATGCTCGGTTGCGCCGAACGGGATCCTCCATGCCAGTCTTCGGAGAATGCAGCATTGGGAGTCACACGCTTCTCTCACACCCTCCGCAGCCGATTGGTGTTACCACTTGCATCTTGTTTTGGGGTAGCTGCGAGATAAACAACGTCGATGCCGCCCGCGGCAAGGCACTCTGGATTCCAACCGGAGCAACCGATCAAGCCCGACACGTGGACAGGCAGTACCTGAATATCTGCCGGTTGACCCAGAGATTTCAGCTGCGAGCCTTGAGACCACGTCGACGTCGACGTCAACCCCCAACCAACGTCCAGCTTGTTTATCCATACAACAAGTTCTGAAGGTCTGATGAGCGCCCTGGTCAATCTGAATCCGAATTGCCATGCATCAGGATTATCTTACCGACAAGGAAGTTTGATTCGACTCGGCGAACACATTTGTGCCTGGCTTCGAGGCACTTCCGATTGGTCTGTGGCTCACCTATAAGTCACATGGTCTTAACACACCCACAGCCGATGTCAAGTCCAACTTTCGCGGAGCCTGGAGCGCTGATTTCCTGTTATAGCCCGGGCATCCTCCTCTGTCGGATTGCTCTGTCTCCCTATTGCCCTCGAGCAACAAGGTCTTATTAATATCAATCGCCCCAAAGACAAGGCACGGACGGCATATGACGGTCTCATCTCCTGAAAGTTTGTATGACGAAATGCCCGAACGCTGAGCCGTGTACGAAAGTATGAAATCTCGGAACTTGCGTGTCCAACGAGGGTAAGTAAAAAAGCTCGGTCAGGAGGGGACCAATTGGCATTTTTGGCCACTCCCATGTCTTGTAAATTCCCGTAATCATTTTCTACGAAAGGGGAAATATTGCAGATAATGCGGGATGCCAATCGACTATAGACGTCCCATATCAGGAACGGGCTGACCTGATCGCCCCTTGTGCCGTCTGGGGGAAAAGGCAAGGGCTGTCGCTTGGGAACGGAGAAAACGCGAGTATCCGTGAAACAACCATGACGGATTTTTTCCCCAATCTCGCGCAACGAGAAATGATGAACTAAGGACTTGTAGTAGCACAAGCGACAGGCACGACGCAGTCACATGTTTTGCCCATTTCCAAGGACAGTAGAGAGAAAAGAAATTGGTTCTTGACGAAAAGGCACTCTTGCTGGTTCCGTCCGTACCTGCACGAGTTTCACTCCTCTTGCGACTTTCTTCTTCTTCCTCTCCGGCGCCATCTCCTTTTCTCACTGTGTTCCACAGAGGGCATCCTGGATTCAATGCCGTACCGTACCTGTAAAGTGCAGTGTGTAAGTCGTTGGTTTGAATGTCTCGACCCACCTGTCAAACCTGCAGCCCGCTTATGAGACTCTATCTGTGTCGCGCAGCAAAAGAAAAGGAAAGAAAATACACAAGTGTGGCATTTTCCACCAATACCGGCAGACTCGTTGGGACCTTGCACAGCTATAGTAACACGGCGCCTACGTACCTTCTCGTGACCGCTCTGGAATGCGACCCAGCCTCACAATCAATCCTCTTCTCGTGCGCCTCTGCAGCAAATTTCGAGGAAGCAGAAAAGAAAAGCCACAGACATGCAAGATCGCCGCCTCCATGCACTGATTCTCGTGCGCCGCATGTCCGTCTACGTAACGAAGCACTATCTCGTACACTTACCTTACCTCCCATCTATGATGCGGTCAGCCCAACCCCAGGAGCACCCGAGGTAGCCTCGCACGTTTTCTGGTATGCGTGCTACTGCCCGCCGCACGCCACACGTATCAGCATCGCGTTACTCGAAATGCTGTCGTTTAAATCCCCGAATCGAGCAGCACGAGCGAACGGCTGCTGCGTCGGACCCGAACGGAGAAGATCTCCTTCCTCGCGAAAGCTCTCTTCTAGGTCGTGGTCCCCCGTCCATTGTAACACCCCAGATTCGAAGGGGGCCCTGGGAGAGAACAGCACCCCTGCTTTTTTTTTTTTTTTTTTTTCGTCAGGAACAAGACCCCTCACCAGGGTCATTTTCGTCCAGGCAGGCATACCACATCGTCAATATAAGACGGCAATGTATTTTCTACGAGACTCGAATTTTCAGCTCGCTTATCAACAAATCTCGAATGAAGGGGATTCGAGGCTTTTCATCGTTCCTGGTGTAGACGATTTATCTCGCATATATATGCGTACGCTGCAGGAACCAGGGTCACATGTAGGTACTACATAAAGATGCTCATTTTCACGTGTTTGTATATGTGCAACGGTGGCGAACACCTTCAAGTATTACAATAGCAGCATGTAATGGTTATCCCAAGCAGTGTTGCCCGTGTCGTCGATATACAAGACATACATATTTATTTCTCTTCTCGGGTTTGCTCGCTTGAACGGAAGCAAAAGATGATCCATCCTGTATATAACGCGCCCAGTTTCCCCAGGTATCATTCGCGTGTCTAGGGGCATGAGCAAGGTGGTATACTGGCCCTTCAGCCTCAACTACCTGTTCTTCCAGGCACCATGTGCCCATCCAGCTCCACCCTCCTGATCGGGAAAGCCTCGCGTGATGTTATCTGTCTACACTACGCCGTACATACCACCACCACTTGGTTACTGGCCCCGTCGTTTCGAAACCCTCTTCCCTCTTGTAGAGCACGTATGCATTCGTTCATCGTCTCGTTTTTCCCAGCTGCTGATGGTCTTCAAAACTGGCCAGGTAGGGAAGTGATCAATGGCGAGCGTGTCGCCCACTCGGAAGCCCTCCCCTCTCCTGGTCTGCCTCTACTACTAGTAAGGTAGGGCTGAAAGCGGAAGGGGGCCTTTCCTTATCAAGTCCCCATCGATGATCGTAGGGCTCCCGGAATTCCCCCTGGACTTCCGAAGTTTCATGTGTGCTTACTCTATATAGAGGGGTTCGATACGACCCTTTGATATTTGTGGGTTGTTCCACGACCCGATCGATGTAACGTCCTTTGTGGAGTTTGACTCTCAAGTCTGTTCATGATGGCTACAGTTTCTAAGGGTAGAATAAGAGTTGTCAAGCACATAAACATCACAAAAGGTTTGGGGAGACTGAATAGGAGTCTGCGGAAAGTTGAAACAAGTGAGAAATCCCCTCGAAACCACGTTCGCCAAGAGCTGGGAAATGGAATTCTGGGCTTGGACTCCTCTGTCAAGCATATAGTTCAAGAAGGGCCAGAATTGATAATTACAACACATTTACATAAATACCATAACATTCCACTGTGGGTTAATGGCCAGGCACCATAACCCAGGAGTCATGCGCCTCGAATCGCAACAATCCAGTTGTTAATATTTGTCCTCTCAACTCCGGGCTTTTTGTTTTCCCTTCCCCCAATTGACAATTGTACCAAACCAGTGGTCACCCGTCCTCGAAAAAAGAATAGTCGGATTCATACGCCCCTTTAACATCTGCAAAGGCATAACCGCCGTCTTCACGCGGGACGAACGGATGGCCAAATAGAAACCACGCGACCAACCTCGCACAGTCCATGATCAGCCACAGCTGGACTGCGAACACGAATAGAGCTACTTTCCTTAACTAGGCGGTGATGCCCGTTTCGCGTTGGTGCTTGACAACGTAATACGTAATCAGGTTTTTGGGGTCGTCCCTGAGCCCCGTCGTCCTATCCCAGAACCTTTGCTCGCCAACTCTCGAGTGCAGCTGGACGCATAGATGCACCGCGTCCATCCGGACTCCACTCTCTCTGCTGTCCAGGCACTTGGCGGACAAGGTGCACATGCTCTGAAGCTCGCTCTCGCTGGGATCGTAGTCGGCGTGGCTCTCCACGAGCTGCTTCATGATGTGGAGTCCCATTTGCAGGCTGCGACCGCTGCGGGCGTCCGTCTTCTCCAGCAGTGGCTCGCAGCGCTTGGTCATGGAGACGGCGATTGTAGGTGGATCTCCCAGCTTGACAAGCTCTTCCGCCAGAAGTTCGAGTCCTGACACGATGTGTGTGCGAGCGTCATAATTGGCCCGAGTAGTAATCAGTGCTTCCAGCCCACGCGAAACATGAGGCTGGAAATTGTCTCGGGCATTCTTCAGCAACAGTTTTGTTGTCGCGAGGACTTGAGCCTTCACATCTTGAATCTTGCTAGACTCGAGGGACTCCAGGGGCGCTTCCAAGTACTCGAACAATCCAAGCAGAAGAGCATCGAATGTGCCGTCCGAAGGTATCGCCTTGGGGTCACGCAACAATGATTGCAGCTTGCGGAACCCATGGACATCAAGAGTTTGTGCCTTTACCCGCTTAATTCCGCTATCAAGTAGACGGGCGTTTTGACCAGACTTTTCTGTGGATAGCGTACTTGGTGTTGAATCGCCTCCACTGGGTGGTCCAGCGAGCTGCGCCGCATCTGCATTGACGGGCTTGTCTTCGAGGACAGGGCGCTCAGGACTTGCGCTCACAGCTGGCCGGGGTGTCGCCTGGTCCTCTGTGAAGGGGTCCTCGTACACCGTGAGAGACTTCGAGGGTGTCTGTACCGGCGTCGGTAGTTTTTCTGGAGCTGCTTCAGGTTCGTCTGCCGCTTCAGGGACTTGTTCATCCTCCTCAGGCGCAATCTCGGGCGTGATGATTTCTGGTACTTCCGGCGCTGGTGAGCCTCTTGACAAATTCGCGCTCTCTGTAATACTAGCAATGTTGGGAACGACTAGAGACAATTCCTCGTTTGCCTCGCTGGTCCTGGAAGGGCTACTTGGGAGGAGATCCGATACTGTAGGCTTGACCTTTGCTGGACTGTTTCTCGGGGAAACAACAAGTGGTGCCGTCTTGCTGTGGACCGGTCTCGGGGGAGAGGTGATACCCGTCTCGCTGCGCGTCGGTTGGTGCCCGGGCCTGGTCTTCGGCGCTGTCCTCTTAGGAGACCCCGAGATAGTCTTGGATGCCACTGGCTTTGACTTGACATCTGGCGGGCTTGAACGCGCATCATGGTTTCTACCAGAATATGGTCCTGCAGTCGCAGGTCTCGGGGCCATCTCTGGACGCCTCCTTGCAGGTCTCATAGGAGCGGCAGATATTCCAGCATGGGATTTACCGGCCGTGTCTGCCCTCGGCCTCGTCGTAGATGGTGCTGCCGAGGTCGTAGGGACAGTGGACGTGGTTGTTGTCGTGCGCGCGGGAGACACAGCAGCCATGGCGGAACCAGGTCGTGGCGGAAGCGTCTTGGTCGTCAAAGTCCTCTTCTGAGCCATCATGGTTTCCCTGAGTGAAGGTTTGGAAGTAGTACCAATAGTACTCTTCGAGAATCCGAGTCCAGGGCGCGGTGCAGGATCAGGCTTGCCTGTCGAGTTCGGGTTATGCGGGTCCTTTTGCAGTAGTTTCTGAGCGGTGCTGTCGAGTCCATCCATGATTCTGCGAAATTGTCAGCCACCAAGTTCTTACGGTATAGTCAGGAGGTTTCTTCCTACTTCTCGGCCTGAGTGGGCCAGATCAAGCTAAAGGTCCAATATGTGTCACGCATACGTTCCCTTGCTCCTGGGTTGGCATCAGCCAGACCCTTCTTGATGCACTTTTCCAGCAGGTCGAGGCCGCCAGAGTGCTCAATGCGACTTTTATGATGGCCCTCCTTTTTGATTATTGTCTTCAGCCAGCCACTGGCATATGTTCGGGGGTTGACATTTTTATCCTGGCAGGCCATCCACATGTGTTGCATGATCCTAGCATTATATGTGACCCGGCCCACGATGATGTCAACGGTCGTGTTGGCGAGCTGAGAAGCGATCTTTTTGGTGTTGGCCGTGAGCTTGACAAATGTCTGCATGAACAGTTCGACCATTGGATCCATGCCAGGTCCAAAGGTATTGGCAATATCTTGGACCAGGACACATGACTCCTTGGACAAACTCGTTCTCAAAGACGAGGCGCCCTTGATGATACCGTCCTGCAGCGCCTTGCATCCCACCAGAAAGGGTTCCGGGAAATCGGAGGGCACATTTCCAGCGATGAGCCTGCGTAATTTGGTAATGCTTTCCTCGCGCTTGAGCCAGTTCTGCTCCGACTCTCTGCCCTCGAACCACATGTGCATTTCCCTAAAAATTTCGTCCAGCTCGCTGTTTGTATTGACGTAAGATGGCTCGACCATGTCTGCTTTCACCTCCGGAGGCACAGGGGTATTCGATCTGTCGATACCAAGGGATGATACGCTTGCAGTCATATTCGGTCGTACCAATGGCGCCGAGTCGGGGCGCGTCTCGGGTTCTATCCGGGAAGCCGAGGTCGGGGCCAGCTCCTTGACGATCGCGGACTCGATCGCTGGTCGCACTTTGAAATTCTTGAGCTGTTTCTTCAAGTCCGATTTGGCCGGGTTGGAGGCGTCCCTATGAGAGGTTAGCAATTGAAGTCGTCAGCGGCGCTCGATTGTGGACATGCCTGAAGAGCTCGATCACAGTGACCTTGGCTGTGTCGCGCACCATTCCGTCGGCGTCCTCTAATAATTCCATCAGTGTCGGGACGAACGACCTGAACGGCATGCTGTGCTCCTTGTGCATCTAAGGTTTACTGTAAGCCACGAATCCAGATGCGCACACTTCACTCGGGAAGGCGTACCTGGAGCAACCACTGCATTGATGCCTCCTTGGCTCTCGAGCTCTTTCCCGCCATGGCAACATTGCGCACGAATCGCTCGGCCTCGGTCGGCGTCACCAAGTACATGGTCGTCATGGCCTGTACGGCGAGCGCCCTCAGCTTATCCCTCTGGTCGCCCAGCTTATCGACCACCAGGGGCAGGGTGTTCTTGGCTTCCTTGATGATATACTTGGGCTCCTGGCGGGAGAGGCGCGTGAGCAGGTGGTTGAGCGCGGTGAAGCCAGCGTTGGCGAGGATGGCGTGTTGCGACGCCGAGGCTAGGCGCAATGCCTCGAAGAGCGGCTGGACGCAGGAGTCGGGAACATTGTGCTGCTTGATGCCGGACTTGACGGCCGTGACGGCCTGGGACTTGATGTCGATGGAGACATCTTTGCGCAGAATGACCAAGAGGTCGGCGACCTGCTGGTCGGTTATCCTCTCTGCCATACCCAAAATTTGGAGGGGCAGGGGATGGCTTCGAGGTAATTTCCTGGAGTGTTTGGCTAGGTCAGTCGCACAAATTCCGGATCAGACGGTTGCCACTGGGGGAGAGGAAAAACGCGAAAGGTGGTGTCAAAGCAAGGTGTAGTCGGCGCCGGACGGGGCGCGCAATCGGAGAAGCAGGACAGAACTGATGCTGCGCGATGTAGTGCAGTGCGACGTACTAATTGGCGTTATTGACAATCGAGACTGTCTGGCGATTCTGCGACTCGGAGCACAGGTTGAAGCATGGAAGGCTGTGTGTAATAAGCTATCGAGTTCGGCCGGACGCTGCGTGCAAAGAAGGCGAGAAAGCAGCAGAATTGGGCGCGGATACGCGGTTTGTTTTGTTGTTTGTGGCAGTCTTTTAGGAGAAAAGAAAGCAAGTAAGGTACTAGATGTCGCTTCCCGCCCAGTACTATCTGCGGAAGCTCGTCGAGCCCGTGTTGTCTCTTTGCCTTTCCTGCGGCACGATGCGACCTAAAAACCCCCACATTAGTAAACGGCGCTAAATACTGCCCGAGCAACCAGAGTTCGTCAATAAAAGCAGGTGAAAGTACATTACCAATATGCCCCCTATGGAGCTCGTGGAATGATCACAATCAGCGCGACTCTTTTTAACTACTATGTTTCTTGGATATCTTTACAGCATCCTGTTCTTTTCGACTATTGCCCACCATCTAGACTAACGGGATATTAAGATTCTAGTGGCTGAGATTCGGGCTCGAGCACAGTTCCCCCCGGGGTCCAGCGTCGCCCACGGTACATTAGTCGCAGGGTCAAGCCGCCCAAACTCGGGGATTCTACTTACTAATATCCCCTCGAGAGGCGCTGGAAAAGACGCGCCAACCCAGAAACCCGCTCTCTAGTAAATATCCCAGAAAACAAGACAGACCCCGACGGCGAAAATGGGCATTACACTAGCGGAGGGGCAAATGTCAATCAGGGACTTGTCCGACTGCGGGACATGTTCGACCGGGGGGGCAGTTCATCGAGCGACCGCGGGGCAAAGGCTCCAAGGTATGTAACCTTCCTTGTATTTTATCTATAATATACGACAGAGAGGATGCCGGACCATACAAATGCTGGCCCGGGCCAATATAATTGCTGCTCTGCCCTGTTTCGGAGGCGTAGAAGAGGCGACTTTTGTATATGAACCCGGAATACGAACTGATCATGGGTATCACAGCACCACATTTGCCTACCGTTGTATAAGTATTTCAAGTTGCGCTTCATGAATCTTCTCTTTTATGTCTCAAAAAAAGCCGGACCATAATTGTGTCACATGAACAGCAAGCCACTTGACAAGTCATCCATACATCCCTCTACTGAACAGCATCGTCACGACTCATTTCTAAACTTGTTTTGCATTTTCTCGCAACGTGTCAAGTCTAACCAACAAAGAAATATCTCAAGCCTGGCCTGCACTTGCATCAATAACAGTGATCCCGGTTTGCCGCCTCTACCCAATCCGCATCTATAAATCCATTTGGAGTACATAGGAACGCCCCTCAGCCCACACCGTATATCTTCTCCCAAAGTTACATGCCTCTGCCACCGTTCAGCTCCGTCGCGCCCCGGCCCGAGCACCTCTTCATGCCGGGCATATCCTACCAGATCGAGGCGCCGTCCTCCACGTCGGCAGCGCCCATGCCCTCCCCGCTACCCCTCCGCCTGGCCCCGGAGACATCATCTTCGTCCCCGGAGAATGGCGGCGAGAGCGGGAATGACAGCAGCAGCAAGCCGTTCCCGGCGCCCAAGCTGCGCCTCGAGATCCGGGACCTGAACCACGCGGGCGCCGGCGTCTTCCTGCACGCCATCAACGCCTCCAGCACGTTCGCGGCGTGCGTGCAGAACGTGCTACAGAAGCTGTACGTGTCGCCGGAGGCGTCCGGCGCGCCGCACTACTACAGGCCGCCGCCGACGCGGTCCGTGACGCTCATACTGCGCGACATGGGCGGCGGCGTCGCCTACACGACGGGCTCGGACCTGGACGCCGACCACAAGGAGATCCACCTGAACCTGGGCTACGTGGCGGGGCTGCCCCCGGCGCGGCAGGCGGCCGAGGTGACGGGCGTGCTGACGCACGAGCTCGTCCACTGCTACCAGCACACGGGCTACGGCTCGTGCCCGGGCGGCCTGGTCGAGGGCATCGCCGACTGGGTCCGCCTCCGCTGCGGCCTGGCGCCGCCGCACTGGGACAGCTCCAAGCCCGGCACCAAGTGGGACGGCGGGTACCAGCACACGGCGTACTTCCTAGCGTATCTCGAGAAGAGGTTCGGCGGCGAGACGGTGCGGAAGCTCAATGAGACCCTGAGGACGACGAGGTACGAGGAGAAGGCCTTCTGGACGAGGCAGCTGGGCAGACCGGTGGAGCAGCTCTTTGAGGATTACATAGGGGACTTGAAGGGCGAGGGCACCGTCGTGGAGAAGACTGAGAAGGGAAGCAAAGATGAGAACAAAGTTGATGAGGCAACGCAGACCTAGTAGACTGGCTGCCCTGGTCGTTCCAGCAAGGGGAGTTGGCGGATTAACATGGCAGAAGATGTGGCATGCGGGAAAGAGACGATATCACTTCATTCAACCGCAACATTTAATCTGGACCTTCAAAGCAGCACTGAAACAACCCCGAGCGGTTTTCCTCATAACTCTGGTCAACGAGGGTTCGCCCTTCACGATTGATTGGTGTAATGACTGCCGAGTTGAAAGTGAATTTGCCTGCCTATGCCTAAAAAACGATTTGATCCTCATATGCGCCAATTATCAAGTTGTCCCAAAGTGCCTTGTATCCTTCCCTTTTGACGCCGTGCCTTGCAAAGAATAAATAAACAACCGAAGAAGATGGTGTATAGACAGGTGAGAATTGAAGACTGCGCGTTTCTTATAGGCGGGCAGGGTGAGCACCGCCATCGCTCTCAGAAATGACACTGCCGACCTCAGTCCAACTTGCCGGGGTGAGCATGCCCTCGTCGTCACTCATTACATCATCATGTCGGCCAGAAACGGAGTGGATCTCCTCGCCAATGTCCTCACCCGAGCCTGCGAGCGAAGCCGAGTCGGTGGGTGTCAGTTGGCCTTCGCTGATCAGCTCGGGCTCAGAGAGAGGACCGGCAGGTGAGACTGGGAGCGGCGAGTAGAAACCAGAGTGGGATGCTTGTGCCCATGCCTGAATGGAGCTGTAAGCATCATGTCTGTCGTCCTGTCCGGCCGTCATATATTCTTCAGTTCCGAGTTCAGATACCGAGGCAGGAGCAGGCGGAGCCACTGGTTGACGGATAGGGGTCTCGACGTCAATCAGGTCAGACGGGATGTGCTCTGGATGTGATGAAAGGGTGGCGCTCGTCTCACGGTCGCGGTCGTCCTGGTTACCTTGTGAAACACTGTAGATGTCATCCAGCTCATCCATCTCCGGCTCCATCAGGCTGTTTTCGAGGACAACGTGCTCATCAATACCGTGTTCATCGGCAAAGGGGTTCGTCAAGACTGAGTAGTTGAGGCCGCGAGCTCCCTCGCCACGACGTCTCAGACCCTCCGCCTCGGCACTTTGAACATCAGCACCGCTGTTGAAGATGAAGGCCCCCTTCTCGTTGGTGGCGTCCTTTTTCAGAAAGTCATCAAAGCTCGAGCCTCTAGATGCGGTTCGTCTTGGCTCGACCTCGGCCATCTTCTCCTGGTCCTTCTTCTCATGGTCTCTCTTGGAATTGGCAATGGCATTCCAGTACAGCAGCTCTTCCCTCTGCCGCCGCCTGGTCTCCTCGTCCGCATCGACCCCTTGGTCGCCGCCAGCGTGGACATCGATGCCCCTGGAGAGCAGGAAGCCCTCGGCATCCTCGGGGCGATTGTAGAGATTCTCGCGTTCCTGCGGGGAAATGCTGTCGCCGAGAGAGTGCAGGGCGACGGCGATGCGCTGGCGCAGGTCTTCGGCAATACGTCGCAACTCTGGCGACTCGTAGATGGCGACGCCGACAGCGACGACGACGCTAACGGCTATGACGCCGGCTGAGAGAGCAGCGTGGTTAATGGGGGGCATTCTCGTTGCGTGTCTCAGATCACATGCAGCAGCAGGAATGGAGGGGAACAGATGTGGAACAAATTGGAACTGATGCAAAAGATTGATGATCAAATGGGAAATCGCAAATGAAATGATTTGATTTTCTTATTTGACAACGAGCAACATGAGAGAGATGGAAGAGCTGATCATCAGTCCTCGAGACCGAAGCCACGCAAGCAAGGTAGTTGGATTTTGCCACCACTTTGCCAGCGCAGGCAAGGCAACCATATTTGTCAATCAACTGAGGAAGAGCTCCGGGGTTGAGACGGTCGCTCGTGCTTCCTTGTGGCACGAGCGCGGGGTATGTGACCACTGAACTTGCAAGACAGCCAGCTCCTACATTTCTCGCCTCTGGGCACTGGAGAGGGGGTGGGTTTTCTTTTTGTTTGACAGCGGGATTGATCGACTGATGGATGATTGATTGATCGATTGATTGGCAGTAAGCAGGCGAGGAAAATGGAAACAAAGTCTTCTTACCTTTGACAGCGATCGGTATAGGCATTCTTCGTCTTCTCCCCAGGTCCGATTAGCGAAAGAATGTGCTTAGGTATGTATGTAGGGTGTAAAGAGGAAGAAGGAAAATGATTGGCATATGCAAAAGAAAGACGAGAAAGAGGCCTCTGCTCTGGGCGATGCTTACTTACATTATACATGTAAAATAATAGCCGCCAGCCTCGAGTTCCTCTCCCCCGACTCAGGGAGAAAGCCCCGAGGGGCATCACCACGCGTGACGCACTCCAAGGCACTCCGCGGTCACTACGGCGCCATTACGTCCCGTAAGTCCATTAGAAGGTTCTTGGTTACCTCTCGACTGACATGTGTGACCTAGTCCTGACCCTATTTTCCTCTGTCCTTGCTGCAAAACTCAGCTGCAATGTGTGTAAGCCTCAAACTTTAGTTTTGCACGTTTGACTGCTTTGAGTGAGCGTTAGCAACGACATGCAAACAATTGCCTTTGCATATGAGGTCTTGCATATATTGTACCCCCCCTCCCCCCCCTTGCCTCCCTTATCTCGTGCGATAACGAGTTACAGCCCCGCGTCGGCGAGCACCACGCACTGCACATCGACGCCCCTGACAGTTTTGGGCGGATACATGCATTCGAAGCACATTTGCCGACTACGTAGGTAGGTATACAACGGTAACACAAATCATTCATATAATTGTTTGACTCTCCTAGGTTTTATTGAGATTTATCGGAATAGAACCCTACCAGATCTGATTTTTGCTCTTGTCCCCGAGCTGTATTTCCAACGTTGTATGACCAATGATACACTAACAAAAGCCTCCGTATACCCTGGCTTTACATGCGAATATCCAAAACGAAGTTTGAGAGTATAAGACTTTGTTTGAATAGTTCTGATGCGATATCTACAGAGAATACTTAAACCGATCTCTCATAAAGAAACTGTAAGAGAAAGATGGGAAAGAAGTCGAGGAGGAAGAAGAAGCGCATCTTTGCAAACCTGACAGTGTACGGAGATCATTGTGTTGCAGTCAACACCGACCCAGCTCCTACAGTCTGCCTGTCTATACTCTACCACCAACCAACCAACTCTCGCGGATGTGATGGTTCATCTCAACGCCTACGTAGCAGTTCCCTGGGCTTTGTTTTTACGCTGTACGTTTCGAGCCCCATGGCCAGACTGGTCTGGTCCTTGGGTATTGTAGAACTACTACTACCACGAAATACCTCTAGCTTCTAGCCTTTCGATATGGACCGAAGCTCGAACAGTAGAACCACGTCTTGACTGTCATCCAGCCTGTAAGCGAGACTTTTGATTCACCCGCCTCTCGTTCGGTCCATTTTTAGATAAGACCATGTCCTTCATGTCCAGGCTTCACAAGTCAACTTCCTCAAGAAATCGAGTCTGAGATCTGGACAGTGGTTGACCTAGACTAGGTGGCGTGTTGGCATAACCTTCGCAACCGCTTCGTTGTAGTCCGATCTTCAGCGTTTCTCTCCGAATATATGACCGCATACTCATATATCTGACAATGTATGTCTCACTTGCAACATCATGACTTGGTGCCTGCAGACTACATACCGCCTCACAGCAACAGATCAACTCGAATCAACGTCCTGCCAGCTGAACACGCAAATCATCCACCCGCAGAGGCGATTTTGGCGACTTCTGCCTTGGTTGTTAGTATATCAAACCAGGTAGCTGGACCTCGCCGGCCGGTCGTAGTACGTATTGCTAGAAATGAAGCTAGGCCATGGAGTTGGAAGACCTCGGCAACTACCTAGCTGCAAGGTGTAAAGAGGTAAATGCAGGTGGACGGGGCACCGGTATAGCTTCGCCGTGCTCGCCGTGCGTACCTGTGGGATTCCCAACCCATCTCGCCATCCATCCGTGGGGGGCCGCTCCCACTCTCCGAGGACAGGATGAGATGGGCCAATCTGTCGGCTCCGCTGTGGAGTATACTGTATGTTCTCGTCGTATCGTTGGCCGTGGACCAACAAGTAGCGCACCACAGATAGAAAGTGCATGAGTCGAGCGAGGCTGCAGCTCTTCTTTCCTTCTCCAGTGGTTCGGCGAGCTCTCTCCAATAGTTCATTCCCGACGCCCATCTGCCATCTCATCATTCCCTACTCCGTACACTTTCTGCGGGGAAGGGAAATCGGGAATCTGTTGCCAAGATATTCATCTCCAGGTTTTTTGTCAAAGAAGACTGATTCGTGTTCTTCTTAGCGCAACTCACTTGGGTAATTAGGTAATAAGTAGGGGGTTCTGTGTGGTAGTTGGTTGATAATCTTCTTTCTCATTCGCTCGCCGTTATCTATGTACAAGTCTTTCCTGCCAAGGCGGGAGGAAAAGAGGATTTAAACCAGACCAAGTCTAGACCTGGACTGGATATGAGAGAGAGAAGCACGACTTGGATCTCGAACATCCTGGCAAGACCACTGATGAGGCAGGTATTCGCGGCCTTGTAGTCTTGCGAGGAAATCCGAAACCGAAAAAAAAAGCTCGCGTTCTTCTAGAGATAAACCAACGCCACCGAGCTATCCGTATTCCTACATAGGATAGCGTACCGAAAAAACCGCGAAACGGGGAATAATTTTCCAACTCCACTTATGAAAAAAATGCTGCAAGACCGGAAAAGAGACGAAAAGAAACAATGGAGACCCTTTGGATGGAGGGGTGGTGCGCCATTGGTGAGAGCGAAGGGCCCTAGTCGCTCTTGGTCCCCACAAGCTGCAAGGACAAGCTTTTGCGACAAGCGTCGGCCTATGTCGGTATTGCTTGGGATCCTAGATTCCTGAGCTGGGACCCATCCCACCTTGTTGTTCAAGATGGGATCGGGACAGTATCCTTTGCTCTGTGCGGTCGTGGGAACCGGACGACGTTGGGCGCCCAAAGCAGTTGCTATATCATATGTAATATAGCAAAGTGCTTAGTGGGTGGAGGAGACCGAGCCGGCCGACGAGGTGGTCTTGCTGGACGAGGCAGACATGTCCGAGTCGGTGCGGGCGAGGTTGCCGTTGGCGTTGCGGTGCTTCTCGCTGCGGGAAGAGGTCAGATACAGGCTATCAAAGGATTGTCTGGTGATGAAGACTTACTATCCGTGGCGGTCACCGTGGAGAGTGCACTTCCACTTGCCTCCGCCAGTCTTCAGGGTGAAGGTGACGGGCTTGGTGTCAATGACAGACTTGATATCTTGGTTGGGCATTTTGAAAGATGTGGTGGGGTGTTGACTTTGGGAGTCTGGTGGTTTATGATCGAGCAGAGGAGATTGTCGAAGTTCTGGTCAACGGTTTTTGTGTCTTTCCGGAGTGAAGATGGCGAGGTAAGTGAAAGAGCCAAGGGGACGAATGGTGATAGGGAGGTTCTGGATTATATAGGGAAATTTCCCAGCGGCTGACCAGAGGACCCGTAGCCCCAGATGAGCAACCCCGAGTTCTCCAGTATTGGTCAGATCGGTGCGTGATTTTAACATTGTGTCTTATTGTGGAGTATGCTCTCGTCTCGTCCGACGAGATGGAAAACACCGAGAGAGGTTTTGGCACTTGTGCCGATGGGACGAGCTCTTGATCCTGTCGAACCTGGAATAGATGCACCCAGTCGGCGGGACTACCCAACTAGCATCACAAACAAGCATCTCCCACACGGTGCTAGAGCACTAGTGCTGGGCACTTCGTGGGTTGCTTGTGAACCCGGGCCTTGGTACGCCCTTTCTTTCGTCGAATATACACTACTACTACTACTACTACTACTACTACTACTACTACTACTACTACATTGTACTTGGACATCGTGTGCTTGGGACGTGGGATGGCTGCTAGTACAAAGCATCTAGGTCACAGGCTGGCAGCGAGGCGTGGCCTCTTTCCCATCCCCTACCCTGATGATCGTTATTCGCTCAAATCTAGGTAGAAATGGGAAGGGGAAAGCTGAGGCTAGGTATCACCGCCGAGTAATTCTTGTTCATGTGCCACCTCATCCTTTCTCAGTCATGTTTCGTTTCGCATACGAAGGGCAAGGGATCGCAGCCTCGATCATCCAGGCAGCTTCTAGAAGCATTCGAAGAAGAGCACAACGCCAGCCGATGTTGTGCTGCCGAGGGGATCTTTCTTGGCAAAAACCAACGCCCGCTATTTTGCTTTTTGGGATGGGCTTTCCTAAAGGATGGGTGTGCCCGACGCTGATTGGCCGTCTAGGAAATGACGGCCACCCAATCCCCGTTGTATCCGTGCCGGGCGAGCGACGACACTTCGAGACTAAAACTCGCGCGTTTCGCGGCCGGAGAGTCGCATTTTAGTCTAGACGGCGAGCCGACCTTCGCAGTTACGAGCATCACTAATGGTGGAAATTTAGGGGACCTAACAAACAGGGCGACTCTTGGGTGCTTGTTTTTCCTCATCATCTTTCCATTTCCAAGCAGTACCACTGATGCCGGCGGTGAATCTCTCGGGTCTCTGCTCATCTGGCCGGTACCTTTTTTCGATCTTCCCCCCACGATGGCCACTATGACGAAAAGCCCGACCGGCTTATCGTGGGACGTGGAACCTGGGACAAAATGTGTCCACTGTCTATTGCTCGCCTGTCGGGGCCGATCCCGCTTACTATTTCGATGGGCACGGCTCCTGGAGAACTGGAGCCCTGAGAAAGCTGATGCCAGCCAAGCACCGCCTCTCGGCTTTGCTGGCAATGCTGGTTGGTTATTTTGCCCGACCTAGCTTTTTACTTTTGCGCCTCGGTGCGTTCTGCGCTTATATCCGCCACGTTATGGGGCTCTTCGTGGGGAAAACAAGGGCTCTTGGGCACGGTTCGACCGAGAGACGCAATCGCAGTAATGATAGGCAGCATTTCCAGACCTGTCAATGGACCGACCAGCTGCTGCAGCTCCATTGCAAATGCACCACGGGAACAAGGCGTTGGCCAAGCAATGTACTTAGCTTGGGAGAGCTGAAATGACGGGCTGACGGCACTTCTAGAGCTGGGAATTCCAGGAATGGATGAGCCAGTCAGCAGTGAGCTGATCCCAGAAGTCCGGAGACTGTGACGAACATGGAATTCGACTCTCGTCAGGATGGATTTCCAACAAAGACGTTGCTCCACCAGATGGCCACCAATCTTGGCTTCCAGGCTGTACGGTGTACACTAGCCTACAGGTACGTGCTTGATCCTCGACCCCGGAGAATGCCTGGAGAATTGTAGTGGTCGTATATACAGGTGTTCGGGTCAAGGTATTGAATGCTAGGTATCACATCACATGGCCTTTACAAACATGGGACAGTGAGTGGAAACTTCTTACAAAGTTGTGCCGAATCATAATTGGATCAAATCTGAAGTGCTGTGGCGATAGACAGCACTGCCGCAGATTCCAAGGCTTAGATATGAACGATGGGTGGTCGACATCTCAGGCACCTTCAATCCAATGCGTTTCTATAACAGAAACATACTTCAAATGAAGACGCTGAGGTGATTGTGAGCAAGGGATGACCAGGCGGGCGTCTTGACTTCCTGAAACAACTCGAGTGATCACAATCTTACAGGATAGAATAAATCTCAATAATTCCCCAGCACATCTTTATGAGATTGTCACCAACCTGACTAATTAACCATTGTTGACCCCGGAAAAATAGAACAAGCAATATATACGCCAATAATCGGATTCAATGCGGGCGGTTGCCCTGTCAGATAATAAGCCAAAAGACTCCTCCCAAGACCTTGATGTGGTTTAGTTTATATATTCTTGGCATCGCGTTTGTACTCTGGTGGTGCTGTCACCTCATCCAAGTTCTAAGCATTCACACTTGGGTGGGAATTTTACACAGGTCACTCGAACTTGCCAATTTGACATATGCAGTGTAAATTTCAGGCTTCCTGGTATATGCGCCATTCACTTCTCATATCCAACCATAAGACGTTGTGCCACAGACGATTGCCCATCGTGATTGCCAAGTGGAATCCAATCTAATCATGCAAAAGTCGTCTCAATTCTTGTTGTACAGTCTACTTCCCGACCAGCCCAACTCTACAGGGGGAATATTATAGGAGGATCGTGTGGTATTTACAACTTGGAAATGATAGCGCCTGCGTAGTCCGAGGTGCTGGCCTTGCCGCCCAGGTCACCGGTCAGGTACTTTCCTTCGGACAGCGTGGCGAAAGTCGCCTTCTCGATTCTGTCGGCGTACTCGGTGAGACCCATGTGTCTCAGCATCATCATGGAGCTGAGCAGCAGGGCGGTGGGGTTGGCCTTGCCCTGGCCAGCAATATCGGGGGCGGAACCGTGGACGGCCTCGAAGATGGAGCACTCGTCACCAATGTTGCCCGAGGGGGTGAGACCCAGACCACCGATCAGACCAGCGCACATGTCGGAGAGAATGTCACCGTACAGGTTGGGCATGACCAGGACCTTGTCGTTGTAGGGGATGGGGTCGGTAACCATCTTCAGGCAGGTGTTGTCGAGCAGCTCGGACTCGAACTCAATACCGGGGAACTCCTTGGCGACCTCCTGGCCGACCTTGAGGAAAAGACCGTCGGACATCTTCATAATGGTAGCCTTGTGGACGACGCGGACCTTGTTGCGGCCGATCTCCTGGGCGTGCTGGAAGGCGAATCGCAGGACACGCTCGCTGGCCTCGCGGGTGATAAGCTTGATGCTCTGGACGACACCGTCGACAACGACGTGCTCAATGCCCGAGTATTCACCCTCGGTGTTCTCTCGGATCAGGACGGTGTCGACGTTGTCGTAGGGGGTCTTGTAGCCAGCGACGGATCGGCAAGGACGCAGGTTGGCAAAGAGGTTAAAGGTCCTTCGGAGGGTAAGGTTGAGGGAGACGTGGCCCTTGCCGATGGGAGTCTGAAGATTGTTAGTCCCGCACTCGTTTCAAGTCTGCTCTAATATTTTCCTGCAGAGGGCAAGGGAACCTACGGCAAGGGGACCCTTCAGGGCAACCTTGTTCCTTTGGATGCTCTCAATGGTCTCTGAAGGGATGGACTGCTTGCCGTCGACAAGCACGGGGGTAACATCGACGGGTTCCCAAGAGACGGGGGCCTGGTTGTGTGGATTAGTACCGTGTCCATGTGCTCGGCTGAAAGTGGTTTCCACCAACCTTGGCAGCAGCGAAGATATCCTTCACGGCCTGCGAGATCTCGGGTCCAATACCATCACCCTCGATGATGGAGACGGGGAAGTTTCCCTAAGCAAAGCATCAGTTTCCTGCAACTTGATTCAACGGCTCGTGGCCAGGGCGATTGTATAGTGCTCAGACGCTCCCAGCTGATCGATCGTGTTCGAGTTGGACTGAGTGATTTCCATCTCGAAATCGGTCGCAGCGTGGTGGTCTGGCAGACAATCTGATCGAGGCAAACGTACACTGGCATCCTTGACACCGTTGAACTTGGCGACCTTTGCGGAGTAGAATCTCTTTAGGCAGAGTTAGTTCGTGATTGATGCGACGGGATATCGTGGTAGCTTGCCATGGAAAGGGTTGCGCCAACACGGGGAGCTGCGCGGAGGCCCTGGCGACGCGCAGGCGCCGAAATTGCTCGGAGAGTCAACATGATGTGAGATGTCGGGGGGATATTGGCACGGCTCAGCTCCTAGATACGGGGTAAGGATGCCGGTGGTTTTGAGGTCGACGGTATGAATAACAAAAAGCTTTCGAGGGATTATCGGGTCGGTTCAAAAGCACATGCGCCGATAAACAAGCAGAAGATCTGATAGCGGGTGCGCTCGGGTGAAAAGAGCGGCAATCGAGCTAGGACTAGCGGACCTTGGATTAATGCTGGTTTGCGAGAATATGTACTTAGCGAGCACTACGTACACTACCTACCAAGTGAGATCATCGTACATGGTCGTGTTTGTAGAATAAGCTTCTAGTATATGTCGAAATCCTTAGATATACAAATTCATATAATTAATTGAGAAATTTCACACAAGTTACTGGTTGCTTAGTGTCAATGTAAATGTTCCGAACCTTCTCTAAAATGAGGCTCTGGTGCTCTTTCCCTCGATTGCATTTCTGCGGATGCTAGATTGCCGAAACCTGCTAAGAAGTGCACTCACTCCAACTGCACAGGAGAAACAACTGACGCAGCCCCCTGTCGATGCCTCTGGACTCCGCTAAGCGGGAAGCAGATTTAGCGTCTTGCGGCGATTAGAGGTTGAGCTACAGTTCACCTAGCGACCAGGGTCCCGCATCGTCGACTGGAGTTCCGATCAACTGCATTAGCTATCAACACAATCACGTCCAAGTTGAACTATCCCGAACTTCGCCTCTCCAGACGTTGGATCCCTCTTGGAAGCTTTGGATCTACGCCTTGGAATCCTTCCTTTCCGGACGCCATCTCTGGCCGGTTGGCCTCAAAACATGCTAGTTTGGGCGGCAGCTGGACCCCTATGAACAGCCATGGCTACTACCGACTTCAATCGCAACGTGCTCGAATTCTACGGCCTGTCGACCGAATTTCCCACAGAATGGCCGTCGGACAAGGACAAGAGCGATGCCTCAGACAGCGAGGAGGAGGCTAAGAAACTGAAGCAAAAGCAGAACATCCAGCGGAGAAAGTCCCGTTACCAGGCTCTCGAGCGCGCCGTTAGTACAAGGTCGAGTGTGATGGGAGGCGACAAGTCCGTGAACAGTCTTCTCAGTCGTGATGAACCCGATCCATTAGGCGGCAGCGACAGTGTGGTCAGGTCTTTGATCCAGTTTGGTGTGCCCATCAAGGAAGACACTCGACTCCGCACAAAGTTCCTGCTCTCGTCGACCAACTTCTCTCCGTCACTATTCTTGTCTCAGCTGCACTCCTTGGACGACACCCGAGCCCTCGAAGCTGGACTCGACAACCTGTCGCAGTCCATCGACCAGAAATCCGCATCACTGAAAGTCCTGGTGGAGTCCAACTTTGAGCGTTTCGTCCGGGCCAAGGCCACCATCGACAATGTTTATAAGGAGATGAAATACAGAGGCGTAGAGCCGCCGTCGCCGGGACGAGCCCGCGCCCATTCAAGACACGCCAGCAGGAGCAGTTTTAGGAACAGCATTAGCGGTGCGAATCTCGGAAACGCCCCCCTGACACCTGCTACACCCGCATCGCCCGGTGCAGATGCTCGAAAGAAGAATGCCCTCATCAAGGAGAGCGATTACGGTGTTGCTGGAATCAAGACACCTCTGCTTGATGTATCTGCAAAGGCGGAAGATGTCTGGGGCCCAGCATTGGGTGGCAGGGAAAAGGAGGAGAACCTGCGGACAGTTCAGACATCACTAGAGCGCTACAAGGACTATATCGAAGCGAGCTCTAATGTTGCCGAAAGCATAAAACGCAAAGACTACGAGACATTGATAGAAGAGGTCTCGCGCGCTCGAAAATTCGCCGACGAGGCGCGCAAGCTGGTCGAGAACCTGGGATCTACGACTCCCAGTGAAAGCCAGACTTACCAGATTCTGCTGGCTGCAAGAATGTGGCACGATGTGGACGACCAGATCCAGTCATTCAAGCGCGATGTTTGGAAGAGATTGGTCACATCTCATAATGCGTCCAAGGCTGAGAACCTTGCTGGACGTCCTCAGGATCAGCACATGGAGCTTATCGGATTATTACTCGAACTAGGCGTGGAGAACAACCCTATCTGGATCTGGTTATTGAGCCGGTACGACTACCTTAAGGGGAAGATAACGTCAATGGCCGATCGCGCCAAAGTTGAGATTGAGGTCTTGCGCAGGCGGTTGGCCAATGGTGAAAAGCCAGCACCGCAGACGGTCGCGTCGCACTTGAGGGTGCTGGGTCGTCAGTCGGGAGAGGGCAAGCCCAACGGCATCGACTCGGCAGACGTGACGGAGCTTTGGGAGAAGATGCTATCATTCTTGACGACGCTTCTCTCCACGCAAGGCGTCCTTGGCGAAGTCCTTGAATTCTGGCAGACTGTCGAAGGCTTCATTGATGGGAGGACGCAGAGGACTCTACCAATGGGCTTCAACGCCGAGTCTCGTGAGCACCATCGCTTCTCCGAGCAGAATACAGACCAGCTGCGGAAAGCGACCGTGGAGCTCGTCGACATGATTCGACAGCATGTACTCGAATTCTTCGCTGGCGCTCCACCTGAGGACATTTCCCTGCTCTTCTCACCACTGCCGCCTTCGCCTGGCACACCAATGTCAGCTTCGCTGACGCCTACTGCTCTGAGAGATCCTCGTTTCAACTTTGACGCGAAGAACTTACCCCCGCCCTCTCCCAAACGCGGCGAATCGTACGAGAAATTTGCTTTCTGGCCGCCGAATTCCAATTCTGTAAGCGGTGTGCATTACCTGTCCAAAATGCTCTCGCTCGTTGGTACTGGTGCCGCTGAGATGGCTGGTATCAGTCCGGTCGGTGAAGGAGACACGAAGCAGCTGGATCTCCTCAAGGCATTGGTTGGTGCCGCTCGGGAGCGATGCGTCAATGCCATTTGCGGTGCTTGGAACAAGGACGCCGAAAACATCAAGTACGTGGAAGACTGGCATGGATCGCGTGAGATGGGCGATGTGACCAGAATGCCGGCCACCTTTTCGGGATTCGAGGGTGCCCTGCTCAGCGGGATGCAAAAGATCCTCTATGTTCCTGAAGCCGTGGCCAAGCCGGGCGCTGCGGATATTGTCCCGCCGCCCCCGACCAAGCTCCTCCAAATGGTTCGCAGCCAGTACGTCACCACGCTCTATAAGGCTTTGAGTGGTATGGTCGAGAATGCAGAGCGATCAATCAAGACAGAGGAGGACGAATGGACAACCGACTTGACGGCGCCAGGCAATGACAGTGTCGATGCCAGAGCCTCGTACAATGTCGGGCTTCGGGGTGTTGATGCTGGCGATCGCGTAAGTTTGAATCCTTTCATTGTATACCAGAATCCCGACTCACATATCTTAGAACGTGCGCATGCTTCTCACCTTGAGCAATCTGGCGGCTCTCCGCAACAAGGTCGTTCCCGGCCTCAACACTCAATTTGAGAACGCCTTCTCGGTGAAGCTCACTGATGAGTCCAAAACGATTCGAGATACTCTCTCACAAATCGATGCTCGTCTCTTTCAGACGTACACGAAGCCTTCGATTCAAAATATCCGCCATATCGTGCGTGCTGGCGTGTCCGACCCGACCTGGGGTACTGTGCCGAGGCCGACAGAAGTTCGCCCCTACATTTATGACGCTCTTCTGTCTCTCGTGTTGGTTCACACTCAGGTTTCCACAACTGCACCGAGCTTGACGCCTCAAGTACTCTCCTTCCTCCTCGAGGCCACCTCGCGCGAGCTCCTCGAAGCCTTCAAACAGCGGACCCGCTATGACATTGGTGCCCTCATGCAGGCGACACTCGACGTCGAGTTTGTAGCTCAGACCTTGACCCAATACACCACAGAACGTGCGGGCCAGACGCAATCTGAAATCTACAGCATGCTGGACAGTCGGACAGATGACGTCACAAGAGCCTCGTTACAGAATGAGCTACCAGGCATGCGCGACGTGCTGAAGAAGCTACGCGAACTCTCGAGGAACGAATTCGGATGTTTCAAGAAACCTCGCCGCCAGCAGAGCAGTCAAGGCGGCCCAGGAGGACTAGAGCGCACGCAGACGGGCTAGAGGCTCTCTGACAGTTTTCAAAGGTTCCAGAATATATTTGCGCGCAGGCGAAGTACAAACTCCCGGGCGCAGAGGCGCCAGTCCGTTGACTCTGATAATCCAAACACAAGCCAGGAGGGCCAAACCGACACTCACAAGCGGATGGGCTGGATCAAACGGGCTTCGAATAGTGGACGAGAACAAGAAGTGAATACAGCGATACTCGAGCCACCCGCCCCGGTGCCGCCGTCGAAAAGTTCCGTCCAGCTGGATCCAGTTGCAACTATTGCGTCCTCGTCTAGCCAGACTCCTACCCGTACTGGCCCCAGCCAGCCCGAGTCCCCGGGTCCGGCAAGCAGCGGTCGACGTAAGAAGGGCCTATGGAAAGGCGAGGTCAAGTCGTGTACGGTGATCGCCGGGAAGCTCCGAGGACAGCTGGCGGAAGAAGGGCACGAGGAAACGGCATCGCCTACCAAAGGTGGACAAACGAAGACGAAACCAGTCCAGTGTCCGTCGTGCAAAAAGAACGACGAGATCATGGACTGGAGGGAAGAGCTTGAGCGTTTCAGGGTCCCTTGAGACTGTTGAGATTGGGATCTCGGAGACTGAGACTGGTGAGATTGGGAAACGCAACGACATTGGCCAAAGTTGTGTAATGAGAAGTTGAGATGTTGCCCCAAAGGTGACGTTACTCGGAAGTAGAGTATGCATATTAGTGTTTGCAAGCCTCGAGCAATAGATATGTGCCTATTCTAAAGAGCGTCATCATCATGAAGTCATCTTCCCAGAAAAGGCAATTCATTCATGTGATATATTATCGATCGTACTCGGAGACTTTTTGCCGGAGCTTCTAACCATGGCCTCAAAAACATCGCTCTCGGGTTTACGGGGTATCATCGACCTATACGAGTACTCTGATTCTTTTTTTTTCCTGCCTTTTTACTCGCGTATTCTTTCACGCCTTGAACTTTCTGCGCTTTCCGTGAGGAATGATGACGCGCATTTAGGGGTGATACTGGACAAGTTCCAACCAAATCCTACCAGTCATGCCCTTTTCTCTATAAACCATATTTTGTTTAGCCTTCTATCGTGACGATGTTCATAATTACCGTGACGCTGTCTTCGTATACCTCATTGAAGTCGTTGTAAGCATGTCCCGGTTGCAAGCCCAAAAGATGAGTAGGGGGCTTCGACTGCCATTGTTTGATATGCTCGGAGCTGACGAGAGCTTTTGCGCATTTGGCAGCACTACCACAGCTCCCTGGAAGCGGTCTATTTTGGCAATACGTTGGAAGCAAATCCGTATACGTTCCACTGTCCGCCCATGTACATTGCCGATGGGGGTAATGGAAACTCATGGACACGGGGCCCCGTTGACGATTCATGGTCTGGCAGTTGCGCTACTGTTGGTAGTTCGTTCTCAGGCAACCCCATTGCCGTCGGCAGCTTGCTTTCTGGCGAGTACGCTGCCGTAGGCGATCCGCAAGAGCGCCTCTATTGGCGTTTCATACTCTGACACATCTGGTGCCACAGCTGATTCGTACACTGATACTTCTGATTCCATCGGCTCGTACTCCGACACATCTAGCCCCATGGGCTCGTATTCTGGTACTTCCAGTGCCATGGCCGGTTCGTGAGCTGATACTTCTGGTTCCATGGACGATCCGTACGCCGATACTTTTAATGCCATGGGCTCGTATCCTGATACTTCTGGTGTAATAGGCTCGTACTCTGCCGCATCTATTGCCATGGGCTCGTACTTCGATGCTTCTGATGCCATGGGCTCGTATGCCGAGGCTTCTGGTACCATTGGCTCGTACTCTGGAACTTCTAGTGCCATGGGCGGTCCATCCCCTGACACTTCTGGTACCATCGGCAGGTGGCTCGTGGTTTGGTTCTCCGGTCGTGGCCACTCTGCATCTTCCTAAGGTTGCAGTAGTGCAGAGCAGAATAGAAACTCCAAGGACCGTGAATCTGATTGGTCGAAGGAAAACTTGTCCCTGCGACCACGCAGGAAAGTTGCTGTGATTCATGTCAGTATATATCTCAATTACTGGGGTCGAGCGTGTGAACTTACGAGTGACATTCAGATCTTCGTAATACTTTTGAATATCTTCATCCTCCTCGTCAGCCCGAATGGGTTGATCGGGGTCGCCGTCAGAAATCGTAGGAAGAATGTGGCGAATATGGAGAAGCATCTTCAACAGCTCACAAAGACCATAACCCTGGTTGTAGTAGTTGTCTGGCTGTTTTTCCAATGGCCACAGCGACCGCAAAGCCTCCCCATCCCACGCCTTGAACGACCACGTCATCTTCTCAACGCAGTTGAGAAAGATCATTGCTGTGAGAAACATTGGAAAACCAAGCTTCGCTCTGCCATCCTGCAAGTTGCGTTGAATACCAACAAGCAGACTCTTGCTTGTCTGTGCTGCCTTTCTCTCGGCTCCAGCAGTGAGCTGGGTACAGAAAGTCGTGAAAACCTCATTTTCATGATCGTTTGCAGTCGTGTCGTCTTTGAGCCAGACGTCGCTGGACTCGCCATTGGTCGGTTTTTTGTGGAAGGACCACTGGCGCTCACGATCCATGATCTCGGTCAGACCCCAGAGCTCGAGAGACCGCCTGAGAAGCTCGTCGTTTGAGTCGTGTGCGACTCTTTGAGCGCATTCCAGTGTGACACGAACATGAGGAGATGTCTCTCGGCTGATGAACTCTGGAAGCATGCGCCGCATGTAGTTCTCGACTTGCGCGGGAATGTCCTCCTTGCTGTTGTCAATCATGATGGTATCACCAACTGGTGTGTTCTCTCCATCGCCATTCGGCTCTTGAGGATCGTTGGCAGGCACACCCTGGAGAACTTGAAGGTTAATCTGGTGTCCAGTCTCGTGAAAATGCGAAGCCTCGACTACGATACCAGCGCTGGTCAGCTTGTATTCCTCCTTGAGCCTATTGACACGTTTTTGGGCAACCACAATCTGAACACCTGCCGAGTAGAGCTCTATCTGTTCAGCCAATTTGGTACGCGTGCACCCCGTGTGCCACACTCGCGGCGACAGCACCTTGCGGCAGGTATCGCAGGGTGTACCCTTGGAACAAACTTTGCGCAGGATACGGCACCGAATACACGCGCCAATCCGTCTGACTTCTTGCACCTCCTTTCTCCTGGTAGGGTCAAATCGGGCTCGAGAGTGCCTGACCCGTGTGCCGTTCGCGCTCAGTGTGTCCATTCGGAAGCCGCCCTTGTTCAGCGTATAAGCCAACTGCTGGCTTTGGTCGCTGACAGTCGCAGGAGGCTGGATGTTGTTCGGAATATATGTTAGCTCGCCCCAAGTAGGGATGAGGTCGTGGGCCGGGCCATGAGAGTTGGTCGTATGAACCGAAGCATGGGATGAATGCCCGTCATCTGGTCCCTGCTCCATGATCATGTCATCGGCACCTGGCGCGTTCGTATCAACCACATCGTGCACAACATGAGTATCTACACTCATGTGCGCGTTTGCGTCGAGGGCGTCAGTATGCTGACCGGCAGTCTGGGCCATGTCCTCGGATGCTTCCACATGATTGACGTCCGTAACTGCGGGTGTGCCTTCAGCAGCATCGCCTGGTGAATGGGATGCCGGTGTTTCGCCGTTTCCGTGATCGAGACCTTCGGATAGAACATGCTGTAATTCCTGGTGCATGTGGGGATCGACGTAGTTGGTATTCAGACGCGCAGCAGCCGCTGCGGCCATGGACAAATTGGAGTCCAAGGCATGGTCGCCGTGTTCGAGGTTGTGGTCTGCAGACTCCAACAAGCTTCGCAGGTTATCCTCTGTGATCTCTTGATCATGCCCAAGGTCGGCTCCATGGTCGTGCAATTCTTGCGACTGCAGCTGGTTCTGGTCTTGCCCTTCTTGCTGGGGCCGGTTGTCGTAGCTCAACGGGGGGTTCTCGAGCGTGAATTGCTCTTGCAGCTCGAAAGGGTGCGAGGTGAGAGCGAGTAGGGGGTGGCTGAAGGGTGCAGAAGTCGCATCGTGTGCCGGCTGTTGGGGGCTGGGCAGGTGTTCGTCGTGTTTACCACTAAACTCGTTGATTTGTCGCGACACTTCGGCCAGTGTCTCGAGGGCAGTCCAGTTAGTCTGCGCCAAGGCATTGTCGGCCGCGACCGAGTCGACGAGGGCATTGTTGGCATTGATGACGGCAGAGGTATGGGCGCGTCGTGCGGGACTGCCGTTGATGCCATGCAATTGCAGGCAGGCGTTGATCCTCTCTGCCTCGGAGATGGCGGGGCATCGCTTGGTGAGGTGGTTGATGAGACTGTCGATGCGCCCCTTGGGGAAGTCCTCACCGCAGGCCTTGCAGCGATGAGGATACCTGTTGCTATTGTCCGATAGCTTGGGACCTCTCTCAAAGTATGTCAGGATCAATGGATTGGGCCGACGGCCCATGGCGAAAGGAGCTCAAGACGAGAGGCCGTCTTGTACCCTCGTACTCTGATGGTTTGGCTGTATGACTGGGCGGTCACGATAATGCCGGCAGAATTTTTACAGTACAGGTGAGATGGTGGTGGGATGTTTGGATAGGTGAGGGCTGGAGCTTTCTTCCTCCTTCCTTCCTTCCCAAAGCGTAGCGCAGCCGGGACGGAAGGAAAACGCGCCGACTGAATTTCGGGATTCTTCGAGCAATGAGCTGTCAATTGGGAATGCGCAAGCACGGGAAAAGAGAGGATTATTGATTCTCGGAATTGTCGTAAATGGGCAAATTTGCGAGTGCGACTTTGGCAATGGCTGTCGAAATAATTTGGCCGCCGAATGCGACTGGCACTTATCGATAAGCCAGGCGCGATGGAAAAGGTACGTACCTTCCTGGGGAAGGCGCTAGCTGGAGTCCCCCGAAGCCTAGAGGTGGGGGATTTATTCCTTCACCACCTGCCCCGTGCTTGCTGTCAGTCACCTGGTATATGATTCTATTCTTCTATGCGTCCGGTATTGGCATGCTCTTTTGGCGCTGTTTCCTCACGAGATGAGGCCTCTCGCTCCCATCTCACGATCGTGTGATACTGGCAATGAAAAATGATCCACTCATGGCACACATGGCACATGACCGGATAAAAGATGGGAATCTACCATTTTCATGTTGACTTGCACTCCGTACGGTTACAGTACCCCATAAATGTACATCAATTGGTCTGGTCCATCGCTTCCACTCCCTGCAATGGGCATGCAGCTCACTGACCAATACATACTGGAGGTTTCCTCTTTCAGCCTTATGCTCAAGTGCAAGACCCCTGCAGGAAAGCCGACAGAGGTCTGGTCTGGGTGCAATTAATAAACAATGTTCCCAAAATTAGGTTGAGAGGTTTGGTGGTAGCAGCCGCCTCTAACCTAAGAGGTAACTGGCAGCCGCTGTAAGTCGCCTCAATCCCACCCACATGAGCTCGTTCCATCGTGTAAGTGGTGGATTTGCTATAATAAGAGTCTGAGCACGCAATCTCATTTCCCTTGCCATTTGAGATCCCAAAAAATATTCTCCAGCTTGACCTCGGTCGGTGATATCTATATGCGCGAAGCTCTAGATGTATGAAATCTTGCTCAAGACTCGAGTCTCGACTCTATTTTTATGAGATTCCGTACTGGGTAATATTGCCACGTACCCAAGGTAACTCGTATATACAACCCTATCAAGCGGCCATTCCGGGAATCATGAGAACTACTGCCCGAGATCACTGCCGCTCTCGCCGCTACGCCAAGTCCATCCCATACTGCAGAATTTTCGAATGCATTCTTTTCCACTGGCGACTTGTTTCTTATTCCATCCGTGAACAAGTCCGTTGCGCTTGGCATGTTATACCGTCCCAAGATTTGCATCCGTCGGAAGCTTGATTATGCCAAGCCAGGATTCGTACTTCGGTCGAGGCTGCATGGGTGAGAGATCGGATAAAAGGCAGGTAGTGCACTGTCTATACTTGTTTTCATTCTCTTCTTTTGGCTGTACTCGTCATCAGTCATTGGTCCCAACTCGACTGGAGGGGTCGATACTGTCCATCTTGGGTTCCACAGAAATAGAACGCCTTACCCGCCGCCATGTTCGGGAGTTACTTTTGCTCTACTATTCCGATCCCCCAGCAAATATGGAAATTCATGATAGTTCTCCTGCTGGTTACAGTGCTAAGGTAAGTTAAATGAGCTGTGCCGGCTGGCGACGTGCCGAACTCCCTAGGTCTGCATGTCACTCGCACTATTGGCCTTGTGCTGGTTCCTGCCCTTCTAAGACTTGTCTCGCCGAACCCCCTGTGGGGCCCCATGTGCGTGTAATGGCGCCTCTCATTAGCAGCCATCGTCGACGTCTTAGTGTAAGTGGTATTACAGTAGAGTAGCACTATTATGATTATTATATACAACCCGCGCTGACGGACCATGACCTCGTTCTCTTCCTGCTTCTCCTTGTGATGTAAAAGGGTCTCTCGTTTCTCTTCACCATTCGCTCTTTTCCACGTCAGTCGTTGCTCTCCTCTTGTCGCTCGGACAGCAAAACCCACGTCTTGTCTTTCTTTTCAGCTTGCTGTCTGCACCTCGATCGGCGTGCAGCATACTCGGATCCACCGAAACTGACCAGTCACAACACACTCCGCCGCCACGTTCTTTGGGTCCAATCCCTGGATAGTCACCTTCGAGACTAAGAACACACGACCCGACTCCCAACAGCGGTGATAGCTCGTGCACTATACATTTCACGCATCTTGTGGTCGTACTTTTTCTTCCCCCGCGACCACAAGTTGCTGGTCACCCTGGCTGGTAACCCCTCGCCGTCGACACGTGCCTCGTTCGATCGTGTCTTTGGCCCATCACAGGCCGCGATGCTGTGAAGGACCTAATAAGATAATACAACTACGCGTCAGATACCATGGGCTTATTTTGATGTTCCGGGCTCTCTTTCAGATTCCAGAATTAGAGTTTGATTGTGTTTTCTCTCCCTCTTCTATCTCTCTCTCTTTTTGTTCTGAGCCGGCACATGATTATTCTGGCTTTATACTAGCCACTACCGGTAATCTATAATGCGTACTACAAGACTTGTCGGCCTATTGGCCACAGCGTCAGTTGGCTCCGCCCAAGATCTGGCAGATTATGTTCTGCCCGATGTAAGTAAAGCCCTGATAAACAGTCCCTAGCAACCTCTAGCTGACTATAACCCCAGACTGGCGATACAAATGGAGGAAACACGTTCCCGGGGGTCACCTTGCCCCTGGGCATGGTGAAGCTCGGCCCGGATCTGTATACTGGCTCGGACCCATACTCGGGCTACCAGGCCACTGGCAACTTTACCGGTTTCACTATGCTCCACGAGAGTGGAACGGGTGGTGCACCAAAATATGGAGTCGTCTCGCAGATGCCCGTCGTCGGCGACATTGAGAACCCACTCCTCGATCATAATGACACCAGAGCCTCGACCGACGTGACCAGGGTCGGCTACTACAAGGTGAATACGGGCAGTGGTGTCACCTTGGAGCTCGCGGCGTCCAAGCGGGCTGGTCTCTACAACTATACATTTCCTTCCGCGGCCGCATCTACTAATGTCATTGTCGACGTGTCTCACGTGCTGCCCTCCTACCGTGGCCAAGGGTTGGGACAAAATTATCTTGGTGGAAACATCACAGTGATCCCCTCGTCGGACGGCTCGTCTTTGCGATATGAAGGCTCAGGCTCGTATGATAATGTAAGTCGGATCGCTACATTGCATGACCTTCATTACGAAGTATTGGCTCATCAATATCATAGGGGTGGAATCGGGCACCGCAATGGACTGTCTTCTTCTGCGGATTTTTCGATCAGCCAACAGAGTACAAGACATTTCTTGGCACTTCTGCAACGTCGACGAAACTCGTCTCGTATGACAACACCACCAGCGTTTCTTCTACTGCCCGTCTCGGCGCCGTCTTCACATTCGACTCCCCGAAGGTCACCTCCCGGGTCGGGGTCTCATTCATATCGTCCGCCCAGGCGTGCAGCAATGTCGACGATGAGGTACCCACCGACGCCACTTTGTCAACACTGGAACAGGATGCCCGAGGAGCTTGGAACGATGCCGTCTTGTCCAAGGTCACCACAACTGACACGTCGAGCACGGCGAACCTGCAACTCTTGTATAGCTCCTTGTACCACATGAACATCATCCCGACAAACAAGACGGGTGAGAATCCCAAGTGGACATCGACTGAGCCATACTATGACGATACTTTCACGCTTTGGGACCTGGTAAGTTCTTGTACAGTCAATAGAAAAGCAGAGATATCGGACGGCTAACACCCACCAGTTCCGCTGCACCACAGCGCTGTTCCACATTATCCAGCCGGATGCCTATGAGGAGTTCCTTCGTTCTCTTATCGACATCTGGCGCCACGACGGCTTCATGCCCGACGCGCGTTCGTCCTTCTTCAACGGCGCGACGCAGGGCGGCTCCAACGCTGACAACGTCCTGGCCGACGCCTACGTCAAGGGCGTCCGCGGCAGCGTGAACTGGGACACGGCGTTCGAGGCCATGATGACCGACGCCGAGATCGTGCCGCCCAACAACAACGACCCGCGGGACCTGAGCTCGTCGACCAAGGAGGGCCGCGGCGCCCTGCCGGACTGGATCAACCTCGGGTACATCACGACCCGGTACGGGCGCTCCGTCACCCGCGCCATCGAGTACTCGGGCAACGACTTTGGGCTGTACCAGGTGGCCAGCGGCCTGGGCCGGGTGTCGGACGCGGCCAAGTACCTGAACCGCTCGCGCAACTGGCGCAACCAGTGGAACCCGGACATGACGTACAAGGACTTTTCGGGGTTCCTCGGGCCCATCGACACGGACGGCAACTTCATCGCGCAGGACCCCGGCTCGTGCGGCGGCTGCTACTGGGGCGACGCCTACTACGAGGCGCTTCCGTTCGAGTACTCGTTCAACGCGCACCACGACCTCGGGACGCTGGTGGCGCTGTGCGGCGGCGCCAACGTCTTCGTCGAGCGCCTCCAGACCTTCTTCGCCGACGGCCTGTTCAACCCGGGCAACGAGCCCAGCTTCACGACGCCGTACCTGTTCAACTACGTCGGCCGCCAGGACCTGACCGTCTACTACACGCGCTGGTACGCCCAGACGTACTACTCAGCCACGCCCGCCGGCCTGCCGGGCAACAGCGACGCCGGCGCCATGGAGAGCTGGATCCTCTGGGTCATGCTCGGGCTGTACCCGGTCACCGGCCAGACGACGTTCCTGGTCGGCTCGCCCTGGTTCGACGACCTGACCATCCACCTCGGCGGCGGCCGGGAGCTGCGCATCACGACGACGGGCGGCGGTGACGACGCGTACTACGTCCAGAGCCTCAAGGTCAACGGCCAGGACTGGGACAAGGCCTGGGTGACCTGGGACGACGTCTTCGCCCAGGGCGGCACCATGGACTTTGTCCTGGGGCCCGACAACATCGTCTGGGCCACCGGGCCCGCGCCCCCGAGCCCGGCCACCGAGGCCGACGCGGCCCAGGATGCCGCCGTCGTCAGCAGGATCATACGGCATCCGCAATAGGAATTAATCCTGCCGGGGATGGCCGCTCTGGTGGTTCTCGGCTTTGTCGCCGGGAGGATATGGCCAACGCGGCGGGAAAGAACAGAGAGTACAGAGAGTACTCGTGATGACAAACTCTGAAATTACTGGCGACTTATAATTTTCAAGTTAATATTTAGTGTATAAACATTATTCATGGTACATTGCCAGACTGTGGCGTGAATCCTGAGGTGTGATGCTTGATATGATTCATGTGTTTCTCACACCTTCTGCTCAATTATCCTTGTAGTTGGATGTTCCTGATTTCCGGTTATATCGAGAAGAAAATCCACCCTCACCTGGTGGATTTCATAAAGCATTTCGGTGACTGTGTCATCTGAGTATAAATCTTCTAGCTCGCCCAAAATTTGAAGCTCTTAGGTTCGAAGCATCACAACAAGAAAGGCTGAGACTTGACTGCGAATCATGTATGCTCAACTAACATGTATACCAGCACGATGTCTTGCAATTTCCATCGGAAATTCAGCATCCCCAAGTCTGAAGTCGTTTCTCCCAGAATATATCAGCATAATTACATATATAAGGTTGTTTTGTTGGTCGTAATAGCATGACGTCAGCCTGCAACTTATAGCCACAGCACTACAATGTATACAGCTCCCTTGATTGGACGAGTCATTGTACGCCCTGTGAAAGACAACCCTTCCTAGCGAGATGGACATCTTGCCTAAGGTCAAGTATGAGCAAACGCTCAACATTGCAATGATTTGCAGTTTGAGTATAACAAATATGAATATCTTGGTCTAGGAAGATAAGCTTCTCCTTTGAAATTGCCAGTCCCATATCTTCTCCTAGCTTTCCCTCCCTATTCAGTCACCACCCTGTCCCCTCAAGAATCCAGACGGAAACCCATACCCATCACACAACCATCCCTCCCGTCCGCAACAAATCCCAGAAAAAGCCATGCCCGATCTCAAAACAGTCACAACCCTCACCCTCGTAATATCCTACCACGACCACGGCCCGACATCGGGCTGGCCCGTGATCCTATCGCACGGCTTCCCCTACGCGCCCTGCCTCTTCGACGCCGCAGTCCCCCACCTCACATCCCGCGGCGCCCGCGTGATCGTGCCGTACCTGCGGGGCTTCGGGCCCACGGCGTTCCGGTCTCCAGAGACCCCCCGCTCCGGGCAGCAGGCGGCGCTGGGGTCGGACCTGATGGCGCTCGCGGACGCGCTCTTTCCTGGAAATCACGATGAAAAGCCGAAAGTCATCCTGGCCGGCTTCGACTGGGGCGGCGTGGCCTCGTGTACCGCGGCGGCGCTCTGGCCGAGCCGCGTCGCCGGGCTCGTCAGCTACGCCGGCTACGACGTCGTCGACGTGGCCGCGCAGGCGCGGCCTTCGCACCCCTCGCTCGAGGCCGTCATGTGGTATCAGCACCTGGTGAGCTTTTTTCAGACCTCTGTTTGTGACGATTCAATAGGAGAAGAGAAAAAGAATCTTTGCTCCTTTCCGCTTCAGAAGTCTGGGACTGTAGTATCATTAAACGAGACAGCACAGACGGTGTCTCAACACAATCCTCTTCCAAAACACCAACAACTCCAAAACCCCAAAACTAACTCGGCCAATAGTTCCAAACCGAGCGCGGACGCCACTGTCTCCGCGACCACCGCCGCGACCTGTGCCGCCTGCTCTGGCGGCAGTGGTCGCCCGGCTGGTGCCCGGGCGACGACGTCTTCGACCGCGCCGCCGCCGCCTTTGACAACCCGGACTTTGTCGACGTCGTCATCCACGCCTACCGGTTCTGCTTCGGCCTCGAGCCTGGTGTCCCGGAGCTGCAGGACCTCGAGGACCGGTTGGCCGAGAAGCCAAAGATTACGGTTCCGGTAAGCATAGCTAATTATTTCCTTCTTGCACGTTTTGTGCCCAATTGCCGATGTTGTATATAACATTCCTCAGTCATGTTACATCATCTTGTCAAAGTAGTCATGCTAATAACGTATAGTGCATCACGCTTGACGGAACTCAAGACCCTCTGAAGCCTGGCGGCTCGGCCAGTCATGATGAGATGTTTATAGGACGACATGAGCGGAGAGTTTTCAATGTGGGACACGCATTCCCGGCCGAAGCAGCCAAGGACTTTGCGGATGCGATATACGACGTATATATGTGGTCCCAATAACAGTAGTCTGTTTGATCCCTGAGTGCCTATTATAATCATGTAGAAAATCGCGACTGTTTGATTATAATATCACAGATACCAGAAGGCTGGCAATAAACAGGTGGGACAGCGCATGACTGTTCAATACTTCATTTCAATACTTTGGCAATATGATTGAGCTGTTTAGAGAAAATACACCCTCGCGATTCTGTTCTCCTGCGCCAGGGCCTGTCTGGCTCGATAAAGAGCTTAGGTTCATGTAGGTCTATCTCTACCTGATTTGATGATCTTCTATGCGCATCATGAATGATTGCACAATCAATTCTTGACCAGAAGTGGCTCGACGTTCCAAATACCCTCGGCATACTCGTTGATGCATCTGTCAGAACTAAAGAAGCCCATTCTGGCGACGCTGCGGATACACTTGGCCACCCACTCATCCTGGTTTCGGTATTCGTTGTCCACCATCTTCTGGGTATCGATGTAACTCTGGAAATCGTCCGATACCAGATAGTAGTCGCCGTGATCGCGAACGGCCGACATCAGGGCACCAAAATCATTGGGCTCTCCGAACTTGCCACTCTGGATGGCCTCAAAGACTTTGGCCAGGTTTGAGTCTATCGAGTGGGAGCCATAGTTGTGCGAGTGTCGCAAATCTTCAACGTCCTCGGACAATGTGCCAAAGAGGAAGATATTCTCCTGGCCAACCTCACGAGTGATTTCAATCTAATTACCAGGTTAGTACTTCCGATTCACGACATGGGCACAACTAAAGAGATGGTAAACCCACATTTGCGCCATCACAGGTACCAATGATGAGGCCACCATTCAGGACAAACTTCATGTTGCTGGTACCGGAAGCCTCAGTACCTGCAGTGGAGATGTGCTCGCTGATGTCGTTGGCAGGGATGATCATCTCGGCCTTGCTGACATTGTAGTCTTCTAGGAAGATGACCTTGAGCAGGTCGCCAATATCAGGATCCTTGTTGACAACGGCGCCAACATTGTTGATCAAGTGAATGATCTGCTTTGCCATCCAGTATCCCGGAGCTGCCTTGCCACCAAATATGGAAACACGCGGGAGCTGCTTCTTCCTCTCCTCCGGACTCATGGCCTTCAATGCCAGGTATCGATGAATCACACCGAAAATGTTCAGCTGTTGGCGCTTGTACTCATGGATTCTCTTGACTTGCACGTCGAACAGGGAAGCAGGGTTGACAGTAATGTCCAGAGTGCTCTTGATGTACTTTGCCAAGCGGACCTTGTTGGCGTACTTGATCTCGGCCCATTCTTTTCTGAACTCCTTGTCTTCGGCATACTGCTCAATCTTGTTGAGTAGAGTGAGGTCCTTGAGGAAACCATGACCGCCCGTCTTGCTTGCGATGAGCTCCGACAGTCTCGGGTTTGCCTGGTGCAGCCATCTCCGTGGGGTGATGCCATTTGTCACGTTTGTGAACTTGTCGGCGCCAAAGATGGTGACAAAGTCTCGGAAAATGGTCGTTTGGATGAGGTCAGAGTGAAGTTCCGCAACACCATTTACCTTGTGTGATCCGATGATGGCCAGATACGCCATGCGAACCATCTTGACTTGCGACTCCTCGATGATGGACACCCTTGTAAGCAACTCGCGATCGCCGGGGAATTTCTTCTCCACGCTCTGAAGGAAGTACAGGTTGATGTCATAGATGATCTGAAGGTGGCGGGGGAGCAGGTGCTGGAACAAGCCGACTGACCACTTCTCCAAAGCCTCTGGAAGAACGGTATGGTTCGTATAGCCAAACTAATTACACATGTTAGTCAAGGTCTTCTTGGGTGATCAAGGATACCAACCGTGGACGTGACAATCTCCCAAGCCTCATCCCATTCAAGATTCTCTATGTCGATCAGAATCCTTTGCAGTTCGACGATGGCAAGTGTCGGGTGAGTGTCATTCAGTTGGATGGCGACCTGTTCTGGGAACTCTTTCCAGGCCCGGTTGGACTTCTTGAACCTGCGGACAATGTCGTGCAGCGAGGCTGCCACCCAGAAGTATTGCTGCTTGAGACGCAACTCCTTGCCTCTTTCTAGGTTGTCGTTGGGGTATAGAACTGCACTGATGGTCTCAGCTCTCTGCTGATCGGCGACCGAACTCTCGTAGTCTCCATTGTTGAATTTTTGAAAGTCGAACTCTCCACTGGAAGCCTTGCTGGACCAGAGGCGAAGGTTGTTGGTAGACGGCGTGGCGTAGCCTGGAATAGGAACATCATAGGCCACGGCAGTGACAATCTCGCCGCCCTCCCAATGAGCAATGGATTTGCCATTTTCGTCCTGTGATTTGCGAACGTTGCCATAGAATTGGATCTAGACCGTTGTTAAAAGATTGACATTGTGCAGGTTCATAGGCCCGACTTCAAACTTACATCAACTGTCACATCGTGGCGAGGGAACTCCCAAGGATTGAAGTCAAGCCAATAGTCTGGAACCTCAACCTGGTACCCATTGATGATTTCCTGCTTGAAGATACCATATCTATAGCGCAGACCGTAGCCCCAAGCGGGATAGTCGAGAGAGGCAAGACTGTCGAGGAAACATGCGGCGAGTCGACCAAGACCACCGTTACCCAGAGCAGCATCATGCTCCTGTCCGATTATGTCCTCGATGCGGAAGCCGAGATCTTTCATTCCATCTAATGGTGTGTTCAGCCAAGTTCAACACCAATGGAAGTGCCATCAATACATACCTTTTGCGACGTCCTTCAAGCCAAGGTTGAGCATGGCATTGTCCATGGCACGTCCCATGAGGAACTCCAGACTGAGATAGTACACGCGCTTGCTGTCGGCAAAAGTCTGACGCTGCTGCGTCTTGTTCCAGTTGGTGATCAAGCGATCACGGAAGGCCAACGCGGCCGCCGAGTAGGCAGCGCCCTCATCACAGTTGTACAGACTGCGGGCGAGTGTAGTTTCGACGTGTCGGACAACCTCCTTCTCGAATCCATCGACATCCGTGAATCCCTGCACTTGATGCTTGGTCCAAGCCTCTCGCTGGGGCTCGGGAATTGAAGCTATAGTACAGGCTTTGGTTAGCGATTCCTAGGTACGTAGTATACACGAGCCAATAATGGCCGCTTGGATAGTGTCACGATAGCGAGCGTCTATCTTTTTAGTGTGCGGGTTTCCCACGTCGACGAGGCCCACTCTGGTAGATATAGTTCACGGTGAGATATAGCACGACAGCTACTCACCTTCTACATTCTTGGCATCGCTGGCGCCGAAGCCAGTGTAGGTCCTCTTGTGTTTCGGCCGGGAGATGCCAGCAGGACCGACGGAGCCGACAATGTCTACGATCGGAGCCGAAGTCGAAGGTCTGCGCTCCCTAATGGGGACTCGTTGCGGCTGCTCGGTCGTCATGGTGGGAACCGGACTGGGGATCTAGCTCTATCAAGGAGCAGAGGAGGACTCTAGTTTGTACGGTCTGTAGAATTGTAGAAGTTCTGCTATAATCTAGTCTAGGAAAGCAAGCTATTGCCAGGTAAGTCAGCTCAACGTCGCAGCTCGAGAAAGAAGACTGCTTCCCAACTGCTATATATGCGCAATTATTCAGAGGACGTTGGGCTGGAAGACGACTTACAGGAGCAATACGGGCTTCTTTCACGATGATTTGCGGCGTGGAACTGTAGGAATGAGGGGCAAGCGGGGCCTTGTTGCTGATCATGGAGGGGAGCTCCAGGAAGGTTGCCAAGGTTGCAGTGCTAGCGAAAGCTCCTCGTCTGAACAGGAACGGATGATCACCGCGGGGTAGAAGCACACACGGACTTGGCAATGCGGGCGACAGAGTATTTCCTCGAGGGAACGAACAGCAGAGGCGAGGCGAGGTTCGGCCGAGACTGATAGAGACCGTGGAAAAGCAAGGGAATATATCATGAAAGCTTTCGTGGGAGAGAAAACGAGGAGGGAAATATGATTGAGAATACGGGAATTGGGAGCTTCGGGTATATAAGAGGGCTAGAGAACACCCTGGGCCTCGCTTGTGAGAGCTCCTCGAACGGATGAGACCACAGCTCTGAGTCGCGAGAAAATGGGCTGACCACTCGACAGGCCAGAAGCACAATGACGACAACCCAGCAGGATATCAAACATAGGTACTGGGAGGATGGCAGGCACAACTAGACCGCAGCTGCAAGTGGTTCCTTCCGGGTTATTGTTTTGGTTCAGAGTTGCCGAGTGAGACTCCCAGAGCCGAGAGAAGGAGCACTTGCTGCTTGTTCGGTGCGGGTTTCTTGACCAGGTGATAATGGACTGATCCCAATATTTCCACCGTTGAGCTCTACCACCCGAGTCAAGTCAGGTACGGAATATATCTGTTCGAACTAACACAACACCGCGGAACATTGATCTTTTAAGCAAGCACATTAAGCAGTTGGCCATCTATTTTGGCTGCATATAGCTAATGTAAGGTGTGAGGACTTGAAGTTAGGCAAGTTCGGTGAAGTTGAGGCCGTCACGTAGTTTGAGGTGCTTAAAAGTAATGCATGCACCTAACCTAGGCTAGGTACACAACATACTTTCTTTTGCAACGACAATTGATGCCCCCCGGCCACTTCATCGTGATCTCCCCACATCTCAACTTTACCACCCTCCGACCTCAGAGATCAGTCCAAGAACATGAGTTTGCTCTAGTCACATGGACTCTGCTGGATTCTCGCAGACCGGTCTCGGCCTCCTTTTCCGTCCAGCTTCGTTCTTGCTGGATGGGAATTTGTGTACCTGGATTCTAGAACCGTAATGATCCGAGTCCACTCTTTCCTTCGTTTTGATGGAGGCCCTTTTTACGCTTGTTGGCGGGTGTGTCTCTCCCTCCCCTTCTGTCAGCTGTATGTCTGTGTGTGAGGTGAGCTTCGATGTGTGGATCAATGCACCTCCTGATTTACCTGTCTCGCCTGTCAGTGTGTGGAGGGAAAAGCAGCACTGCGGGGATGGAACTGCATCCAGAATTGGCCTGCCACAGCTCCACCGACGAGCATGCATCCGAATAATGTACGAGTGTATGTAGGTTTGTACGTAAATCAGTACTTGAAAGCAATTTTTACTAAAGTGAGTGCCCTTCATGTGTGCATTGACGCCAGGCAATGGGAGTCGGGTAGGTATATAAACACAAACCAACCTGCATATTGAATGTATGAAGCCATACGCATGAAGCTTGGTGATGCACTCCATACCGGATACTGTGATGTGTCTCTCCGCCTCTACCTAGCACCCCCTGGAAACATGAGCTCGTATTCTGAACTATTCAGCTAGCTATCCACCCCATGGCGCGGCTTTTGCCAAGCTGCAGCAGCGTCGAGGACAAAAGCTACCGTTGGCATTATCTGCCTACGGTTACTTGAGTATCCATTTAGTTTGGCTACCTACCGTACCTACCAAAATTGATACCCACGCCTGCCATCAGATCAGCCCGAATGCTACTATAGTCTGTATACCTAAACAGGAACTTGTCGGGTTTGCTACATGCGCAGACGGCTGGGTATGTAGCAAGCTCGAAGAAAAACACAATGTCGCCAGACATTTAAAGACTGTGCTTAGAAGCGCCAATGTGTAACCTCACCATTATCCCTATACACACCGACACCCATTGTCTCCTGTCCGGTGACCAGGGTCAAACTCCGTTCCTCTGCTTCGTCGTGCGGATCAACCGGATGAGTATAGGCGCCCCCATGTCCCCCATGCTGGATGTCCCACTATCTTGCATATGCAGCTCGGCAGTACTAAAGCGCAGCTCACGCCAAATCAGATTGTCGCATTTGCTGCTGCGCATTCTCATGTCGTGATTCCGGCCACCAATCTTGTTTTCCTCTTTCCTTGCGGGCTCCTTTTGGTGCCGGCTTCTTGCGGCAGACATCATCGAAGACACTGCGCTCAGAAAATGAAGGCATCACAGAGGCGTTGCTGTTCACAATGGGCAAGCGGGCACAGGATATGATAGCGGGCGGAGATGATCGTCCCATGCTTTATTTTCGTCTCGTTGAAATGCTTCCTCATTATACAGTTCTTTCATTAAAGAATATAGTTAAATATGTTTTTCCTTCGCTATGCGCTCCTCGCTGCCCCAGCCCTGTATGAACCCCCAAGCTGATTTTTCGTGAGAACCCTGCGGCTCTATATGGCAGAAATTCATCGAGCACATCGTGTCTTCCAGGTGTCTCCCAATCCTTTCGTTTTCCCGGGAGATGATCTGCGCCGTGTAAGACGGCAGCAGGACGTCTTTGGATGAGACGTCAGACCTGCCCCAGCAGTGTCTTTGCGAGAAACATATCTCCTCGTCTCGGCTCGCCATCACCAAGCCGGCTGGATGCGTGCCCTGTCTCTAGTCGTAAGAACGTTATAGGGATTGCTCGCGCCCCGACCCCGGAACGCCATGCCAAAGGGATAGAGACTTGCCACAAAATTCCCAAACCCTGTAAAGCAAACACAAAAAAAAAAAAAAACTCCTGCCCAATGCTGAAAGTCATAGACTTTCATATAGTTAGAATCCAGCGCCCCATATTTGAGTAGACAAAAAGAAAAATGGGTAATCACAGGATGCCGGAATCCTTGAGAGCATTATTGAGGATCGTCTCTTTGACAGCAGCAAACACCAAGCGGATGTTTGATGTGTCCGTGGCTTGCGTCAAACTGGGCAGTATTTGTCAGCAGCTGATTACATGGGGGAATACGTCGATCTGCTTACTGAGGATACAGGTTGAGGTGCGCTCGATTCACCTGATTGAACCGCCAGAGCAGATACTTGGCCGCCTTGTTGACATCGTTGCCTCCTGAGTAGTCTGGGAAGTAGTTGCCCAGCGGCGACCTAGGCAGCTTGACCTTGAAAATATCGACCTTGTTCAAGAACAAGATGATACTTGTCCGCATGAACCACCTCGAGTTGACAACCGAATCAAACAGCAATAGACTCTCCATCATTCGGTTCTGCGCATCCGATTAGTATCGCTTCCACTGATGGCTCTAGGTGGACGGCGCTGCTCACCTGACTGCTCTCCTCGAGAAGCACTTGATCGTACTCGCTTAAAGCCACGCAGAAGATAATTGACGTAACATTCTCGAAACAATGGATCCACTTCTTACGTTCGCTCCTTTGGCCTCCGACATCGAACATGCTATCACAGCAGAGTCAGATATGGTCATGCTGAAGCTTGAGAGGTCTCCACTTACTGAATGCTGAGAGCTCCCATCTGGAAGCGGGTCTCATAGATACCCGTCGTCTTTGTTCTTGCTCGGAGCACGTCCATCTCGTTCGGAAGATAATCTGGCGCGCATAACCTCTGAACCTCATCGAAAAAGCTAGCACAGCCTGTCAGCATCATGCATATGAGGTGTCCGTCTTTTTCAGGCAAGACCTACTATCCCGCCGAGTCCATGAGGTAGAACTCGGTCTGGTGGTCCATGAGCCGCTCTATGCACGGATCGCTCCATATCGACTGAACGGCCTGGCCCACCCTGGAGTCGATATGCGCCGAGGGACCCGATTCCACGGTGTAGCTTAACAAAAAGTTGCAGTGTTCTCGATTCGCAGGATTGCTCGGTTCAATATCGAATTGGTCCATTGCATTGATGACGGCCTTGGCGCATTCAATCAGGTTTTTAAAAACGGTCGCGCGGTAGTTGTACAGCTCCTCCTCGGAGTATCCTTTTAAATGAATGATTTTCATTTGCTTTACAATCGTCGATTTTCCACTCTCGCCCGAGCCTGCAAGAAGGGAGGACCTCCATGGTTAGAATCATATAACTCGTGGAATCGAAATGTCAAAACTCGAGAGAGCTCACCAAGCAAGAGGATCTTGCATTCCCGCCGTAACCTCTTGGAGTCTTCGTCGAGGGCCCTGTCTATGGCCTGACTGCGCTTCTTCTGGTCCTCCTCGTCCTTATTCGTGCTCATGCAGAGACCCATCTCGAGAGTGAGAGCAGCTCGTCGCGAGCTGCTGCGGACAAAGGGAAAAGCCAGTTTCTGCGCCGGATTCGATACCAGGCGCGTTCGCTACAAGCACATTTCCCGCCGCTCGCGCTTTCCGAATGTCTTTTTCTTGCGAGGCTCCTCGCACGGTTGGGGAAACGGTTACTGGACAGGCCAGGCGACGTTCGACGTTTACAGGCGGGAGAATCGGTGTCGACGGGCTAATCCCCGCAGTGCGAATGTGGCTTGCAACTCAAATCGGACCCTTTGTTCATGGGCGGAAAGTCGCAAACCGGTCAAGAGTAGGTTCGTGGGCGGGCCCGGAGCAGGTAGGTAGCAGATTGTCGCAGAGCTGACGGGAGCTCGCTCGGCAGTCGCGCAGGCTATGGTTTGTGTGAGAGCAGGCAACAGAGAGCACCTATATCAAGGCCTCGCTCGACGGATGACGGAATCGATGGGAAAGCTCGGGAGGTAGGTTGAGATGGTGGCAGTACTGCTCAGCGTGGTTCGGGGCGACCTCATACGTAGTCTCCACAGTGCTGTTTTGGCCGGCCTGGCTTGCCTGGCTAGTGAAAGACGGTCGGTCGTTTAAAGTGTGGGATTGTGCGGGAGCGAGGCAAGGTGGTCTGCCGGAAAAGCCCAGGTGATGAACCAGCTGAGAGGTGCTGTAGCTTGGGATTCAGCTAGAGGGCAGTTCGAGGTCGTTAAGGTATGGTCAATGGGTCGAACAGCTCATAGGTAAGTAAAATAGTCGTCGACCTTCCGAGGTGTCATTCACCAATGCGTTGTGCAAAGTAGTAGAAGACTGGGTAGGCGCTGCAGGTTAGGAATATCGAAGCTGCCGACGAAATATCGGTGTGGTCAAACCGGATGCGACTGAGCTCTCTCGTTCTCTGCGTGTACGCTGATTTGTTCCTTTTCCTCTTCGAGTCCGCGGCCGTTTGCTTTTTGTCTTTGTGCAACAATCGAGTACTATGCTGTCTCTCAGTAATAGCGGCAACACAAGGCGCATCCAGCTTTGGTGGTTGCGATCAACAAGTCGTAGGTAGGTAGCGAATTGGCGAGAAGGAGCAGCGAGGCAGCGGGAGGACTCTTGAACCACAACCTTGGCCACACTTTTTGGTTGTCGAGTCTTACAGTGGGAACAACTTTTGGAGGACCGAATGGGAGTAGAGAGATTTTGGGAAAAGCCAGATCAGTTACTGGATTTCCGAGAGGCCGATTGCGCCGATGATGTCGCAAAGCTCTAGCAACTTGGCAGGCTCCCAAGCTGAACTGTAAAGTACGGCCGTGCCAGTAATGTAGTAGTAGGAGTGTTAGGTGGTTTTGACTTGGCCTGGCCTCCTCGCTACCTACGTTCAGAGGTGCAGCAAACAGGTGCAACAAGTGCTTCGCAAAAAGACTGGCTGGCACAACTGTGATAGGGACGGTAACAGGCGTTAGTAGTTATTGCAAGGGGTCCTGGTCTTATTTGCTGGCGCTGGCTTCCGCCCGGCCTGCCTTGCTCGGTAAGGCTCAAGCAGCAGGAGGCAGATTGAAGCGCGGGCTCACGGTTAGGGGTGTGTTGCGAACAAGACGTCAAAAACTGGGTGGGTGTGCAGAATACATAATCATGGAAACAATGATCGGCCGTCGGGATGCATGCAAGTCACTACTGAGTTGGGGGCATTTACTATTACACAGTATCCAGACAATGTTTGTACACTTATTCTCATCACTTGCCAAAATGCCCTGGAGTTTCGGGCGACATCGCTTTGCGAGGTGACATGGGCCGGAATGGTACAACCACCTCAGTCACAATCACATCGCCTGGCTGCATTTTTGCTATTTGGAACAAGAGCGTGACGGGTCGATGCTCACAAGCCGTACGTACCTTTTATCATTGTGCATAGATTGGCATTTACCTATCCTGTATCCTGCTTCCCTGTCTGATCAATCACCACATACGATTATAAGCCAACCGTGGTGAATGCCCAAATGTTTCAATTCAGAGAAGCAGTCGGCGCGGGAGAAAAAAAAAAAAGGCCACAGAAAGGTACTGTACATTTCATTGTATGCACATTCAACCTTGAAGACTCGTCCACCGTGGGGTATTATTATATCCCACTTCCTTCTTGTTCTTCCTTTTCTCTTTCGAGGCTTTGCTGCTCCATATTCGATTGGTGTTTCTATTTTTATTGCCCCGAGACGTCTCGTACAAAAGAAATCCGATGGACTTGATTCGTGCTGCAACGCCACGGTCCTCCATTCAGAGTTTTAGGCTCGCGGCCATGCAGGCAGAAGACAACGGCCACGGCCTTTGACCTTCGTTTTTTTTTCCTCCTTGCTCTGCATTTACATGCATCCAGCACTACGAGTGGCTGTGCAGTATTCTCAAACCGGTGCCTTTCCTAACGGCAATTGCGATTCTATACAAGTCTCGAACAGTATATCTCAAGCAGTCTTGAGCGAAACGAAATAGGTAATAAGTATAGTAAGTACCTCGGCAGAAATGCAAGGCCATGTGCATTGTCTCATATTGCGGCTAGCACTCCTTTCGGGCCTCACGAGCTTCATTATTGCCATCCAATATCGTGGCTAATAATTGATTCCTTCTACTTTCAATTATGTTCAGAAGTTTTCAAACATTTCCACGTGCGAGGGCCGTCGGTATCCAAGTAAGCACTGAAGAACACCGGGCGGTCCGGTGTTCTGAGCACAGTAGCAAATATACATCAAGCACTCCCTTGTCGGTATCAAAACACTCGCATCCAAGGCATTGACGGTGCGACCCTACCTTAAACTTTCCACGTGTTTATTTGAACAACAGTTCTTTCGGATCTGCGCGGCTTTTGGGGCCGCTACAGTGTATTTGGGCTTGACATTTAGACATTTCCGTATTTCGAGCAATCGGATATTGAAAGCAGTTTGTTGAAGTTTTCCCATGATTACCAGGCCCATATCGCGCGACAAGTGCCGGAGCTACATACCTATTGAGCACGCTCTGGTGTCGACGTAGAGATTCCCCTTCCAACTCGAGCTCCACTAATAAGAATCATGGAAGGAATCCTGAAGATAATCATTACAACCCAGGTTGCCAGGATGCTGGACCACCCACCGATCAACCCCTGGACGTCATCTCCTTTTAAGCACCAGGTATGTCCTGCGATCAGTGCATCGCAATAGTGCCTGGTGCGTGCTTTCGGCGGTGTGCGCATTTTCAGGAATTGATAAAGCAGATGACATGCCGCAGAGGCCGTTATGTGCGGCCGTCTCTCTCGACCTCTCGCGCGTCAAACTATACTAACAATATAGTCTGTGTTGGAACTTCGTCATTCCAAAACGTTTGAGCGCCGTCGTCCTTCTGGAATCGTCTTTGCGCGAACGCCCGTCTATAGTACCGTACTCTGACAGAGCGTACCGTACCTCATCTCGCGATCCACCCTGAAGAAGCACGAAAAAGCCCCAATCCGGATGGGTCGGGTCCTTGTCGGAATGGCCAGAAAACAAGGCAAGATGAACCCGTTCGAGGGCCAGACACAGGCACGGTGGAGGCGGCTGGTGGTTCAATCTCTCGAATTTTGAGAAGTTCCTTCCATCGAGGCGTCACATTCGGTCACTCTTCATCAGTGTTGGTTGACACAAACCAAACCGAACATTTGGTAGCGAGTGACAGGATCCACTCGTCAGGTTTGCCTATTCCAGATCGTCGTCCAGGGCCGAGATCTACCCACGTGTCAGTCTGGGGTTTTTGCCAGGAACGGTGGTAGGACAGCATCTGCTAGAACCAGGCGAGCCAGGCATGTGCTCCTCACCTACCATTTGTCGTGCATCGGGGGGAAGCGATATCCACATGTCAAAATGCGGCTCGTGCCTCCATAGAAAATAGTAGGGTAGATGTCTCGAAGCCGATACAATCTACCGGCAACATAATACTTTCTAGCATTGCATCCGCACGCGTCAAAACAGAAGCTTCGGATATAGTAGGGAAGACGTGCAACCCAACCTACCTCGGGCTGACGCCTCAAGGGGCTACCTCAGGTCCTAAGCAATTTAGCAGGGCAGACGATGCAGAATTGCACGGGCCGGTAGCCGTTTCGTGGCGGGAGATTGCCGGCCAACCCTAAGAGGCCTCGGATGTTTGCGCCTTGGTAGCTGACACATTGGTCCGCTAGGTAATCAAGCTATTTTGGCTGCCCAGGGCTGCTAGGGTGGTTTGTTGGGCTGATGAAGTATTCTAGAAAACTGCTACATACTTACGTTGGGTACTGTTGATGGGGGACTTGGATCTCTGGAATGGCTACTGTTCTGTGCAGGCTGGTATGAGGCACGAGCTCGTATTCGACAGGCTAGAAGTCATGACTGACTCACACAGTTCGCAAAAGTAGCAGCACCTTCTTCTCAATTGTCATGCGCTACTGTGCAGCCCAGTGTTATTACAGGGACACTCACCCTACATTAATGTAGGTATGTAATGTAGCTTCGTAAGCGCTGTAATGACCCCAACTGCCTGAACCGGATTGTCACAGGACGTGTTTTCAGGGCCGATCTACCCTTGTTACTCACCTACACGCTCGAATATCTCCATTGCCGTGCCACAGATATAACCCCCCAGCTGGTGATTGACACTGTTTCTTCTAAATACAGCGCATGAGACAATTGGAACGACGAATTGCGTGTCCCCCAATCCGTTCATGTGCATTCGATTCGACGACGCATCTCATTCCCCCTCTTGAGTCCTTTTTCATCTATCCCACGCGGCATCGTTTTTGTTTCCGGCAGTTGTTCGATAGGCAAACTCCTTGCCCGGGCGGTGAGATCATGCTTTTCTAGCCAAAACTATAGCCTACTGCGCGTCTTGCCAGTGACATTTCAATTGAGCGAGTATTCTTTTTCCTACACCAACATGAACAACAATGCCCAGCTGCATGCCCGTACATTCGACCGGAACCTCGATCGAGTTCTCGGAATTCCCAGCTTTTGTGAATGCCTCCATGTCAACCTCGGATGAGAAAGCTAGGAACATCCGTTTGCCGTGCGGCAGATGGTGTTTCACACGTGTCAAGCTGCGCGTAACTTATTTGTCCTCCTGCAGTATACTCCGGATTGGTCGAGACATGTCCCTAGCACTTGAACGATCGGATGTCTTTTCCGATGGATTTTGATCTTTGACGGAACGTCTCTAGGGGAAAGACGATCACTGCTGTTATGACAAGCGAACTGTAGTTCATGCACCCTTATCTGATCGACCCAACGGTCAGTAGTGATACCTTTCGACTATACATCTCGATCTGGGCTGGGTGTCTATCCTCCTTACTCCACCTGGATAGGATTGCAGTCGATCCAGTGGTCACGATCATGTCAAACATCGTAAACCTGGCATTACGTCATGCGCCTGTGAGTATATCGACACCGGTCGAGAAGATATAGCGCTTGGCCATGTGATTTCAGGAGCAGAACCGTCAGAGGCACCTCAGTCTTACACCGTTTTATCCCTGATGACCTTTATTTCCTCGATAACGTATAGCACATGAGATGGTTCGGTTGGATTTAAATTTTGTGTACGTGTTATTCTCGGAAGACCCACTACGAGTCCGTGGTTGAGGTATTCAATCGTTTTGTATCTCCATTTTCAATGATTCAGGAATGTCGACCGCTGTTTATCTTTTGCCAATACGGTTTGACATGATATTTCGAGACCATGAGTATACAAGAAAAATTCCTGAGTGCTCTCACCAGTAACAACTAAGTTATGGGTGGCTCTTCCCAGTATACGCCCATATCTAGCACCAGGCTCGCTTCGCGGTCACTATTTTCTCTGTCAAATAAAACTGAATCTAGTCTGGCTCTTCTTTTAAGACTTATCATTGCCACATAAGATTCACAGAACGCAGTGTTACGTCTCCTCAAAATACCATCACCGGAGACCACATATTATACAGTGTTGTAGATGATGTCAAGGCTCCAAGATGGACGGTGAATATGAGAAGCCTTTTCTAGGACTTGTGGATTTTATAATCACGTATAGATATAGTTCTCACGCGTTATGTCTTTCGTTATATATGATATGAACCCTTCAATTATTCAACCACCTAAATGAGGACATTATTTCATCTTTTTAGGTGTCTTGCCCAGCGGATATATGAGATCTTTTATTGAGCAATTTATTTTGAAAATTCATGAAGTCGAACCCCTGTTCTCTTTCAAATATACTGCGCTCTTAACTTGGTTTAAGTGGCGACAATAAGCTTAGAAAACGTTCCATAAGAGGGGTATCACAATAATAACCGATATCGTCGTCAATCTGTTCAAATATGGAGAGTTTTCGCATTGACTTTTCATACCTATAGAGTCGGGTTCCCCGGCCGATTTGATCGACCTGGGAACGATATAGCTGTTGCACTGTACTCGCCATAAACCTTTGTGTCATTGCAGGTCATTCTGTTTTATAACTACCTAACATGCTGGACGATGGTCGATTGTGAGTCTTATTTTCTCTTTTTTGTCTCTCTTTTTTTTTCCCCCCCTCTCACAAGCAGAGCGCCAGGTACTCCCTGGCTGTCGCTCTATTTCTATCCAAGACTGCATGAGCCGCTCACCTGAGAAAAGAAATTTCTTAACCAGTCTTCAGTGACAGTCTCATGGTCATCAAGAGAGCTGAGGTCATTCCGCGGAGCATTGGCCTGGAAGATTTCAGGACGGCTCGCGTATATCAGGTCTTGAACTACTTTTGCCAACCAGACCTATTCGGCATTACATTGCACAGATAAAAGTGTTTTCAGAGCAGGCTGACCTGAATTGCCTCTATCCAAACACTCCTGGCATCGTTTGGCTGCAGAACTGTTGAACATGACCCGGCGTAGATGAGACTCTCAACAAAAGTATGCCTCTGCCGTGAGTGTATAGCTGATTCAAGGCTCAAGTGATCCATCATGATATAAATGTAATAGGAGAACCAAAGAAAATAGATAGATACATGATTCATAACATTGTTCTCTCCCGACTATATGTCCCTCGATGTAGCCAGATAAACCAATGTTTATACATCTGCGCCGAGTATCAATCTTCAAGGAGATATATGATAGTTCAAGCGGGGAACCGATACAAGCTCTTCTGTGTCCTCACAGTCTATCAACTGTGATGAACACAGTATATGTTGACTTTCTCTCTAGGTCTCATGAACGTAGTCACCGGATACTGGTCTTTTGCCTGGATGGCAAATTGCTCTGAGCCAAAATTGGACCATAGTACTGCTTTCCGGTGGAATATGCCCCGACCATGCCAAGACGTAAGTCAATTCATATATTCACTTATTTAGTTTCAATCTTCTTTTCTTCTCACCGCGAGACAATAACAAGATACCAAATGTCTAATGAGATACCTTTTGTGAAAGTTCCGATCTGGTCTCTAGGAAGCAACCCATCCAGTCTGACGCAATAGATGTTATACTTGATTCGTATCATATAACATCGACGGCTCATGCGTGTACAATTTCAATGATACCCTTGAAGCCGTGTAGCATCGAGCCGAGTGGAAGCTCAGGCAACGAGAAACGGCCCGTCGTCTACAATGGCAATCCAATGCAGCATTCGGCCCCGTGAGCCGATAGAATTTCCCGTAAACATAACCGACTCACGAGGGCAGTAAATGTTGATAATGATGCAATAGTGTGGCTATCAAGTTCTTCGGGCTGAATTACAGCCTCGGTGCTTCGCCCTGCCCGGCCAAGCTTTCTCCAAGCATTCTTTGGTATGGTGCAATGCAGCTGCAGGGGGGACTTTCTGCCAGTTGTGAGACACAGCCCACGTGGGTGAAAGCCTCGCCAACTCGCTGCTTGGCCATGGGTCCCGAGATGGTGGTCGGTCGGAAAATTGATATTTACCTACTGTTATTAGCTACTGTTGGCTAACTGAAAGGTTGGATCCTCAACCTAGTGAGCGTTGTGGTAGTGTAAAGTAGTGTAAAGTGGCTGTAAGTGGCCCCATGTATCAATCACAACGTGCTCGATTCGAGAGAAACGTTTGGAGCTCTGAAGCGTATTGGGCGTATTTAGTGAGCGGCATTTCCTCTGTCGCCCCGATATCCTTGCAACGCTTGTACTGATAGACGGATTCAAAAGATCCACCCTTTTGAATCGTGACTCGTGGAGTGGGTTCGGCGATTGTATTGCACAGTTACCGGTAGCTGTAGTCTTGTTGTTGCTGTGGGTGCTTGTAATAAAAGGTGCCTGTAAGCCATATTCGATAGCGACCCAGGTGGCTTGAAGACAGCCTGCTAGAATGCCTCGTCGCACAAGGCGCACAGTTTCCGGCCTGGCTGCTTACATCACTTTAGATAACAACCATCCTTTGGCTAAAGAATGGGTGTGGTTCTCTGTGGAAAGTGGACGGCGACGAGATTACGGATAGTGAATACGGTGTAGGTAGTGAAGGAACACTTCCCGATCCAGGTGGTTTTATCTCTTAGCTGGGTTATATCTGGGTCCGATCTGCTCGTGAAGCTTCCGTTCTTGGGGCCGGCCGGCGCTGCTACTTCCAAAGATCGCCATGTCGAGCGAGCGCGTCGGGCACCGAAAGTGCGGTTGCTTCCGCCGGCTCAGCAAGAAGTGGGCGCTGTCTGCAAAGATGACAAGATGGCAGATGTTTGTCTCGGGGTTGGCTGGTATGCGAGCGTGGCTGTCTGCCGCCCGGTACGACACAACGCCCACAGCGGCGATGATGCCGTATATACTCTCTGAACCCTTATACGGGTCGATGCCGACGAATCCTTCTGCTCACAACATGCCTATCTAGGAGGCAAAAGCCAATCCGGCAGATGAAATGACTCTGTTGTCGAAGATTGTGCCACGCGGCCTATATTACAAGGTGAAAAGGAAAGAAACAATTTGCTCATTGCCAAACAAATTCCATCGCCATATCTCCAGGTGTATTACCTGGCATCCATTGAGCCAGTCATCCTCGTGTTTCTAGCGCATTCAACCAACGAAGACCGAGGTAGCACATCTGGTCAGCGGCATTCCGCGTTATTCGTCAAAGACGCCACCGGTCAATTAAAGTTCAGTCAGCCATGCTGTCCAACCAAGAGGCAATTTACCAGCAGAACGGTCTCAACTAGGTACAAGGGCATGTTCATGTCAGGGACCGCAACGCAACGCAACCTAGGTAATATCACTGGCAATATGTGATTGAAAGGATGGTCGCAGCCCGTAGAAACGATTGGGCGGGAAATACACGGCTCCCTAGGCGCCTCGGCTAGTACTAGACGAGATCTCGCCGAGGAAGGGAGAGTTGATGAGACGGGACAAGATTCAACGGCGCCGACGTAGTATGATGTGTTTGTTTCCTCGCCTGCCCAATTGGCATAGCCCCCAATAGCAGGGCAGAGCCCCCCGTTAACTCCCCGGGACAGAAGAGCCCTGTTGTCTCGCAACTCTGCGGGGATATTGGCCGAACAAGCGACATGTTAGATACCCTGGGCTAGGTTGCGAGCAGCAAAGCGGCCACTCAGCTACAGGGTCCTATTGATTGCTTCGCGGGATGTGCAATGACTGCAGTGGGCCGCCGAGACAGACGTTTTTCCACCCTGGGTAGCGGTATGTACAGGTTGCAGGCCGTCGCCAATCGAGTGACACGACAAGCGATGGATGAATGGATGCTGGGCCCTTTGGGCTCGCCGCTTACATATGTTAGCTTGCGGGATATGCAAATGCAATGCCCAGCGCAGCGGCCAGGAAGCAGCTGGAAGAGATGGTGTGAAGGATTCAGAGCTCTTGCATGGTCTTTGCTGGGAAAGAGGCGGGCCCTTGTCGACTTGATTCCGGGGGGTGCGACCCTGATCGCCGCCAATGGACTTGGAGAGAGAGCTTGTTCAGATTATTCCCTACTTGCACGCGGCGGGGAGAATGCGCGCGCGGCCTTGTGGTTGCACGAGAGCTGCTCATCCCGCGTTTGAGGTAATTTGGGTAGAGTTGGAATGTGTGTATCTAGACTCGACAGTTGTTGCCCGGGCGAATCGCTGGCAATACTGGTCGTTCCTAAGCCCTCGGTCACCCAAGTGCTGTGAGTCCGTTTTAATGACAGGGCGCTGTTCAGCCTCTCTGCAAGTACGGAGTAGCGAGCGACTGGGTCTTATGTAGGTCATCTATGTACCACTGGGGCTGTTGGGTCACACACCTTTCTTACCTTGCCTTGCCTTACCTCTTTCTTTCCTTACCTCGCTCGCCCTCGTTCGATTCTCCGTCTTCTTTTCCTTCCCATATGCTTATACATAATTGCAGAGATACACGTGTATAGAGGCATGAGTCAGGATGAGGGTTTTGATTTCGTGAAAACGACTGACTATACACGCGCCCCCCGATTTGGCTCCGCAACCATATACTTTTAGGCTGCGCCGGCGCATTGAGGCTCAGGCACGCGCCGCCCGCCTATACAAAGTAGAGATTCGCCCATCCACCCACCAATACTGCCGGCAGGCATTGGAACGAGAGGCACGATTCTCCTTCTCCTCAGGTAGAGTACAAGGTCGCGATCTCGGTTGCACTCTTGTTCCGCAGTCGCCATGGCAGACGAGATCGAGCGGCTCGTGCTGTCGCCGTTTCGAGAGATTGTCGAGAAAGCCAATACAGCCGTCGAGAATGCCGAAGCCGCAGATGACGAGTCCTCGGGCCCTATACGCAAGGCGGCGCAGGCACTGGCAAAGGAGGGAGAAAGAGCTTTGAAAAAGATCGTTCCGCTGTGCGACAAGAACTATGAAGACTACGCCGCCAATTTTGTGGACGCAATGAAGGAACACGGTGAGTCTTTTCTCCTCCGCAGTCCTTTCTTTTTTATTCTTGTCGATAAAGGACCGTTCCAATGTGAGGCTGGAACCAAACGCTAAACAATATACTTCTGTTTCTTAGAGGAAATCACTCAGTTCAGAACTGAGTTGGAGGATCTGCTGTGGGATTTTGAAGACTTTGTCGAGGTCGACCAGTTCGACGTGGACAAGTTTGATGAACTCCAAAAAGCGTCGCGGCGTGCCGCTCCCAAGATTGTAGACATATTAAAGAGGATCAAGCTCGTTGCCCCCTCGGCAGCACTCTCACCTCTTCTCGCCGAGGCTCTGTCGTCTGGACGTGCCAGCATCATTGTGGACTCACCTTCAGGTTCCGGCCGGGAGATGCAAGAGGTCGAGCAGCGGTTAAAAGAGATGTCAGTCATGGGAAGCCAAGCTGGTCCTGATCTAGGCGTTGATGGGACTCTCGGCAGCAGGAATAACTCGCGGGCGGCTTCGCGGCCCATGAGCGAATTGGACCGGCATAGCTCCCATCATTCGAATCGGTCTTCGGAGCCCTTGGGGCCACCTCCTCGACCGCCATCGACAGATCCGTGGAGAGTGGACCAGCCACCGCCTCTGAATGCTTCTTCGCCCGGTAATGGTGATGCATCCATTGAACGCCGGCCTCCAGTATTTCTGGGCGACTCACCGACTCTGCCACCAACTGTACCCTTACCGTCGGTGCCATCTTCCGCCACCAGTCCCACCAGTCCCCGGAGGGAGACGCAGTTTCTGAGCGCGGATGCGTGGCCACAGCAGGCGGCAACGGTTCGTAGTGACTCGGATTCGTTGAATTGGCGGGACAGGACATCGCACGCTCGCTCGCGAGGCGACTCCCTTTCCAACTCTAGTGCATATGACAGCCACAGGCAGACGTACTCGAGTTTTGGCAGTAACGAACTTCCGAGATACTCGAGTCAGTCCTATGATTCCGTACCAGACGCGACCAGGTCTCCCCTCGGATCCCCTCACTTTGGTAAACCCTCCCCAGCGATTCCTGAGGATAGTGCGGTCGACAATTATACTCACCGGCCTGGCTATAATTCAGGACATCCCCCCATGAACTACCCACCTCGGCAGGCTTCCCTGGCAGCCAACAACGCACACCCGGTCCGCGTGCCCTCGATGGACTCTCTCAATAGCTCGATATTCGACGTCGTGGCAGAGTATGGATCTGCCAGCCCCGTCGCCAGCACCCAGCGCACTTCTTCCAACATGTCCACAACTCCCGGAAGCCCGTATTCTGCAGGAGGACAGCGGCCGCTATATTCGACGCCGCCACCGGGTTACGGAAGCCCGCTACACTCCCCCATCGGGACCATCAACAACAATTCCTCGGCGACCATAACCACGCTCCATCATGCTCGACCTCACACGAGTGGCGGTATGAACAGGCCCTTACCCCCGACGCCTCAGGCTTTTGATGACCCTGGTCTGATTCCCGTAGAGTCAGAAACCCCCGAAACCCCACAGATGCCCCCGAGACAGTCCGACTGCAGCATAGGACCTCATTCCTCGTTTTACCAGATGAAAGGATTCTGCAAAGGAGCAGAAGCAGTATTGAGGGGCGAGCTCGGAATCAAGAAGATCAAGCGGCCGGTGGGTGGCTTCTCACATACTACTGTGGCAAAGTGTACCGACTGCTTGTATGAACTCGACTTTGCCACGGTCGAGCAGGATTTAAATAACGACTGTAAGGTCTCCCTGACAGCGACAATGCTGCTCCTGTCATGCTTGAGTATTTATGCTGACCAAGACCACAACAGCCAAAGGAAACTTCACATCCGGGACCGTAGGCTTCAGGCTGCGAGTCCTGCAAAAGAGCCACCTGCCGATCCGGCACATCGACGAGCAGCTCTACGGCTGCGTGTTCTGCATCCACGACGGCAAGACGCTGGACGAGAGCGACGCGACCGTCTTCTTCAACCAGAAGCAGCTGTTCACGCACATGGCGCGGCACCCGCGCCCGCTGCCCAAGATTCCGTCGCTGGCCGTCGTCGAGGGCGACGAGATACCCGAGACGTTCCGGGACAACTTCGATCTGCACTTTGCCCACCCGCCCCTGCAGTCCGTCATGTCGGGCATCGCGCCCGAGATCAGCAAGCTGCCGAGCGCCGTGGCGACCGAGACGCGGCGCAACGCGCACGGCATCATGCGCAGCCCGCCGGACCGCGCCGCCGTGCTCCAGTTCGCCGTCGGCGCCAAGGTCGTCGGCATCGAGTTCCCGGCAAAGTACGAGGGCAAGTGGGGCATCGGCTGGCACGACGGCGTCCGCGCCGCCTTCGAGGCCGAGTCCGTCTGCCTTGACGCGCCGCCCAAGAGCGAGACGCGCATGCAGGGCACCAGCAGCATGCAGGCCGTGGCCAGGTGGAAGTGGAGCCAGAAGGCCGGCGACGGCACGTGGCTCAAGTTCGACAAGGGGGACGTGATCAAGAACATCAGCTGTAGGTTATCCCTTGGACTTGGACTCGGAATACCCGATGAGATGTGGAGATATCAGAGAGACGAGAGAAACATGGCTAACAGACCCGTCTTCTAGGGACTTACTCCGACCACTGGTGCTGGTCGGGCACCTCGGGCAAGAGCTGGGGCATCTTTCCGCAGTCCCACCTCGAGCCGCACTCGCTCAAGATCGTGCGGCCCGGCGAGGAGGCGAGCGTCAGCAGCAACGAGAAGAAGCCGGGCGCCCTGGGCCTCTTCTCGATGAAGCGGAACACGGAGAAGAAGGCCGACAAGAAGTCCTCCTCGGCCCCCTCGGACAAGAAGAAGAGGGCCAAGAACATCCGCGAGGAGAATGAACCCGGCCGTAAGTTGGCCGCCTCGTCCGTTGCCATCACCGCCGAGGCCTGGTAGCAGTGAGTGAACTCGTTTGCTAAAACAAAGCCCCCCTTCGTCTTTTAGATCGGCACTCTTGGGGATCGTATACTTGAGCTTCAGGCGACGACCTGGAAAAGGATATATTTTTCTTGGGTACTTGGTGCAAAAATTCTTGCATTTGCAACCTGGAACGTACGGTGTTGCAGGCGCTGGTTTTGCTTTCGATCCCGGTCATACAGAGCCAAGGTTCCGAAAAAAAAACAGAATGTTACTTTTTTGCGGATACCCACTATTTGTTGTGTATATAAAACTTTATATAGATTCGAGTTTGGTCTCGTGAATTCATCTAGACTTGCTTCGTAATCTTGACTTCTCGGATTCTGCTCCTGCCATATACCTCGAAATCCTGGCTTCCACCACTCAGCACCAAATGGAATCGCGACGAACATGAAATACTACAGACAAACACCAGATAAAATCGGAAACTTGGTATAGTCGTGTTTATGAATATCTTTATATAGCCCATAATTATACACAAGGGAACCAGGAAGTGGATATATCTTTGAACACCCAAACGCCATTGTCATGCAGTCCTTTTCTATGAATTGTTCAACTACACCATGATCCTCCGGAGCCCCTCGGTGCCGCCCAGGACCTTGCGGCCGGTGACGGCGCACCGGCCCAGCCCGCTCTCCCACTTACCGGCCCGGTCCTGCATGAACTCCTCCTGACGCGGGTGCGACCCCTCGACCCACCTGTGGATACATGAGTAGCAGTACACGAGGCCCGTCTGGCACGCCGTCGCCGTCTGGATCTCGTCCTGGCAGATGGGGCACAGCTCCGAGTCCTCGGGGGCCGCGACCGTGTATATGGGCAGCAGCGAGGTCGCGCCGATCGGGGCGTTTTCCGCGTCGCCCTCCTTCTGCTTCTCGTCGTCGTCTTTATTCTCGGCCTTCTCGGCCGTCTTCTTCTTGGCGCCCAGCCCGCTGATGACGGGCGGCGGCAGCTCGAGGTTCTCGGCCGCCTTGCGGGTCAGCTGCTTGGCAAAGTCGCTGGCGTACCACCACTCGAGGAACTTGAGGGCGAAGATGCTCAGGGGCAGGGCCATGCTGAGGCTGCCGAGGAGCCGCGGGCCGAGCGTCCGGGGGTGGAACATGCTCAGGCCCGCGGCGGGCGGCATGCCGGCCTTGGGCTTCCCCAGGTCCTCGATGGCCCGGTAGTCGGCGCCGTTCATGCGCCGCACCCGCGTGCCGATCAGCCACATGAGCGGGCTGTGGTACTTGGTCCCGTCGAAAAGGTAGGCCAGGTTGAAGGCCAGCACGGCGAAGCAGTAGCCGGCGTGCACGCTGGGGTAGACGTTACGGATGAACCACTTGTAGTAGTGCATCAGGCGCTGCCTTATCGTGGGATTGGCCGGCATGCGCGTGTAGTTGGCGCCCAGTAGGGCGCGGGGGGCCTCGATCTCGTGCGACTCGTCGAGCTTGCGCTTCAGGTAGGGCACGCCGACGACGACGGCCAGGTTCCGCCAGACGTCGGCGGAGGTGAGCCGGAGGGTCTCGCGCACGATAGCGGCGGCGGCGGTCGAGGCGCGGGGGATCTCGGCGGCGAGGGCGCGCTCGCGCTTCAGGCCGTAGAAGTGCTCGGTGAAGGCGCCGCCGCGGGTGCGCAGGTAGTGGCGCTCGACGACGAGCATGGCGAGGGCGTACAGCTCGTCGAACGAGTTGAGCGCGCGCAGGAGGTACCGTGGGTACCGCTGCGTCAGGACCGTGAGCAGGTAGCGCAGCGTGGGCGGCAGCAGCGCGTTCAGCTGCTGCTCCGACAGGATCTCGAAGAGCGACGGCTTCTGGTCGTCAAAGGTGCCCCGGAGGGCGGTGACGAACTCCATGGTCTCGCAGTCGCAGTCGTAGCCACAAGTCGGCGCATCAAAAAGAAACCGGCAAGGCACTCAACGTTGCGCTGCAACAAAAGGAGATTCAAGATTGCCGTGTCACGACAACGGCATTGCGCCTGTGAGAGACGGACAGTTCTGTGTGGAGGAGAGGTGACGTTGGACGGCGCGGAACCGGGGTCCTATGAGAATCTGGGGATTTATGCCGAGGTCCGCTATTACAAGGTAGAGTTACTGCCAAGATATCACAAGACAAAGCTATCAGCCCGTAGCAAAGACGGGATGCCATGTTTAGCAATCTAGTATCAGGGTAGCTATATCATGATGATTATAATGGTTTTTACAACTCAGAGAAAGCCAGTGGACAGGAAGAAAATCCGATATAGGTAACAGAGTCTGATACGGACATATAATACACAAGGGCCTTGGCAATGCAGAAGGATCAGAGCTGCTCCATAGACCGTCATTGCATTGGTACCATATCGTAGACATAGTTACCTGAGAACAATACAACAACGCCTGTATCCATAGGTCGCTTTACGCAGAAGACTTTATCATCTCATTGCAGTGAACATCATGAACTGATTTATTTTCACAGTAAAACACACTTCAAAGACCTTACTCAATCTTAGATACATCAAAATAGGGTGTGTCGGAGAATTGATACCAACTGCTCTTGTTGTAATAGCCCATACCTCGTATGTACCAGGGAAGACATAACTGCACAGCTCGTGGTTACGCGGCATTGCTTGAATTGATTTTGATTACTCTGCAATGATCTTCTTCTTGTAAACCGTTATTTCATTCTTCCGACCATGATTCGATATTCCCCTGAAAGACAGAGCATTTATATATAAGAATGACTTCCATAAATTATGACAGGTGAATTCTAAGCAACTGTCTCACGGCATCTTATCATCGTACTTCGTTAACAGACATGAACCTAAGAATAACAACAAGCCACCCCGGGAACGCCGCCATATCACAGATCGCGGGGCAGACGTTCAATTTAGCAGTCTCTTCGGGAAGTTCCTGCGCTAACACGAGCAGCGCGGCCCACTACGAGGACCCTGCTGCTCTGGTACTGCACTGCGGTCGCATCGTACGTCAGCCTTTACGAAACGTAGCTTCGTGGCTTCTTCTTCCGAAGGTACTTCGTAATAATAACACACATACAATCGACTGGGTCGATCAGTCGCAAAACGATTTTTCATTCTAGACTTTCTCTTCTTCTTCTCTTTCCAGCCTGCCAGGTCCTTCCAGATTGACCTTGCGACGTGTTCCTGGAAACCTGAGGCCAAGCATCGACATTCAACTCCATGCTCAATTAGAGCTTGCGCAACTCACCAAAGCTCCGACATCTCCTTTCACCAGCAAAGGCCAATTCGACCCGACGACTCATGCGCTCGTGACAAGCTGCACTCGGGGGCCGACGGGATTACCCCTAGCACACAATCATGGATTCCATTCTACGCTGGATCAGCGACACGCCCAACGGCATTCTTACTAGGATTGCCGTCGCCGTTCTGCTGGTCGCCTTCTTCTCGGTGAGTTAACCAACAGGATTGCTCCCGATGCCGCGACGCAAGACGTTGACCGAGATGTGTCCATACAGCTCTACGCCGGCCTTCACCTCGTCGCGCCCAAGCCCCGGCCCGTCTACCCGCGCGAGAAGCACTACAAGGCCACGACGGGCGACGGCAAGTGGCAGCTGAGGAAGCTGCCCTGCTGGCACGACCGCTGGCTGGCCGAGCGCCACGCCAGCGAGACCCGGACCAGCGACGACGTCTACATCCCCGACACGGGCAGCATCGAGCCCGGCTCGCTCCGCCTCAGCGTCGTCATCCCCGCCTACAACGAGGAGAAGCGCATCCTGCCCGCCCTCGAGGAGGCCGTCCGCTACCTCGACGCCAAGTTCGGCCGCGACCCGGCCTTCTCGGGCGACAGCACCAAGATCACCAGCCCTACCACGACGACTGCCGCCCACCGGCGCGCTAAGAACCCGCCCCAGGACCAGGAGCTCTCGGGCTACGAGATCATCATCGTCGACGACGGCTCGACGGACAAGACGGAGCAGGTGGTCCTCGAGTTCTCGCAGAAGCACGGCCTGGGCGACGTGCTCCGCCTGGTGACGCTGGATAAGAACCGCGGCAAGGGCGGCGCCGTGACGCACGGCCTGCGCCACGTCCGGGGCGAGTACGCCCTGTTCGCCGACGCCGACGGCGCCTCCAAGTTCAGCGACCTGGGCAAGCTGATCGAGGGCTGCGACGACGTGAAAGACGCCGGCGGCCGCGGCGTCGCCATCGGCAGCCGCGGCCACCTGGTCGGCAGCGAGGCCGTGGTCAAGCGCTCGGCCCTGCGCAACTTTCTGATGCGCGGCTTCCACGTCGTCCTCATGATCCTCACCCCGCCCGCCACCTCGCGCCTGCGCGACACCCAGTGCGGCTTCAAGCTCTTCTCCCGCGCCGCCCTGCCCCACGTCGTCCCCTACATGCACGCCGAGGGCTGGATCTTCGACATTGAGATGCTCATGCTGGCCGAGTCGGCCCCCGCCGTGCCCGTCCGCGGCAGCGACGGCGCTGTTATTGGCAGCAGCCCCGGCATCAAGGTCGCCGAAGTCCCCATCGACTGGCACGAGGTCGACGGCAGCAAGCTCAACGTCATCCAGGACAGCATCCGCATGGCCCTCGGCCTGGCCGTCCTCCGGGCCAGCTGGATGTTTGGCGTCTACCGAAGACGTCTTACCTAAGAGAGAGGCGCTGCTATGAAACCATAAAAAGGAAAAAGACAAGATCTGAAGCGTGTAAAATAAAAAGTTGATACGATACCCATAAAGGAGTTTGTCATGGCGACGCCCTGTACATTTGCCACGTAGCCAAAATCACGAATTGAAAATTTCATAAATCATCACGACTTTATTTTGGTGCATGTTTGTCTTTGTAGTCTGTCCAATATTGCAATGGGGAGATTATTTGAGTGAAGTTGTTGTTTCAAAGTTAATTATGATTATGTCTCGTGGTGTATGTCTAATAACCAGACAGGTTCTCCTCCCGTCTGCCTGTCTCTTGTCTTGTAATTATATATGATGGACTAATATCCAATCCATGCTTCTGTTTAAAAACAAGTTTTATGCGAGCTGAGCTGGCGGCTCGTTCCTTTTTCTCTTCTCATATATCCTTTTTGGCCCATAATGGTCATCATCGAATTGGGGGTATGTATAATCATACAGAACGCTCATTACTAAACGCATCGAAAATTGTCAAAAGTTCATCATCCGCTGCGATCGTTTCATCTTCATGGTCTTCTTGTCGACGCCGAGGGAGTCTAGAAGACCTCCTTGTACATGACGGGCAGGAAGACGACACAGGCCGTCCAGAGCAGCATGATGGAGTTGAACAGCACCATGGGAATGTTCCACAGGCCGGTACGCTGGGCGTCGATCCAGATGGCCAGGAAAGCGACGGAGAAGAAATGGTAGGCCAGCACGAGGGGCTTGTGGATCAGACCGCCCATGAGGCCCATGGGGGCCGACGTGATGCCCTTCTTGAAGTAGGCAAAGCAGCCGCGCTGAAGCTTGGCGAGGTTGGGGTCCGCCGCGCTGAACAGCGAGTACAGCGCCTGCGCCAGCACGTTGATGATCGAGGTCAGGGACTTGCGCTGCCAGTGGAACGTGTCCATGGCCCGCAGGACGGCTTCCGAGTCGCCCAGGTTGGGGATCTTGGACGGCGCCAGGAGCTGCGACAACAGGACGACATCATTGAAGGCGACCGTCATGCCGCCGCCTGTGAGTGGGTGGCGCATGTTCATGGCGTCGCCGAGCACAAGCACGCCGGGGCAAGATTGCTTGGATGGTGGAAGCCACGAGTTGGGCATGGACCTGGGAATCTTGTTCTCCTTGGCGAGCGCATCCCTGAAGGCAGGCTGGATTTGTGGCGGGAGGGTCGGGATTACGACCTTTTCAATGTAGCCGCGGACACCGCCATTTGCCGTTGAAGCTGCCGGGCAGTCACGCGGCACGTCTATAAGCGCGCGGGTCTCGTGGGTACCGATCTGGTAGCAGAGAACGGGCGAGGCAGTACCCAGTATGACATGACCAAAGGTGGGCTGTGGTAGATCTGCGTCGATGAGCTCAAGGGCGTAGAACTTGGACCGCACCACCGGCTCCCGGCTGATGTACTGCTTGCGGAAGACGGAGGCGTAGCCATCGGCTATTATGGTCAACTGGCCAAAGTAGAAGTCGGGAACCTTTTGGCCAGTGGCCGGATCGACTGTGCGCGTCTCGACGCCGAGCACCTCGGCGTTGTGCTCGCCCTTGACGGTCGAGACAGCCTCCGTCTCCACCATTGTGATGTTGGGGTGTGCCATACATGAGTCTCGCAGCTTTTGCACAAATCGGCCGTGGTGGAAGCTGCGGCCCTGCGGTTGCGAGCTCTTCTCCTTGGGGTACGCAGAGCCATTGGGGTGTCCGTTTGCATGTCCGTTTCCCGATGCGTTGGCATGTCCGTTGGCGTATCCGCTGGCGAGACCCTCGATCTGGGGGTAGTTGATCACGACCTGCTCCCCATAGTATATCACGTCGAAACCGTTGCAGGGGATGGCGTCGATTCCGTCGAGGCAATGTCTGAGGCCCAGCTTGGTGAGGGCCTCGACACCGCCGGGCTGCAAGAGCTCACCGACGATGCGATCGGGCTGCTTCAACCATCTCTCGAGCAGCAGCACGCTGCGGCCCTGCTGTGCCAGTGCGTACGCGGCCGCGCAGCCAAAGATGCCGGCGCCGACGACCACTGCATCGGCCTCATGATACTGCGTCCTGCGCTGGGCACGAGCATCTGTGGTTTGTGTCGTGGTACTCATCGGTGCTGTCTAATGTTGAGACACTCGAGAGCGGTCGGTAGGAGGTAGGAGGGGCAGGTCGAACTGCTCTGTTGGGGAAGCAAGCTGTAGATAGAGTAGTGTGAGTAGATGCGTGGTGGAAGCCAATTTAGCAGGAACAAAAAAGTGAAGGCGCAAGATAGTTTCCGTCGGTCTGCGCTGGGCTCTGCCTAATAATGAACACCGGGACCACGCGGTGAGGAAGCCAACATAGCAGAAAGAAAGAAAAAGTCGTCCGTGATGTCAGGTACGAGTGGCACCAGAAGACCCTGCATCAAGTCATAAATCGCCTGATCCATGATCGAGCCATTGTTCGCCATTTCTTTGGATCGCGCCGCCAAATAATGCCCGCCGCCCGCGCCCACCCGGAAGGACGATTGAGAATGAACCTGACCCCTGAATGAATTGAATTCCACAGGCCGGTACAGTGGGTCCAAGCGGTACTCGCTCCATCTCACTGGGTGCCCCACACACCTGCGCCTGCTACCTTTATGTATTCCATGCCAACATGGAATACTCCCCAACTTATTTTTTCTGTTTTGTTCTATTTGCTGCAGGCTGTCGTTGTTGTTGGGCTACATACATAGAAAGATGCATGTGAACTGAGTGGGCCAATCCGATGCGACTTGAAATTATTCACGAATTTTAGAAGTCGTCCGATCTCCATGATATCTACATATGCGTTGTAACACATTTAACTCTATTTGTACACTATATCTAAATCTCTTAAATAGCTTCATACTGATGCTACATATTATTCGTCCTTATGATAAAGGAATGTCAAAACTCACGGCAACACAGACACCCGAAGTCTATGACGGCGTGTGCCTCCTGTAGTATAGTGGTGCACTAGTGTAGACCGGGTCCAAGGAAGGATTGGGCTTACCAGAGATCGCAATTCGGCTCCGACATACCTGACACTCTCAAGCAAAGATCGCCGCTGCTCTACTCGACGTGTTAGCGGACAAAAGGACTCGCAACTGTTTATACTCATTGTATTGTGATTCCTCCTTTCTTTTGGAGTAACTTCTATAGTACTGTATATATGTATAGCCAATATATGTACATGGTGTGATTATACAAGATAATACTTGTTGTTGTACGTGCACCTAGCCGTATGCCTCAACCGAGGATCTGGCTCCCATGTCTGGTGCCAGTGTCTTCGTCATATCGGTGGCGCGATTGCTCTCTCGTCCTCTATAGTTGTCCTCGGTCCGTGCCATGTCTAGGTCTTCTGCCGCATCGCTCATGATGCGGAGTGTTTCGTTGCACATCATAGTTCCGAATTTGACCTTTCTTGCGCGTTGTCTTCGTGTTTGATCTATGCCCGTCTGTAAAATATCCATCATCTCCTCGACTCGCGCCGATTGCTCCCATTGCTTCATGTGTCTCTTTGCCGACTTGAGAAGCCCGAATGCTTTCTTGTCAGCCGCGAGCGGACTGGATGGTAGCGACTCTACGAGCCAGCGCAGTCCATCTATATTGAGCGTCTGCCAGTAAGCTGAAAGCAGAGCACGGAGGTTTTGTCGGGAGAAGCAAGGGTTGGTGGCACCGCTCTGTTCCATGGCGAGCATGCAGAAATCTACCGCCCGGCTATGCTGGTGGCACTGCGTTGCCATGACAGCCGCGTGTGTCAACACAGACGACTCGATCGTAAGGCCCAAGGCCTCGAAACGAGTGATCAGAGCCCGCAAGTTCCTCATGACCTCCTCAAAAGGCCCTCGGAACTGTGTTATCTGTGCCTTGATGAGAATGGAGGCAGCTTGGGTGATATCGTGACCCTCGGCATGCGTCTCGCTGATAAGCTTGGTCGTTCTGCCGAAGTTGTCGCCAGCACGCTGCAGCGACGCCTTGACGGCAACGCGGAAGCATTTGGGACACCATGGCATACCGAAACTTAGGGCGCGCTTGTACATGACAACTGCCCTGACAGGATTGCCGCGCAGGACGACTTCGGTCATGGCGTGTAGGACGTCCCGCTCGTTGGCAGATCTGAACTTGTGTGGCAGATTGCTCGGCAGAGGCCCCAGAACCCGTAATCTCCGTGAGAGGTCAGCACCTGAATAATTGCCCTCCTCCATCGCAGAACTGTGCATGATCCGTATGGTAACGTCGTCGACCATTACTGGATCGAGGTGTCGGATGGACTTGTACAGTTTTACAAGCACTTCAAAGGGCAATTTCCACTCGAGCCTCAAGTTACGCAGGATGGCATTCGTGTACGCCGCGTCCAAGGCAACACCCTGGGAGCGGCAGTATCGAAACCATGCCAGGAATCCCAGATCGTCGTGCAGCGCGCCATACTTGTTCGCCACCAGCGTCACAGCATAACGGTGCAAACGAACATCCATCTCTTCCACGTATAGCTTGATGAATTCCTCGGTTTGGGCAACCGTGTGAGATTCGGTAAAAACTTTGAGAATGGCAACATAGGTTTGATTGTAGGCCACCGACTGCGACTGGGCGTATAGCTTCATTTCAGTGAAGTCGTCGTGCACCTCGTCCCAGAGTCCATTTTTGGCTTTCAGCAAGGTCGTGTAGCCATTTAACCAAACGTTGTTTTGCATGCCTGGCGCCAACCGAATCGTTTCCTCGCGGTAATGCAAAGCAGCCTCTTTGTTTCCTGCCAATACAGAAATCTTGACCATGATTTGGTAGACGGCTTCCGGATTCCCTAACTTGCTCAACAGGTCCTGGAACAGTGGCTCGGCAAAGAACTCGCGCGACTTTTGGAGATCGTGATGGCGATCCCAGTGACACTGTAGTAATTTGATGAGCCACCCCGCCCGTGGTCGTAATCCAGTCGTGTTGCATTGCTGAGCCAAGGCCCGGGCGACCGGTTCTGCTCGGAGTCCTCGTAATGTCTCGACAGCAGTGAGCACACGATTGAATACCGACTCAAAAGTGGCCGTATCCGTCGCAGACTTGGAAAAGTTCAACCTGAAGTACTTGATAACCGACTTGTGGTCGCCGTGCTGATGAAGATTTTCGATGAACCAAGCGGTGAAATCTCCTGTCCGCTCTAGCTGTTTCAATACCCTCCAGAAGACGTCGTGTACTTGCGTCATCTGCTTGTATCGTAGTAGTAGAGATATCAATTTTTGGCCCCGCTTCTTCATCTCGTCGACATGTAATACAGGCTTGTCCTCGAAGTTGGCAAGAAATAGTCGAGTAGCCAAGTGAAGCTTCCCACTGATGGCGTCTCCATCCGCCTCGAGGTTCGACAGCAATGAATCAATTACCGCAAATGGAGCATGCGCGTAAAACCGGGCTTCGTCGAGCTCGCCGGACCTGACAACGTCACTCAATATCTCGTGCGCATCCCGCCACAAGTCGTGGGCTTGGCAAGACGTGCAGAGGGCCTCCGAGACGTCGAGCCACCGGTGGTCCAATTTCTTCTTGAAAGCACGCCTCCTTTGCATTGCCGCCATGAACGCTGCCTTGTATGTGGCAAGGGCGCCGGGTTCTTCAAGCCTGCTTCTGATGCTTGAAACGGGAAGGTCCAAGATTTCCGCAATCTTCTCGTCCGGTGTCGGCATTACCGGCATTTTCGCAGCACTGGCCCACCCACCACTGTCTTTGGATCTTGAGAGGTCGGCCGACGGTCGTAGAGCATTGATGCGGGATCCTGCATTTTCCAAAGGCTTCCTCCGCACTTGCGCCTCCCCCTTGGGAACAGGACGCTCGGCATGGTGTTCTGCAGGAGCAATGCGTCCCCCAGTGTCTCTGGTTCTTGCGTCCCCTTTCGATTCACTTGGTGGCGACAGTTTCGCGGTGGCTCGGGATGCGTCCTGCTCTGGGCTGCTCAAAGGTCCATCTCGATAGTGCCAATGGAGCTCATCGCCCGACAGAACAACCGCGTCTTCAGCGGTATGCCTAGCAGCTTCCGTGCTTCCGTGGTAATGTCGAGATGTTTTGATCTTCTTCTTGTTGTCGACCGCGGTCCTCAAAGTGCTGATCCGTCGTCTCCTGTCCTCCACGATCAGGCCGATAGCGCACGAGCTGCCCAGAGCGAGACCTCTGAGGGCATGTATTGCGGCTTTCGAAGGCACGGGTACGGGCGGCGTCATTGTTGTGGCTCGTTTGCCTCGGCCATTGCGTTTCGAAACGATTTCGACTCGAAAACCTTGGGCGCGTCTTGTGTGAGAGTCAATGGTAAAGAAAGTACTAAACGGCGCAAGCCTTTGGCAACATTTTCTCCACAGGCGTGGTTCGATGCTCCAGGTCCCTTAGCTCAGCGGGCTAGCATCATAGAATCTTGTTAGCGGGGAATCACATTTAGCCAATGTGTCCAGTCTTTCGATATGCACTAGACGGGGCGTCGCCCAGGCCAGTCAAACTGGAACTTGAGAAAACGAGAACAAATGTTCGAATGTTTTGTAGTGGTACACAAATCTGATACTTCATGACCTAGATTTTGGGCATTTATATATATATGGTAGTGCTCATAGATGGGGGATTATATCTACCGTCTTTTTTTCTCTTCTATACATTTGGCCTTCTGCGGTAGCCGTCCTTCTATTTCCAAACGCCATGCAAATGCTCCAGTGATCTCCGTTATTGGTACAATCAGCCTCTCCAAAGTCCATAAATGTACAGCTTTCCTTACAGCAGGCAAACGATACTCCTACTCATCATATTGACGTTTCAGAGTCTGCCAGCGGCATCCAGACCTCTAGTTTCCGCAGAATAGTTTGATACAGGAAAAGCATGCATCCGCTCTGCACACTGGTCCAAACAAAACGTGGACCGACACCTCTGAACCAGCCGCCAAGTCCTTCCGTCTTATAGATCAACTTCAGACCCTGGTAGACTGAGGAAGTGTCTAATACGATGGCGCCCGGTCGGGGAGTATGCGTCGACGGCGAAGAGGTCGATATGGGCCGTCTCGCTCCGGGCTTCTTGGCTGATGTCTCCTTGACGCCGGCTTTGGCATCCACGCTGGCGCGCTCTTTCGTTTTGACAGCCGGCGGTGATGCCTCTATTTGTGTTTGAAGTCTCGTTTTAACGACATCCAGGGGACAGGTGATGGCTCCGGCCAATCCTCCTCCAGCAGCGCCGGTCAGCAGCTCGAGCTCGGTGCCGATGTCGCGACTCTGCTTGTACTGCTTCGCCCACGTCTGAAATTGCTCGTAAAACATGAACTGCAGTGCTGAAAACGGCAGGTCTCGGTAGAGAGTCGCTTTGTAACCATGAAACAATGCCATGGGTCCTTCTACATGAGCAATCGTCCTTGCAGCATCCAGTGTGCCCCGGTAGTTGTATCCAGAGTGAAAATAGGGGTTGTTGTAGCGTCCTTGGAGTTGTAACCTGGTCTTGAGGACCTCGGACGGCACGTAGACCACGGATGCCGCCAAATCACCCAAGAAGCCCGCCGACAGATAGGCCACATGCTGTTGGACGCCAATGTCGAGCATGACCCTCTTGCTCCACTCATATGTGCCGAAGAAGAAGACGGTGCCGGGAAACGAGCCCATCATGGCCGGCAGCCATCCTCCATAAAGACCACGTCGTATGCCTTCTTGCCTCCATATTGTGTAGTACGAAGAGCCCAACGACGAATACCTCGGTGGGAAATGTGGGTCGCCTTGCTGTCGAGTCTTGACGGTATCGAGGGAGTGCATAAGCATATCTCCGGTGGTTCCTCCGAGACCTCCAGCGAGCATGGACTGGGGGGCGCAAGGGCGTGGTCAGCATGACGGTGTCTATCCGGAGATGGTTTTGAAAGAGAGACCAACATGTACTATAGGAGGGCGCGCCTCCAGCTCATCGTCGGGCGTCATATCGACCTCTTTGAAAGAATGCGTTCCGGCGTTGAAATCAGACAGAGGGCGCAACTCCTCCGAACGTCCATCGTTATGTAATGAGCGAGCAACCGGGTCGGGAGCGGTAGCGGTTGATTCGGTAAAGAAGTTCGCGATGCGGTGGGCCAAGGACATGGCCCTTGAGGAAGCAAGTATCGAAAATAGTGAAATGAGTGAGCGCCCGCAGGTCGTCGCTGTTGAGGGAGCCAACAAAGAGCATACGCTTGCTCTTAATGCTAACTCGGGGGCTCGTCGCAACTTTTCCTTGGCCCGTCTCTAAGATTTTTGATGCTAGCGAATACCTAGACGCGCCCTGACGTTGATTGTGGCCCGTGCGCCCGAGATTCTAGTCTCGACTCATTCTAGCCTTTTGACATTTTGCTTGCTTACAATGATTTAATAATTGTTCAAGTCAGCCTGGATGGGTAGACATAAATGGTTGTCAATAAGCAATACTTTGAACGTGGTTCTCATGTTATAGATCCAGAATTTATTCTTTTGCTGTAGCGGAATCACGAACATGACATACATTGTCTGGCTCAATGATCAAGCTCCTGTCCACCTTAGGGATTCCTGAATTTGCCTACATGCTCCCACCACTTAATTCTTCCAGCTTTATGAAGCGGCCATAAAATGTGTGTTGCCTTTCCGATGACCAGGCCTGTGGAGATGGGGCCGTAGGTATTGCTGTCGAGCGTGTCTCGAGGAGCGCCGTCCCCTTCCACCCAGATGTGGCCTACCGGCACCTGTACCGTCCGAGCTGGATACGGCTCCCGGGTTCGGACAATGTCTCCCTCGAGGCCAATGATTCTCTTGACCACCACCTTTTCTGGATCCAGAGGACTCCTTGAATCAGATTTCCGTCAGCTTTGATTCCCTAGAAAGCCACGAAGCCACAAAAGGACTTACCAAAATGTTATAATCATTCCCCGGGCCAGCCCCTCTTGCGGATTGAACTTGTAATTCCATAGGAGATCTCGCCGGAGGCTGGAGTCCTTGTCGGAATTAAGGTAGGGATACATCGAAGGGCCATTGACAGAGACGACTTCACCCACGTAGGACTTGAGCATGACGACCACGGGTATCCATGTTGCAAAGTAGAACATGTAGAAACTGAAGTCACCAAACTCTCGCCATCTCCGGTTGCTCCGCATCCGGTTCCAAACCGATCGGACAGCCATGATGACTGGTGGTGCTGGTATTTCAAGGTGGTTGATCGTAGTGTTGAAGCATCAAATTGATTCGTCGACTAGCGACTGCCTGTTGGATATTTGCAAAAGACCCATCAGAGCCCCGCTTGAAGTAATAGGCCAATACCACGTATGCTGGATATTTGAATAAAGTTCTGGTGAACTCGACGCCTTCCTTCTACATCGTACCTTCAGTCAAAAACAATACCTACACAAAACACCATAAACCGGATTCTCATTTCAACAACGCATGCATCTTATCGACGTGGTCCGAAAGCTAGAAGAATTCGTAATCTTCTTATACAACAAGCTTGAAAGATCTTGATCCGCTCAAAGTGATCCGCACACTGAGCAAGGGCCTCACCGTCCATGATACCCTCAACGTACGCTTCGCCCATGAGCACCCATCCGTCTCTCTTTTCTATCTCGCTCTCTAGGTTTTGGATTTCATGAGACAGTCTTTCTACTCTTTCGAGTTCCGCATAAATACGAGCTGTCTCTTTCTCCTCTTCTTTCGTTCGTATGCTCGTTCTCAGCGCGTCGTCCATTCGTCGGAATATATAGGGCACACGAGCTGCTTTGATCAGCATGACTTCGTCGCCATGGCACAGTCGCGTTGAAGCCTGCCCGATGTATCTACTATCGGTCAAAAAGACTCGGTTCCGCAAGTTGCGCACAGAAAAACGTACAAAATTATAGGGGAGGGACGCCTCATCCTCTTGTTCCTTGGAAGACTCTTATTTAGTCAAGGACGCCCCCGTGTCTTCTCGCCACGGTGCAGCCGGATATGAACTCCTCAAGGCCGCGCACGCGGGTTCCAGTTCTCGCTTCAGCTTTTTCAACTCCTCCTCGAGTCGCTCGGTCTCCTTCCACCACGAATCCCTCACCTCCTTCGTGGGCCTATTCAATGCCGCCGTCAGTCTGAACATCTTCGCCTGCCACCTCCTCTCTTGTAGCTCATCCTCGCGCTTTTCCAACACGTCCCGGACCTTAAACTCCAACATGCCACAGAACCATTTCAAGATCTGCTGCGACCGCGTGTCGGCGGAAGTCCATTCCACGCGCAAATTAGCGTGTGCGAAAACAAGCAGCGTGCTGTATTTCGTATCTCTGTAATTGCATGGGAGCTTTTGCAGTTCTCTGATGGCTTGTAGCAAATTCATGCCCTCTTCTTCTTCCAAATCCGGGTATGCAATTGGCAGGAAAATTTGGCAGACCTTGCGCAGCCGGTGCGCATCCACGACAAGCGCGCGTCCGTCAGTGGAAATCTTGGGATCGTTCCGAAGCTGCGTCGCGGCTGAAAACATGCCTCGGAGGCCATCCAAGGTGACGCGCATATCTAAGGGATTTGTCACTATTGTAGGAACCCACGAAGAAATTCCACCCGGCTTCCATTTGTTCGGATGGCGGATCTGTGAACTGATTGACACGAGATTCATGGGTTCCGGGCCCGACAGGACACAAGCTGCAAGGTTCACCAAGACCTCGAGTATTGAGGCGTTATAATCGACATGCAGCTCATCCCAGAATTGGATATCCTCGTCTTGTCCCTGCGGGACAGGCCGGCAAGTCTGCCTAGGCGATGGAGGAAGCCGTCCAGCTATGAATTCCGGATCTGCGAGCAGAAGATCCCAGCGGATGCGCAACAGATTAGGCCGTATCAGTGAAAGACCAGCAAAGGCCAAGTCGCGCTCATCTCGCGCTTTGCTGCCAACACAACTTCGTAGCCATTCCTGTAACGAAGAGCCTCCAGCCCGCAGGCATGCCCCATCTTCACTTGCTCGAGGAAAAGGCGTGGACTTGATCTGGTACATACTCCGCGGGCTTGCGTTATTTAGGCAAAGAGCCACGAGGTTGAGGTTGAGCCCGTCTTTTTTGGCAGACAGTTGCTCCTCATTCACGCTCACCACTCGTGACAAATGCTCGGGACCGAATTGATGCCTACCCAGGAAGAACGTCACTGCCGGTGCCAGTGCTATTTCCTTTAAAACCCATATGCGGGTGAAGTATTGACGAGAAATCAAGTGTGTCAGGTAGAAGAGATCGGTGAGCCACCACTGTGCATCGTCGCCTTCGCTGGCGCTGACTTTCCGGGTCGCCGGGCTGTAAGTAACGTCCAGAATGTTGGTGGTTTGCGCGGAACTCGGTCTTGAAAATGCCGGAAAGGGCCCAAGCCACACCACCACCAGCTCGGCGGCGCTATAGATACGGCCCATCATCTTCACTTGCGAGGTTCTCTCCTCATTATCGGCTTGATCGATGCAGATGGCATCGATCCAGTACTCGTGGCCTGGGCAGTCCTCTCGTAGTTGGAGCAGGGCACCATAGAGTGAAGCGGATATATGCTTGATGCGGCCATCACATATGATCGTCTTACTTGAGCCCTCGTCATTTTGTTTGGTGTCCGTGCCGTTGGGAACATTGCTATCCGCATCGTTCATGTGCTGACTGGTTTCCAATGATCCCTCGGCGTCGCCAAGTCCTATAAAAGCGTTGAAAGCCGACCACTTCTCTTCTTGCCACGAGTATGACAGCGCCACGTATTTCGGGTCTTCATCGAAATCTACCGCGCGGAGAGAGCAGTGAATAACTTCGGCACGACTCCCGGGTTCTATGTACAAGAGGCGTATGCTTGTAGAACCAGGCAATTGTTGGTACTGAAACTGATCTCTTCGTCCAGACTCGTAGATACCGTCAGCAACTTTTGCCTGATGGACATGAACACTCGACTCTTACCTCGAAAACCTCCCGAGGTCGTCAGAGTAGCACGCCCCTGCCTTCCCATGCATTTTGAATCACGTCAGAAGTCAGACGTATGGCAGGAGGTGTGACAGCACAGGCTGTCTCATACATGAACTGAGCGACCTCCCTGGGACTAGGCATCATTGAATTCAAGAAGGCTGGATAGCATTCTTAATCCGTTGGATATAAAGAAGGACGCGCAAATGCGCATCAAAACCATAACTGGAGACACGGACGAGGCTGATCTTTAGGTGCAGACTGCAATGCGACACTCTTGCATAAGGCTTCATCATGTGACCTTTTCAGAAAGAGCACTTGTGTATGTCGAGGATCTCACTTAAACTACATGGCTCTTGATTCGTCACTTTTTGCTCCTACTTCTTGTAACCCGTTTTTGGAGGATTAAAGCAGCAGGCTTGCTTGGCGGATCGCGCCACTCATGACACGAGTACTACTAAGACTCTTTCCATACATCTCAGGGGGTCAATCAATTATATACATATGATAAATAACGATCCTGATTCATATTATTCTCTTTTCGTCACGGCCCATGAACGTGCCAACGTGACGTGGAGGAGCATGGGATCAACATGAATTGGATATACCGCCATCGATCGATTCGTCTTCCTATATCGCTCCTTCACACCACGGTGTTTTGTACATATAATCAAACACCACTCAATAGTCAGATTCATACTCGGGCATAGTACTCGTCAAGTATCCCGCCCAACTGCCTGTGCCGCACCATGGCGCGCTCGAAGTCGGGGTACCCGGCCTCGTCCCCGCTCGCAAACGCATCGTACAGCGCGCCGATATTCCTCGCCGGCGTGGGCAGCCCGGCGTACGTGTCGGCGTACTTCCAATCCACCGGCCGGACCTCGTCGGACGCGAAGTCGTGGACCTCGATGGTGGCGCCGTCGCCGCCGGCGTTGAGCGTTGGGCCGTCGAACGCCCGGACGCGGATCTCGCCCTTCTCGCCGTGGATCGTCCAGTCCAGGCCCGGCTCGCCCTTGAAAGGTTGGCCCCGGCGGTAGGCGATGCTGATCGAGGCGTCCTTGGCCACGGTCGCCGACTCCGGAAGCGAGCCCTGCAGGAAGGCCAGGTCGGGCACGTCGGACTCGATGGTCTCGGCTTCTTTGCCCGGGCCGACGATCTTCACCTGCGGCCGCTGGATCTGCAGCCGCGACTGTACGTTCTCAATGTCGCCAAGGACGTGCTGGATACATTCCGTTGCTGGTCGGAACCATTGTCAGCTTATGCCGAACTAAGGAAAAAAAAATATACAGGAGACTTACCGTGGCCGAGTATAATCGTGATGACGTTTCCGCCGATATTCTTGTCGGTGAAATACTTGATACCGCTGGCGAACGCCTCCCTGTCCTTGGTCCCGCCCGCGGCATGGACTTGGCTGCTGAGGATCTTGCCGATGCGCCCGCTGCCCAGCAGCTCCTTGACCTTGAGCACCACGGGCGAATACCAGCCCTAAAACAATTTCCGATTAGTCGTGAGACCCAACCAATTATACTCGAAAGGTCATCATCAATATCTCACTTGAAGTCCGATAATCGTCTTGCCCCCCTTCTCCCTCGCCAGCGCGGCCAGCTCCCCGGCCCTGTCCACGTTCTGGGCCAGCGGCCACTCGATGTAGACGTGCTTGCCGGCCCGGACGCTCGCGAGCCCGGTCTCGTAGTGCTTGTCGACGCGCGTGCTCACGATGACCAGGTCCACGTCCGGGTCCGCGGCGACGTCGTCCGGGGAGCCGTACGCCTTGGTCTCCGGGGGCAGGTTGTACGCCTTGATGGCCTGCTTGGCCGAGTCCACCGAGGAGTTGCACAGAGCTACGATGTTGTACTTTGCCTTGCCGGCGGTCGAGGTGAGATAGGGCAGGTGCGCGTTCTTCGCCCAGCCGCCGCTGGCGGACAGGCCGATGATTGCTGTTCGAATGGGTGCCATTTTCGAACCGAAGACTGTATGATCTTTGTCTGTGTGACGTTTGAGAATGGTCAGGAATACAGGAGAATCAGAGAGACCGATGGGCGATATCTATAGAGAAGCACTCACTGTACCCTCTCGTACGTTTGATTTGTAAGGGAGAAACGTGTTTGTGGTCTGGGGGAGCTTACAAATACATGTATGTACTATGCATTATGCAGCGCACACGTCTATAGCTCGTGATAGCATATCAAACAGCCTTCCCCGCAGTCAGTGATATGATGAAACTTTTACTAGATTAGGAGAATCGTGTCTAAATTGCGTGCGCCAAACTAAGCTCTCCTCGTGAGATTTTGGATATGTCGTTTGTAATCCTGTGATCCACACCTGAGAGTGAAGCAAAAAAAGATCATATCCTCAGTGAACTTGCGGATCCTTGGTGTCCAGCTTCGTGACACAGTAATGGTAATTATTCGTGTAACTGTATGGTAAGCGTTGACGGCTGCGAAGCCGGAATTCTATTAATTTATAGTCGGGTAATACTTTCTGAACCAATGCCCCTATATCAAGTTATTTTTATCCCTACGCACTGTCGAAATACGGATGCGATATCTTCCACAATGTCTCCTTACTGGATCAAAGCCAATACGAGCCGGCCAGCTCTCTCAGCTCTGTTGCAGGCGTCCCAAAAAATCGTTGAGCCGCTCGTCGACAGAAACACCATTCCAGGTTTCGACGCCGTCATCATCCTTCTCTAATGTCGGTGGCCCAACTTGTTCTATGGCGAAGCTCGCTGCGACACTTGCCCACGTCGCAGCCTCCTCTAGAGACTTTCCTCGTGCAAGTCCCACTGCGAGTCCTCCTAGGAACGTGTTTCCACCCCCTGTTGGATCAACCACCTTCTCTTTATCGGTATGGTATGCTGGAATCCATTTCTCGACACCCGGGTCGACCTCGATTTCCTCTTCCGCCACGGCACCTTCGGGGTCTTGCAGCAGCCCAGCGAACAGGGCCATCATGTCCGTATCTGGCTGAAGACTGCCGTGGATTGCGGCAGAGGCCTTCTTCCTCTTTCCGGTGGATTGTATCTTTCGTTTCCTTCCGCCGTTGCGTGCAAGATAGCATCCTTTCTCGCCAGCCCGTACAACGAGCGAGAAGGACTGGAGCGGCATTGATCCCAGGAGCTGCTCGCATGATCTCTCAATCGCAGCGGTGCTGATCTCACCCGTTTCAGGGTCAATACCAGTGTCTCCCATGAAGCCCGCCAATTCGGAATGATTCGGGCTGCAGATATCGATGAGTGGTAGTGTGTTTGTACAGTTGAGCAGTTCATCCGTGGTACACAAATCAGGCACTGGTTCCCAAATGAAAATCGGTTTCGGGAGATTTCTCCCATCTGCCGTGACCAGTTCGCTCCGCCGTTCCTTGATATCCAGAACCAGCTCTCTACATCTTGTCGGAGAGCAGATGAGGTGGAAAGAGCGTGATGCCAACAGCGTTGGAGTAAGATCATCGGCTGTTAAGCGTTTCTTGGGCGTCATGTAGCGAAAGGCCCGGTGCTCATGCTCATCGTAGCCATTCCAGCCGCGCGTGGTCAGACGATCCGGGTCTGAGCGATAGAGTACTGATGTCTCCCAAGAGTCGATGAGTGTGGTCAGAGACTCCGGAAAGTCGGAGCCTTGGTCAATGATCCATCCCACGGACGATGCCTTGGGAGCTGGGGAGAAGAGTCGAGCGCCAAGGGCAGAGTAAGTGCCAGCACCACCAAGGACATCCTTCACTGATGGAATAGGCGGGAGATACTCGATATCATCTTTCATTTGTGAGCAACGAAGTAAAGCCAAGAATTAGGGGGGTTGTCCTCACCAATGATGAACATGCCCAATGTTACAAAGTCAATGCCTTCTTCAACCGGCTCTTCAAGGGTCTTGTCATCGGCGTCGACCTCGACCTCTGTCTGAACCTCAGGCTGGACCTCAGGCGGGACCTCGTCCTCAGCCGCCATGATGAGGATCTGGGTAAATTGGCCCGACAGTGAACAAGAGGGGGAGATCTCTGTGGGTAAATGTAGTTCGAGAACACCACGTCGGGACACAGAAATTCACCTGCCGAGGAAAGATACCCGGGCTAGCACCAGTTAAGGTTTGGCAAGGAATGCCGTTGACGCGAGAAAGTGAGTGAGAGAGCGAACGAGGGATAGATAGGGTCAAAGTTGGTAATATCTAGCAGACCTCACATGCTCAGAAGGTAATGTAATGAAATGCTAGGGCAGCTGGGCAGCAACGTACGACCAGGCGGGAGGCAGAGAAAGCAACCTCCACACTAGGTAGGAGAGTCTAGTGATGACTGCGTCGAATCAGACACCTGGAGCACAGAGCAGGCAAGGTAGCACAGCATATAGGAGGCTTGAAGGCTGTGATTCCGTGGCGATGACTGACGAATCCCGTCGACCGAGCCCGTGGTAACTGACGGTGACTCTGTTTTGAGTCGCAAGGTGTTTTCCCAAAGAACAACAATAAATGCCTGCTCGGGTGGACTTACACACTACGCAGCAGGCGGTCTGGAGTTGGTGGGGTTCTTCGCTAGATTCTGGAACCTGCAGATCTCGAGTCTCCGTACAAGTCGACCTTCCGGATGTGCTGGTGATGATGCTGCTGGGCAGTGGAAGTTGCAGTCTTACCCCTGTCCTGTGCCGTATGTGAGAGACTGACTGGTGGTGTAAAGATGCAGTGACTAAGATGTTCGTTCATTCAATAAGATGTGTCCGCATGTCGCCCGTACGCACGAGATGCCGGTGACAGCGTATCCATCCGTAATAAAAAAGCAAACCTCTTCACTTCAACGGCCAACAATGATCGGTAGACGGCATTAATTTCGCCGGAGCACAGGCAACCTACTTTGTACCTAATAACTGGACTCTTTCTGATGGAGGCATGCCAAATACAGACAGGCCCAAGGTACCACCTCTCGAGCAGCAAGGATTCCCATGTGGACCAGCACTACTTTAATGTATTGTAGGCCCTTTAGGCACCCCAAGTTCTGGCCCATTGCATCAGAAGTTGGGGCTCTGGCAGCTTCAAAACGGATTGTGGGAGCCTCCCCTAATGCAGGGGTTCGAGGTCTCTCGCTGTGGCTGTCTTGCCCATAAGCCATCTCGAATGCTTGAACTTTACGCAGCACCTTAACCATCTGCTTCCCGAATTGATTCTTGATAGCTTATATTCTTGCAAATCAGGCAGAAGCATATTTCCATCTCTACAAATACATGAGCCAAGTTCATTCTTTGAGCCCATTGATCATCCCATCTTTTTTTGTCCCCAGGGCACGAGGTACATTCACCACGCATACGAACCTGCGCTAAAAGACTGATCGCCCAGCACTCCACTACGCGTAGCTCTCCTTCTGGGCCCAACTCCTGAACAGCTCAGTGCTCTCCTTCCTCCAGTCCAGACATCAACGCCAGCCTTTTGCGTCAAGGAAATATTATTAGAAGCTGCGCCTGCCAGCTTCACACATATTCCAACATGGCAGCGACAAACATGCACAACCTCACAACATTGATCAAGCGGTACGTCCGAGACCTCGTCGGCGAGCACTCAGGTGACGAGCCGCCCCTGGCAGCCTCCCAACACTCTCGCGCCCCGTCATTGTCGTCTCATTGTTTCTATTCCTTTGGGCTTCCCCTACTGACTTGCTTTGCGACACAGGCTAGAGGCTGCGACATCGCGCCTCGAGGATATCGCCTCCTCGACCGCCGAGCTGCCACAAGGTGTACCTGCCCTGCAACCAGGGACCGCTTCGCCTTCTGGTGTCAGCCCCGGAACAGGCCCGACCGGAACCTCGACACCAACGCCGCCTGCCGCCCCGAAAGCCGCGCCTCTGGAACCGATTCCCGAAGTCGTCGAAGACTTTGATGCCTTTATCGACTCATCCGTCGCTAACTATGTGCAAGCGAGTGCCAAACTAGGCGGCCTGGTCGCCGAACAAGCTCTCAAGGTGCTCGAGGGCTTCAACCAGATTCGTCGGTTCCTCCTCATCTCTACCAAGGCAAAGAAGCCAGACCCTGCAGGGTCTGAATTTCAAGAGCTCATCAAGCCCATCAGCCAAGCTCTCAACGATGTTGGCAGCATCAAGGAGGCCAACCGCGGAAGCCCCGATTACACGCAGCTCAGCGCTGTAGCAGAGGGTATCATGGTTCTTGCTTGGGTTACGGTTGACATGCGCCCATACAAGCACGTGGACGAGTCTTTGGGCTCGGCGCAGTTTTTTGGAAACCGTGTTCTGAAGGAATACAAGGACAAGGACGCTGACCAGGTCGCTTGGGTTCAGTCGTTCTATGCGATATTCCGAGACCTGTCGGAATTCGTCAAGACGAATTATCCGAACGGTGTCGCCTGGAACCCGCAGGGCAAGCCCGCCGCGGAGGTGGCCCGAGAAATCCCAGCCTCGGGAGCTGCTCCTGCGGCGGCCGGAGGACCTCCGCCTCCTCCTGCTGGTGGATTGCCTCCGCCCCCTCCGCCCCCGGGCCCCCCTCCGGTCCTGCAGATCAAGGAAGAGGGTGCTCCGTCATCAAATGCCAGTGGTCTTGGAGCTGTGTTTAGCGAGCTTAACAAGGGCTCTGATGTCACCAAAGGACTTCGGAAAGTGGACAAGTCTGAGATGACACACAAGAACCCATCCCTCAGAGCGTCTTCGCAAGTCACAAACGACTCGCGCGCCAAGAGCCCGGCGCCGGTTAGGAAGCCCAAGCCAGAAAGCATGCGAGTTAAGAAGCCCCCACGACAGGAGCTTGATGGCAACAAGTGGCTGATTGTAAGTTGCGCACTTGACGGGATATGTTCTCTCAGAGCAGCAGCTAAAACGAACTTTTAGGAAAACTTCGATCGCCACCCCGAGCCCATTGAGATCGAGGCCAGCATGTCCCAGTCGATCCTGATCTCAAAGTGTGCCCACACTACGATTATCGTGAAGGGCAAGGCCAATGCCGTCACAATCGAAAACACCCAACGCCTATCCTTGGTCGTAGACTCGCTAGTATCGACCGTGGATGTCGTCAAGTCCTCCAACTTTGCGCTCCAAGTCATGGGCTCGCTGCCCACCATCCTCCTGGATCAGCTCGACGGCGCCCAGGTCTACCTCAGCAAGGAGAGCACGGCGACGCGCATCTTCAGCTCCAAGAGCGCCGGTATTAATATGAACGTTATTGGCGACGATGACGACTACAAGGAGGTACCGTTGCCCGGCCAGATTTGCAGTTACTACGACGATCAAAAGGGCGAGCTGGTCAACGAGATCGTGGATCTTGTTGGATAAACCTCGAAAGATCCCCGTGAAAATATAGAAGCGTTTGCCAAATTGGGCAGTTCAAGTGTAACAGGACGGTGGTCAAGCAGTACGATAGATGTCTGAAGCTTTGATATGTTTAGATAGCATACGTAAGCAGTACGTGTGCTCCTGGTAGAGTTTGCATGGCGCATTCAAAACATTGCAAAATTCATACAGCACGTGCTTCGGCTCATATTATATTGTGCTTGAAAAGTTTCATGTTCTTCATGTGTATCTATTGCAGCTGAAAGATTTCCAACAATAGACGGCTACCCCAACAACACCTGCCCCATGCTTAAAAGATCTCATCTAGACGGGGAAAATCTACCGCAAAACAAAAGAACGGGGATATTCTACAAGGGATCTTATTTCTTTCGAACGATGCGACAAGCAAAGCGGTTGAAAAGCAAGTTGGGATAATGTCTTTTTTCTTTCTCATGTCCTCTCTATAGCTTGGCCTTGGGCGCCTCGAGGGTTTGCGAGAGAAGATCCCGCATCTCGCTGGCGGCCTCGTTCAGGTAGTAGCTCATCTTCTGGCTTCCCATGCCCTTGGAAACAACGTTGAAGTTGATGCTGTGAAGGCGTTAGCAAGTTTTGGGAGGGCAACAGTGACTTGTGATTTATCACATGGTGGAGTGAATAACTTACCTGTTTTCGTTGATCATGTACGCGATACCGAAACCAGCATCAATGACCTGGCTCCAGCCGTAGCCGTTGAAGAACTCGGAGCTCAGTTGACTCGTGGACAGGTACCACGAGGCGGAGTAACCAAAAGCGGGATCCTTGTAGATGGCGGGCAGCTCCTCGCCGGGCTCGAGCAGCTTCTTCAGTCCAAAGAGGTGTCTGTCTACGCCCTTTCCGTCCGAAGCGGCGCTGATATACTCGAGGTGGGCATCGACAGCCTTGCGGAAGAGCTTGATCGTCTCCTCCTCCGGTACAGTGTGGTCCGCCATGGCGTTGCACCAGGCCACGGAGTCATCGCTGACGGTGCGGCAAGTCTCGGTGCGGCCCAGCTGGAAGCGACGAGTGGCAGCCGATTCGTAGGTGGGACGGTTCTTGCCAAACATCTTGAAGTAGGCGAGCTGGATGATCATCTGGACGTATGCATCTGGCGAGCACTTGAACTTCTTGATCAACCCCTTTCCGTATCCCTGGTAAGCCTGGACAGCAAGTTCATGCTGGCCGATGACCGAAGTGAAGTCAGAGATGGCACGGTCAATCTCGCCTTGCACCTCCTTGGTAACTTCAAAGTTGATGGCCGCCGGGTCGGGCAGACCGGACCGTACGTTGGGGTTGCTAAAGTCTAGCTTGTTGTTGAAAATCATGTCGTTCACGTAGTCATTGAGACGGTGCGTGGGTGTGCCGTCCATCATGCTGTGCTCTCCCATGAATCCCGAGGTGCCATTGTCGTTGACGATGAACTGCAGCGGCTTGTCGTACCAGCGGTTCTGGCCGTCTCCGTGCCAGTATGCGTGTGCGCGCTCCTCCAGCGTCACAGGCGACGCGTCGTCCAAACACACGACGAAGGAAGCCGACTCAATGGCCTCGAGAGCGGCCTTGTTCTTTGACGATGCGTTGAGAAGGATCTCCCGGGCGTCGGTCCAGACGTCACGGTTCTCCGAGGTGAGGGCTCCAATAGCGGGCACCCGGCTGGCCAGCTTGTACACGCGAGCGAATTGCGCCTCGAGCTCGGACGTGTTGAGCTGCTGGCCATCTACTTCGTGGGCGATCTTGAAGAACTGGTTCTTGCGAATAGCCACGATATGCTTGTTCTTCTGGTGGTCATACTTGATAGGGTGATCGGCAGGCTTTGCAGCCACTCTGCTGGCGTTGAACATCCACTTGTAGCTATCCATGCAAATGGGGAGCTTCTTCATGTATTCGGGCTCCAGCGTGCCGCTGTCGACCTGCTTCTTGAACTCGAGGGCGGCGGTGGAGATGGCGGCAGCCCTCTTGGCGGGATCGCGCCGCCTCCTATCGTCGCGGTGGGAGTAGAAGTAGCTGACGTAGGGCACGACGGGGTCACGGTACGAGAGGTAGGCAGCGTCATTCCACCACTCGTACATCCAGTTCTTGGTGTTGGGGTCCTCGCGACGGGCGACCAGCTTCTCCTGCAGCTTCTGCCCCACGCCGCCGGGCTTGATGAACTCCTCGACGGCCTTTTTGCTCGCGGCGAGCTCGACCGGGCTAAGGATGGGGTTCAGGGACTTGACATAGCGGGCGGCGGTCTCCTCGAGCGTCGGAACGGGGAGTTTCGGCAGCGACTCTTGGAACCGGAGCATGGGGCCTTTCGATTTGTCCTCCACGTACCCTGTGAACGTGTAAGTTTGTGGTTCGGGGTACCTGCCGCGAGGGGAATCTGTGGTGTCATCGGGCTACTATACTCACCAGACGGGACGGAGCTGTTGCTTCTTCGTGCGGGCGCCATTAATATGCTGCTGCTCTGTTGTAGCAGGTCAGTATGCGGCTCTAATCGGCAGACGGGATAGCGTCGCTGCACGCGGTCGGTAACGATAGGTTGGTGGCTATCCGACTTACCTTGGGGACTTGGAACTGTCTTGTGGAAGATCTGAGAGCGATCGCCGGTGTCCGAGTCTTTGCCAGAGACGTAAACATCTCAATGACTTGTATATGTAGAAGAGGAGGAGAGGTGTGGTGTAATAAAATACAACTCGGATCACGAGGGAGAAGGAGAAAGCGCAGCAGCTTATGACGGTGGCCTTCTGGAACAAGAGGCGATGGTGGGTATGCCGAAGACGGGTACCTCTTTCACGAGCCTAGGTAATTCGGGGTGGGTGATCCACTATTCGTGGGTTACGTCTGGGGTCAATGGTTTGCTGGAGCTAGGGGTGGTGGGTGCCAGGTACAGGTAACCTGGATGGTTGGTGGTGTTGATAGTGAGATATAACCGGATGGACGTCTTTTGCAGTTCCGACAGTGACAAACGAGATATTTGATGTTTGCACCCTTTGTAAACTACACACTTGCTCTGCTGACCAAAAGACAATCTCATCACTCGAAAGGGGCATATCGCAACGTGCTGCTTATCTTACTTTTTGGCGGTCCGGCGCCATGTCCGACGAGGTGTAAGAACTACATACTACCTTTACTTTTCCCCAGACGTGCAACAACATGATACAGGCGGAAAGGGTACGGGCGTTACTTTTGACCCAGTTGACCGAGAGAGCGAGCCACTGGCCCCTTGAGCCGAGGTAAAAATCACCGCAGCCCGCCGCGAGATTTAGCCTCGACTCTGGGCCCTGGCACCGCTTAGCCGCGCATGGCCCGCACCCAGCCAACGACTCGAGCAGTGCGCCAGCTTGAATCGGGGTCGCGTCCGTCCAGCCGATGGAGCAAAACGTGGGGAAGGATATGGCGGGTGACGGACAATTCTCATCAGTTGCACACAAGTAAACAATCGCTCACTTTCACATGCTTTGAGGTTGTTCTGTTCTGGCACAGTTCTTTCACCTATCGGGCACTCCGAGTTGATATGAACACAACAGCAACAGTCTTCAGAGACATGCCGACTATACACAGCTCTGTTATTGAATCACAATGCATACTTGATGCGGCTGCGTTGCGATATTTGCAATGTGCACAATTCATCATCTCTCTTTTCTGTTGCAAGGATGATCACGCGGAACTTCTCCGCGCTTGACTGGGGTCCAATGACTCGCATCAACGGCTTCCCAATTGGAGATGATCATCATCAGCAAAGGCGTTCCGCTTCACAGAATGATATGATACATTGAATTTAGCATCCTTGATTGTCTGTGGACTTGAACTAGGTATACAAACTACCTAGAATCTCGTTCATCCTTTGTATGATCTGATCGATCTTGCTTCGGGCAAAGCCTAGTAGCGTTCCGGAGCAAAATATCTTTTGCGAAGATGTACCTTCAATATAGCAGAAGTCTGTCAAATATTGTTAATAATATAAAACGATTGGACACAGCTTCAAGAAAAGTCCCGTAATATTCGACAAGGCGCAACACCTATCCCATAGTTTGCTTTTCTTTTTCGCCTTTGAATGAGTTCGCGGCCTAATTAGGCCCATAAGAAGAACAATACTGTAAACTTGATTTCTCGACAGTCGTGGCGGATCGCATCAATACGTGAATACATTCCCATAGACAGCAGCGGGACATACGTCCAACCCAATGTCAGGTCAAATCAAGTGACTGATAAGAAATCATCAGTCGGAAATAAGACCAGCTTTTCATTCTCATTGGGAGGGTCTGCATGTGTTTATTTATATATGACAACTTTCCACCTACGTTCATTTAAGTTGCCACACCCTTACCTCGAGAACGTTACATATTTGGCCACTCATAGTCGTGACCAGTATTACAAAATTCAATAATACTATCTCGATTCATCGAGAAATGCTAAACATGGAATCTAGACGTCCATCTATCCCTTGGCTCGTAGGCTGGCCAATGTCTCAGTCTCCGCGCCGAGAAAGAAAAGAAGCAGCAGGAATACCAAGCGGCAACGTGGGGTCTTATTAGAATTCTTGAGCATCTCGGTAGATGGAATCCAGGTAGCATCTTGGAGAATTCCAAACCCAAGAACGCGGCGTGTTATTGCTGAGGCGATAAACAAAGGGGGTTCAAATACCGGCGCGGGCCTGCCCAGAAAACGACATTCTCTTGGCTCTCCTTCCCTCTCAACTCATCCATCATACGGGACAGGTTCGGGCTACATAGTTCCCTTCCAGCCAGTTGGCTCGTCACTCTTTTGGTTGATTCGTGTTCGTTTCTATTCGCTCGTTTTATTTTGTGTCCAGCCCCCGTCGCCCACAATGGCTTATTCGCTGGCACGCCACTTGGCCGGCCAGGAGCTCCTGAACAGCTTCGACTTCTTCTACGGCAAAGACCCGAGCAAAGGTTTCGTCAAGTGAGCTCGCCCAATGGACTCTGGTATTGTATGGGATTCGCTAACATGCCGAAAAGCTACCAGGACTATGACGTCGCCGTCACCGAAGGCTTGGTCTCCGTCAGCTCCGACAATGTCGTCCGCCTCGGAGTCGACAGCACCAACGTGTACAACGTCGGCATGGACGACGGCAGACCCAGCGTCCGCCTGACGAGCAAGGATTCCTGGGACAGCGGCCTGTTCATTGCAGACTTCAACCGCATGCCGTCGTCTGCCTGTGGTTCCTGGCCGGCCTTCTGGGCCCTGAACAACAATGGCAACTGGCCCGTCGGAGGCGAGATCGACATCGTCGAGGGCCAAAACGATGCCCAGAGGAACGTCTTCACTGCCCACGCGGAGACGGGCTGCTCGCTGCCTACCGAAGGGTATGCGGGTAACGCGACCCGTGCTGACTGCGGGCGTGATGAACTCGTAAGTGGTCCAAGATCCTGTCAAGCCGAAAGATAACATACTAAGTACATTCGGTCTAGAACCGCGGGTGTACCATTTCCGCAGCCGACGAGAACTCCTATGGTGACTCTTTCAACGCTGTCGGCGGTGGTGTCTACGCCATGGAGTGGACGGATGATGGCATCAAGATCTGGCACTTTTCTCGCGACAATGTCCCCGAAGACATTAGGCTCCGTCCTCTGATGACCCCTGATCCTTCAACTTGGGGAGAACCTCAGGCTCTCTTTGGCGGTCCGGAAGGATCAAGCTGCGAAACCAACAAGTTCTTCTATAACATGAGTCTTGCCATCAACATTGTAAGTTTAGCCTTGCCGAAAGACACTCTCTGCAAGATACTAATCTTTCAAAGGATTTCTGTGGTGATTATGCCGGAACCTTTTGGGAACAGAGCTCCTGCTCCCAGACGTATCAAACCACCTGTGAAGCCTACGTTGCCGGGAACCCCAGTGCCTTCACGGACCTGTAAGTATTCAGGGATGTTTCGGTTATGGCTCTTTTGTTGATGCTGACTGAGATCGATTCCAGTGCCTGGGAAATCAGCTACATTGACGTCTGGTCAAAAGTGGACAATATGACTGTCCCGAACAACACCACTCTCCCGCCTTTCGCCAACAGCACAGACAACAGCACAGAACCTTCCAGTACCATGCCCTTCACGCGCGTGACGCTCTCGACCGCCGACCCTACTTCCGTGCCGACTGGTGCCAACGGTGGTTTCATTGACGAACCTACCCTTGACGGATGGACTCTTCTCGGCTGCTTCGGCTCGTCCAGCGGCTACCCGACCTGGGAGCCTCTCGCAGACCTGCCAGACATGGACAACGAGGGTTGCGTTGAGACTTGCCAGGGTGCGGGCAAGAAGTATGCCGGTACTGCTCTGACGACCTGCTACTGCGCTGATACCCTTGGCGATGCCATCGCTACCTCCAACAGTCGCTGCAACATTCCATGCGCCGGCTGCTACTATGAGACTTGTGGCGGATATCTGAATGGCTCGGCTCGCACACAGACCGGCACCGACAACGGTTTCAACTCCACGAATGCGGATAACACTACATCTGTTCTGCCTCGTGGGAGATTTAGCCGCCGCGCAGCTCCGGCTGATCTTCTCTTTACCATCTACGGCAGAATCGACGCGGACGTCCCACCTCCCCCTCCTGGCATCGGTGGTGACAACGGTACCGATACCGGAGCCGGCATCACCATTACAACTGCCGCAACAGCAACTATCACCACCGCCATCACAGTGACCTACACCACGATCTGTGCAACCAACCCTGCCGAGCTTGTCGTTGTCGAGTATTGCACGACACTGACAATTGAGAGCTGCCCGACCGCCACTGCCACCGCCACACCCACCGGCGGAGCCTCGCAGTCAGGTGGACAGTCGCCCTCAGGAGCGCCATCAGCTTCGGGCGCAGGTCCCATCACTCCTTGGAATGGCGTGGCGGTCGAGACGACCCCGTCCGTTCCCATGACGACATGTGTCGAGACTTGCGCGGCCTGCGGCGAGAACGGCCAGAACACAGTCACCTTGACAATCCCAGCAGCTGTAGCAACGGGAGGACCCGACGTCGTGGTCACCGCCTTGACGTACATCTCTGTTGTACCGCAGATCAGCAACGGGAGTGACAGCGCGACCGGCAACGGCAGCTACGTCCCACCAAACAACGGATCGGCACTGACCTCTGTGCCGGTGCCCGTATCGGTGCCCGTCATGGCTGGCGCCGACGGCTCTACCGGACTCGTGGCTTGGGGTTTCCTGCTGTGTCTTGGCATTTTCGGCGTTGCATTGGTTCTCTAATTTTGATTCGTTGATGATCATCATGATGGGTACGATTTGGATAATAGGGTGATAATGGACCATATGGTAAGTTTTGTTGATTGCATAGCCGAGGGTCGGTAGGACATGCTTTGAAAAATTAAGAAGTTGACTTCAAAACGAAGTTCAACGATTCATTTGTCTGTACCATAGTTTCCAATCGTATTCTTATCAAGCCACTTCGTTGAGAAACTCCATAGGGTGTGGTTTTTGCAGTCGTCTTTGTTATAACCGTGTAGTTGCAGCACCCAAGGAATTTCGGTATCATGTCAAACTTGAAGCCTTTGACCACAAAGGGTTTGTGATGCTTCTGTTGCAATTTTCCGTTTGATGTTGCTTGGTCGCTAGTCGTGCTCATATCTCAACGACAAAAGGACTCTTCTTCGAAAGCCTCCCAGTATTCCTCTCCTGGCAAGCGGCATTGACCAGTAAGCCTTCGTGGCCGGTCGCCCTACCACCCTGCATGATAAAGTGCCAGATGAGGCTCGTAAAACCGTAAAAGATGACTTTGACTGTGTCGATCCAGCGATAGCTCGGGACAAGATCGATTAGAGCCTTTGGGAGTAACGCGATGATCTCAATCGGTAGCTTGGTAATCAGCCATGGCTGCCGGGCACACAATCGTTCATATACACGCTGACAGTCGTCCCAATACACAGGCTGAGTACCGCGGCAGCAATGCACATGCCCGAAAATATGCAGCTTCGGCTGGACCCGCCAAATGTCTCTGAGTAGGCTGGGACATCCTAATCCGAGGTCAAGGTGATGTGCCGGCGGGGTATGCGTGACGAGGATCTCGGTGCCGCGAGGGATCGCATTGTTCCACGCATCACTGCCGACATCATACATGAAGGCATTGTTGCGGTCGGCACCACATCTGGGTAACCTAGACGAGCCCCAGATGGTGATTCTGCGTCCTCCATCGAAGTCGAGGGCTAGAGGCTCCGTATCTTCGCCTGCGACTCCAGAATCGAGAAGCTCGATACCCTTGAGATCCAGATTTGCTTTGTTGTTACGAAACCTCCATGTCTTGTCTAGATGACAGTCGTGGTTCCCACCGATCAAGACTTTGTGCTCATGGCTCAGACTCGACAGCCAGTCCAATTGCTTCTGGATCGCAGTAGCTGTGCCACTATTCGTAAGATCGCCCGCGTGTATGAGCAGGTCGCCATCCGGCACGTTGTTGACGATTCCATCGTGCGTATCCGACAGACAGACGACCCTGATCGGCCTCTTGTTGGGTGGTGGCCGAACGGGGTTGCCTCGTATCCAGGTGACGAGCAAATATACCCAGAGCGCTATTGTTTCCAATGGCGAATTCAAAAGGTGGTCCAAACCCGTAAGACTTTCCCATTCGCTCTCACGGCGCAGGCCGACTTTCTGCAAAAGGCCCATTGCTTCAGTGGTGTGACAACAAAAGGAGTCGGACTTAAGTGATGAGCCTGGTTGAGAAATTGCCAATCAAGGCCACGGAAGAAACATATGGCGTATGCTGCCAACAAAACAAAGTGATAGAGTTCCAGGGATTCCGTTGCATCAAAGCCTGTTTTACGGAATATCAATTTGGTTGTGATACGTGGTGCAAAGTACATTCAAAGGCGGGCGACAGTGAAAATAATAAGGAAGGAACGCTGCTGGCACGGCAGGGAAAGAGCTTAAAGTTGCCCAATCAGACACTCATAAGGGTCAGCGTGCACGTCACAGCGTCTCGACCTCGAGTTGTGGCCTTTCGGTACGGGTTCCTTAGGTATGCATGGAGCCCCCTATCATCAAGTGAATAACAATAGTCAAAAGAGAGTATGTAGCTGAAGTGTGTAGTATAGTACTGTATAATCGTGGTTAATCAAGTGCAGGCCAAGTGACGAATGCTACGTGATGCAGGCCACTCCAGCTGAATGCCTTGCACCTTGCTTTGTTTGCAGATCTACTCCAGGTGTCGGGGCGTGCAGTGTGCACTGCAGCAAAGAAGCTTTCTAAAATGTTTGAGTTAGCGACTCTTTTCCAAGATCTATGGGGCGCTAGAGGAAGATTAGCGTGATCTGCACGGGCCATACAGCAGATGTCATGGATCTTGCTTGGGGGAAGCGGGATGACGTTGATCAACGTTCAGCTTGCCCAGAAAGCTCCCCAAGCTTGAATTTCGTGAAATTCTATGGCTTCATATTGAGCCCCAAGCATCGTCCCTCTTCTCTCCCCCTCCTCTCTCGACACTGGGTTTCTTCTACTCCCTATAGACTCTTCTCTCGCCTTCCTGGTCTTGTCGAAAGGCCAACTCCGCCAGTATGTCGAGCCTTCGAGAGCTTTATGCCGCCGATGGCAACCGGCCCGAGCTGAAGACCAACATGAAGTACGTGAGCAGCGCAGAGCAGCAATCGAAAAGACCCTGTCCACGTGTCGTGTTCTTGTGGCTTACAACTTGCTGTTTAGTGTCGATTTCGTGATCAACTACAAGATTCCTGCCTCTGGTAACCCTAAGCGTTCCTCTATCTCATCCTCGTGCGCGCACAACTAACCCGCTGGCAGAGAGAGTCGAGGCCGAAGCAGGCTTCACACAGCTGGTCGAGGTTCTCACAAAAGCTGGTGTCGCCTCCGAAGTTCGCAGCGGTGTCGATAATAGCTCCGTCCTCATCTTCGTCAAGATTGCCTCCAACGAATACCTCAACTCCAAGATATATAAAGAGCGAGTCCAGGACTGGCTGTACGGTGTCCGCATTACCGCTCCTGAAAAGGACGTCAACAAGTTCTTCGAGAAGGAGCCTGTCAGCGAGGCCGAGCGCCTGCGGGTAGTCTACCTTCTCTTGACTCTGCCCAAGAATGATGGTGGAGCTGGCATTACCCCCAGAAAGGGACAATGGAAGCACGTGGACTCGATTTTCCCACTGCACAACCACGCCTTCAATCGCCAATGGATCAAGCAATGGAGCAGCAAGTCGGCGTTGAAGGAGGAGGACATCAGTGAGATCCGGGACAAGTTTGGCGAGAAGATCGCCTTCTACTTCGCTTTTCTGCAGTCCTACTTTTCTTTCCTGGTCTTTCCTGCCGCCTTTGGGTTCGGTGCATGGCTCATTCTCGGCCAATACTCGTGGTTCTACGCACTGGTCAATTCGCTGTGGTCGGTCGTGTTCTTCGAGTACTGGAAGAAGAAGGAAGTCGATCTGGCGGTGCAGTGGGGTGTCCGTGGTGTATCCCGCATCCAACACCCTCGAACCAGCTACAAGTGGGATCACGAGGCCGTTGATCCCATCACTCGAGAGCCGATCAAGGTCTACCCTGCCCGGAAGCGCCTGCAGACGCAACTTCTTCAAGTCCCCTTCGCACTTGTTTGCCTGTTGATCTTGGGTGCTCTCTACGTGTTTTGCTTCTCGATTGAGATCTTCCTCGGTGAGATCTACAACGGCCCACTCAAGGCCTATCTTGTAAGTTTAAAAGCCTACCGCTTCTTGCAAGCTCTCAACATACTAATATCGCCAGACTTTTTTGCCGACCATTATCTTGACTGCATTCACGCCGACGCTATCTACCATTCTCAGCAATCTGGCGCAGAGGTTGACAGACGCCGAGAATTACCAAACCCATGATGGTAAGTTTTGCCAGTGTACGCAGCATTGTTCTCTTAGGCTGACCATTTCCAAGCCCACGAAGCTGCGCTCATCCAAAAGATCTTCGTGGTCAACTTCATTACGTCCTATATCCCACTCTTCCTAACGACTTTTGTCTACATGCCCTTTGGCAATCTTCTCGTACCATATCTCGATGTTTGGAGGGTGACCGCCGAGACGCTCTCAGCTAGCGAGAAGATCACGACCCAGGGATTCCATATCAACCCAGATCGACTGAAGAAGCAAGTCATTTACTTCACCGTCACGGCCCAAATTGTCAATTTCGCGATGGAAACATTGACGCCTTACATCAAGCGCAAGGTGTTCAAAAAGGTAAAGGAGGTACAGACTGAGATCACGGCGAAGAACGGCAAGTCCGTGTACAACCCTCATGATGTGCCCGAAGAGGCTGCATTCCTGGCGCGTGTTCGCAACGAGGCCGAGCTCGACATCTACGACGTCTCAGGGGACTACAGAGAAATGGTGGTCCAATTCGGTAAGCTCACACGATCTCCTTTCTCCGACCATGACTAAACTCTACCAGGTTATCTGTCCTTGTTTTCCGCTGTCTGGCCCTTGACACCCGTGTCATTCTTGATCAACAACTGGGTGGAGCTTCGTGGTGATGCCATGAAGATTGCCGTCAGCAGCCAACGACCTATTCCTTGGAGAGCTGACTCTATTGGACCTTGGCTTACGGCTCTGGGCTTCTTGTCATGGTTTGGAAGTATCATCAGTTCTTCTGTTGTGTACATGTTTGCCAGCGGCCCCGAGGGGCCGGGCGGCGAGCCTTCCAACATTTCTGGTTGGGCACTCCTTCTAAGCGTCCTCCTCGCCGAACATTTCTATCTGGCCGTACAGTACCTCGTGCGCCATGTGCTCAACCAATTCGACAGTCCCGGCCTCCAGAAGGAGAGAGCCGAGCGATTCTCTATGAGAAAACAGATGCTCGAGGAGACACTCGGTCATGACATTTACTTGGAGAAACCGCTCCCTGATGTGCCGACTGGCGAGAAGATTACGAGAGCCGCTCTGGAGGAAGAGGCAAGGATAGCATCTACCCGGGGACATGGAACTCCCGAGGACGCGTAAGTGAACTTCTGTGAAATATTTGATGAAGCATCCCCTAACCGACTCTTAGCTTCTGGCAACGCCAGCAAGGCATGGACGAGACGATCTCAGTTGGTCGCAAGCTCATCTCGAGCATGGTATCGGCAAACCAAACGGCTAAGGCTTAGGTGTCTGCATTGCATTTGCCGTGGCGTGGGCTGGAAGAAATCTTGGTTGGGGCGGTGGCATCCGCAATGGTTGATGTTGCGCCGGTTTGACGATTGACGATAATGAGTGGAACAAAAAAGTGGCGAGCATGACAGCATTTGTCTTAGTCAGATATCAATAATCGAGTCCCTGTATCCTTCTCAACTATCCATGGCCATTTCCAGTGCTGCAAATGCATTGGTCGACTTTGCTAATTTTGTCGGCGCCTTGCGTTTATCGATCTTGGAAGACGGCTGGCGTATCTTTTTCTTGCCGGCAGATGGGTCCTTAAGTTTCATCGGGTGGACTCGAAGGACACGCGAAATGTCATCCAGTCCATTCCCGTTTGCAAATTCGCGCAGGTCATCGCGCAGGCTGAGGACGCCGGGCCACTCGGTTATGGGAGGCAAGGTCTCGAGCTGTAGCAGCAGTTTCTTTTGCGAGTCGGTCATCTGCTCCGGCGTCAGACTGGCCCTGACGCCGAGCACTTGCTTGAGAAATCTGAGTGAATAAAAGGAGGCTTGGATCACGGCGCTGAGATGGATATTCTCCCACGAGTACTCCCTGGGTTGCGTGTTGTAAACGGCTTGTGTCGCACACTTGATGGTGAGAGACGACTTGATGCCCGACTCCCTGGCGAGCTGGATCTCCTGATAGAGGGCAAAGGTGAACCACTTGGCACATGGCACCTTGGACGGCCCCGCGGGCTCCAGGAAGCTCAGCGTCGAGATGAGCGACTCGCACCACGCGTCGGCGGTGCTGGCATCGGGGATTTCCACCTCGCGGCCGCCGTTGACCGAGAATAGGGTGCGGTACTCGATGACGATCTCGCGCTGCGCTTGGTCGAGCCCCTGGGCAAGGCGGTACGCCAGCTGTCGCGTGACCTGGCTGTGCTCCCAGCAGCTCTTCTGCGAAGGGTCCTCGATCATGACGGGCAGGAAGATGGAAAGCTGCTCGGATCCCCGCGGAGCTCGTTGAGTTGACTTGGCAGTCGACTCGGAAGCGCGTCTCTGCCCTGACACTTTGAGGTCGAGGGATTGTATGACGAATTCTGAGATGCGCGGGTCCAGCCCGGATAGTAGACCCAGAACGGGGTGGGCGTCGGGCACGTACTCGACGAGGCGGTGCTCGTCGAGGAATGCCTCCCAGGCCGGCTTGTCAGCTGCCGCAGTGTCGGGCCCATCTTTATGAACGCGCCCTTGAGCCTCGAGGAGACTGCCGCCGCGCTGCTGCCATTCAAATACCAACCTAAGCAGACCGCCGTGGTCACTGATGGCAAGGTATCGCTCTACAAGCGCGGAACTGTGTTTAGTTGCAACATAGTAATCGTTCGCAGAAGCGGAGTCGAGGATGCCGTCCCCTGGCTTTACAGGCGAGCCGAAGAGATCCCAAAAGAAGACGACAGCTCCGGAAACGCCAAGGTCTTGGAGCAGGAGATCGGAATCGGCCGTCAGCAGCAAGCCTCCGTTTTGGTAGACATCCTGAGCACAGTAGGCGTCGGCCTCGCCCGGCACCACCTCGACGGCGTCCGCCCAGTGGGATTGCCGCAGACTCTCGATGACCGCGGGAACCATGAAAGGGTGCTTTGGGAGACTGTCCGCGTACGCTTTGGCGCTTACCGAGGACTTCATACTCAGTGGCCGGCCGGACTCTGACCCTGCGCCCGAGTCTGGGCTGAAGCCTGCAAACTGAAAACCCTCACCGGCAAGCTGAAATGTGGGCATCGGTAGTCCGACGCCTTTACGGAACTCTTTGACCAGCTCTTGCACAGTCTGAGTCTGATTCATGAGTCGCGCCTTTCTCGTCTCCCACTTGAAAGGCGGCAAGTAGCCATCAAAGTAGATCTTGTTCCTTTTCATCACTTGTGAGCATCGATGCGGAGCTTGGAAAAGCCTTCCGTCCGGGGGAGGACTACTTACACGTGGACATCGTGGTTGCGCAGGTCATCCAGCCAGTCAATGACGACCCGGGCAAGCTTTGCGTGTGACACCTGTCCCAGCAAGGCGCCCGCAGCCTGCTGCCGCATCATCAACGCCTCCCATAGCCGGAAGACCAGAGCTGGCCCGTCGATGACGAGCCTCTTGCGTCGAAGAGGGACGCAAGACTGGCCCACTGGAAGCCTGGCCAAGGCCCCCACGAGACCCTTGATGCCCATTCTGGTCTGTCCCGGGGTTCGAGAGACCCCAAGGTTATGGGCGTTTGGAAATGCGCAACGTTGGCAGATGACCTTGATCACCTCATCTCGACCGCGTCGTCCCTTGCCTGAGGTCTAGTTCCTCAGAGTCCAGAGCTTGGCAAGGATAAAAAGCAGCCCGAGTCTTTACGCGTTGACGCGCAAGCCCTGATTTTTTCAATTGCACTCGGGGGAACGCGACTGATTGGTCACGTGGTTCTCGTATGATAATCTACTCGTCGCTATCTGACTGTGACTGTCGATGAGTATGTAGAATAATACAGTAAGTAAAGCGTGAGTTGGGAATCGTTACTGCCAATAAGCTGCAAGTCTTTCATAAGAGCGTACCAAGTTGTGCAAGGGGTTCAATTAAACAATGCTATAAGGTGCGATTAACACCTGGTGAGGGGTACGGATACAAATAAGAGCTTTTTTCGCAGCACCCAGAGAATGTTCAATCTCTCTTCAGCATCAATATGCTCACACTGCCGTTTACTTGGAACTCGTCATCTTGAGTTTTTCTGCCAACGATTTGCAAAACGCACCAATCCCAAACCGAAAACTGTGGGCGGCCTTTTTAGCTCGGTCTTCAGCTGTCAGGTCCACATTTGACCTGAAAGCTTTCCTCTCTTCCCCCCACATGGAAAGTTTTCTTACACTTTCACTCCCACCTCTATTTTTTCTTCCTCTCCCTCTCCTTCTGACACAATGAGAAACACTCTGGTCTTCTCGGGCTCGTCCTGCCCGCCTCTCACTGGCAAAATATGTGAGAACCTGGGCATGGCTCCGGCTGAGGCCGAGCTGACACAATTCTCAAATGTGTGTGTGCCCATGCTTTCCTTCCTTCTCCCGAGAGATTGGCCCATTGGGTAGCTATCCAAACGGCTACCTCTACTTCCAACCACCTCAGCACTTGTCGCCAGCAGGTGGCTTGCTGCTTGGACAAGCTTAACTGACCACTTCTTCAGGGAGAGACGAGCGTCCGCATTCTGACCAGTGTCCGAGAGAAGGATGTCTTCGTGGTGCAGTCCGGTAGTCCCAAGATCAACGACACCATCATGGAGCTTCTGATCATGATCTCAGCCTGCAAGGGTGGCTCCGCAAACAAGATCACTGGTAAGCTCTCTCCACGCCGGGAGGACAGCCTCCATCGCGATGCGCAGAACAATTGCTGATCGACTCGTGTCAATAGCTGTCTTGCCCTACTTTCCTTACAACAGACAGTCCAAGAAGAAGTCCCACCGCGGCGCCATTACGGCTCGTATGCTAGCCAACCTGATGCACGTCGCTGGAGTTAAGCATGTCATCACGGTTGATCTCCACGCTTCCCAGATGCAGGGCTTCTTCAAGTGCCCGGTCGACAATCTCCACGCCGAGCCACTGATTGCCAGATGGGTGCGACAGAACATTGCCGACTGGAAAGAGGCCGTGGTAGTTTCCAAGAATGCTGGTGGAACGAAGCGCGTCACGTCTCTGGCTGACGCTTTGAAGCTCAACTTTGGCATTGTGACTACCGACCGCAAGCGCGCTCCCGGCAACTTGACCGCCAGTCTGATCATGAACCAGTTGGATGGCCTTCCCACTGTGATCAACGGAAATCGCCAGACACAAGCTACTCCCGACGAACTCTTGCCGCCTGTCTCCGAAGAGCCCCCTAGCTCCCGAAGGTCCTCACGTACCGTCACGGATTCCCAGGGCTCTCCACATCGTGCCAATGGCAGGGCTAATGGCCGGCCGCGCACACCAGTTGGCAGACGATCATCTACTCATTCCTCCACTATTGATGAGCAGAATGAGGAAGACGAGACCGAAACCCCAGCCTACACTGACGAGCGTGCCCAAGTAGTCACTCAGGGACGCCTTGTCCAGGGTCACATTGTCCCAGACGACTACCCTTCTGCGTCTGCATCAGAGGCTGGCGGAGATGGTAGCGTCGCGGGCACCGAGGGCGAAGACCACATGACCATGTCGCATGCTTCCTCTTTCTTTGCTCCAGAGGAGCATGCTCTTGGTGGTTCTGGCGACGCTGAACCCTCTTCTGACGAGGAAGATGAGAAGCTGCAAGATCCCAAGCTCGAGCACATGATCACCCTCGTCGGAGATGTCAAGAACCGCCCCGTCCTAATTGTTGACGACATGATCGATAAGGCTGGATCCTGGATCGCTGCCGCCGAAACCGTGGTAAAGAGAGGTCACGCCAAGAAGGTCTACTGCATTGCTACTCACGGCGTCTTCGGAGGTGACTCTCTGGAGCAGCTCCAGGCATGCGAATGCATTGATCGGATCATTGTCACCAACAGCTTCCCCATCAGCGACCGTAGGAGCAGAAACGCGAGTAAGTTGGTCATTTTGGATTTGTCCTTCCTGCTCTCGGAAGCCATTAGGAGAAATCACTACGGCGAGTCGATTTCACCATTGTTTGCACACATCGCCGAAGGTTGAACTCGCAAAGCTTGTTTTACCAAGATACGTGTAACATAATGTTTTTACGATAATCATGAAGGGCTAGTCAGTGCGACTTTGCATGGCGTTAAGGGAGGCAAACCAGATCCAAGGCCCCGGCAAGACCCATTGGGTCTGCCACAGAGGGGACTCGATCTGATGAACAAATTCAGATTACAACGTTCAGCTTCTTTGAGGTATGTCTCGCCATTATGCAGCACAAGTGATTGGCTCCTGCAACCATATATGCACACATGCAAACATGCACACCTACCCCAGCGGTGCTACCCTCGTGGTAGCCTGGGCTCAAATCCCTCTAGGATGAGCTCTGAACGGAACGTTGGCAGATCAAGAAATTCGTTCTTAGAAGGCCCATCATTTAGATCTTTTCAAGATCGCGTTTGTTTACAGACGGTAGATGATGGGCAAGAGAAATTTTCGAACATCTCATTACTGTGAACAAGTCTTTCGACTTGGTGCGTCAAATGAATCAATGCTTGTCTATGATGACATCCGTAGTGCGTTAGTTGCACAGTCAATACACAATGCTCTCTACCACCATGTCCAGTTTTGCTTTAACAATGTTTTGTGATGTCCCGACTTGTTCTTAGAAGAAGTGAGTGTGCGCGAAACAGAATTGTTCCGACGTCTACACTCAAACGACACTTCTCCAAAAAAAAGTTAAAAAAAAAAAAAAAAAAAAAAAGTTTGCTAAATGTTCTCGCCGTCTAGGCTTGAGAATGAACCTTTCAGGTTTATTCAGCTATCACCCTGCCCCTTTCTTTTGTAGCTCTTCAGGATCAACTCAGACTTCTATCTAAGCTCCTTGTTGACAATTTCTCCCTCCACACGTTCGCTCTTGTATTAAAGGCCAGGCAGTGGTTACAAGTATACGAAGCACATTCACAAGCAGCAGAGAGATGGACAATTAAAAAAGTTGAATGAAGAATTTGGATATCATTTATACTCATACTCATGAACACATACTCATGCCAAAAAAGGAGGGGGATATCTAGCCATGAAACCGCATACAAGACGTTGAAGGGGGGATGATACCCCAAACCAGGACCAATTCCGAGCCACCTCTCGTCATATCTAGTAACATTTCCTTGTTTATGTTTATTATTATTTCCTTTCCCATGCAATGTAGATTCTTTCTCGGTCTTCTTAAGCAATGTGCTGGGTGGCGTTCTTGCCGGCGTAGCTGTCGTCGCGGGACGGGTCGCCAATGGTGCCGTGCTCGTCCGTGTAGCCAATGCGGGTCTCGCGGAAGCCGTCGAGCTCGCGCTTCCAGGGGTTGATGTTGAGGAAGATGGGGTAGGCAAAGGCGATGAGGAAGCCGATGAGGGGCACGGCCATGGCGATGTGGTAGCCCTTGTGGTCGGCGAGCAGGCCGGTCAGCGAGGGGAAGAGGGCGCCACCGGAGACGGCGGCGACGATCCAGGAGGAACCACGCTTGGTGTGGCGACCGAGACCGCGGATCGAGAGGGTGAAGATGGTCGGGAAGATACACGACTCGAAGAAGAGGACCAGGGACAGCATGGCGACACCGCCCTCGCCCTTGATGCCCATTGCCAGGGCGATGAAGATCATGATGGCAGTCATGAAGACCATGAGAATCTTGCGGGGCTTGAAGTACATCATGAGACCGGCGGCAGCGAAACGACCGATGGCGAAGAGGGCCTGGGCGATGGCGTAGCGGTCAGAGGCGGCAGCGTGGTCAATTCCGGCGCTCTCGGCGGCGTAGCTGATGAAGTTGGCGGCGACACCGACCTGGGCACCGACGTAGCAGAACTGGGCGGCGACACCAAAGAAGAGGCGGTACTGCTTCTTGAGGGGCTTGTCCTGGAAACCGGTCAGAGCCGTGGTCTGCTCGGCCTGCAGCTCCATGTCGGCGTCGGTGACCTCGGGGATCTTGGAGAAGAAGAAGACGACGGAGAGCAGGAAGACAAAGGCGGCAATGCCGAGGTAAGTCCACTGAACCTTGGACAGGTCATCCTCGGTGGTGTTGGCGAAGAAGACACGGCTGGCGAGCAGAGGGGCAACGACGGAGCCGATGGCCTGGAAAGACTGAGACAGCTCGAGACGGAACTCGGAGAGTCTGGGAGGACCACAGGTGGCGATGAAGGGGTTGGCGCTGGTCTCGAGGGTCGACAGACCGGAGCCGACGATGAACAGGGAGCCACAGAAGCCGGGGAAGGAGCGGTAGACGGCCGAGGGCCAGAACATGAGGGCGCCGACTCCGTAGATGCACAGGCCAATGATGAAGGTCCAGCGGTAGCCGAGCTTGCGCACAAACCAACCGGAGTAAGTGAGAGGACCGATGAAGTAGGCGCCGAAGTAGGCACCCTGGAGACCTCCGGCCTTGGCGGCCGTGATATCGAGGGCAGTCTGGAACTTGGCGTTCAACACGTCAAGGAGACCGTACTGCAAAGTGTCGTGTCAGTGTCAAATCTTTAAAGCTCAGATTGAAAAGACATCAATGTACTTACAGCAAATCCCCAGAGGAAGAACAGGATAGTGACCAAGGTGATGGGCCAGATGGATTGGCGAACAGTCAGCGCCGAGGCACCAGTGAGACCGCCGTTGGAGACATTCTTGCGGTGCTCCTCGTTCATGGCCTCCGCGTTGGAGGGCGCGTGCTTCTCGTTGATCTCGGCGACATCTTGCGTCTTGCCGATCATGTTGACTTGGTGTGTTGGTATTTGACCAACGACAACTGTATATCTGGATGGAGGGACTCTCTAGGGAAAAGTGATGAACTTGATGCCGGAAAAGAGAGAGCAACCCAGACCAGAGAAGGCTGTCGAGAGTGAGGATGATTCTGGAGAATGAAAATACCCGACTTGGAGGAGGGCAAGGGCTTCCTTTTATCCTCCTGTTCATGCCACGATACTCCACGATTCTCCATACATACCCCCAGTCTCAGGGGACCACAACTTCCGGCCTTGTCTTCATTACGACGAGGAAAAACGCGGGGCCCCTGGTCGCTGTGGATACATACATGATACCACTACCATAGACTGACTGGCCACTCTTTGACAGGTCGGCAGCAGTCTAGACGGGGTTCTGGACTGTAGGTGCTAAGGAGCCTTCACCTCGTCCCCAGCTGGGGTTAGCACGAGGTGTAGACTGTCCAGTGCCAGAGAGGATGGGGATAGCGCATCGAGTATAGCTAGCTTTCCGCCCGCTCCCCATTACCACTCAGCTGGTTTCGATAGCCCGGGGCGGAAGGGCCGAATGCAGGTGCGCCCATGGGGATCTCTGATTCCTGATCTATCCTCTGCGAGGCAGTCCTTGCCTAAGCTCCCGTCGTGGGAGCCAATCAGAAAGGGCGCTGTATCGAGTAAAGGCCCCTTAGCTTTTGAGCGGACGGCAGTTGAGTATGATCTGGCATGTCTGGAAGGGGGACTGGGCTTTGGTGCCATGCCGACGCTACGCTGGGAAGAGATAAGCTGCAGACAGCCTCTCAACCCCCGTGCTGTAAGTAGGTAGTCTGGGCGGCCTAGGGTATTCGAGCGATCAAAGTGGCGGGACCGAAACGTTGAGCTCAAAGCGGATATGACTCGTATGCCCTCGTCTAGGCAGACCTTGGCTGGTGTTCCCGTATGCAAATGCAAGCGACCGCCATCCATCAGACATATGGGCCAACGGATAGGCATCTAGCACGAGCAGATAGATACAAGCTGCAACAGGGACAGCAAGCTGATCAGATCATCGTGATAATCCGAGGGTGCGCGATACCCGTCTGTATGAGTAAACTAGCTCATAGGGTAGCACGTGTTCTACCCAGCATGGAGAGCAACTATTAGCGCAGTCAGAGCTCCAGATGTGCTGACAAAAAAAGTGGTGAACATGGTTCTGAACAGGAGCTTCCCCCAGACTGAAAATTATTAGTGCAGACACGCAAAACAAAAAAAAGCTGGAGTAGTCTGGAGAACTAGTCTGGAGTCGAGGAGCACATCTCGGCGCTTTTGCGGGTCCCAAACCTTATCACGGGGTACAGGCGCAGACTGGGCGGCCAGGGACTCGAAACCGTGGCATGTTTTTTTCTTTCTCGTCGCTGAGCTAATCTATTAAAGAGTCGCCGTAGCCTGGCCTGGCGAGCTTGCGAGCCTGGGTGGGCTTGGGCTTGAAATCCTCGGTAGAGCCTCGCTTGGGCTGTCGAGGAGAGGCATGGCATGCATGGGCGGCTCTCGCCAAGCAGAATCGTTCGAGAAGCCTGTCGTTTTTCTCGGTCAGCTCTAACCTTAACTGACGTGCCGCCCGAGAAAATGCAGCGGATAATCCGCGTCATCCTCACTTGTTGCATACGGAACTAGACAGTATGTAGCCGTCGTGACTGACCATGGACAAAATCTCTTCGACTGGGCGCGATCTTGGCGCGCAGACTCCGATTCGCGCAGTTGGCTCGAGATCTCTAGGGCTAAGAAGCATCCATCAGAGGCTGAATCGGAAATATTTCATACTACTATCACTAACCAACAAGCATGAAGGAATAGTATAGTATATCATGTCACGACCACGAAACTGGCAAAGCTCGGGCATCTTAGTCAAGTTGGCGCATTCCCTCAACAGTTTTAGGAAGTATTGACACGACCGATGCCAGAGCTAGAAGGCAACTTACCAGACTGCTGGGCTCCCTTTCGACTCTTGTTTGGCCTAGCCTAACCCGTACTAAGTGGCTAGGTTAGCAGAGTCTCGTGGTTGGGCTGCGGGCAATGGTAATGGTCGAGACTCGAGACCAAAACGAGAATGACGGCGAATGCGGACGTCAATCGCCCTCTTAGCAGATGGCCTAGCATCTAGTGAGTCTGATGGACTATGGTAGGCATAATCGAGGAGGCAAAGGAGGGAGGCCAAAGTCGCAAAACGTCCGTGGGTTTTATTCTGCTGATCTCCCGAGCCTTTCACGCTATCTCGACCTGGAGAGAGAGGCAAAAAACAGGGTCGCTCCAGGAAAACCCCATGGAGAAGTCGTGTGGGACGCTCGACGTTGGAAGGATTTTTGTGGTCCGATGCGGAGATGAGAGTATCCACCAAAGTCGGCCATGATCCAGATTCTCTCCATACCTGAGACGACTGCTTTTGTTGCTCATGGATTTTAGTCATCTGTCCTCCTCACATGACTTCCGAGGAGGTTGATGCCACTTCAATTGTCGACGACGTCGTCGTCTTCTCCTCGAGATCTAACACGAATCAGGCTTGATCCGTCGCCCATGTTCCCGTCGCCCGAGACGGGGGTCTCCTGCGAGCAAAAGCCACGCCCGGCTGCCGAAAGCTTGGGGTGTGCAACGACTGTCGTGACTGCCGACTGAAATCGGTTTCCTTTCCTGCAGCCCGTCGGTTGTGGCTGACAAGTTTTTTGTTTTTTCCTTCGCTGCCATCTATCTCCGATCATCATGACCAAGGGGCGCCCCAAGCTCGCCAAGCTCCTTGGGTGTGACACTATAGGGCCCAGGCGCAAATCCGTTCGGCCAAGATGGTCGAGCTAGGTTAGCTAATCCCTCAGGCTCACTGATGTCTCTGTCGTTTTTCTGCTCCGTCTCATCATTAGAGCGCGGATCTTTTCCATGATGCTAGGTTAGGCTATGGCGCGTCGCGCGTCCTGAAACTTTCAAGATCCAATTTACCTAGGTAGATATACTCGAGAAATCGTTGAGCAGATGGAGAAGAAGCAGCAGCGCTGTCGGCTAATCTGAGTCTTGCATTCCATGACTCGATCATGGACAAGCAATTTTCAAGACTCAATGCTAGGAGGCTGATCGGAGATGAGCAAGATAGTCGTGATGTGATTTGAACGTTTTCTTCGTTCTTGCGATTCACTTGACTCGAGTCGAATTGCGCGCAATCTGAGAATCACGATCCGAAGAGGACGCGTCTGCTTCTCCGGTAGCAAGAATGGCGCGTTTGAACAAGGACGGAAAGTCGACATGATTTTGGACTGCTTCGTGAAGGAAGAAGTGATAGATTTGTTGAATAGTCATGGGGGAATGTTGTAAGCTACCGACAGAGAACAGGCACTTCTCCAAGCTCAACATCGCTCCTTCCCCCTTACACTGTCGCTCCTTCCACCAAGTCCCCGTCACATCGAAGATTCATCATGCCATTTTCATATTTTGTATTATATCCTACCTATGGCTCTGCCTTCCTACTCATCGAAATCGTAACCGCTAAAGCAACAAGAAGAAGCCCGATCGCTACGCCCCTCTGACCTCGTCCCGAAACACCAGCCTCTTCATGATCCCGACCACGGCCTCGAAGCTCGACGACGTCACCGCCCACTTCTCGAGCTTGCCGAAGACCGTCTTCTGCAGGGCCCGCACGTTGGGCGGCACGAACCGCTGCAGCGGCGGGCAGCCCTCGGCCAGGAGCAGCACGAGCAGGCAGGCGAGGCAGTCCTGCGCGGCGGACCACAGGCCCGGCGACCGCCGGTCCAGCGTCTCCGCCGTGTTGTACAGGTAGGTCAGGCACGACTCGATGCAGACCTCGCACTTTTCCACGACGATGGGCGGCAGCGAGCCGTCCGCGGCCGGTGGCGAGTGCGGTGCCGCAGCTGCTGTTGCGCGGCCCGGCGACGTCTGCGCCGAGGTCATCGAGGTCGCTCGGGACTGGTGCGCCACGGCGTATAGCACAAACGGGCGGTGGATGATGTGTCGGGCGGCGTAATAACGAATGCGCAAGATAGAGCCCCGCTGGTTCGGGATCACCTCGACACCGCGTGGAGGGCGGATCAAGTCGGGAATCGAAACATACCACTCCTCTAGCTGACGATTCAGCTCTGAGCTGAGCGAGAGGAGTTTCTGCAAACTCAGACCTTGCCGGCCAAAGATTGGATCGATCAAGCCAGTAAAGGCAGTATCCGTGTCGGGATTGTATAGAGAGCTGTGGACGCGATTAAGGAGTCTGCGGATCGCAATCTCTGCGAACAAGTGAATCGTCTCTTCGTGATCGCTCGGATCAATACTGTGCGGCAGTGGCATCTTGTCACCAAGCGGCTCTATACCGCTGCGAAGAACATCTAGATCTTGTGCTTTGTTGCTAGAAATCCCGTGTCAGAACCATTAACCTTGTTGAAAGCAGTATTTCTGGACTTACCAATCTTCCTGAAAGCATTGCCAAAAGACGCGAAGTTCTGCCTCGTGGTATTCTCCGTCGTAATCGTCGCCATTGCGGCTAAGTCTTTTGGTCAGCTCGTCGCATGGCATAAACATACGCACTGATCACTTACAGTTCTATCGTTTGTAAAAATCTCTGAGAGGCCAGATACACCATTCTCCAACTGTGCAGCGGCCTGCCCAGGTACGAAAAGTACGAACCAGCGAGCAAAAGCCCCTGGCATACGACCAGATCGGGTCTGAAGTTCCATGTATACTCGTGCAAGATTAACGCAAGTGCTGGCCGGAAGAAACCGAGTCCCAAGGACCCCTCGCTCGCCTCGGGGGTCGAAGCGATCGGTGTCGCTATAGCTCCCAGGGCGTATACGAGGAGACAGATGGCCGCTTCGCCGTCAGCCATCGGCTCGTTCTTCAGGAGTTTGGACTGCAACAGCTGAAAAGTGCTCGGGCTCAGCAGTGGTTGGCGCGAGTGCACGTTCTGGAAATAGTTCTCGGACAATTTAGACAAGACCGTCTCTCGTAGAGGGGGCCACGCACTCCGGTCGGTCTGAGCAGATCTGAGCGATACCGGCAGGGGCTGATTCTCTTCGAGTCTATAAAAGTAGTCCCTGGGGAAGTCGCCAAGCTGGTCCCGCAACTGGGGCACGGCCAAGATCGTAGTCGTCAGGCTGGTATGTCCTTTGGGTATGAGGAAGGTGGGCGTCTCGGTCGCCTCTGGCTGAAGGAAAGGCATCTCATTATACTCGGAAGACTTGGAAAAGACTGGGGATGACGACTGCGTGTAGTCAAACGGCACCGCAGACGAGCTGGTCGGCGTCGAGCTGCTCGTCATCTGTCGCAGCTGCTGGCCTTGCTGTTCGAGAAGTGCCTCGATCCTGGCCAGGCGATCGGCCACGGCCGCTGGACTTGCATCCTCAATACTGTTTATTCTGCTTAGCTCATGGCGCTCTATAGATATCAAGGCGTGGTTACCAACCGATCATATGGCAGTTCCTTGTAGACACAGTCGGCATTTGAGTCTTTACAAGTAGAACAAGGCTTCTGGCCGTCACAGCGTCTTTTTCTATGCCTGCAGAAGTCACAGGCCAGAAGAGCTCCTTCATAATAATGTCAGCTCTGTTTGACTCGAGTGTTTGTAAGGCATGGTATGTCCTTACGTTTTCTCGTATAGTTCATATTATTATCGGTGATAATAGTAATCCCCGGTCTCTTGTGGGCGTTATGCTTGCTCCCTGGAGGAACTCTGTGCTCCGATATGTTCGTCTTTGTAACTTTTCCTCTGTATGTGGTCAGCAGGGGATCGACTTGGGAGTTATAACTTTGAGTCAGGTAACGAATATCGCCACGAGTTGGGTGCCCGAGAAGATTTATAATAGCAAAGACGCTTTGGGGCGTGAACCGTCATTGGAGGGGCAAGTCATCGTTGTTACAGGCTGCTGTGGCTGCTGCTCCATTGCATCACGACAGTACTATACTTGCACTGGATGGCAAAGCCACAGCGATGACATGGAACATGACAGTGCCGTGCCAAATTTGGTCGACTGATGACTCCTGGCATGGGAAGGAAGGTGAGAAAAGTGCGCGTACCTTGAGCTCTTACAACCACCAATCATCTTACATGTCCAGGGGAGTGTAGCGTCTGCCGTAGAATTCCATGGTCAGGCGTCGACGTGGTATACGACTTGTTCGTAATATGCAGTAATACGCAGTTGCGGAATTCCTTATTCCTGGTGATCGCCTAAGTCTGGCTTCAATACGTGTATCCCAAAGAGTAAAGTACTGCAAGGTGGACCGCGGTGGATGTGCCGGATGCCTTTACTATAGGCGTGATGTAAGTGGAAGGGTCCAAGACAGATGCTCCACAGGATCGACGATATATTTACAGGGGAAGATGAAGACAATATGAAGGGTCTGTAGAAGTATTCTGCGACGACGAACCGGCATGGACTTCCATGTGTAGTTAGTCGAATGCATTATCTAAGCTTCGATCATAGAAGATCGAAATGGATCGTCACTAGTACCACCAGAGTGTTGTCCATTGTCAGCCGTGTAGGGTTCATGTCATGGATTGGTAAACGGAAGCCAACCGGAGCCGCAGCGGACAGGCCATTGATGCCTGGTTGGCTGGTTGGTTGGATCATCAAGGCTTGGGGGAGGCTCAAGGTGTATGCGGGTGCTAAGCCAGGGCCCCAGGGGCATGAAAGTCTGACATTGGCAGCAGGCTCGCGGGTGCCTTGGGAGCCGGCGGCGCCTACCTAATTCCCATCGGAACGGGGGATCGCGTGAATCGCCTTTAACGATAGCTCTAGCTGCGTATGTTAGTTAGGGGTCTAGGTCATGAATGCGAGGCAGGTGAATAAACTCCCAACGGTCGCAACGTTTAGGACTCTCACCATGGGAGAGCTTTCCTCCCCATGATACAAAGTAGGGACAACTTGAATTATTAGTGCCGGCAGAGGACTGGTGCTGTCCCTTTGCTTTGCCCTGTAAGCATTACCTGTCGCGTTGGTAATGTAGGGACGGATGTGTCTCGTGCTAACTAGAAGACGCCTAGACATGTCAGTATAGTTCTCTTCGGGGGCAAGCTAGAGCTATCTGCAGTCTAGCCCCCATGATAAACCATTCGTCATACGAGGTACATGGCAAACTGATCAGGTCATCATGCATTTGTGTATGGTCAAGCAAATGCCATTTGATTTCTTTCACTCGCCGGTGTCGCGTCGTGCCTTGTACACAGATACATGGTTTTCGTCAAGACCACGAGCGTGTCGTCTAGTACATAAGCAAGTAGCCCAGCAGGCATCATCACGGCCAGGCCGATGCATCTGACTTGATGGGCTCTGTGTACGGGGTTTGGTCAGAGTGAAAGAGCGGTGCGGGATACCGGATTTCGCGCTTTACGGAGCGGGTCGCTTGGAAAAGAAGGGCACGAACACGTCGCGATGGTGGCTTTTGCCAGTACGGAGAGCTGTGCCCGGGATCTGACGGTCGTTAAGTGTGTGTGTGTGTGACTTGCCAGGCTTCAGGCTTTTGGTCGACCTGCATCTAGTGCTCCGTAGCTCATATCTCTGTTCAGTGGGGCTGCCGAGGTGACGGCTGACGGTTGTCGGATCTCAAGCAGTAAAAGAGAGCTATGATGTGGTTTCTCTCCATAAACGTTACGGCAACCCAGGCGAAAAGATGCGCCCATAAGTGCCGCCGGGGCCTGGGCAGGGTCGTTGTCCTTGGGGGCTAGCTTCGCGACGCCTCGCGCTTATAGCTGAGCATATTTCTAAGTTGGGGTGGCGTATTTTCAGCACTTGATGGGGGGCTGCTACGAAAAGACGCCGGGACGGAAACGGGCAAAACTCACCTGCAAGTGTCGCGATTCGGCTCTTTCTCCCTGAGATCAAACCTGATGCATTTCGACCTCTACTGCAGGAGCTACTCATGCCAATTTCAGCAAAGGCATACCTATCCGATCCCTTGATTGCCTTTATCACGACACGACTTGTCGATTCAATCAGTTGCATGATAGGGGAGCTACGTTCCTCTAAGTTACACCTGCCTCGGTTGAGTCCTTGCGATTACTGAACTGGACCGTGAACCGATAGGGCTGTTAGTGCAGTCAACGGCAGCGACGATGACAGCACGGTCCCACTTCTATCCGATGTCACTCTTGCCTTAATGCCAGCGAAATACTACATGAGATTATTCTGGCCTTGAAGACGGGAGACTTCATTTCTACAAAGAATGTGGAGACTATCCATAGTTGACAAATCAGCCTGTGGTTACATTGAGTTACGTCGCATGTCAGTAGTCATAGAAGTCATGCGTCACAGCAAAAACATTCTTCAGACATCCCGTTTGGAGTATCTACTTTCGTGATATGCATGATAGTACTACACGAATGTCGTATAAGTCGAGCAGGCCAGCTATATCTGACCTCGCAGCCTTGTGGAAATCAGTCATGACTCTCTCCGGGCTTCAACGGACTTGGGCCTTATCTGCAAGCTGCCATTGTGATATCCCATTAGCTACTTCCCGTGTCCAAAAGTCTGGACTACAACCGATGAACTCATAAGGCGACTATATTAATAGAGTTTGATCTAGGATGGATGCAATTCCGCCCTGTCGAGGCGCCCGAGCTTACCCAGTCCCTGGTATGCATTGTCTACTATAAACCCCGATAGGGCCGGCTCAAACCGGTTGGTGGCGAGCCTACCGATATATCCGAACCGCGATGGTGGACAAGCAATAGTTGTATTTCACCACGAAATGAGAAAGATCGCTCAAGTCAGATGTCATTTCTGCGGCAGTGAATCAGGGATAAACTATGTGATCTCAGGCATTCGTACGGCCTTGGTTGGAGATGGCTCAAGGAGAGTACCTTTTTCTCTCTCTTTTTCCTTTCCCTTTGGGGATAGGACACGCCCTTGCGCCAATCTAGACATGCCTCTCTGTTTCGCGCTTGGCACTTTCAGACGCAACAATATTCAAATAATGACTCACGCGACTACCGCAAGTATTATCTTCTTCATGCCATCTGCTGCACAAACAAGGCAGCAATGTGACCCTCTGATTATTATGGTTCGTATTGGCTGGCAGAAATTCAAATAAATTCGGGGACGGCATCTTGAGGTTCCTCTTGATTACAAAACGCGGTTGAATTGTCCCCGGGCTTGTGGTCGCAGAATATTGGTGATATGAAGAACCGCCGACTTATAGGTGTCGGATACTCCTGCCCGAAGCGGGCACTCAGGTGTGACCCTTCTATTTCATACGCCGAATGCGTAACATGTTTGATCCGGCGACCCGGCAAACCGGCGACCGTTGATTCGTCTCATCTTGATCAGATACCGGACGCTCGACAGAGAGATTGTATCTCAGATAGATCTGTGCGCTAAAAGTATAAGATGCCGCAAAATAGAGATTACTTGCGCTGATATAAGCAGAGCGTGCAACGGAAACGGCTGGGACTTCCTAGAAGGCCTGCATTGCATGAAAATGTAACCCTCGATTCTCTTAGCTGCATGGTGTTTATTTGGTTGGTGGGTGTGCTCCGGGATTTGAAGTAATATGATGGTATCATTTGTCAGCACCCCTAAAAAGCATCGCTCTCGAAAAAAGAAGTCCACAGAACAAATAAGGTTAATTCTTGTATTTGTCTATATTCAAATAATTTCGGAAATGATATATACTATGCTTACACAAGTCTCTATATGGACTACGGAATATGCTGTCTCAAGGTTGCAAATTTGCCGCTTAAGAGAGAATGTGTTTTATTTTCTTTTCGAAATATTAAAAATTTCTCGAACTCTTTTATGCTATTTCTACAAAATGAGTTCGTTCTTGGTGTTGTCAAGGGGAAACCCGTACTCTTGCCGGCAGAACAATGTAGATACGGAGACGTTTGTAAGATCGTTGTAGTTTAACCAGCGGACACGGCATTTGTGGCTGCATCAACAGAGATCCTCAGGCCGTGTGCCGCTGCAGCGTCCGCGAGAGCCCTGAGCTCGGGCACGATGATGGCCTCGTCCCCGGGGGAATGGTCCAGGAACTGGGAAGGCATCTGGACGATGTCGGTGCCTACTGCGACGGCCACCTCGAACCATTGTTCCGCCGTTGCGAGTCGCTCCTGGAGCGAGAGGTCGAGATTGCCTTCAAAGTTTTTGAACGGGTTCAAGGTGAGGATCTCAAGAGACAGGGTGCGGCAGAGATTCCGTATCTGTCTCGCAGACTCTATCAGGGGCTGATCATGGCTCTTGGCGTGGACGAGTAGGTCATTATAGACCAGCTCGATTCCCGAGAAGTGATTATCCTTGGCAGCCTGAAATTTCCGCTCCAGCGAATGCGACGGGTGTTTTCCAAGAGATACGGAAGCAACTGCCCATTTGTTTGGGAATTTGGGAGTCATGATAGGGGTAATGTCTAGCGGGCTTTTGTGGCAATGAAGCAAGGTTCAGTTTACAACATGACTGAAGGCCTTTCTTGACTTGTTAAAATTGACTGAATATCAACTTCCTAATGCTCTCCTGTCTTCGGCGCCGCCCTTGACAGACCGGCTAAGATCTTTTCCTACGATGCACATGACAGAGACCGTAGAGTGGTCATATTATGCAGGTTAGTCTGGTAGGAGGAAACGGGGATGAAGATCATGAAGTCGTCAGCTCCCCAAGATGTAGAGGGATGAGTGGGGGGCACTTCCCGTGTACTAGTCTGGGGTTTGGGGTATAGACTCCTAAATTCGGTAAATTCGGGGACAAGCCCGATGGTCAACTAATTTCCTGACAAATGATGTTCGAGCATTTTTCGCATTGTTTTTCGGATTTACGAGTTATGGAGTGATTGACTCAGTTACATATGAACTGCTCAATCAGCTAGAAACTAACGCAGCCCCCGTCGATTTTCAAGAATCCGCCCGTCATGAACTTGGAGTCATTACTGGCAAGGAAAGCTACAACACCAGAGATATCGTCCACCTGGGCGAATCTGCCAAGCGGCATGTTCCGGCGGAGTTCCTCCAACTTCTCCTCACTCCATGTCGCCCTGAACATGGGTGTGTCCACTCCGCTGGGATGTATAGTGTTGACCCGGATGCCATATTGGCCCAGCTCCGAGGCCGCTGTCAGTGCCAGACCGCGCAGGGCAAACTTGGACCCTGAATACAGAATGAGACCGGGGGTTCCCCTGAGCCCGGCAATGGAGGAGGTCAAGATGATGCTACCTCCATTTCCAAGATCTTTCATAACCTTGCCGCAGTGCTTGATGCCAAGGAAAGCTGTATAATCACAAGAAATCAGCATGAGACAAAAATGGCTTTGATGACAGAATGTATGGTTGAAAATCGTACATGACTTGACATTCACGTTCATGATTCTGTCGTAGCTCTCCTCGGTCGTGTCAAAGATGCTCGTGGATGAGTAACTGATCCCTGCATTTAGCAATGCACAGTCGAAGCGTCCAAACTTGTCCACCGTCGACTTTGTGAACTGCTCAATCTCCTTTTCGCTGGTGACATCAGCACGAATTGTCAGGATTCTCGCGTCCGCTGAATCGCTAGATGACAACAAGGACTGGAGTTTAGATTTGGCCTTGTCCAGGGCCTCGGAACTGATGTCCACCAAACTCAGGCTGGCGCCCTCTTGTAGCAGCCGAGAAGCCGTCTCCAGGCCTATTGAACCACCTGCTCCAGTAATGAGCACAACTTGCCCAGCTAGCCTCTGGCTCTGGACTTGGTTCTGGTTTGGCAGCATTGCTGATTGTGCCTCGGTCAAGCTCATGTTTGCTTGGTCGTTATTCGGTTAGGTTGTGTTGCGTTTATCGACGTCCTTTTCTCTTGAACGACAGTTATTTGCGAGTCGAAAAAGGCACCTTTTCTATACACCAACGGAATCAATGCCCGATGATCGGATATCACTTTTTCCAGCCCTACCGTAGTGCATACCTTAATGGACAATTCAAGCTTACGACCAACACCTGAAGACAGCCGGATTCCCCACGACTATTCCCCACGAATGCTCATGATATACTAGCGATCGCCCAAGTCGCCGTCCCCATGGGGTATATTTGGGTAAACTACCTTGGCAGCGGGTCATAGCTGCATATACTAGGACGCAAAATCTTTTCCCAGACAAATCATATTCAATACCGACCTGGAAACGTTGTCGCCAGCCCTAAACTCCACACCCGTGAAGCAGGGACCGGCTGGACCTTCACTGGGGTTGACTGTCCATACAGACGTGTGACCTTACTAGATGCGTAGGCAAGTCAGTGATTGTATTGTTAGCCCCTGGCCTAGCTGGGATGTCTGAACTATTTCACTTGCAGCACGAGTCATCTCCTGGCCTCAGGATATAAATGTATCGAAAGAAACTCCTCGTCTCAGACATTAGATATACCGAAGCACTCAGATCCAATAACCCATTTAGAATACGGATTTTGCAAGAGACGTCAAGATGAAGAAACCCCTTGCTAGCCTCCGTCGGGAAGCCGAGAACTCAGACATTCCTTCTGAGGTCTATGGATATCGTCCTTATCTACTGGCCGTCTCGGCTGCTTGGGTGAGTGAGACCAATAGCATATTCATGAACCATGATTTACGACCAAGAACCCACCGACCATCGCTTTTGGCTAACACCGGAGTCACAGGCTTCGGCCATGTACGGCTACGATTCGGGCTTCATTGGCGGCACATTGAGTCTCCCTTCCTTCAAGCACGCATTCGGTCTCGACACGGTCTCGTCTGCCCAACTCACGGCCCTTTCGTCCAATATCGTTTCCACATTCCAGGCCGGGGCATTCTTCGGCTGCATCGTTGGTTTCTTCACCGCCGAGCGCTTCGGACGAAAGCCCATCATCATGGCCGCGGGCGTGGTCTTCATCATCGGCGTCTGCCTGCAGATGGTCGGCCTCATAGGCCTTCTCTACGGCGGCCGCGTCCTCACCGGCCTGGCCATCGGCGCCAGCAGCACGCTCCTCCCCATCTACATCGCCGAGGGTGCTCGCCGGCGGCGATCCGCGGCCGGCTGGTGGGCATCTTTGAGATCATGCTGCAGATCGCTCTCGTCTTTGGCTTCTGGGTCAATTACGGCGTGAACCGCAACATCTCGCCCGACAGCAACATGCAGTGGCACATCCCCGTCGCTATCCAGTTCGTCCCCGCCGGCCTACTGCTCATCTCCATGCCGTTCATCATCGAGTCGCCGCGGTGGCTCGTGTCGGCAAATAGGATAGAGAAGGCGCGCAAGGCTCTGTCCTGGGTGCAACATCTGCCCGAGGACCACCCATATATCAACATGGAGCTCGGCGAGATCCAGGCTTCGGTCAACCACGAGCTCGAGTCGTCGGGTGGCCGCCGGTCTACGAAGCAGATATTCCGCGAGCTGACTGCACCCGGCGTCCGGGGAAGGGCCTCGGTGAGCGTTATTCTCATGCTCCTGCAGAACCTGACTGGTATTAATGCAATCAACTATGTAAGTCTGTCCTAAAAAAAATCCAAAGATCTTCATCATCATAATGCGGACTCAATTTTCAATTACAGTATTCCCCCACGATCCTCAAGTCCATTGGCTTTACAGGCACGAGCGTCAATCTCCTCGCCACGGGCGTGTACGGCCTCGTCAAGATGTTCACGACGGTAATCTTCATGATCTTCATCGTAGACCGCTTCGGACGACGCCCGCCTCTCCTCGTCGGCGCGGTGGGCGCCATGGTCGCCATGTACTACCTGGCGGCGTACTCGTCGCTGTCGGGCTCGTTCACAGGGACCGCGCCCGCCGACGCGGGCAGCCACGCCGCCCTCGCCATGATCTACATCTACGCCATCTTCTACGGCTTCTCGTGGAACGGGATCCCGTGGATCTTTGCGTCCGAGGTCCTGCCGAACCGCGTGCGCACCCTGGGGATGATGTGCGCCGTGTGCATGCAGTGGCTCGCGCAGTTCATCGTCGTGTACAGCCTGCCGTACATGGTGGCCCGCATCACCTACGGCACCTTTATCTTCTTTGGCTCGTGCACCGTGGTCGCCTTTATCTTTGCCTTTCTCTTCGTGCCCGAGACCAAGGGCGTGCCGCTCGAGGACATGGACCTCATCTTTGGTGTGGGCGCGCCCGTGTTCGCCATTCCCGCCCGGAGGAGGTACGAGGAGTCCAAGGCGGCTGGGCTCGGGGCTCGGCAGATGAGAGAGGTGGTAGAGAAGCCGGGAGCGGAGCATGTAGAGGTTCGAGCCAAGCGACAGTCCCATTAGCATATCACTAATCTATCACGTCCTTCAAATGTATACTCTTGTCATGATCCATCAATGTTACCATGATCATCATCTTACAGTAGAAGATATCGTGTCGTCATCAAAATTGATCTCATGAAGAGTGGACAGTTGTCTGCTTCTACCAACTGCCTGTTCAGGCTAAAGGTCTACTCATCAGACAATCCGACTATATGAGTCTCCGCGCAAGCCCATAAACGGAGTTTGGATATAAGTCTCGACGGAATTAGAGACGTGACATAACGGAGCAGAGCTGCAGCAGCGCGGCTCAGCATAGTTCAGCTAAACTCGAGCCGATCACCGCGCGTCCGGGGGCGCCGCCCCCAACTCAAAACGGCGCGGGCGGCACAGAATAATATGGTTCGGCCGGCGCAGGCTTCCGCTGACGTGCATGAGAGAAGCATATTACAGCCTCGGCCCTGCGCCACGACTCATGGTCTATTACATAGCTCGAAAGCTCCCGGCCAGAATTCTTCGAAATACAAGACGTCCGCCCTCGACTCTTTTTTGCGGTCCTTGACTGCTGCCGGGAATTTGGTTCTATTGTGGTTCTTCTTGAACACCCAATCCGACGAGTGTGCTTGAAGAGTACCCTGGACTCGACGGAAATGGCCTTTACTTCGAAACCTGCCTTCCTATCACACCTACACACCGACTGTGCCCGGATGTCTTGAAAACGGAGTTGGTCATCGTCCATTGGGGATGGCATCGATCCATACATATCCATGCATATCAGGTCGTATGCCATGGTGTGTAATGTGACCGGTCATGACGTAACGCAGGTTCATACTCATTCCACGACTACGAAACCTCCGGTATAGCAGCTACGAAAAGAAGCCCTCCCATGGAGAGCATCTCGACGCTCTGGTAAAGAGATGCTTCGATGTACCGATCTCGCGCGTGAAAGAGACCAGACAAGGTCAGGCCGAGATCTTTTGAAATCATGCAGGAAGATCGATCTCTCTCAAATGGCCATATGGATGTCTGGACGTCCGAAACGGCTACAGCAAAGAGCTCTCCTGCAGTGTATTTGCCATATTTCGCTATCCCTGGAGCGGTGCATTGTGGCGAGCTGGATAATTGGGCCTGAAATGAAGCGTACACGCGTGAAATCGCCGCTTTGCGCCTGGCATCGACAGTCCTGTCGTCCGAGCATTATACCACCAGAAATATTCTGCTCGAGAATGGTTCGCATCCAGTGTGGTTTCGATTGATAAGAGTTTCTGGCATACGTTTATCAGAAACAAGACCTGACAAACACCGATGTCGGTGCACTGTTGTACACGAGAACTTCATGGGTCTCATCGAAACTAAAACACAGATGCGAGAAGGATTTACAGGGGCAGGCTCATGGGTCGGATCACATATTCTACTTCTTTTGAGAGAAGAGAAATATTAGATCCAATAGATGACCATTAATCAGGTGAAAATGTTGGCTCAAGAAGTTGGACGGAAGATAGGTTGCAAGTACCTAGTATTCGCATTTCAATTATTGCAACGATTCCAAGAAGTCAATACACATCGGCTGACTAGAATGAATACGAGCCTCAAGCATTGTAACCGCCGAGATGCGATCATCTTCCTCGTTCTCTGAACATTTTCTGTCGGACCGATTCGTTGCTTGTTTGTGATTTGCGGTGCAAAATAAAGATGCACGTCAACACCTTATTGGGTTCTTTCCTGGCCAAGTCCCTCCTTCTTTCCTCCCCGCGCTCGACCGCCTTCAAAGGAAAGAGCGACTGGTCTTTCTCATATTCCAGTACCAACAATGATCCTATCTGTGTCGAGCCAGTCGAGCAAGCCGGCCGACATCTATCCAGACTATCTCACCAACTTCCAAAAGAATCGTTTCCCTTCAACTTTCTTGGAGAGTCTATCGTTATTGGAAATCATACCGGGCTTCACAGCCGTTCATCCTTATGGACTCGATCGAGAAGCAAGGCCAAGCAAATGCAGAATCATCAGAGGCAGCCCCGGCGCCAGCGCCAGCACCGGTTATTGGCCCCGGCAAGGCCATCCCCCGATTCGCCATCGTCCTCGCCAACAGCAAAGGCAAGGAAGTCATCCGACGCTATCACACCCTAGCCGACGCCCAAGATGCCGTGTATTCTCAGAAGGCACATAATGCCTTCCTTGCTCTGGACAACTTGCAGCGAGGTACGCGGAATGGCGGGCAGGATTGGCTGAGCGCGCATGCAGTCGACGTACCGATCAGGTTCCGCATTCTCCAGCAGCCCTCCAGGATTCGCGACAGTATCAATATGCTCAAGACAAGCGCCAGCGAGAACCTCTTCAACGACAGAATCGACGGTGGGGAGCCCATACTAGATTCAGAAAAGGTCCGATTTCGCATGATCATGCTCAAGAGCATTCAGCATTGTGAATACACGTTCTGGCCCATCAGGAGCGACGGTCATTGGGTCCCCGTGGTCTTGCAAATGAAAGAGACCGTTCAGGGCAGCCAGTATTTCGACCGTGTTGCCTGCATCTTCGTGGCAGACCCGGACGGCGACAGCTCCAGGCAGCTCGCCGTGATGAGGCGAATGATGTCTCTTCTAGGGGCTTACGGTTTCCCTGCTAAGCGCTTCAGCCTGCCCGTCTACGTCTGGACACCACAGCAGCTGGGCGATTGCAATTGCGGATTACAGTGTTACGTTATATTCGACGATTTCATGCGAAGAATGACCCGGCAGTTCCTTTCCAACCAGGAAATGGATCCCTACGAGCCAATCCGCAGGCACTTTGATGCTCAGTCAGTGCGGGAGGAGATGGCTGGTCTCTGCGCTGCCATGTGTGTGCGCGAGTTGGGAAACGAGGCCCGCATCGCCGTCGAGGTGGTCGGTGAGGTCGAGCTGCCGGATATGATACCGGAACAAGAGGTCTGGCTGGAGGATCTCGAGAATGAGAGTTCCGTTGCTAGTATTACCGAACCTGAAACTCTTTCTACGAGCAACAGCGAACCCAGTGATCTCGTGATCAAGGTCATCGGTCCCGAGGATTTCGCTGGCTCCAACGTCTCCGTCGAGGACTCTAGCTCCGAGGACTCTGACGACTGGGAAAGATCAGATTATATGGCTTACAGTATGCCCCTCTTCACCTCCAAATCATATGAGCCGCCAAGGCAGCCTGCTATAACATCGAGAGCTGCAAATACAGGCTTCATTTCTGATGCTATTGCATACCGGATAGCCCTCATCAATTCCAAATTGGCTGGGCCGCCAAGGCAGCCTACTGCTGGACCGTCAACAGCTACATCGAGAGCTGTAAATACAGAAAATATTTCTGGTGCTGTCGCATACAGGATAGCCCTCATCAACTCCAAATTGGCTGGGCCACCAATGGCAAAGCCGTTCAACACGGAACCACTGATGGTGAAACGGTTGAGACGTCCAGATCCATCCTATTCTTACTTGAAGTACGCTATCTTTAACTCTTTGAAGTATAAACAGCAACACCTTGAATCGACGATCACTCAGCTGCCTAGCGCTGAACCATCGAGGGTCGTATCAGCCATGGCCAGATTGGTGACGGACGGATTGGCGATGGCTGAGCCAGCGACAGTTTTACCGGCTCAGGCGAAACCGAAGGAAGTTGCACCAGCGAAGGCTCTACCGATTACCGCTGCACCGGGGAGATATTTTGCATTCACACCGTTCAGAGATATCCCGTCGAATGCCGGGTCAGCCAGTGAATGTTCGAGGCTGGCTCTCCACAATTCTACCTACTTAGGTGTGAAAAAGGCCCGGCAGTCAAATTCTCAGCAGCCAGATGACCAGATATCAGACGCTCGGGATTGGTTTTATCAGCCATGGTGGGTTTGGACGACGGACGTTGGTGGGCCGTCAAGCAGTCAGCCATCGAGGGTAGTACCATCGAGAGCCCCGACAACAGAGGCTGCAGCGGCAAGAGGTCCAAGGACAGGATGGGCATCGGAAAGAGCTACAAAGGCAAGAAGACTTGGGTCGTCGAATCTAGGGCGGTTCAATGCTTCGTTTTCAAACGATGAGATTTCGGACTTCTCGGGCAACATAGATGGCGCAGCAGTTGACACAGTTCAAAGTGGCGAGGAAAACATGCTAACAATACAAAACGGCTTGAAAAGAAAAAGTGATTCCACAGCTAGCACTAAAGGGAAAAGGCCGAAGGTCACATGTTCTGATCTCTCTCCAGAAGCAGACGGGAACAGCTTACCGAGTGAGACATCATGAGCAAACGGAGAAGATGGATGAGTTGTTTTTAGATTCAAAGGGCCAATCGTCCATCCAGGATTGCGCGTATTGTTGAATAAAGATTTCCAACATATGGTACATGTCACCGGATCAAGGCCCGCTTGGTGTATCATAAGCGAAGACACTTGAGTGGACTGAGCGGGGAGAGGAAGCTGGATCATCTCTCGCCGATCTGCCTTGAGCAAATCGTCGTGGGAGATAGTCAATAATCATGATATTTCCAGTCAAAAGAGTCTTTGGGGAGGCATGAGCTCTTCTGATGCCCTTGTTACTGCAGCGTCTGAAACGAATGCCTACCACCAGGTTGGATCAACCCGGACTCAAACATGAGGCAACACAACGAGAGCGTGCCTTTCAAGTCGCCATTCATGTTTTGCACAGTAAACCGAATGGCTATCTTGTCTAGGGATTAAAGCAATACTACGGCTGACGTTGTGCGCTTCTTTTGTATGCTAGTGGTATGTTCCATTAATACACGAGTGTCATGCCATGGGGAGGGACTGTCTAGACACCACGGCGGCAGTGACTCGCATGTTTGTCATATTCGACACTTGAGACTGATGGGCTCCACGACATCTGAAGTTATGGAACTGCGCAAGAGACTCAAAACAATTTTTGTATATTGTCTGTATGCATTTTACCCTGATGCGTCAACTATAGCTTATTAATGCTATATGCTTGACAAGAGTGCCTTGTCTTGGACCGAGGAGGATGCATTAGGGCGTTGTATAATCATCTGCCACGTGGGTCAATTTTCATACTAAACGGCAAAGTGCATTCCATTCATTCAAGTTTGTTTTGGGGAACGCAGTGTAAAGGCTTGAAATATTTTATTTTTCGTGGATATCATAACTGATAGAGACAATGAGGTTATTGTGAGCGCAACCCAACCCAGCCCCTCCTGCGACGCAATTTTCCAAAAAGTGCAGATTTCAAAACACATTTGTTGTGGCTATTCCTCCAACATCGGTCAGAATAGCTAGATATGAACAGGTTCTCTATGAAATATATGATTTTCGGTATTCTCGGAGGAGAAAAGGCTGGCACGACGGCTGGTCTATTGAGCCTTCTGGGTTCCGCTAGCGATGAGCAGGGCCTCAGGGATGAGGATGAGAGCGAAGCCAAAGTAGACGGCCATGGTGGCAGCAAAGATCTTGACGTAGAGCTTGACCAGTCTGATCCACGAGGCGCGGGAGAAGGTCTGCCAAGCATCCTTGATGGTGACGTATCCGCGACCACCAATGATGGCGGGCTCGAGCTTGCCCTGAAAGGATCGGTCAAAGGGAACGATGGTCTCGTCCTCCTCGGGCAGAAGAGAGGCCTGGGTGCGGGTGAGGACGACGTGAGCCGGGATGGTGACGAAGACGGTGAGGGCGATGGTGACGAGGAAGACGATGAAGCCCTTCCACGAATCGCTGGCCGAGGGCTGGGGAACCTGGGTAGGGTTCGAGGGGTCGTAGGTGGTCATGCCCATGAGGCCGATCAGGACCTTGGGGATATACGACTGGATCTCCAGAGCGATGAAGTAGATGACTGTGGGAAGGGCGCAAGCCTGGAACGCCTTCTTGAAGGGAGGCAGGCGCTGGTAGAAGCGCTTCTCCGAGGGGTTGGAGATGACAATGTGCAGCCAGGCGCAGTACAACTGCACGAGGGCGATGGCCGAGATCATGGCAGCGACGATGGCGGGAATGAAGGGCAGGGCGCTGACAATGCCGTAGACGAACATGGTGGAGACGGTCAGGGCCGCCCAGCAGCCGAGGCCACGGAAGTAAGACTTCCAGCCCGAGATGCCCTTGATGGTGCGGTGGAGGCTGCGGAAGCTGGAGCTGATGGCGCGGGTGTCCTGGCCGCCACGTGCGGACTCGTCGGCGACGGGAGCAGCCATATCCTCGGCCAGGGAGTCGGTCTCGGCGTTCAGAGAGACGGGCTCGTAGGCGGGAGGCGAAGGGTCCTCGATCATGGCGATGACGGGGAAGACATTGTTGAAGGTGTAGCCCACGACCAAGAGGAAGGGCAGAAAGATGAGAACGTCGATAAGCGCAATGCCAAAGGCCCAGCCGGGCAGCTGGTAGACGTCGTCATTCTCGACGGCACGCTTGAAGACGTGCGTAGCGATTTGCTGATACATGTTTGCGTATGGGCGCGCACTCGATAAAAGGAGAGTACGACTATTCGAAGCAAGGGAAACGGTTATTGAATTTAACAGACGGGATAGGAAAAAGAAAGTAGTGGCAAAAGAAGAATGATGATTGTTTTCTTGGTGGCGATGATAACAAAGCGCCCCAGAGTTGTAAAGAAGAAGTAGTAAAAAAGTAAGACGGCGGGACAGCGGCTCCGAACGAGGTGACGACGTCTTATTTAATAAAGAGCGAAGTGGGTTTCTGGTAGGCGGCAAGCGGGAATGATGGAGTGAATGGGACGCTCAGCTCCATTTAAGGTGTGCGTTAGTGCTTCAATCGCCCCAAAAAACAGGCGCCGAAGGATCACCTCGACCCCTGGCCGGTTTCTCTCGATACCCTGTTTGGGGCACAGGAGGACAGGCAGACAGGCAGCAGCACTGCCTCGTTGGCCCCAAAAGGTGTCTAGCCTCCCGGGCCAGGCCTGGAACTGTCAAGCGCCCCGAGCCAGTGAATAAAACTCTCGGATTAAGCGGCCTTCGGGATTTTGGCAGTGGCCGTCTTCTTTCATTTGTGTATTGCCCTCTTTTGTTACCCTTCATCAAGTTGCAAAGAAAGAATTGTTCTTCCAAAGACATCTTCATACTTTTCATGGGCTTCATTCCATCGTGGCGAAGATCTTCATATGGTGGTGGGCAGGTCAACGGTAGGTGCTCACTGATCTCGGACAGTCGGGACTTTTGACGGGCTGCAGACCGGAAAGATTACCAGGTACCACACCCATGGAACTGCAGATGAAAAGCCAGAGGTTATATGAATCACTGCATGTTACAATCATCCAGCATAACGACTGCACAGCCAGGAGATCTTCAGCTGTGATTACATTCAAGTCGCGCAAAGCTGATACATTTCGACCAAATGATGTCACTCACAAGTGATGGACACTGTTGGTATTATCAATCCTTCCACGGTTGTATAAAGTACTACGTGTAACATAACACTTAGCTTGTTTGAAGCTCAGCCTTACCAGACTTGCAGAGATATGGCCAGATAGTTTCTACAAAATACAGGGGCATTCTTTCCTCTTGATCTTTGTAACAAAAATATCTCGACAGCGAAGAGAAAAGAGCATTATTAAGCATCAGATCAATGCCATCGGGCTCTGTCTGCCATCTTGCTTTCTTATTTCCGGAGGCCCCATTTCCTAGTATTCGCTGTCTGTCTGATGATGCCCTTTTTAGCGTTTGACATCGGGCTAGACAGGTGGCTAGACGGCGCCGTACCGTCGCACTAAGGTAACGCCTGTACACTATTTTTTAAGATGCAGATTGGAAAATCACCCCACTCTTCGGTTGGTTGCATCACCCGTGCCGCTCCCTTGGTATCAGGGTTGAAATAGAAAAGGGTCCAGGCTTTCTTGGAGATGGTCTCTTTCGACATGGGGGTTCATCAAAGATCGACCGGGGATATATTATATCTCTTTTCCTTCAAGGGAGTAAAGGTATATAAGAATTTATATTTCAGTGTCGTGGAGCTAGAGCGGTTGCCCCTTGGATGGTGCTGTTTTTTTTTGGATATTGAGATCACAATGCAGTTGGCCAATTGTTTGTTCATGTTTCTTCCGATTTATACTGCCTTGACGGCAATCCTGGACGGATTCCGCTTCGAGGCAAGAGCTTTATGGAACTGAAAGCAGAGAACATGAGCTGTTGAATTTGATACCTTACAGACAACACGGGCTCAGATACGTGGTGCTAAGGGAAAGTGGCTCCGGGAGACTGGATCAGGTCCCTTTACTGATTTCCCCACTGAGAATTGCTGGCACGTTCTTGACAGGCAATACATCATACATGTGCTTGCTTGACAGCACCAATCGTTTGCGTCCTGTCCCATCAACAACCCGATTGTCAATTTTTTGTGACTCTGACCCTCTCCCACTAAAAACTTCCGTTCTTGCACCATCGACTGACTACCCCTCACAACCTCGGGGCTGCCCACATGTCGGCTCCCCAGATTCCCAACCTCTTGTCCCTCCGCGGCAGAGGCGGCGGTGGTCTCCGGGGCCGCGGCGGCGCCGGAGCAGGAGGAGGTCGGTCTCGGGGCGGCTTCGCGAGCCCCGCCGCGAGCCACGATGCCACCATCCAGGGCACCGACACGGACGCCTCGGTCTCGCGCCTGAGCGCCGTCGACCTCGGCTACCTCCAGGACCCCTTTGCCCAGTACTTTGTGCAGAACGGGCCGCCCGTGCGGAGGCTGCCCATCATCAACAGGGGTGAGACTACAATAAAAGAGATGCCATACCGGCAGATCAACGGAAATACTGAACACATCCTACAGGTACATATACCAGGACCACGGCTCTGGACAGACTGGTCTCGTCCTTCCTGGCCGGCGACGGCACCGGAGGAGAAGAGAAGAAGGAGAGGCAGATCATCTCCCTGGGCGCGGGCACAGACACGCGGCCGTTCCGGCTCTTCTCGAAGCCCGGCACCGCAGCGCGGGACGTCATCTACCACGAAGTCGACTTCCCGGCCATCGCCGCCAAGAAGCGGACGACGGTCCAGTCGGTGCCCGCCCTGCGGAGCATCATCCCGGTTGCTGCTGCTTCTGCTTCTGCCGAGCCGTTCTTGTCGGAGGATGGTAGCAGCTGGCGCAGCGAGCCCCTCCCCAACGGCAGCTCTTACTACTGCCACGGTCTCGACCTCCGAGACCTGGCCCGAGCAGCGTCGTCGGCGGATCCAGAACAGCAACAGCAGGCGCCGAAAGTCCTCCTCGACGGCGTACGCCCCGACGTGCCCACGCTCCTCATCTCTGAGTGCTGCCTGTGCTACCTCGAGACGGCGCAGGCGCGGGCCGTGATCTCGCACTTTGCCGCGCTGGTCCCGGACCTGGCCGTCGTCGTGTACGAGCCGGTCCGCCCGTCGGACCCGTTCGGCCAGCAGATGGTGTCCAATCTGGCGGCGCGGCGGATTCGCATGCCAACGCTCGAGGCGTACCGCGAGGTCGCGGACCAGCGGGCGCGGCTGGAGCAGGCCGGGTTCGCGGGCGGTGCCCGGGCGCTCACCGTGCAGGACGTCTGGGCGCGGTGGGTCTCGCCCGAGGACAAGGAGGCCGTCGACGACCTCGAGGGCCTGGACGAGGTCGAGGAGTGGGAGCTGCTGGCCAGCCACTACGTTGTGGCTTGGGGCTGGAGGGGAAGGGGGTTCGAGGGGTGGAAGAAGATATGAGAGACAATTGGTCCTGCACGCATGTTTGCATTGAACAGCGACAAGGCGCTAAAGAGGTACATGTCCTGTGTGCAATACTATCTTGGTGAATCAGACCAATGTTTTGCATTGACTACGTGACTACAGAAGACAAAACAGCGGAAGAAAAATAATCAAATCAAGCCAAACTCCATCATCCAGTGTTGGGTATCGTAAAGATTCCTTTCCAAACGCCAAACCATGAATTTCCGTCTATCCATTCGCTCCACGAAGCCCACGACTACGTGAATGCTATCCAACTTGAATCGCTGGAGGATCTCCCGAAATACTGACTGCCCATAAAAACATGTCGTGAGACCAGAGACCAGTCGCTACATCAAGCCAACGAACCAGATGAGCCCGACCCGATGGCCATACCCCGAGGCGAGCTGAAGAGACGAGCTCAAACATGCGACGTTGCCTTGATGATACATTGTCATCCTAGAATAGTCTCAGGTTGGTGCGCTGCGTCAGCCTCGACCCGTTGAGCATGGCGCGGCTCTTCTTGGACCGGGTCTGCAGGCGGCGGAAGGCCTCCTGGATGTGACGGCTCTCGACGGGGGTCTTACCCTCGCTGGGCGGGTCGAAGAGGCCGCCCGGGGCGAGCTTGCGCTTCTTGTTGTTCTCGCCGCCGGTGCGCTCGCGCCAGAGGTCCTCCTGCTCCTTGATGCGCAGGGCCTCCTCGGTCAAGGTCTGGACCATCTCGAACGTGAGGAAGCCGAGGATGTCGACGATGTCGTCCGACGGCTTGCTGTCCGTCACGATGCCGAAGCCGGCCCACTCGCGGAACCGCTTGCCCTTGCGATACGTGAAGGACGCCTGGCGGTACTCGGACCAGGTCACGTACTCCTCGCGCGTCATGGCCTTGGTGCGCTCGTCGGCCTTGCGCAGGCGCTCCAGCGTGATAAAGTTGAGCTCCTCCTCCTCCTCGTCCTCCTCGTCGTCGCGCTCGGGCGGCTCCTGCGAGTAGAACGAGCCCGGCTCCCACGGCAGCTTGACCTTGGCCTTCTTGTTCTTCTTGGCGGCCTCCTCGACGGGGCCCGCGCCCGGCATGCCCGCGCCCGCGGGGCCGGCCGCGTCGTCGACCCCGAGCTCGACGTCGCCGCCCTTCTCGTCGCTGTCGCGGGCGTTCTTGCGCACGTCCTTCCAGCTGAGGAACGTCCGCAGCCGGCTGACCTTGGGCGCGTCGTCGCGGATCTGGAAGATGAGGTCGTTGATGGTGATGGACCGGGCGCCGCGGCGCGCCGCCAGCTCGGTGCAGTTGCGCAGCATCTCGATGACCTGCTGTCGCACAATCTCCTCGATCATGGCCGTCGTCTCGGTCGATGGCTCCCCCGTCTCGCCAGAGACGTACATCATCTGCTGGATCTCCTGCCGGTACTTGTGCTGCTTGTTGTCCGCCATCTTGTACGATCGCTTGCTCGAAAACGATGGCGACGTGCCGGTTCGATGTGTAAATGCTTGTGAATTCAGCTGCTACGCTCACAGCCCAATGATGCACGGAATTGCAATCATGCCAAAGCGAAAAGGGTATTGGCGGATAGCAAAGGATGGGTTTACGTTTGGCTGGTCATCTCGTTTGCGGCGGCGTTTGTTACCTGCCGGGTACCTAACTTTAGGCTTTAGGTAAAGGGCTGGCGGGGGGTTGCTCCTTAGCCCCCAATCTGGGGATGGTCCGGCACCTCCCTCTTATGCTGACTGTATCATCCCCTCTACGACACTGATTTCATGTGTATGTATAGGAAAAGGTTCCTGGAATGATCTCCATCAGAAAGTCACCTGATGGCATACAGCATGTACACTTGGCTTAGGCAGTGTAGAAGGAAGCATGAAGTCTTTATTCTTCTCTGATCTTATTCTTCTATTCTCATCTATAGACATTGACCACCGTAGCGCATGCAAGAGGATACATTATTCGTTCAACCATATCCAAAGCCAACAAAGGGCCATTGTTGCGTTTCCCAAGACCTCGTCGTTAGAAAACGACTTCGACCTCGGTATCCTTCATTATAGCCCGAACCCTGAGCTGACATTGAGACAGCTCGGATCACCTCGGGCGTCATCAATCATCTCGCGAGTAGCCGCCCGTGGCCCACAAACAAGATCCATAAGCAAAATATCAAGTACAGGAGGTAAAGGACGTCGAAAGGCGCAGGGTATAAGCTCCGACCTGGGTCTAGTTCGCACCATAAGTCTAATCCAGCTCACACCGAGGACTGCAATGCAGACCTCGACTGAGAACTCCTCTCCGATATATCCATCAACGGTCTATCTTGGCTTCCGCACGCACGAACCGGGGTGAAGGCGATTCCTGTTCTTCTCACGATCATTGTGGCGATCTGTGTCCTCGTCGACCTACGACTTGTTGAAGAACCAGCTGCTTCTCTTACTCTGGCCGCCCTCGTTCTGCAAGTTGGCAATGGTAGGACCTTGCCCGGGGCCGTCACCGCCACCACGCAGGGGCTTCGCGATGCGGCTGCCGAAGCTGAAGCCACCATTGCTGGCCGGAGCGCCGAGCCCACGAGTTGAGCCGGCCTTTGCAGCCTCGAGACGCTCCTTGACGGCTGTGAGCTGTGACTCGAATCTATTCTCCTTGTTAGCGATCGGAACTATATGGCATTGGCACATCTGGTGCCGGGTTACATACCTATGGTTCGCGGCAGTGAGCTTCTCTTGGCTGTCTTGCAACAGGCTCTCCAAGCTCTGGATGCGCTCGTTTCTGGCGATCAGCTTGCGCTCGGCAATGGCGACCTCCTTCTTGAGAGCACCGTTCTGCTCGACCAGCTGGCGCTGCACTTGAGTCAACTGCTCAAGGTTGCGCTCAAGGAAGGCCATCTTCTTCTGCTGAGCGCGGTTGTTGGAAGACCTCAGCACGTTGTTGTACTGCTCTCGGGTCTCATCGAGACTGATTTCGAGCTCGACAACGCGCTCGCACCTGTTCTGCAGGTCGCGCATCAAACTCTTCTTCATCACGTCAAATTCAGCAATCTGTTGCTGGACGGTCTTGCCGTTAGCAAGGCCAGGGGCTGCGGCACCAGCGCCGGACTTGACGCGGGTCTGCAGGTCGTCAATCAGGGTCTTCATCCGAGCGTTCTCGGCAGACTTCTGAGCAATGTCGACCTTCATCTCGTCAACGAGCTCCATTTGAGTTGTTTGCTTGTTGGCGTAAGCCTCCTTGAGACGCTCCTTGATCTCCTCGGTATCGGCCTCGCTCAAGTTCCGCGTGAGGAGGTCCTCGTAGTCCTGCTGCAGTTTCTCCAGGCGGCTCTCCAGCTCAGATCTTCGGCGAGCATCGCTGTCTCCGGAAGCGGTGCTGTAGAGTGACAGCTCAGCTTGTCTGATGATACCCTGGGTCTCGACTAGCCTGTTCTTGAGATCTTGCAGATCGTCTGTGGGAATAATGTCGCCAGAAGAGCTGTGCTCGTGGAAGGCCTCTACTTGTTGAATGGCCTTTGCAATGGCCTGTTCGTTCTCGCTGAAGACATCGCCGCCCAGATCGAAGCCTGCCATCATCTGGGCCATCTTCTCGGCCTTCTTCTTCTCTTTCTCGTCCAAGACAGCAGTGGTCTCCTTGGCGCTCATCTTCACATCCAACAACTGCTGCTTGACCTCGTCCAGCTCAGTGGTAAGCTCAGAGTTGGCTTCCTTCAAGGCATCCATGGTGATCTGTGCCTCCTTGCTCTCGAATGACAGGCGTTCGAGCTGCATCTTGGCCTCATTGACCTCCGTGGTGAGCTTCTCGTTTTCCTTGCCAAGCTTGCTGTCGTGCTCCTTGATGAAGTTGAGCTCCTCCTTGGATTCTGCGTAGTTCTTCTCGGCAGTGGCCACCGCCGACTCCTTCTCAGCCAGCTGATCCTGCAGTTCATTCTCTCTTCGGAGGAACTCCTCTCTCTCGTCCTTATCCAGAGGTATGCTGGGAGTACCAGAGCGCTCGGTCAGGGCCGGTGTCTCGGCACGGCTTTCTGTGATCAGTCGGGATGGTGTCCCGGGCCTTGGGGCCTTTGCTTCAGGCTTCGCAGCGGCGACGCCTTCGGTTCCATAGGCCGGCACCCACTTCTCCGCTGGCACACTTTCGCCTGCGCGCCAGAGCTGAAGCTCGCCATTCGCAGCCGACACCCAGTTCTCGAAGTTGGCTATCGACACTTGCGACTTCTTGAGCATGGCCTTCAGCTCTGCAGGGCTGAGTTCTGCGTTGACCTTGGCCTTGTTCTTGATAGACTTGGCTCGCATACCGAAACGTAGCGTACTAAGAGTTTCGGCATCGTTGTAACTACTTGGCGAACAGTTGATGATAAGCGTCGTTCTGCTGTTTCCTCCCAACGATTCTTGCAAGATTCTCGTCAGTTTGGAGTCTCGGTAGGGAATATGCGAGGATTTGCCGTCGGTCAAGGCGTTGATGACCATACCAAGAGCACTCAAACTCTTGTTGATCTTCTTCGCTTCCTCCAAGGTCTGACCACTGGCACCGGTCTTGCCAACCTTTTCACTACCAGCCAAATCGACCAAGAACAGCTGACCACTCTTGGCCGAGCCAGTCTCGACGTTCTTCTGGGTGATGGTAATGACGAAGATGGAATGCGAACGCGAGGATTCCTGGTTCATGTTGGTCGCAGCAACGGCTCGAGCGTTTCCACCCCTCGTCATGACCTCGAACACTTCCTGGACGCTCGATACGTAGAGTTCCAAAAGTCCCTTTACGTACACACCCCTATTCTTCTCCTCGTGGACGGGAAGATTGTCGTTCTGCGGCTGGAGCAAATCTCGGATGCGCTCCATGTAGATTTCCATATAACTGACTCGAACGGTGTACTCGATGTTGGCTGGGCTGGACATGATGCTGCTGAAAATCTGCTCAACGATACGGGGTGTCACACCCTTGCCCATCTCGTCCTCTATGCTCGTTCCCATCATGGTGTAGGACTTTCCAGCACCCGTCTGACCGTACGCGAAGACAGTTCCATTGTAACCGTTGAGAATATCGTCGACCGTGGACTTGATAGAGTAATCAAAGATGTCTTGTTGCGCTGTGCCCATAGGAAACACGCGATCAAAGGTGAAAGAGCCCGCCGCCTCGGTAGACTGGATAGGTTGGCATTAGTATAAGTCATTTTTTTCCTTTGGGGCCCAAGGGGGTCAGAAGAGCCTGAAACGCCCGCAAAAGATGGTCTTTGTTCCACGTACGGTGATGCTACAGGTGTCATCGCCCTCGAAACTGACGACAGGCTGGCCGCCGGACGCGTTTTCGACCTTGTTCTGGGGCCGAAAGCGGGCGACGACCTTGATGGTGTTTGCGCCCGACATGGCGACTGGCGTGTCCTCTCAGTGGTCAAGTCGAAGAATGTACAACCCAGGAATAAAAAGAAGCAATGGGCAAAGGAAAAAAAAGAAGGGGTGGGAGGTCTCTATCTCATAGCACGCTCCTCGCTTCTTTCGCTTTGCATGTGACGTGGCCGCGGCGGAGAACTGGACGGTCCGTCAGGAGAAAAGAGGAAGAGAAAAAAGACGAGCAGCCACGACAACAAAAACTCGGGCTCAGCCTGACCGACGAAGCTGGCCAGTAGGGCATACAAGAGTAGTAAGAAGGGCCTTGTTTTTGTTTGGTGTTGTTGCTGCTTGGGCAAGGGCAGGAAAGATGGAGTTGTTGACGTCCCGCTTCGCGAAGGACGGCGTCCTTTCCCCCCAAAGTGAGTGTTCCAAGTGGGCACTTTTTTTGGCTTGGACGCCAGGCAAGTCGGTGTGCAAGCAGGGTCGTCCTAGGTTAGGTATTAGTCAAGTCCCTTTCCCCCCAGTCAGTCTGGTTTCCTTGCGGTTCTTCGCCGGGGGCTGTTGGTGATGGCCTTGTAAACTGCTTTGCTCTCCTGTGCTGTCAATTCGAAGTGCGGTTTTCAACAGTCCGATCCTTCTTTTGCATAATATGGAAGCTTGCTTTGCTTGGTCGTACATTTACCAGCGCGGTACGACGCCTTGGATCAGGGGAACATGCGAACCGCGTCGGTCGCTAAATCATTAAGGTGCGCTGTCAGGGAGCAGAACGCGCTGCTGCAGCAGGCAGGGGAGCGAATCAGAGGAGTAGGGGGCGCTGTTTAGGTGGGCAGGTGGGTTTGGGCCGGACAGCCTGGGCAAACAGCCAGTGGGAGGGATGCGGATGGGAACGGTAGTATCGCGCTGCCCGCTTCTCGTAGGAACAAACTCTCGAGGAGGCCCGGCAAGGTGGTGCGGTGCAATCTCGCGACGTCAATGCTATCTGGCCCAGCCTGCGTCCGCTCAAGTGGTTGCATGCCGCGCCAGCCTCGACGGTTGGGATTCAGGTAGGTGCGGTAGTACCCAACTAGGCAACGTTCTTGTAAGAGTCCAAAATAAATAAATAAATAATAAATACAATGGATGAATGTATCCTCCTCCTTCCCGTTGATCAAATCGGTACACCTATTTGCAAATATATGGCTCTTAAAGAGACTCATGCATGTCTGAGAAATCTCCTCGAGGCTCGGGAGAGAAAATGAATCTCAAACATGCACCGAAGATCCGACTTGAAAACCCGACCTCGGTATCGAACTGCATAGAGAGCAGGTATAGCCGGATCAGGAAGCAAATGCATAATCAACATTCATTTCATCCGCAATATACCCCAAGCGCTTGGCCCTGCTCACCAAATTATCATCAACGCTGCTAGTTAGTCCTGCACACACCCAATCGAATCTTGAAAAACGCATGCTCATGAGATTGGTCTCTTTGTGATACTGTCTTCATACTCAGAAACCCAGATGTGATCAAAACGCCATCAGCTATGCGAATCTGCCAAGACTCAACGCGCGAAAGAATATAATGGCATAGACTGTCTGTGCCGTCAAGTAGCAGCTGACCATCTACCGCGCCAATACAACCAAGAGGAAGAGGAAAAACCAGTGATGTCGTGACCAATACTGCCAATAACGCCTACGCCTCGATTGCGGCTGTAAATATTCAGCCCAGAGCCCACTGCTCTCTTAATTTTTGTGACCAATTTCCGTGTCTCTTGGCCCTCAAGATCCAGTCATGGGAGTATAGAGTCGAAATCTGGTGCACGCTGCCGTGCTTAAAATGTCATCCCCCATAGTAGACATCCTCAGGGAAAGGTAAGAGTTGACATGACGCCAAGGCAAGAATCTCTTGCGCAAGAGATGGAAACAGCTTTTCAATCCTCCCAGCTCTTTTCCACGGTTTCTCGCACACGCTTGGTGTACTCCTTGCGGTTATCTTTGTACAAGTTCGATGCTTCGACGTTGGCTGGAGAACCAGTGTTTGGGTCGTTGAGTAGACTAATGTGTATGGTCAGCTTCGAGGTCTCCGAGAGCCATCGCCTGGGTTGGGCGTCGGATGGGCCGGATGCCTACCTCTGGATACTCGTCAAGACGGCGGCAACGTCGTATGTCGGACTCCACCTATTCTGCAAAATGTCCAGGCACAGCTCTCCGGTTGCGTAGACGTTGGGGTGAAACATCTGGCTGATGAACTTGACGGCCGGGGGTTTGTTCGGGTACTGCTCCTCAAAGTGCATCACCAGTCGAAAGGTTCCGTCTTCAAAGGGAGTGTCGGCTGGGCCTATTATAACGGCATTCCTATCGCGCGGGTATCCTGGATCAGTCTCTGGGGCTCTGGTCGAGGCAAGATTTCAAGAATCATGTCCTTTCGAGACGGCGACATACCATGTCATGACATTGTCGGGAACGGGGGATGCGGAAACACCGGCGGGAGGGTCGGTTTGCATGCGCTGAAGAGCTCGATTAGCTTCAACTCCAACTTCGGACGGCGACGGCCAAGCCGCAATCGGGGTGGTGATATCGGGACCAGCGCCTACCTTGAAGTCACGCATCAAGCGTCGACGAGCTGCGGTGGACATGTTGAATGTTGTTTATATCCTTGACGATCTGCGACTTGATATATAGAGGACAGTTTGTTGCCCGAAAAGCCTTGCAGGAAGAGAGATTAGGGAGTTGCTCTTGGGAGGTGTTGCGTGATGATTCACGCTTGTTCAGAATACTAACGGCAAGACAGGTGTAGTCTTTCAGTTAGGGTCTTTGGGGGCGGGCGAGGGGCGAAGGGCGCTAGCTTTCGGGTGAGGTGACGAGGTCATGGGCAGAGTTAGCCCCACATGGCGACGGCCCCAGGCGATTTCATCACTAACTGCCGCCTGAGTGGCTCAAGGTAGGTACATAGTTCGCGGTACCTGATGTATAGATCGCTGCTGGTATTATTGATTCCAGATGTCAACTTTAGCCAATCCAGATAATTTGCAAGTACGACTACCTTTATGATCGGCAAATATCCAGGAACACACTACGTGAATAATAATCGACGAAGAATAATGCATTTCAAGTGATGAGCGCGCTAATGCTGAGATACCAACCCCGAAAGCCGCTGCGCACAAACAGAACCCAGCTGTTCGGGCATCTGACGACCAGGGCAACAAGACACAATGCTACCAGAACTCCGAAACGCCCAGCCTAAAGTATGAAAACAAAGAAGCAGGGAAACCAGTCGACAAGTCCATCTCCGGACCAATGAGTTCCAACTCGCTCGCTTCCGCTTGATATGTGCGCCAGCCGCCCGAAGACAAAGCGCGGAAGGAAATCGACCAGCTCAAGGCTTCTGGCCCATGGTGACGACTCTGGATAGTATAGTCAGTTTTGAGGCGGCCAAACTTTGTGGTTGCGTTTCCAACCTACACCTGCATATACACGTGATACTTTGTATCGAAGAAATCATCCTTGGCGTTCTGCACAAGAGTCAACACCTCGTCCTTGCTCATATTGGCGTATCTCGTAAACAGGACCATGCTGAAGGCTTCGAGGCCCTCGAGCAAGTTCCTCCGAGCGATTGTGCTCAGCTCTCGCAGGTGCTGATTCCGGGGTCCCTGAGGCCAGGGGCTCACCGGCCAGACGAACAACCTCTCCGTCACGTTGTCCAAGCCGATGTCGCGGAACATTTGCGCATACTCTTCGACGTACGACCTCCTGCCGCTGAGACGGAAGCACTCGGCAATCGTGTTGTTCCATTTCTGAATGGCGCTTCCCTCCCAACTATTGTCATCGCACTTCAAAGGAAGCACAATATCCTGTGACTCGAACCATCCGTGCCTGGCGAGAGCGTTGAATGCGCTTGATACGACCGTCTCCGGAGACTGGAAAGATAAGTGGTTGCCACGACTATGTATAAAGCTGAATTTTTGGCGATATAGCCATTCGTCTTCGGCGTCGTCGATTTCGAACTGGCAGTTTGTTGGGATACTAGTGATACACAGTCAGTACCTACGCAGAGCATAGACTTACTCTGAAGAGTTATTCGTGGGCAAAACTAATGACCCAGGAATATAAACTCACTATGATGGCTGGATCGGGCTCAAGTCAGTCCCGATGACCTGAGAATTCGTATGGGTCAAGGCTATACGCATCAATGGTCAGTCCAACAAGATTCGTCGTAAATCTGATCTGCAGACCAACCAATCTCAAAAGCCCATAATCCTGTTCAAACTCAGAATCAGTGATTTGTCGTATGTAAATCACTTCTTTTCGTGAAGGAAAACTCACCCGTCCCCGTTCCGATGTCGAGAACATGGTCGAGTTTCTCGATGGGCGAGAGGAACAGTTTGCCCCTCAGAGTTTTGCGCCACAACTCATGTTCGATAGCTGTCCAATTATAGAATAAATGTAAGCATGCGCAGAAACTGTTGGCGCCCGAGGGTCGTTGTTCCTCACCGGACCTATTCTGCTCTCGCTAGATTTTTGGGGGCAGTAAATCAGCATTTGCGTATCCTGGGTCAGCAACCTCTGCGGCGACGTACTGCGTCGTTGGGAAGAGGATAGCCTGTTCACATGTGACCATGGTCAGCGCCTTTCTCTCAAGAAAACACCGAGGCGAGGGGAGGAGATACACATACGTCCTTGCTTATATGAATGATATGTCCTTCCGTTCTCCTCGACGACTCGGAACACTGGGCTGTCGCTGTGGATCGACTCCGTCAAGGTGCTGCGTTTGCCCTCCAGGTTCAGCTTTTGATCTCCAACGTGCTCAGGGATGTCGGGCACTCTCACGATACGGACTGGTACGAGACAGCCGAGATAGCGCTATCTCGGCGAAGGTCTAGATGAGCCTCCGCCCCTGGGTGTGGGTGTTGGGAGCTCATTGGACCGGCGCACGCTCTCGGTCGGGCTCACCATGGAGGAGGAGCTGGAAGCGAGCGATCAGGATGGGAGGTTTGGTGGAAAAGAAGGAGAGTGAGTTTGGTTAGGCAGCCTCCTCTCGGTCGTGGTAGCAGTTGAGTGAATGGAATGTTGTTGAGACAGGCCAAGAAGTATGGCTGGGAAGCGAGTGCAATTGCTTCGGAATTAATATATCATGGGCCATGCAATATTTCAGCCAATGATGCCGTCGACGACCGTGCCGCGATTTTTTCTGGGGTCACATTTAAACAAGCTAGGTTAGTGCTGTTCATTGCCTTATTCTGTCTCTTCGAGAATGGTCAGAAGAAGGATTTCTGACAGCTGCTGCGAAAGGCGTCACCTCACAATCCCAGCCAATCTTTTATATCCGGTCGTGATCCTTGCGGAAACCTTGCGAGAAGGAGGAGAAGGTCGCAGAGACCAGAAAAGAAAAAGTGAGACCACTTGTCATCACCAGCACGCAGCCGCAGCAGGGCTTGCACAAGGTCGCCCAGCAAGTCGATACATAGCGCAATCAGCAGCAGAAAAAGCAGAAGAAACCAGAATGTGAACCTCTCTGCAGCCTGGGCCAAGTACTGTACATGACCGTTTGGACGGCGGCCAAGGGTTGGCCCCCCTCGTCCCCTGGTCGGCAAGGCCTGAAGACTTCGTCGACGCCCATGTGGCAGCCCACCTAATCTAAGACCCTTGACGCTGCTTGACCTGCAGACACGATGTGCGGCGTGCGCTTTGGCGAACCCTGGCGTTCATCAATCGGAACCTTGCCCCAGCTCGCCCAGGGCGTGAGTGACTGCTTCCCTCCAAAGTCGCCGCTCCAAGTCTCGTCTCGTGAGACGCGAGAAAAGCAATTCAATATCGGCGCCGCCTTATGTGCAGTTGAGATTTCCATGAATCGACCCGAGACCCCCGGCAACCCGGTGAAGTCTGGACAACTTTCGAGGCCCAGTCGCACATTGTGACGGGGCGAGCGATGGAGACAACGCCCCGGGCAACGTCGCCCACGGCCGCTATCACGATGTTGCAACGGCGGCACATTGCAACATCGGGCATGTGAGCTCACGCTGGGTGGGTTTGTGGATGGATCAGGTTTCTAGAAGAAATTTGACCACCAACGGTGATCTCCCTCCAGGTAACCTAGGTGGGCTGGTAGGTCATGGACTCTCAGACTAATAAACCCATGCAAGGTTCGAGAGGCTCTTGTTGCTGCTCTCGCAATGCCTTGCTAGCCCAAAGACTATTCTTCTCCCGTGGCGCCATCTCTGCGACTACTGGAATATGGGAGATGATCCCTACCCAGCCGAAGCGATGGCGTTTCTCAGCGGTTTATCCCCCGGCAGCCCGGTACGATTACACTACGTACGCGCGCTACATGTCTGATGCACACGCTACAGAGGCAGGCTCGGCAGGGCTCAGGGTGGTTCAGCACACAGTACGCGCATACACCTTTTGTGCAATGCATCGCCCTATTCTTACAGTACGAATAAAGGGATCTGTTCCTCTTCTTGCACGGCCCATTTCCACGTGCCAACTCAAAAACCGCGGGTGAAATGGACAAATGGACCACAACTCCGTCATTCACCCAAACCGTGGGGCCGGGCTAGCCCCGCGTCTAGCCGGTGGAGGCGGGAATGGAGCTCAAGTTGCCGGGGAAGTTGGGGAGCTCTCCAACTTACACCGAAGCCGATTCCGTCATATAATCCCAATTCACCTTTTGAATAACTTCTTCTTCTTTTGACTGCCGAAACTCTGTACAACCTGCTATTTTCCTTGTATCACATCTCCCTCTTTGCCTTATATCCGCTGTTCGAATCGACGACATGGTTCTCCAGACAATGAGACCAGCGGCGAGGGCCTTCCTGCGCAATGGACCTCGGCAGTGCTCGGCACGCCACTTCTCAGCCAACGCTGCCCTGCGACAAGAGATTCGCGATGCCTATATCCTCAGCGCGTCGAGGACGCCCACAGCAAAGGTAATTGATCTTGTGGTTTCCTTTCTGTCTCCAGCAAAAGCAGTCTAACACGATTCACAGTTCAATGGCTCGTTCCTCACAGTATCCGCACCAAAGCTGGGCGCCGTAGCCATCAAGTCCGCCCTCGAAAAGTCCAAAGTCCCGGCCGATAAAGTGACGGATGTGTACATGGGCAATGTCCTACAAGGAAATGTCGGGCAGGCCCCGGCACGACAGGCGTCCATGTTCGCCGGCCTGCCCTCGAGCGTCGAGGCCGTCACCGTCAACAAGGTGTGCGCGTCGGGCCTCAAGGCCGTCGTGTTCGCCGCGCAGAACATCCAACTCGGCCTGAGCGAGGTGCAGATCGCCGGCGGCATGGAGAACATGTCGCAGGTGCCCTACTACGTCCCGCGGGCGAGCGGCCTGCCGCCGTTCGGCACCATCAAGATGGAGGACGGACTGATCAAGGACGGCCTGACGGACGTCTACGACCAGTTCCATATGGGCATCTGCGCCGAGACGACGGCCAAGAAGCACGGCATCACCCGCGAGCAGCAGGACCAGTACGCCATCCAGTCGTACGAGCGGGCGCAGGCCGCCTGGAAGGACAAGGTCTTCGCCGACGAGATCGCCCCCGTCACCGTCAAGGGCAGGAAGGGCGAGACCATCATCGACACCGACGAGGGCTACCTGGACATCAAGCTCGAGAAGGTGCCGACCCTGAAGCCCGCCTTCATCCGCGACGGCACGGGCACCGTGACTGCTGCCAACTCGTCGACCTTCAACGACGGCGCGAGCGCCCTGGTGCTCGGCAGCAAGGCCATCGCACAAGAGTACGGAGCCGGCTCGAGGGTGCTGGCGAGGATATGCGGGTCCGCCGACGCCGCCATCGACCCCGTGGACTTCCCGGTCGCCCCGGCCAAGGCCGTCCCGATCGCTCTGGAGCGCGCCGGCATCACCAAGGACCAGGTGGCCGTCTGGGAATTCAACGAGGCTTTTGCGGCCGTGATCAAGGCCAACGAAAAGGTACGTCTTTCTCTCCCTCCGCCCAAGGATTACTGGGCAACTTGATAACTCACTCGTGTATTTCAGATCTTGGGACTAGAGAACGCCAGGGTCAACCCTCTGGGCGGTGCCATCTCGCTGGGCCACGCCCTGGGCAGCTCGGGCTCGCGCATCCTGACGACGCTGCTGCACCAGCTCAAGCCCGGCGAGTACGGCGTGGCGGCCATCTGCAACGGAGGCGGTGCCGCGTCGGCGATTGTGGTGCAGAGGATCGAGAGCGTAGAATAGATAGGCCATCTGATACCCGTTTTCTAAATAAGTTCAAATAAACATGTTCAAATCTTGCAGCAGTCGTCCTCGTGAAAGAAATGAGTTTATCATGGTGCGTGCTCGGTGTGTTGCTAGCCTTGGGGGAAATTAAGCAGGGGAGTTCGTGGTCAGAATTAATTTCTCGAGTAATTAATTTCAGTCGAGGACGAGACAGATCCTTCAACGAGGCAGTATAAAGACAAAACATATGTTCGTCTTGGAAATTTGGCAGTGTTCTGAGACTTGAGCTAGAATGAAGTATACTTGGTTTATTATATCGTCCAGCCTGTCTTATTATCTCATCTAATTCTTTCTCTCGTCTAAATCTATAGCCCGCCGGGGTATCTCTCTTTCTTTCTATGTTCAAAAATTAAAACCAAAAAAACGTCTAGTCTGTGACATGAATCATCATGTCCTTGTAGTAACCCGGCCTGTTCTTCCACTGTCTCTGAGACTCTTGACTCTAACGTTATTGGTAACGCCTCTTACAAACACCGTTTTCATTTTTTGTTTATTCTTGCTGTAGGACGGGACCACTTTAGTGAGCGGCATTGTCCTGCCCCTTCTCGACATCGCCGTGGCTGGCGACGCCGGGACCCTCGTCCTCGTCGTCGCCGGCGTAGGCGTACTTGCTCCTCCGGCGAATCTGGGCGCCCCACTTCCAGAAGCAGAAGGGGATGGCGCAGCAGGCGAGGCCGATGAAGGCGAGCAGACTCGAGGCCCACTGGTCGCCGAGGCGGTCGTACATCTGGATGGTGAAGAGCACGACGGCGGCGCCCCAGAAGCTGCGGATGAAGGTCTTGGCGGCCAGGGCCGAGGCCGCCAGGTGCTGGTACGAGTCGACCAGGTAGTTGTTGGCGCTGTTGTACAGGAAGATGAAGCCGAAGCCCACGGGGAAGCCGCCGAGGCAGGGGCCGACCCACGACAGCTCCTTGTACGACGACCAGCCGAAGATGAAGAGGCCGATCGGGATGAACCAGCACGAGAACATCATGGGGATCAGGCGCGCCTCGGCCGGGGGCTTGCCGTTGTGCTTCTTGACGAGGGTGAGGTAGTGCTTATTGACCAGCGGCGAGCACATGGCGGACATGACGACACCGACGGCGATGGGGATGCTGCGGCTCATTATTAGTATTTGGTATTCGTGGGACAGGCCCAGTGAGTGGTGCAAAACTTACAACATGAGACCAGTGACACCGGCAGAGTAGCCCTTGCCCTCCTGGAAGATGATCGGGTACGCCACGAAGAACATGTACAGCAGGCCGTAGAGCACCGACATGTACAGACTGATCAAGAAGACAATGAGCTCCTGGAAGAGGAGCTGGAAGGGTCGCAGAAGGAAGACCTTCATGCGTGCGCTCATTGGTCGCTTGTCAAGTTCCTGCTCCGTGACGAACTGGTCATCTCCAGTCTCCTTTCTCATCTTCTCGGCACGACGCTTCAGAATAGTGGGTGCGTAGGTCTCGGGCACGGTGAAGGTGATGAGGATCCAGACAACCGCTGCGAGGATAAGCTGAATCCAGTACAACCATCTCCAGCCGGCGGCCATGGATAGCCAACCTCCGATGAGGGGACCAATGGCCGGACCGATGAAGGGAGCAGCAGAGAAGGCGGCCATGGGAACACCTCGCTCCTCATTCTTCCAGAGATCTGCCAGGGTACCACCGACCAAGGTCATCGGCGCCGAGAATGCGATACCGTCAATGGCGCGGCATACAAGCAAAGTCGCGATGTTGGGAGCTACAGCGCAGGGGATGATGAAGATGACAGCCAGGAGCAATGTCGAGCCATAGATGACGCGGCGGCCATAGACTTCCGACAGGGGCGCAAACAGCATGGGACCAACACCGAAGCCAACGACGAAGACTGTGATGGCGAGGAGAGACACCTCCTTGCTGACTCCGAGCTCCGCGGCCGGGGCATCGAGGTCTGCAGTAATGACGGCCGAAGCCAGTGCCACGACGAAACAGGTGATGGCGACGACCATGGTACACCACCACTTGTATGCCTTGGACCAGTTCTTTGGGTTTTCCGGGTCATTTTCCACAAATGCCACCAGCGTGTACTCCTTCTTGCTGTCGGGAGCGGTGATGGGTATTTGACCGTTTGGCTGTTCGGTCGTGTACTCGGCCATATTCGCCCGCTCACTCAGGGTCCGGTAGGGGAGGTTGACATCCAGCTCCGGATCCCTCGTCTTTTGCTTCGCCATATCTGCCAGACCAGTCATCGCGTGAACATCGGCTTCTTCGTGGTCGTTGTGGTTCAGAGTAGACTCGGAGCCACTCGAGTCTGGTGTTTCCGCCATGGTTGCGTATGGAGGCGTTGAAATCTATCGAGTATAGAAATACAAGGTGTCGAGCAGAGAGAAGCAAGACACTGCAATAGAGAAGAGAATACAAACGATGAAGAATGTGTGTATCCACCGACAGAAGGAGACAAACATGGAGACATGTTGTATTTATATGGAAATACCAATGCCTGCTCATCCAAGATATACGTACCATATAGCCACTATTTCTCGCGATACTGGTTCATAGAGTTTCGGGCGAGGTTCCACTTATTCAAGGCATGTTCATGGCGACGGTGGATCCAGTTCGAGTCTTGGCCATGTGGTGAAAACGCGACTTGGCGCCGGTGTGGAGCAGGCGGAAACGGAATGGGAAGGAAATCTAGGCTCTCTAGCCACAACTAAACCGCTTTCTGCACGCACTTTGCCTCATCCTGCCCAGAGGATCAGTGTCCTCGGGCTTCGGCGCGATGGGATCCAGGACCGAATTGAGGCTCAAGCTGCTGGGGATGGAGACGCTTGTCGTGACCCGCCTGTGGCTTTGAGTGCTGGATTGTCTCTTGTGCCCACGCATAGATGAGAGCTAGCTCCCTTCTCGCCGGGTCAACACTGGATTGTGCTGTCGGGAGGATACTCGAGCAACAACATCTCCTGACCGTCGACGAGCTGCATCCTCTGTCGCAGTCGAGCGTCTCGAGCAAGAATAGAGGAAAGGGGGCAAGAGTGAGCAAGGGAGTCCAAAGTCTTCAACGTTCGCGTTCAGAGCTCGCGACGCGAGCTCCCTTCAGCCCAGAACTTCCTTTTGGGCAAAGAGTGGGGCGACGTATGATGGAAGATATGTAGCGGCTGCACACTGATAAAGTAAGTACAGATTAGCGGGCATCGAATCAGCGGCGCGACCTTAAAGAAGGATGGCTTCCGACCTTCGACTCAGTTGCCAGTGTCTTGGCATCGTGGACTTTTCACCTTTTGGGATTTGTCCACCAGTCCGGTCCCGCCCCGACATGCAAGGACTCTGAAAAGAATTTGCAGTTCTTGGGATCATAACAAACATGTTTGAGGTCCGTGGCCGAAAAAGGACCGGTGGCTTGAGATGTTTTATCGTGCGCGATGGACAAATTTGGTGGACATCACATCATCCTTTGGGATCAAGGCGAGCACGGGCAGGTGTCTGGGGCCGAATAACGGAGCTGAAATCTCGCAAGCCAAGATCACTGCGATGATCTGCTCGCCAAGTCCCAGTCAAAGGATGAATTTTTTTAATTTTTTAATTTTTTCATTTCTTCTTGTTCACCTGCCGACAATTTGCTCCTATTCGAAAGTTAAGAGCGGTCTAGTCTTTCGAAAAGTCAATGTCAAGAAGACCTTGGTTAAGAGCCGCTTCATGTTGTAACTAGGTAATAAGGCTACCTGACTAACATGTCTCTAATTTAGTGTTCTATGAATCTCTAGCACATCAACGCAGTTGTCCCAGCGAAACCGAACAGGGATGCCGTTGGCAGTGGTAGTGATCGTCCACTGGTCTGGATTCTTCAAATCGCGACTCGCTTGTTCACAGCGGCTTTGCATGTATACTTAATCGCTTCGTTCCTCGCCTCTTCAATGTCCAGAAAGCTCTTTCGCGATGCAACAATGATGTAAGACAAGTCACGTCTTCTGCTTGGAGCGATAGCCATCCGTGACTCCCGACATGTGGTCCCAAGTAGTACACTCATCATGCATACTGCCCGAATTGGGTCTAAGGTATGGGTGACAAAGAACATGCACCTGCATCAACCACGTTTTCTGTTTCAGATACCAATCGCTATTCGGGTGGCCTATTACTCGGTCATGGCGTGCGTACCTGCAGATAAATGGTAGCAATACTAGGCTTGGTGGAGCCAGATTATCAGCCGTGCATTTGATGCATCCTCGAAACCAGAGCCCCACATCGTTAGTCAGCTTCTGTCCACCAAATGACACCAACCGGCCGAATGGAGCACTCAGTTTCCAATACCTCGGACCACGAACCACTGATCTGAATACTGTGAACGGCGGATACGGTATCCCTGCTTGCCATTGCCACAGTGTTTTGCGACAACGACAGCCGCAATTTTCGCCACACTACGGGCAAGAACCTGCATCGCGCACCCGGGACCCGGGTAGCTACTAGCTGCCAGCTGGCTGCCCCAGCGCGCACCGCGCCGACGGTATCATGGCTCTCATCGGCCAGTTCCTCACAGAGGTCCGCAAGTTCCTCGTGAGCCGCGATGGAGACCAGCTGCGGCAATGGCTGCAGGTAGAGCCGCCTGTTCCGGACCACTACCACAGGCTCGCCCAGGAGCTTCGGGCCACGAGATCCATCGAGAAGCTTGTCGAGCAGCAATTGCCAGAGGAGAATGACGTGCCACCCGATTCGGGCACCGCTTGGCCCGGCTTCAACGCGTTCATGGTCGACTACCTGAACTACTGGCGTGATGTCGACTTTGATGATCTCCTGCGCGCCCATGAACTGCTCATGGGCCTAACCAAGTAAGTACTCGGGTCCTGTCTGGCAAAGTCTCCTGTTGATTTGGGCGGCGGCTAACAATTGTCCTCAGCTCATGTACGACAGCATTGAATCATCCTACATATGGAACGATCATGCTGCAGACCAGCGTCGCCTTGTGCGGTTCGCTGTCAAAGCTGTCAATGACGCTGAACAAGCGACCTGATCTGACCAGGAAGCTGCAGACCATTGACACCAGCGGCGGAGATGAAGAGGAGAAATCCATTATTGACAAGGCTGCCGAAGTGATGCAGAGAGTCTTTACCTCCTGCTTAACTGACAGGACGAGCGACAGGCTTTCTAGGCCAGAAGGAAAGAAGGTTGGAGTGTACACGTTCGCCAATATCACATTGAAACTCCTGTTTGCCGTAAGCTCCTTTCACCTCCAAAAAAAGCTAGGAATGTATAACTTGATATTGATGATTAGCCGTTGTATACAGTGTCGCAAAACATATCTTGCCAAGACCATCTTCATGAACATCACAGCCAAGTCGCCACCCTTGTCGTTCTACCCAGCCGCCCAGAGAGTCACGTACCTCTACTATCTGGGCCGCTTCCACTTTATAAACAATCATTACGGTCACGCAGCGCAGTGCTTGGAGCAGGCCTACCTGCAGACGCCTCCCGCGTTTCAGAGACAGCGGGAGCTGATCCTAAGCTATTTGGTTCCCAGTAAAATGATTCTTGGATACCTACCCTCCCCGAATCTGCTGCAAAGGCCAGAGGCTGCCACTTTGGCCCCAATCTTTTCACAACTTTCCCTGGCCGTCCGGACCGGAAACTACTTGTTATTCCAGTCAACCATCGCAGCCAACGAGAAGTGGCTCTTCCGCAAGGGACTCTTGCTGACGCTGACGTTCAGGCTGCGGCCATTGCTGTGGCGGTCTCTGTCTCGCCGCACATTTCTCCTCACGTACGTGGCGACGCCCATGGACCCAAGCAAGCCAGCCAACAAAGCCGCAACGCTGGACCTCTCGCACCTCCTCGTCGCGGCCACGTATATACAAAAGAGCCTCGAGGGCTACCTGCCGGCAGACGCGGCACCCCGCCCGCGGCCCCCGCACGTCAACGCCATGTTCATGAAGGCCGTCACCAGCAGCCACGCGCCGGGCGCAGACATCCACAGCACGCTCGCGCCCCCGCCGGGCGGCCCCAGGAAGCTCCGGCCCAACGACGGCCTGATCTGGGGCAACATGGCCGTCACGGCCGAGCACGTCGAGGACGTGGTCGCCTCGCTCGTGGCTCAGGGTCTGCTGCACGGATACGTGGCGCACTCGCTCGGCCGATTCGCCATCATGGGCGCGGCGAAAAAGGGCAGCCCCGTGGCCGCTGGATGGCCGAGCGTGGCCGAGGTCATTGGCCAGGCAGACGACGATGTGCCGGGTTGGGTAAAGGGATGAAGATGAACAATGCCACATACCAGATACCAAATGTATAGAATGGCGAGGCGTAACTTGGAACCACCAGACGCATCAATTTCCCGGGCAGGTCGAATGGAAAAGATACCACAATCAAGATGCATCTGGTTTCTAGTCACATAGAGAGATATATATAATCACAGCAACGCCTGGTCGCAAATGCCAGCACATCCAATTTATGTCTTCTCAACATGTCTTGTATTCAATATCAGCATGATAGCCGATGGACATTTCGGCCAACATGAAGTTGTGCAGAATTAGAATCGGAACGCGGCGACCAGACCAATGGCCGCGATAGTAAAATCCTCCGCTCTCCGTTGCCCAATCTCAAAAGACCTCGGATCTTGTGGGCACTCTCTCCCTGGATCGAAAAGCTCTTGCCCTGCAATGAGGGATGTCAAGAAGGAAGAATTGGTAAAAGTATTGTTTTGTGTAAAAAAGAAAAGGGTTTTTTTCTCGTGAAGAAGAAGAAGACAAAATATCGTAACATCTCTCGTCTTGATCATGTTCCATGTTCCATGTTTGTTGCGCATGCTCGCTCGCTTTGCTGGATGCAGAGACAGCCCTTCCGTAAATGTTCCTGTTTTTCTCCCTCGTTTCCCCCCGTTACCTGCTGCGGAATAAAAGACTGTAAAAATTGATATCTAAAAAGATCAAATGAAGAAGGCTGCAAACCGACACACCGCGCTTTATGAAGAATGAAGATTGGTGGGGTATAAGATTGAAAAGTTTTGAAGTCGAGAACTCGATCCAGTCTCGAAATGTATTCAAGACGGGTTTGTTGAATAATAGACAATATATAGTAAGTAGTAGGTAGTTGTAGTAGTCGGTCATGTGCAAGCGCTACACAAACCCTCTGTTCGGAGAGCAAGTGAGGCGGAAAGAATATATCCAAAATAAGTGGCCGGGGCACGATTGGCCCTAGCCGATAGAAAAATTAAGTTTTCATACATCCATTCGTTTGAGCGTGATTTGCAGGTTTGCAGCATTGCAACCTTGATAAAAAGATGTATCAAGATTACAGAATGCAGATTCCGGCAATGATGGCAACGATGAGGCCAGCAATAGCGCCGTTGCCCTGGGCGGCAGAGCTCTCGCTCTTCGAGGACTCGGCTGCTTTGGCGGATCCGATGACTGTATCAGCAGAGTCAGCACCGCTGTCAGCAGTGACATCTGCGGTCGCCGCGGCGCTGCTGCTTCCCGTCTTGGACGCCGTGGTCGTGCCGTTCTCCTGGAAGATACCACCAATCACCAGACTGACGACAGGCGAAGCCGAGCTCTTGGGAGCACTGCTCGATGTGCTGCGAATGAGCGAGGTCGAGTAAGCTGCCGACGAAGTCGTCGGGACAGCAGACGACGTGGAAGTGCTGGTCGTCTTGCTCGAGCTCGTCGATGTCGTGGTGGGGGTTGAGCTGGTGGTCGATGTGGTCGACGTTGTCGAGCTAGTGGTCGGCTGCGCCTTCGAAGAGGTCGTGGCGACGGACGACGTAGTCTCGCTGCCCGAAGAGGAGCCGTCCAGGTTGTAGACGACGATGTTGGCTTGTCCACCTTCAGGAACCGTGACCACGCAAAAGTCAGAACCACCAGCTCCGGTCGACTTCAAGTCACTGGTCACGCCGCTACCATCGACTGAGCACGGGAGGCCCACGCAGCTGCCGGAAGTACACTCGATCTTGAGCCCAAAAGTAGGCTTGGTACCGTACAAGTCAGAGCTTTGCCAGATGGGGTTGGTGCCGACCTTGACGAACGTCATCCCACTCGCGTCTGTGTTTGCTCCGGCGACATAAGGAGCCCAGTTGCCGATAGGCTTGGACTCATCTCCCCAGTGGCAACCCGTGTCGGAGTCAACTCCCGGTGGGTTGATGTAGAAGCTGGAATCGTTTAGGTAATCTTCTTTACTGGGGCATCGGATGAACTCACTGAGACGCAGTCGATTGCCAGTAGGATGTGTCTGGTACAGCCAGGGTCAAGGTATCGGAAACATCGTTGGGGATGAGAATGTCCTCATTGCCAGGCAGGACAGTCTGGCAGAAGGACACGACCTTGCCCACCTTGTTGACGGCCTGAACGGTTCCGGTACCATCAACACAGTACGGCTTGCTGTCAAAGGGCTTCACAGCTTTGCCATCCAAGCCACAGTATAGTCCACCAGCCTACCACATGTTAACGAAACATAATTTTTCGCTCTAGATCCTATACCGACTTACCATTCTGTCAGTGGTCGCATACGTTGAGCCGTCCTTCCACTGCGCCGAGACCTTGCCAGGCGGGCAGGCATACGGGCAGTAGCTTCCGCAAGTGCAGGGCTGGTCGGGGCTCATAGCCCATCCAGCATTGTCACTGCCAGGCGTGATGGCGATCAAACCGTCGCTCGAGGGGAAAGAGCAAGTGTCGAGTCCGCGGGCCTTGAGTTCGATGTTCTTCTGCTCAATGATCTCTGCCGCCAGGTCGCTAGTGGAATTCCTGTCGCTGACCTCGGGCGTGTTATGCCTGCGACCGAAGTGGTGATGCCGGTGGTGAGATGTTGCCAGGCACTGATCGGCAGTCGAGAGCAAAGCCGCCAACAGGGCGGTTTGCGCGGAGAACTTCATGATGCTGACTTGAGAGCGATATCAAGTGGATGATTGTCTTCGCAATGGGTGATGATTCCTTCTTTTCCTTCTTCCTTCCAACCTACAAGTCCCGCGGCGAATCGTCGCGGAATCCAAGAGGCGATCGCAAATGTCTGTAAAAGATAGTATGTCTCGAGTTTGTCGTCGTGACGAGGTGCTTTATTGGCAGCTTGTTTCAAGGAGTGACTAGAGCAATATAGCCCCAGATTGTGAGTCCCAAAGCACGGTGAAAAGAGTGTATGTGAGCGATTCACAAGTGACAACCAAGCGTCATAGGAGTCGCGAAGGTATTGCAAAGGCAGAGAATGAACGACAGACAGCTCGATGGAGCGGGAAAAGCGCAATGCAATGCCTCCTGACCGACGCCTCGTAGCTTGGAGTGGGTGAAGCTGGGAAGAGAATGACTGAGACCCCGTTCTAGGGGGAGGGGACGAGAAACACGAAGAGGTCAGTCGTCCAACGAGGCTCTCTCATGGCCATTGGGAGCCCACAGAAAGAATCAGCGACCGCCGGGGGAGGGCCAAGAGAGCCACTCGGCGCCCAAAAGCGCAAGCAGAAGAGGCGATCGGGGGGAAGGACTGGAGCCATAGCAAGCAATAGCAGGGGGTGAGACTCCACACAAGTCAGGAACGCTACCAGGAACGCTATGGTGTTTCTCAGGGATCAGCCGACTAGCGGTTGATTGGCCTGGTCTGGAATTGGGTTCCTGAGTTAAGTTGCTGCCAGCCAGCCAATAACGTGACGGCAGCAAATGACCTGGATCCTCAGCCGAAATGAGCTCTTCTGTCTTCTGGCTGTTGGCAGGCATCGTCACCTTCTTTGCGTGCCTGTACGCTGCCTGTAGGTGCCATCACGCAACGCTACCCAGCACGGACCGACGTTAAAATGCTGTCAAAGACTCAAAGTATTGCCTGCTGTACCCCGCGAGAGGGAGATTTCGATGCTCGCCGGCCAACAGGTGCGTGCCCCCTACGCGCCGACTGAACGACCGTCTCTGCGTCTCACGCCTAGCCTGCAAGACTATCACATTCCAAAAAGCCATCTTCTTTGACCGTCGACAGAGCCGCTGCAGATCCGGAAATTGAGCCTTTTTACGGCGTCGCCAGCAAGCAAGAAAAAAAGGGGCGGCCCTGTCTGGAAGAAGAAGTGAATTGCAAAGCTGCCCTGCTCTCACTCCAGATTTTCCGCCGCCGTCGCTGTTGACGTTCGTGGGGTCGGACGAGATCCATCCCTCGGATCCCAGGGCCAGGAACGAGCCATCCACATGCTGCAAATGCATCCCCGTTGTTATGTCTCGAGATAAGGTTATTTTAGACTTGGCTTACTACTATAAGTTTGATGAGACATGGGTGGCTCGAGCTCAGATGTCAAAACTTCGATCGCGCGGATGGTTTTTCCATCTCGTAGGCATCCAATCTCGATTGGAAAAAAGCCGAATAAATTGCCTGAATCGAGGAAATTCTTGGCAATGTGGTCGCCGTGTCCGTGGAGCCTGGACGTCCCAGCGACGCGTCATATTCATGGATTCTCGCGTCAACCAATCGCGCCAAGGGAATTCCACGGTGGTTTGTTGTCGCATTCTCACCGTCCGGTAGAACATTCTTCGCAGATGCGCGCTAATTGGGAAACAAACATCAAATGACAGCGGGAAAGTAGGCGCCATCGTGCCATATCTATCGACATTTTCAACAAGGTTGGAGACAAAATCTCTTGCTTTCGCTCTTCTGGCACTAAAAGTCGTCATTTGTCTGAGATCTCGATCTGAATTGCCATGATCTGTTCCACAAAGTACGCGCACTGCGATCTAGCCTGCTTCTTCGCATCTGAATGCTGCCATCACTGTTATGACCGATTCCAACACTTTCAGGTTGCAAAATCAATCTTTTCAACAACATTTGAAGTCTTTGGATCTGGAATAACTTCGCAGCTGGCACCGGCCGTCACGGTACGTGCTCCAGATGAGTGAGACTTGGCTGGCACCTGGTTATAAACCGTGCTGCGCCAAGGAGAAATGACTGAATGATCAGAAATCAAGAGTATTGTATAATTAAATCTTGGATGACTTTAACATCATTCACAGGGCCTTCCTGCCAGGAGAATTCCAATTTATTTGGTACCGGCATGCCCGTATGGTCCGCGGTCAACACAGCATCATCGTTCATACTTATCACACCGTATGCTGTGCCACGACCTCTCATCTTGGTGCACAACGTTATGTCTTGATTGATTTCGACGATCACAGGAGAACAGAGTGGCCATCGTTCTATCTGCATATTAAAGAGGATATCTCAATGGCAGGTTTTGGAGTTGCTCGAAGGTAAATCTGACCATGTTACCCGAGCCCCCGAGCTCCGATGTTGTACATAACGTCGATTCTCCATGTCTAAAAATACATCATCCCAAGCATTGGCAGTGCAGTCTGAATCTATGGTACCCGCACAGACATCAGACATCGCTCGACCATTGATATTCTGCCACGGCGACTCCATATACAGGTCTGGGTGTTTTCTATCAGAATTGCTTCTTCAGGGAAATCCAGCTTCAAAATGCCACGAACTGTTTCCAGCCAACGCAACAAACGTGCACAAAACTTGGAAAGAGCCATCTGGAATCATGTCCATGGCCATCTTTCACGACCCAGGGCTATGAACTGATGCCTTCAAGCTTTCTATGAACTCCGTGGCTGCCGGAATTATGGTTCTTTGTGCATCTTCGGAGACTTCTGCCATTCTGGTGCTGGCCAAAAGCGTCGACGTAACACTGACCTCAAGCCCGGTATCACGGCCATGTGCTGGCATGATTACAGCGTACGGTTAACTATGGCGATAATAAATAGAGGAAGCAATTAGCGGTTGATTCCTCTTGAAATACTCCAGCAAACGCAAAGAAGTGTCAGCACCTATCAACTGATGGTAGCCCGCATGGCGTCAGCATTATCAAATTGTCCGATTGGAATGAAACAAAACGAAACAAAACGAAATATTCTCCGATCATACTTGGATGGTAATAATACCAATCCTGGTGTCCCCGGCTGGCCCACCTGCCGATGCGCCCATGATCAGGGCAATCAGCAGAAATGTGATGATATACTCAAGTAGGCTATTCACATTTCGGCCCACAGCCAAATCTATGAATCTCGGGTCATGGAGAACCGGGAAAACAGATAGATTATATTTGCGCAGACAACAATCGAGAAGACGCTCGAGATCTAAGCGCTACCTCGATCGTGATTGGTCCCAGACGGGCGGCTAGCTCTAGGCACATGCCTGCATGAACGTCTATTTTTATTTTCGGTTGAGGCACCGCCACACTATTCAAAGAGCGACGAGCCCATGCCTACAGCAAAATCGCAGCCTCACTGTCACCCAGCTATTTTCTCACCCGCCCTTTGCTTCCATCCTCCGGATCATGTCGAAGCCGACGATTCCACAGCCTCTGGGTGGCTGCAGTGCCGGGTGCGACGAGGGCGTAGCTATTCTTTGTTATTTCGACCAACTACTTGTTGGTTGGAATGGCAAAGCCGCAAGCAAGGGCTTCGTGGATGGCCTCATCAAGAAAGAATACGGCTGGTTACCTCTAAATATCCCACGAGCATATAAGGGTCCAGATGTTTCCACTTTCAAGACGATATTCAATAAACATCACCATCACATAAAACAACTTCTATTTCACTAGCCAAACACAACTTTCTCATAATCACTCCTACGAGAAAGCACTCTATCCCACCAAAGATTGATTTATCCGTCCATCTCAACATATTCAACCCGAAAATATGTACTCTTCATCCATCATCACTGCCAGCATTTTGGCTTTCTCATCTGCCACGATCGCGGTACCCTTGAGCTCGGCCACTGCTACTGGTGCCTCTGGGTCAGCAACAGCCAATCCACTTGCAGTTCTCGGGCTTTCCACCACGGCGCAGGTCTTGTTGAGTGATACGTAAGCTTCTTAGAACTTCTCCATCTTCACTCGATCGTGATACTGACAAAATACAACTTATAGCCGGGCCGACGCAATCAACAATGTCCTGACCAGCAACGACGACTTCAAGTTCAGCTTCGTCGACAAAAAAAAGGGAGGCCCCGGCAAGGGTGGCGAGGTCGTCGCGGCGAACCGCAAGACCTTCCCGGCCCTCACGAACAGCGGCGTCGGCGCCGCCGTGGCCTTCCTGGACGCCTGCGGCTTCAACACGCCGCACGTGCACACGCGGGCCACGGAGCTAGCCGTCGTGGTGCGGGGCTCGGTCGTGACGTCCATGTTCCCCGAGAACACGGTCAACAACACGGACGGGGCGCCGCGCGAGATCGCGACGACGCTCGGCCAGTTCGAGGCCACCGTCTTCTACCAGGGCGCCGTCCACTCCCAGTTCAACCCCGGCTGCGAGCCCGCCGTCTTCGTCGCCGCCTTCAACGCCGAGGACTTTGGCACCGGCCAGGTCGCCCAGGAGCTGTTTGGCGGCGCCGACAGGAACCTCACCGCCGCCGTCTTTGGCGACCAGATCAGCGGCGCCGACGTCGATAAGCTGCGGGGCCAGATCTCGGTCAACGTGGCCCGCGGCGTCGAGGAGTGCCTTACCAAGTGCAACATTCCCAAGCGCAAGTAAGCCACGGAGGAAGCAAGACGGTTGCGATGGACATGAAATTTATGCGTTACGATATGAATGGCACAGCATGGTCTTTGGGTCGGTCTGTGGTTCGTGCTATACGGGAGCCTTGCATAGTAGGAGTTGGTGCATTTTGCGAAGCATTGATGTCGGCGTTGGTGTTTATATTTTACTGTTTCTAGATTGAACTTTTCATTTTTCATTTTTCTCAACGATATCAGCCTCTCCGCTTCTCCAACTCGGGATTGCACCTCTTGATATACATGCTCGTCACTGATCTTGCTGTGGCAATGCCATCTCTTATCTGGCTTGTCTGTTTCCAAATTGCTTTTGGCGGTCCGGATGCATGTATGCACAATGCCACGTGTAGATTGCGGTACAGCGGCAAGGAGGCCCGTCCCGTGAATCGTCTTTCGAGAGGAAATGAGTCCACTGTTTATTGCCGTGAGATATTACAAAAAGATTGGCGCGCGTGTTGTTCATAATAGAATGTTCGGGGTCGAGTCACTGGTCTTGTCATGTCGTGTCATGGTCATCACCGACAGGAGCAACTTCGACTGATCAATGTTTTTGCAGAATTCGTGCCAATACCAAAATACAAAAGCCGGACGAGCAAGATAAAACCCAATTTCTAGGCCTGAGATGTTCTGGATCCCTTCTGACCGGTCAAATGCGGAGGCAAAAGACGAAAAAAGCAAATCCGCACGACAGCGCGATTACGCAATACGGTAACCCGCCGGTATAAGATTCCGGGAATACGCTTTGCAAAAGGACCGTTCAATACATATCTGGAAGGCATGATGTATCTTCAGGGAAACTCAAAACGACCCCCCAAATTTATGAGCAATGTGCGTCTAACTCCATGATATCTTGGTGCACGCAGCGTATCTCATCACCTGGTAGAATGCCTCGTTGCAAAGCCGACAAATAATGAACTTCGTCGGGAGAAGTACTCTATTCAACTACCAATGGTGGCCGCCATTTTCGGGTTCGGCTTTCAGTGTTCCCACAGAAGCCCGCAAACATCGGAATCGGCGTCTCGTGCCGCTCTGTGACATCGTGGCACATTGAAAGTACGACTGGAGAATTGGGGCATGTGAGGCATACAACAAGTCACATCCGTGTAAGTCATGAAACCTTAAAATCATCGACTCTCCAACGCACTTGCCCCGGGCACTCCATTAGGCATGGAGGTAGGAACAGAAAGATCTCGATGCCATAGACACGCAGCACCACCTCTCACAGCTGGTACCCAATTCTCTGAACTCGGCGAAAACACCGGAATTTTGGAATCCCAATGTATCCAACCATCTTATCTACCATCTATCCGAGTGTGGACTCTGACGCGCGGTATTGGGGCCCACTGTAAGCAACCCGCAATTCTCTCTCTCTGCTCCGTGCTAAACCCACGATCTTGCGGGGATTGTCCCTTTTTGCTCCCCACAGATCCGCCTTTAGTCTCCATATCTGACCGTTGAAGGGCCGATTGCTCCTTCTTCGACCCGAGCCGCGTCCACGTTCTGCCCCAAACAAAAGTGTTTGTTGCTGCTCTTCTTGTTCCACACTGGACGTTTCTCTGATTCCATCAGCACCAAAGTCCATCCTGTTGTCTCTCCCTCACAACTGCTTGTCACTGACTCCACAAGACTGTTTATACCTCTATAATAGAGTACATACCGCCTCGTGCAGCTGCTCTATATCAGCCTCCCACTCACTATACCAACAAATTGAACTTCCCTCTGCTGTGATCGACTCTCTCACACAGCAAGCCTGTGTACCACGCCGAATCCGTCTTCTTCCCTCCTCCATTACTTTCGTTGTTTATGTCTGAACCCACAAACGCTACCTCGAGCATCCGTCTCCGTCAGAGTTTCCGGACACGGTAATGGCTTAGAGATGTTGCAGCAAATTCCACCGACCGACACCAAACGCCGCTGCCAGACCACAGGAGGAACGACCCTGAATGACATGAGTTTGCAGTCGCCTTGAGCAGCATTTCCAGAGAGCTCTTTGTCGTGGCACATGACTTCAGACTTCCCCAATGCGCCGTGGAATCATTGATTTCATCTCATGGCAGTCGTCCACAGAACCAGCACTGATGATTCTAGCAGCCTGAAATGGCATTGCACGGTACCAAACACCATCGAATCGAATCAGGCTGCGAGGCTTCCAAGCGCAAACGCCTCTCTGGCCTTGCATTTATTCGAAACATTTGTCGTTTGTTGGTGGCATATATTTCTTGGCAACCCGAAACATTGCGACTCGACCACTTAGCGAATTAAACCACATCACACTCTCTTGAGTATTCGACCTTGTTGGCAAAACAGCGGAGAGAGAAAGGAGCAGTATCTTGGTAGCCTTGATCCCGAGTCGTTACTCGCCAACTTCTGACACAGCTCCACGGTCACGGCGAGGACTCAGAGCACCGATTGCTCTCGAAGACCTCGAAGACCTTCCCGGAATACCTTTCAGTGCTTTACCATGCAGTCTTCCCTGGCAAACCCGACTTTGCGCCCAGGTTGATGGATCGGCACAAGTCTCGGTATTGTGCATATGCGTTGTCTCGCCTTGCGTTGCATTCGAGACGCAGCACTCCATCCGCGAATTGCCACTCGGCAATGCCTTGGAGCTATCGTCATCGTGCGTTTGCAAACGTGTGTGGCCGGGCCAGAAAAATCACAGTAGGCAATGAAGAGCCCCGTCCAGGCCACAAGACATCAAGCTGACATACAGTATCTCATTATTATATAGTGCCAAAAGTCAACTGACTTCTATGGCATGTGGTATCATACTCAATGCGCAACGCTACAACCGCCCGCCGCATCGACTCTCCTCCGTCTACATTATCCAGTGTATCACCATACCATCTAATGTAACTTGAGGCCGACCTCAAACAACGGAAGACTCTGGGGTATCTTGGGTATCAATCTTTAGACCTGCTGCTCAGCGACGTGGGTCTCAACCTTCTCATCGCCGTGGACGTGGTGCATCTTGGCAGCGAAGGTCTCAGTCGGCTTCCAGCCAGCGGACTTGCGGGGAGCAACTTCGTTCATGAGCTGATCAGCTTGTTCGAGCGAGAGCTAGAATCCATGTCAGCATTTGTGTCTCTTTCGTGGGACACGTTTCCGGTGAAAACTTACGCCCTTGAGCTCAGGAACGAGGAAGTAGGCAAAGGTGACGCTAAGGCAGCACAGTGAACCCCAAAGGAAGAAGACCTTGGGACCCAAGTTGGCCTTGTCCTCACCGACCAAGTAGGGGGTGATGACTAAACGACCCGATTAGCTTTCGTCCGAAACCCGGTGTCTTGGATATCACGATTAACTTACCGGCAATGATGGTGTTCCAGAACCAGTTGGAGGCGGTGGAGACACCAACACCACGGGATCGGATGGGAAGAGGGAAGATTTCTCCGACGATGACCCAGGCGGTAGGACCCCAGGTGACGGCAAAGAACGAGATGTTGATGCAGATGAAGGCAATCATGGCCGATACAGCAGAGGAGTTGTTGGCCTCCGCGGTACCTTGAGTCACTCCCAAGGCGCCGACGATGAACTGGGCAATGATCATGCCACAGCCGCCACCGAGGAGCAGGGCACGACGACCGAGCTTCTCAATCAGGAAGAACGAGATGGGAGTCGACAAGCAGTTGACGAGGGTGGTGATCATGGAAATCAGGAAGACGTTCGAAATTGTGCCGAGCTGCTTGAAGAAGACGGGACCGAAGTAGAAGATGAAGTTGATACCGGTCAGCTGCTGCATCATCTGCATACCAGTACCGAGAATCGTGCGGCGGATGGGACTGTTTCCACGGGCGAGGGAACCCTTGAAGCAAGCCAACCAGGAGCCGACGTAGCTGGTCTGGGGAATGACCTGGAGCTCGTACTCGTTGTTGGCCACAATCTCAGCAAGTTCATCCTTGATCAGGTCGGAGTCCTGGGGCTGGCCACGGACGTAGGCGAGAGCCTTGGCAGCCTCCTCGATCTTGCCCTTCTTGACGAAGTAACGTGGCGACTCGGGAAGGATGAAGAGACCGATGGCCAAGATGATGGCCCACAAGAACTGGACACCAATGGGAATACGGTACGAACCACTGTCGGCACGGCCTTGGGTGGCGTAGACGACGCAGTTGGCGATGAGGATACCGATGGTGATACAGAACTGGTAGCCAGAAACCATGGCACCACGAACCTTCTTGGGGGCGATCTCGGACATGTACAGAATGACGACAGCGGAGATGAAACCAACACCAACACCAGCGATCAGACGGCCAAAGACGAACAGAACTTCCTGGCTGGTGGAGGCAATCTGCATGATGCAACCAACCATGAAGACGAAGCAACCAGCGATGATGGTGGGGCGACGGCCGATGAAGTCGGCGATATCACCACCAATCAAGGAACCGAAGAAGGTACCGCAGGACAGCATCGAGGTGAACAGGGACTGCTGGGACGTGGGGAGGACGAAAGCCTTCTTGTCGACGCCAATGGGACCGCCAATGGTGCCATCATCGTTGACCAAGTTGTAATCGTAGGGGATACCGGTGTAGAGACTGATGAAGTAGGGCATGGCCATGACACCACTCATCCAACCTGGCAACCTGACGTTAGCGAAAACTGTGCACTGTGGTCGTGGCAGTCGGCGACAACGGGATGCGAGCACTTACCAGTGTCATATCCGAAGAAGATACCACCAAAGGCGGCAAAGGCGCAAATGAGGTAGGCCTTGATGGTGACGGGGGCCTCCGTGCGGGCGACATCGGTCGTGCCCTGAACGACAACACCTCCAGCCATCTTGTTTGATGAGAGTCCTGTCTCAAGGTGATGAAGATGAAGAATTGGAGAATGGGATGAGACCTGAACCAATCTCTGATCTGGCAGGCGCACACTGAAGAGGATGTTCAGAGAAGGGAGGAAAGAATTTTTGGAAAGAAATGGGGAGGGCGTCGAGACTTTAAATTATCGACGGCAAGGGTCTCAACGAGGCCGTCGGGCAAGTACTCTGGTGCTGTCCGGGGGCAGGTGGCATGGGGGGAAGCAACCGAAGGCAGACAGACGGAGAGAGGTGAGAAGCGTTAGGGGGCCTTGTGTCTCGCTGCCGTTACACGCAACCGCGGGTTTTCTGACTTTGCAGCTTCCTCGCAGTCAAGTCAAGGAGGGAACGCGGCCGAGGGTCAATCTGCGCGCATCTAGGCCTGGCCTGGCTTTGCCTGGAGCGACAGGCTGCAGATCCGCTATACTGATCAGATGTCGGCTCCAGGGTCAGTCGTGATTGGCCAGTCGTACTTGATGGACAAGGGTCAGTAGGCCCGTTTTTCAGTCCCTGGGGGGACGACCACGCTGAGGTCCTGCCGCATTCCAGCGAATCGTATGCGGGTGTGGCCCACTGAATCCTTCGACGACCGCTCTACCCCAGACCCCTGGGATCTGGAGTCTGGAGATTTGGGGAAATTTTTTATTTTCGATTATCTGGTCCCCTCCCCCAGTCTCTGCTCATTTTCCTCCGGCACTCCAGCTCCAAGCACCCCAACTGGCGGCCAGTACGGAGTTGGTAAGTTGGAATTAGCTTTTGGCGCCGTCTTGAGGTATCGAGGGACGCTTGAGCTGAGGCCCCTCGAATACTAGTCATCCACGCGTCGATTTCGGAACGTGCATGCGAACTGATACTTGAACCCTTGGCAGGCCAGAAGAACCTCTCACCATACATGTTTATACTTGCGTTTCCTGCCATTGGGTCGTGCTCGACACGACCTCGACTGCGCCCTTGGATTTCCAGGCCGTGGAAGAGCTCGGCACATATCCTGACAGATCAAAGCATCCGCTTTCAAAGTGTCTGTTTGCGGATGTCCTGGTCCTGGAATTCTCCGGGGCAAAGTCACCTGGTTCATCGGATTGAGACGAAATGGGGTTTAGTTCTCGATCCCAGACAATGTTAATGTTCGCGGTCCAGGCTAGGTCGGAAGAGGCAATGGTCCATCTGTCATCCAGGCCCAAAACAAACAGTCATCAACCCGAAGTGCATACTACTACTGTACGTATTCTTAGCAGTGGTGGGTAGGTAATCAGTCATGTATGAACTGCCTGGAATTCTTGACCCGAAACGTCGACGCATCGCCAATCCATCCGCACATACATAGCAAGCGGGTTACTTAGCGCCGCAGACGCAGTTGGCGACGCCTCTTGCCCCCCTTGTTCGAGGGCGAGCACATGGCATCGCGTCTTGCTCCGAGGAGACTTCATGTCTTGCATTTACCTCTTTCATCTGTGCTCAGCGTGATACAGGGCCATTGCAGTGCATATCCGGCCAAGGAAGAGAAAGGGGTCGGTCGACTCAAAGGTGAAAGAGGTTGTTCTCGAGCTCGCGCTCTCGAGATCAATGTCAGCTGATGCGAGACGAAACCTTGGGGCTGCAAGGCTCGAGTCGCTCGTCCCCGTATCGAAAGATACTTTTCCCACGCCCATGGGTCGTGTCATTTGAACACGCGACGTTACTTTGGCTTTCTCTGAGAGCCAGTCGCCAAGTCCCAACGTCTGTAGCCTCCCCACAGTAAGGCCGAATGTCGACGCGGGGATTGCCCAGGATTAGGTTCTTGTTCCGTATGATGCTAACCAAAAGGATTGGAGTGGCTTGGCTAGGCGCGGATGGTCCCATTGGAGGCTACGAAACACTCACAGTTGCTCTGAGATTGACCAAAAATCTCTGCTCGTCCAATTTGGAATATGATTCATCTCATGGGTAAGCCACAAGAATGTCTCAAGGCTTAAGTGACTTGCTGGGCCACAGCTCCATGCGGCGCCATGCTCAGACGACCGAAAAGTCCACTGCCGATGCACGGGAAGTGCTTTTCTTTTCTCGTTCTAGCTCCTAGATTTACTCGCCGAGGCTAGAACCACAAAACATGCTTCCAAGCTTAAACAAGATGAACTACACTGCAGATTCTTCAACATGTCCGAGCAGGAATACCCACTTGCCTTGTCACGAGGACGACTGATGATGAATTCCAAGAGACTTTACTGAGCACCAAGCTCGTTGTGCCAAACCGTCAAGTTTACGAGGAGGCGAGGAGGCGCCCAGGTCACGAGTTGTGATGAAGCTGTCGAGGCTATTCACCGCTGGAACGTAACAAACTCGTGAGCTGAAAATAAGGGACAGCCTCGCCCAATCACATGAACGGCCCGACACCGGAAGGTGTAACAACTCACGAAGCTGTAAAGGTAATGTTCTCGTGCAAACGTGTGACCCCAGGATGGTTCACAAAGTAATAATAATAATAGGCCAGCCAGATGGCAAGGTATGTAGGAGATACTTGACTACTCTAACCGACATCCGGGAGAGGAGGAGTCATTCATTAGACATGCACGAAACCGGCCCTTTCCCATGGACAAGAAACAGCTACTCCGACCGAGCTGAGGCGCTGCGCTGAGCTGAGCGAGAGTCTGCTTGGTGGCCACGGGATCCCTGATAGCCATCATGAGGTGACGGAGCAGGTAGCGACGCCGCAATCTGAGGATGGTATGTAATATTGAAAAGACGGGCGCGGAACACGGAGTACGTATTCGTACATGTAGTATGAATCGTTGGCTGTCAGTCCTTTCAACTCTCCAGTTATTATGGTTGTTGGTGCCCCATGGGACTGGTTCGGTCGTCGCATGTGGATCGGCCGGGGATGACGGGGCCATTTCACTGGAGCCACTAAAACCCCGCGGGATCCTCTTCTCCAGCTTGGAGACGGGCCGATTAAGAGAATTGGCAGCATGCTAGCTGGCCAGTAGTGGTACAAGGATTCGCTCACCAACTTGGGCCGATACATTACAGACTCATGTAAGCAGTCGACGATGGGATGACAACGACAAGGTCCGCCGCCCGCACCCGAGGCAGAGAGTGCGAAGGATGGTGGCTTCCTCACGGAAGAGGCCGAAAAGACCAGACTATTGGCCGCACGCGCATTATCACTAGGAATGAAAAGAAGAAAATGAGATGTCATGAACTCAAGCGGCGAGTGCTGACTGCATATCTCGACTTCTCGAGAACTTGTTCAGGGTACCTCACACAAAACACAAAGGAGCCCGTCCCATGTGCCAGAACAACAATGGGGCAAGGGGGTCGGGGATTGGACATGTTACACCAGAGGGCCCCTAATTGCTCAGCGTCGTGGTGATGGGACCGCAACCCAATCAATTGATCCATCTCCCTTCGGCTCACGGGCTGGGGCTATCTCCAGGCATTGGGGAGGGCCCAAAGAGCTGTTCACAGTTCGGGAATGGGGCAACCCATCTCTATGTTCGGGGCCACCGGATTTTGCTGTCTGCATGGGGAATCAAGCCGTTGCATGGGGAAGCTGTGTCAATACCATATACAGCATCAATAGTCGTCGGGCGGCAGCATACCTATACTAGGTTACTTACAACAAAGACCGGGTCAAAACAGAAGGAATCTATCTAGTGCAAGCAACGATCCACCGGGGGCATGATTCACATTGACATTATTAGGGCACATGTCAACCGTGTAGCTTGCAACCGACCCCATCTTGTTTGTCTCTCGAGGTGGTGGTTGAACTGCCATGCGATGCCATCTGTAAGAGCTTGTCCGAGCAGGGAATAATGAGACAAACCACAGCTGCGGATCCAGCAGACCACGAGGCCGCTGAGTGGAAAGATATTCTTAGTCGGGCACGAGGATATGTAACAACCTCCCCGAGCTCCCCAACTTCTTACCCCGCGCGCAACATTGATCGATCCCAAGGATCCGGGACTCACTTGAGAGAGTCCAGTAGGGTCCAGTAGATCTCTTTTCGGAGAGGTGGTGATGGTCCCGTCCACTGGAAGTACGGCCGACTTGGCAGCACCCTCCATCGGCTCGCCTTCTGACGCTACCTACCGCTGACTATGCCGCGTTTGTGCGCGCACTCGGGCCCCATGAGCGCCGCTCACTACGTTAGACCTGGGATTTGCGCGCTGGGTCCCCAACCGTCCACAATGCATTGACACGATGGGCTCGCCTGTTTTTGCAATTAGCATCGTAGTAGCAGTCAGGCGACATGCGTACCAGTCCGTCGGGTCGAGCGAGCAAAACACAAAAATGCATGGGGGGCATTAACAAGGTAGGTAGGTTTGAAGCAATTAAGCTTCTTTGGGCGCATCGAGGACGGCACAAACTTAATAGACAACCCCCAACCACCCGACGTCTCTTTCTCCATACAGGCACGCATGGAACCACCTGGAGGGTATGATCCGATTGCAATATCAGCCCGGCCGCCTGAAAAAAAAGAAGAAAAAACAATTCATTATACTGTCCATCCCGAACTGGCGCCATAAATTGATTTTGTTATCATCATGTCTCGGAGAATATTACAAACCGTCTGTTTGTTCATTTCAGGAGAGTTTCTCTCGTCTCCGTTCATGCTCATGTTTTCGATCATATCGGCAGGCAACACACCGCTTCTCGTCTTTCTGTTCTCCCTCCAATGTGGCGTCTGTCATGATCACTCCATTGGCGCCCGGCCGCGCAAGAGCCTATTTCGATGCCGCACCTACATGACCGATTTCGTATACTTGCTGTCCTATTTTTCCATACTACTGCAAGACTATAGATGCGTCCCCGGGTATTCCATTACTCACCTCGCTTTCCAGATCTCTCATAGTCTCCGGGGCTAATTTGGCGACCAACTAAGTAACTAGTCGACTGATTAGCACGATCGCTCCAAGATCTCCCAAAGTGGATACAACTCTCTTTTATTCCTTCTTTCCAACACTCTCTCAAGTTTCCACACGGGTCGAGATCCGGCACTAGCGATACAGAAGGAAAACTCTGCCATATGAAGTCGGTTCGGCGGACTGCGCAAGAGGATCTCCAGGGTGCAAGAGTCTGGCCAACCGACATACCCACTCGAGGCTCCATATTATAAACGATATTGTCTTGACTAATCATGTGAGCACTGCGGTTTTCGCCATGACATTGACCCGACGACACGAGATGAGATGAGAACATGAAGATAAAACTCCACTCGTGCGTTTCCCGTCCACAGCAGAGACGAAAAGAAGCGGGATCTTACGGTTTACCAGCTTCCTGGTTGTTCCGTGTCTATCCCTACCTGTGGAAGAGGGAGCGCACGGGCTTAGGGGTTCGCTCAACGTCTCAGTTAGCGAGGTAGTCCAGTCAATCGGCAGGACAACATTGGAATTGAACGGTGCGCATTTTTCTCATCATTTCTCTCCCGTCAAGAGAATGCAGCCAGAAAAAACGAAAATCGTCCTTTTGATCTTGAGTGTTTTATCTGCAAGTCTATAAGACCGCATTGCCAGCGGTTATATATTCAATTGCACTCCATGTACGATGTATGCGACGCCTACTAGAAGGGTCCCTGCATTTTGTCAGCGCAAAACCCTTCCTTCCCCCCTGAAAGAGTTTCATGTGCCTTGTAATAGCAAACCAGATTTTGGGGAAACCACGACCGTCGATTAAGGATAATGTGATACCGAAATGAACATTTTGTCCTCATACATTGATAGCGCACACGACATCCGAACCTTGACCATCCATCAGACTTCAGTCGTGAACCACAAAATGAGGGCCACTGATTTCGTGGGTTTCCTCTTGGCTGTCGCTTTCTCTCCGCGTCTCGGTCGGGCCAAGACCGTCCTTCTCCCCGGCACCTCCGGCCTCTACGGCACGCCCATCTTTCGACCACTGACATGCCAAGCCGTGAGTTTATGGTACATGTATGCACTTGCTGGGCGTTTTATTGAAACGGCGCAAACAACATAGGATTCTGTTGCAAATGCATCGTTGAACATCGACATTGATATCGGAGACCAAGAGACGGTCCACGATGCGCAAGGTAGAGAGCCTCTCTTTCTTGGCTTCTGCATCTTAATGACTAACGCTTCTCTCCAGATAGCCAGTCATGGGAGGTCAGGGAATCTCCGGGGAAAGGGCTCGGCGTCTTCGCCACGAGGCTTATCTATGAGGGCGAGCGCATCATGGTCGAGGAGCCCTTGTTCACCGTCACGCCTCCGACCTTTGTGCCGGGACGGGGCTACGAGCTGTCGGCCATGGCGGCCTCGGTAGACGCTGCCGTGGCGGAGCTGAGCCTCTTTGATCGCGAGCTGTTCCGCGCGTGTCACGCCCACTTTCTACCCGGCGAGAAGGACAAGGTCCGCGAGACCGGCGGCGGCCTCAACATGATCATATTCCGCAGCAACGCCTATACCCTGACCGACGGGAACGTGGCCATGTTCCCCCGGATCGCGCGCATCAACCACTCGTGCCAGCCCAACGTGGCCAATGTGTGGAGCCCGGCGTCGGGCCGCCGGATCATCTGGGCAGCGCGGAAGATCGCCGAAGGCGAGGAGATCACGGTCACCTACGCGCCGCTGCTCAAGAGCAGAAAAGACCGCCAGGCGCGCCTGGACCCGTATGGGTTCACGTGCGACTGCGAGGCCTGTCGCGATCATGAGCGGACCGACGAGGTCCGCGTCAAAAAGGGCCAGGACCTGGCCGAACTCCAGAAGAGAGTGCCATGGATCTCGGGGAAGAATGGGGACCAACCTCTCGTGAATGATGCCTTCAACCTCTGGATATTTCTGCTGGAAGAAAACATGATGGACTACCTGCCCGACTTTACTCACCTGATGGCTGATCTGTTCAACCGGCTTGGTGATCCCGAGTCCACGGAGTTCTGGGCAGAGCAGGCGCTGATGATGTACGAACACGCAGACGAAAACTCACATGCTGCAAAGTTTGAGCGCGAATATCTCAAAGGCATTCGCGCGAAACTAAATGGCGAGGCTCACTGAGAATAGCATGTCTCTTATGAAGAGGCTACGAGCTTGCGCACACGCTTCTCCATGATGTTCTCAAACTCCTGTACTCCGCCATCGAGCCTGCACAGCTGACCGGTCTTGAGCCGATATACGACCCGCCGCCTCGGTGCTGCATCATCCTCCGCGTCCGACACATCACTGTCCTCGTTATCGACCAAACCCTCGACAACGCCGCGCATAAACCATCGGTCGTGGCTTACAACGACGACCGCGCCCTCCCAGTCCCTCAGCGCCTCTCGCAACGCCGTCACTGTTTCGTAGTCGAGATGTGTTGTCGCCTCATCGAGCACGAGGCAGTGCGGATGCTTCCACAGAAGCCGTGCCATCTCCAGACGAACGAGCTGCCCACCAGACAGCTTGCAGACGGGCGTGTCCGATGCGATTCGGCCAGGCAGGCCTAGTGCGCCCAGAAAGCTACGGATTTCGCCTTCATCCAGCTCTCCAGATACCTCTGTTGTCAACAGGGCCAAAGATGTCAAGGCCGGGTCCTGCCTGCCCATCTGTTGCAGCTTTTCGACGGCGTGCTGAGAATAGTAGCCTAGTCTCAGTCGCGGATGCATCGACACCGTTCCCGTCGTCGGTTTCATCTCCTCTACCAGCAGCTTGATCAGTGTCGACTTTCCTCCTCCATTCAGTCCCAATATACCGATCCGATCTCCCATGCTGACGGAAAGAGTAATGTCTTTCAAAACGAAAGGAGCCGGCGTCTTGCTGCCCTTTGTGGTTGCATAGCGGAAAGACACCTTATCCAGGGATAGCAGAGGTCCAGGGAAGCGCAGCTCTGGCGGCGCCGGGAGCAAAATACTCACGGACCTCTCGTCTTGGGGAATCTCGACATCGCTGCGACTCGAAAAATGGTACCCTTCCCGGTCTCGGTTCAACTTGAAGCGTCCGCCCTTGGCACTTACTTCCATGCCGAAGCGGTCGTCGAGCTTCTTCTGCCGGGACTTGGCTTGTCGGATTTTATTCTGGTCGTCTTTGGCTTTGCCCTCCTTCATGTTTCTCTGTATGGTCTGCTGGATGTGCTCCTTTTGCTTGTCTTTTGCCTCTTTCATCTTGGTGAGGTAGAGTTTCTTCTCGACCCGACTCGACTCATACATGGGCAAATCTCCATGAAAGTAGGTCAGGCCCTTGTCCTTGATGATGAGCAGGTCGGTACAGAGCGAGGTGAAGTCGCGATCGTGGGATACAAGGATCAGAGTCGGCGGGTCAGCACTGTCGGCCAAGGACGTCAGGTGCTGTTGGAGCCACATGATACCGAAGAGATCGAGAAAATTGGTCGGCTCGTCCAGGATCAAAATATCCGTCTCCTGTAGAAGGGAAGCAGCGAGTGCTGTACGCATCCTCCACCCGCCCGAGAGACTCGACACCGGTTTCTGTATGTATGCATCGGTGAAGCCCAGGCCAGCGAGGATCTTCTTCGCATGGGACTCTACATCGGCAACCTTGGACGGCTCTGTCTGAAGCTCTAGTTCGGCCAGCAGATCTGCCGCCTCGACAGTCTCTCTGGCCAGGGCATCAGGCGTGATGTCTTGATCTTTCTCCTGGTATCTTTCACGTCCTCGTCAACATTTCTGAGCAGGAATTCGGGCTAGACGCTCACTTACACTGCCTCAAAAGTCGCAACCTCTTTCTCCATGGCGATGAGGGCTTTGCGGGCTTGCATGCCGCGGGCGCCACTTCGCAGTCTTGCGTCCTTGTCTTTCAAGAACAACTCTTTCTGGAGTCTGTCATACCGGACATTGCGCAGGCCGCGTAGGGCGCCGTAGGCATTTGAGCTTTCTATGCCTTTGGACAATACTGTTTAGGCCAGATTAGTTTAGCCACAGCCGAGGAACTTGGGCATTACAAGAAAGCAAAGATATTTGATAAATCACAATAGAGAGATCACGGGCCTTAGAAAACGTACCATCTATCTCCTTCTGGAGTGCCTGACGCGCGGTAGCACGCTCAATCACTTCTTCGAGGACGCAGAGGCCGTCTGATTCATCTGCGTTCGTGCTGTCAAGTAATTCAGTCGCCGAATCTCTGCCCGCGTCCGTCTGCTGCAGTATGGCGACTCGGGTCTCCTCGGGTATGCCCGGGATGAGCTTCTCAGCTATCGCCTTGAGCAGTGCTGTTTGTTGTCGAATCCCCACGATTAGAACATTCCATGGCGATAGACCTTGGATGTGTATAGAACTCACTAGACTTGCCCGTCCCGTTCCGGCCTACCAGGGCATATCTCGAGCCCGCCTTGAGCCTCAGCTTGGCGCCGCTGAGGATCTCGACGCCCTGGCTCTTGGCTTTGGACTTGCTGGCGCCCTGCGGCCGGGAGGCGCTGACGGTGATGTTCAGGCCCTCGACGTCGAGCTGGCGAGCAAGTATGTGCGGTTAGTATAGGTAGGCATACAATGTCGGAGGAAGGGGGGGCAGTTGACTTACCTCGCGGTAGTTGGGCGCGATGATGTCGAAGCGCGTCTGTTTCGAGGTGCACACGATGGTGGCGACCGACTCGGCGGCCATGGACGTCATAATAATGCAAATAAAATTGGTCGCTTCCGGTGCGAGTGTGTGGTTGTTGTAGTGACTGTTGGGTTGGCGCCTCGGTGATGTACAGGCGGATGGACACTACCACCCTGCACGCGATTAGAACAAAAACTACAGCAGGTGCTTCTCAAATGGTATGATTCTCGTGTTGCTCAGATTTTCCCCGCAATGAATGATGAGAAGGCTTTTCAAAAGGAAGAAAGTAACGATGAACACACGGATTTCTTGAATTATCTGCATCTTCTCCCGCCAAGGCGATCCTTGTCCTCTGATTGGCGGCCGCTCTAAGTTGATTCAATATGATTCATTTTTTAGGGGCGTCGTAGCTTGCTCCCGCCCGATTTTGACTCAGGCCGAGGACAAGAGAGTCCCGCGTTATCTGTACGTCCTCGCACATTCGAAAACGTGCATCGCGGTGATTCATGCTCGCTCGAGATGATTATGGCTTAAACATCTCGAGCGAGCATAGGTTTTTTTCTTCTTTTTTTTTTTCTGCCTCGCTGCGCTCTTCCGTATCAAGACGATTTCTTTTCTTTTCTTTTTTCCTCTTCACCTTTTATATTTCGTTCTTTTTATTATTTTTCTCTTAGTTGGCTTCTAATTTGAATTCCGACTATGTGCTTCCCACGCTGCCCTCGAAGCTACGGGCACCTAGTGCACGTCTTAACGGCTCCCAACGCCTGGCCTTGAGTTCGGTTTCCATGAATTTCTGCAGCCGTTTTACATTTGCCAATTCTCTCTGAGCCAAATCCTTGCCAGTTGCCCATTTGACTGCTAGAAGGACCATGATATAAAGCGTATACGTGGCATCATTTCCGGCTTTGTGAAGTTCGTACGAGTTGTAAGGGCATTGTAGGTGGGTTAGAATGGCCGAGAGTGAGAAACCGGGCGCGTCTTTGATGATATAACGGCTCAATGCATGGGTGTCAATCACTGCCATGACAGGAGCGACGCGATTGATATCAACCCCTAGCCGCTGAATGATATTCCAGTCTTGATTGATCGAGTGGCCGGTAATGACAATCTGGCGAACAGTATCAAGATGTGTTGGGTCTTGTATCCTCAGGTACCGAATGATAGTGGCAGCTAGGTCGCGCTGGTGAACACGAAACGTTTCGGCAAATACACATTCCTTAAAGTTGGTTATATCACAGTCTTCAAAGTCTTTGGAAGAATGAGACGTTGAGAACTGATTTGTCGAGATTGAATGTGTTTCTGTGGTACAGTTCAAGCCCGAAACGTCCCCGGAAGATGAATCTGTAAGCCGCGAGTCCTCGCAAGACGGATTCTCGACAGCGAAGATATGCCGAGTGTCGAGGCATGCAATACCAAGCTCTTTCACATGTGGTATATAGCTCTTGTCGTTTGAAGCAGCGCTTCTCTCTTGTCTCGAAACTTCCAAGTCGATTGAGACAAAGATGGCATCTTGCGCGAAACGGAGATGCTCGTCAGAAAGTCGCAATATACGGGTCAGATGCTGAAGGCCCCCATGGCGAGCGATTTTGAGTTTATCCATCTCGGTAGAAAATAATGGCATAGAAGAATTATAGCCGACTTTGAGATCTGATTTGAAAGTAAGCATTATGTAATATATACTCGACAAGAAGAAAAAAAGACACTTGAACTCCGCAAGGATTCGAAACTCGGACCTTCGAGAATTCCACCTCCGCCAGTGAGAGATCCGCCAGGTTCTGACTGGGGCTTGTCAGGCCCCGGAGTATGTGTTGAACAGAGGCTCCGTCTTGCCTCCCCCTTTGGATCTGCCCGGGCTGCTCACTGGGAGGGACTCAGGAACTCGAGGCGCTGACCACTGCGCCAACCCGCCGGTTGATTGTTGAAGGCTGTTCCTGAGTTTTTTGACTTACATGTGCGCTGGTGACTGCCTGCGGATTGAGTTGTGTCAGCGTGGATTGTGACGTAGTAAAAGAGAAAGTAGGGAAGGAAAACGAATGTTTTGGTTGCGGAAGGCAGTCCCTTATATATAACTAAAGGAAGGGCGGCCGGCGGGGCGTAAATACACTCAAAGTCAAATCTTTTAACCCATCTCTCGGATGTCTGCACCGAAAAGTCTTGATAGCCCAAGCAGGAGAGTCTATATACCTCTTCTATCAGACAACGATTTTGCGCGCAGTGCACTCCTGGTCATATTGACCCGTGCTTACCTTGTCATCAATCATAATATGGAAATAGAAGATAAATATAACGCGATATCAACGTAGAAAGTCCCATCATATCTCATCACGTCTATTCCCCAATAGACGGGTGAACCAGTAGTCGCAGATGAGGCTTGTCCTCCATGGTCACAGTCATCGAGCCTCCCCGGGGTATCTCGACAATGGTGCCGTCGATGCAGACCTTTCTCCAGCGTGCATCATCCTCCCGGGTCGTGACTCGGACCTGGCGGACGGCCTCGTAGCCGACCTGCTCCTGGGTCCTTTTGCCGCCGCCGTCCGACTCCCACTGCATGCCCACGTGGCTCCCGCCGTTGTAGGCCGCCATCATGATCTCCATGGTCCTCTCGGGCGAGACGGGCCCGAAGTGCACCAGCCGCAGGACGCCGTCCAGGGGCCTGCTCGCCGGCGATATGGTGAACGTCTTCTCGAGGTCCGACAGCGGCGTCGACAGGATGTACGCGTGCCTTTCCCGGCCTATGCTCGTGGGCGTTGTGCTGTTTGTAGGTGTCAGCTCCACCGAGGCGCGGTACGCGTGGTTCTCCTTGAGCAGCTCGGCCGCCACCATCTTGAAGCGCTCGCTGCCGTGCCGGCGATACGCGGGCGTGTCGCTCTCCCAGACCAGCTGCGAGTGGAAGCCGTACGACGCGACGATGGCGCCGTACAGCTGGGTCACCGCGTCCGACTCCTCCTTGACCGTCTCGGCCCCATCTGTATCTGAAGCTGCCGATGACGGCGACGACTCCTTGTACACGATGGTCCGCGAGCCCGCCGAGAAGTCGACCTTGAACGAGGGCAAGGGCCGCGGCCACCCGCGCAGCAGCGTGCGCAGGCCGAGAACCAGCGACGAGGGCCCGTCGTCCTCGCCCGCCTTTGCTGCGTACAGCGGTTTGTGCACCGAGTGAAAGAGGCCGTTGCCCGTGCCCAGCGGCAGCATGGCGACCAGCGGGAGGAGTTCCGGCGCCGCCGCCGCATCCTCGTCGACGTGGTCGCCCGGGGCCTTGCCGTTCAGCAGCTCGATGGCGCCGCCGTCGCCGCTCAGGAGCACGACTGTGTGCTGCAATCTCGAGCCCTTGGCCGAGATGTTGAGGTCCCGTGCGAACCGTTGGATGCTCTGCGCATCTCGGGTCACGAGCAACGTGTACGGGCTGCCGCCGTCCTCTGGACTCGTTTTCGACTGCTGCCTCTCTGACAGGCCTACGTGTCCGAGGAGAGGCCGGAGCACGGAGTCGTAGAATTTCGAGGCCAGGCCCGTCCCCGAGCCGGTCGACACCACGACGTGGATCTTCCTGTCGGGCGCATCGCGCAGGTGGTCTGCCGGGCCATCTGGGAGTAGGAACTCTGAGAGTACGGACTCGGGAACATGCTGCACCTTGCTCTTGACGAGATCATAGGGCTTCTCCGTGTCCTTCAGGTCCTCTCTGACACTGAAAACGTTATAGGCGCCATTTGATGCCGAGTCTTTGCCGACGTAGACGACCTGGTGCGTTGGAAAGTGTCCGCTCTGGTCTGGTATAGTTTGGCCAGCTGCGGCGGACTGGCCGTCGGACCCCATTTTAGTATTCTGCAGTGACCTGATCACCAACTTTTCATATAATAAAAAGTAAAGACAGAGCTGACCAATATACGTTGTGATTGCGATGACTCTGATGTTTGATGTTCTGCTTACGAATCGTGTGTATACATTGGCAGCCTGAAGGCGTGCTTGCACCTGAGACCCACTTTGGTCACATGAAGCCGGGCGCGGCATACGAGTACTGCAAGTAAGACACTAGAAGTACAAGAAGGGACTCGGCAGGTTTCGTGTATAGATTGTATCTTGGATATATTGCGTGCTTTTCTAGTCTTTTGGTAAACTGTCACCTTGCCTTGGGTCTTGGGTCAGAAAATGTAAGTATACTTGAACTTTAGTATAACCAGTAGCTGGAGCCAGTGTATAAACAGGAACTTGACGTTTTAAACGGCGCGCGGGGCATGCAGAAAGATGATTTCGAGGAGAGCTGGTGGGGTCTATTTTCCTGTTCAATTCATTCTGTATTGATGGATCTGGGTATCTGTGTCGTAGATTTTGATTATTCTACCATGTGTCGACTTGGGCTTCTGCGGCTCTTCGCTAATGTCCGCTTGCCCTGCTGAGTGGTCCCCAGTTCTCCTTGGGGTTCATCTGATATCTGGTCAAACCCTTCTTCGTCTTGTCCTTGCCCAAGGACTGGTCAAAGACGACTTCAAGCTTGTCGATCTCGCTCTGCTCTTGACTCTTCTCCTGGTCACTTGCCGGACCAAGTCTTAGTAGCTTATATGCAGCACTACCTTCCTTGATCTTATCTGTTCGGACAGGGGCCTTCTGTCGAACCCATTCCCTCATGACGTGCCAGATGATTGCCCAAGGAGCGTTCGTCTTGATACTTCCCGGCTTGCAGTGGCTACGCGTGACTTCGTAGCCAAGCCCACGAAGTGCTCCGCGGAAGCTTTCTTCATCTGGGCATGCGCAGTGCACTGCACCTGCGAGATACGAGGGGTGGAAAAAGAAGGGGTACGGCTCCAGAGCAGCAAGTTCGTCGTCCTTGCATGCTTCTTGGGTATCCTCTGGGGCGGGCAGAGACAATTCCTCGAGTGCCGTGTGCAGCATGCCCTCGATTCTAGGAATGGTTCCATATACTTCCTGAGACACTTCCGGAAGACTGGACAAGATCCGCTGTACAAACTCAGCCGAGTGCAAGGGTCCAGCATACATGGGACCACCCAGATGTGTTGTGCCACCACAGTGCTTGCAGCTCGCGTCAACAGTGGGTGCTTGAGCAAACCCATGCTTGTAGTAAACGCCTGCAGCCTTCTTGTTGGTGACCTTTTTGTTGCGGAGGAGCAGCTGAGTTTCCCAAGCTCCGCAGCCTTGATCGCAGCTGTACACATTCATGGTTTTGCCAGCGAGGAATTTAACAGAAGCAGGGGACTTCCTGATGCGAACAAACACTCTGAGATAGTAGTCAATGGACAAGCTGAGTAGGGGTTCGATAGCAAGGCCATGACGTGCAGCAGTGGTTGCTAGCGCGTTCAGAACAAGGCGCAAGCCAACTTCGTGAGAGTGGAAACCTTTTACGGTAACACCCCCATACAGCGCAAATGCCTTTTCGGGATAGCCGTTCGACGCAAAAACGCCAGAGTCGGTGCAAGTAACGCAAAGCAGGCCGCCGTCGTCGCGTACAGCATGAATTGCAGCATCGAAGAAAGTAGCGGCAGTTCCATACGGGTCGAGGTCGATGACATCGTACTTTCCTGAAGGGGCGTTGGGGCCCTTTTTGAAACCTCGAGGGTTTGTCTCGTGCTCTCGAGTGACTTCCTCAGCGATCAGCGAGTACATGTGCGCACGTGCATCACCTTGAGTAACATTGACCTTTGCCTCGACTCCGTTATGCGCCACGTTGCGCTTGATGGCTTCCACGGCGGATGGCGTAAGGTCGTTGGACGTAACTGATGTGACGAAAGGCAACTCTTGAGTATACCGCAGTGCTCGCAGACCAGTAGCGGATAGAGCGTCGAGGATAGTAAACTTGGGAGGGTGTAGATTCCTCGGCTTGGGAGCGCCATTGGGTGCGTCTGCCTTTGGCTCTCCTGTCTCTGCGCTTTCCGACGTAGGGGCCTGTGATTCCTTTGGCTGCTCCTCGGAGATATCCATGGGGTCGCCAGATTGTTCGGGTGCCGAAGCTGTCGTTTCGGAAACGGGTGCAGCCGCATCCACTGGCGCAGCTGGAGCAACGTCTTGTTGTTGCGATTTTCCATCCTCAGCTTCGTCCCTCTTCCGTTTCTTATTGATGATCTTTTTCTCGGTGGCAGCGCGCCGCCTTGCGACTACTTCCTCGCCATAAGCCTTGATGGCAAGGACGGTGAGGTCGCGGTTGAACTGCTGAATGGGGTTGTAAAAGACCTTTTGCTGTTCCTCCTCGGTCGGGGCGTCTTTCGAGTCGTCTACTCTGGCAACTGGGTTCAGAATTCGGCCGAGACCTTCCGTGACCTCGATGAACTCCTCGCCATCTACGGTGACTTTCCGCGTGTTGACAGTAGTTTGCGCCTTGGCCTTGGCCTTGTTCTTGGATTGTGAAGCCATGGTGCGGGCGACCTGCAGCAGCCGGTTTGTATTGATGGGTCGGATCACCTGTCGGGAGATGGCATATCGCAGTGTCGCAGAAGCTGTGAAAAGCATTCAAGAGCCTGCCTCGGCAGATTAAATAGTTGTCCGCCTGTAAGTGATGGGCAATTGCTGATTGACCTATCCAGCGCTGCAGCAACGCCGAAGCTGTTTGCGACCTCGAAAAAAAAATAATGGGTTCTGCCGGGCGGTAAGGTTTGTAAACGCAGTACAAACGGATAGCGCCGTCCCGTCCCTCAATGGACCCCGCGTTCAATGTGCCCTGCAGGACATCAATTATACTGTACCATGCAAAGCTGTCCCACACCAAGTATTTATCGGTGGGTCCACTCTACACGACGCCAGACGCGACCAGACGCGTCCCACTTAGCTTAGCAGCATCCAATACTATTTACAACTTTTAATACATCACAAAACAAATGTCGACTACTTTTTATGATTTGTAGTGGACTACTCGCTACGACCAGAAAATAAGGTGGCTGTACCGTCGAATGTGGCAATACGAGTAAACAAGGCATCTCGTCACCATGATCACGGCCTCGTCGCCCGTCGCCTATCCCCCGAGTTCTTCGCCCCCAGCTGCGAAACGGCCAAACCCGAGCCGTGATCCAAAGTCGCGAACGCGCGGGAAAGGTGGCTTTTTAATCGATGATGACTCCGACCAAGAGGAAGAGCCTTCTGCGAAGCGTCGTATGTTGAGCAGCTCCAACGACCATCTCACGGCCGAGTCAACACAGCCATCATCTCCTCCTGTACCTCTGAATCTTGACATCAGCGGGCTGGACAAACCGCCTTCTCAATCGCAGAACGAGCCCGATTCTCACAACAGCAATGGGCCTGGGTTATATGGAAATGTTTCGCTCGAGCAATTGCTGCGATCCAACCGTGTCACGACATCGGATTCGACCCCTGTCTCGAAACAACCGCAGGCGGCATACAAGATCAAGACTTGCTCTGGCAAGACTGTCGATGTAAGGACGCGGAAGGCATCTTCAGCACCATCATACGAAAGCATGGTGGCATCCCGCTCCAAGACGAAAGATGGCCGAGCAACGCGCGCCTACTACGGTATCGACATCCACGAGTTGGTCACTGCAGCGAAGCAGGAAATCGAAGCAAGCAAGACAATAGCAGAGAATCCTACGCCTGATCACCCCATGCCTACTATAGAGGCGCCGACGAGAAAAGGCTCAAAGAAGACATTACTCTGGACAGAGAAGTACCGGGCCAGGAAATTCATTGATCTGTGTGGTGACGATGGTACCAACAGGCATGTGCTACGATGGCTGAAGCGCTGGGATCCCCTCGTTTTCCCTGGGGCTTCAAGGTCACGACCTTCGGGAAGGAGAATTCAGGTCGAAGAAGAAAAGCCGCACCGCAAGATCCTCATGCTCACGGGCCCGCCTGGCCTAGGCAAGACCACTTTGGCTCACGTCTGTGCAAAGCAGGCAGGCTACGAGGTTCTGGAGATCAACGCAAGTGACGATAGGAGTAAAGATGTTGTCAAGAATCAGATCCGGACGAGTTTGGGGACGGAGAGCGTCAAGACGGTGCAGCACAAGAAAGTCGACCAAGGTGAACAGCCCAAAATTGCGCGCCCGGTCTGCGTTGTCGTCGACGAGGTTGACGGTGTTGTTTCTGGCTCGGGTGGCTCGGGCGATGGAGGTTTCATCAAGGCTCTCATGGACCTCATAAGCTTGGGCGAGAGAAACAGCTCTGGACAGGCTGCGCAAAACACCGGGCGCAAGCAGAAAAAGACCGACGACTTTCGACAGATGCGACCTCTCATACTCATCTGTAACGACGTATACCATCCCTCACTCCGGCCGCTGCGCCAGTCCAATTTGGCTGAGGTGATCCACGTTGGAAAGCCGAGCATTGATTCTGTGGTCAACCGTCTCAAGAGCGTGTTCGAGAAGGAGGGTATTCCTTGCGAAAAGGATGCTGCGCGCAAGCTTTGTGAATCGGCTTGGGGTATGAGCAGTGGAATGGATGCAAAGAAGGGGGCACAGAGCAACGCGGAAGGCGACCTCAGAGGAATCATGGTGGTCGGAGAGTGGGTTGCTGGTCGATTAAAGGCCGCGGCACTTGAAGGACAACTCCGCCTGACCCGGCAGTGGCTTGATCAGAATATCGTTCACGATCTGGCACATGGAGGTGGCGGAGCACGAGGTCTTGGCCGGGGAAACACCAAGGACATCGTTACGCGCATCTTCCAAGAAGGCGCAGGCTTTCCAAAGGGTACGCTGGCTATCACCAAGTCGGCAGCTCCTCTCGGCGAACAGCCCCAAGCACAGCTCAAGTTCTCCGAGCAGACCAAGAAATATGCCATGGAGAGACTGAGAGAGATGGTCGAGACCAGTGGCGATGTCGACCGTGTCGTGACGGATATCTTCTCCGAGTATCCCAATCATGAGCTCAACGACGACTTCTTCCTCACCAAGCCCAACGAGGCCTACGAGTGGATGGCTTTCCACGACGCATGCTCCTCGAGGCTTTTCGGAAGTCAAGATTGGGAGCTGGCGCCATATATCAGCCAGCCCATCCTGGCTTGTCACCATCTCTTCGCAACGCCAACGAGACATTCTCAGATGATGTACCAGAAACGTGGACAAGATGAGGAAGAGGCCCCTCCACTTCCTTTCTCCGGACCACGTGCAGATTTCTCGGCTTACGAAGCTGAGAAGGGCAATCGCGCTATGCTTCAGGAATTACATGCTCAGCTGCCGCCGGCGCTGATGCGCTCGTTCCGCAGTGCTGAAGATATCTCCACTGACTTCATCCCATATCTGGCCCGTCTTGTATCGCCCGACGTGAAACCAGTGGTCGTCGGTGGCAGTGGGGACCAGAAAGGAACGGCAAGCGTCAGGAAAGAGGCAGAAAAGCTCATGGTCAAGCGGGCAGCAGATGCAATGTTGGATGCGGGCATCGTTCTCCAGCGTGGAAAGATTGAAGGCGATGCTTTTACGCGCCCAACGTGGGTGTATCGAATGGAGCCGTAAGTATCCAAGTGTGCCTTCGGATCTCAAGTGATAATGGCTAACTGGATTTAGTGACCTTGACGCTTTGTCTACCTTTGAAACGTCAGCTGCAGTTCTCCACGGTACACAGGCACCGACTCGATACGCAGTTCGTCAGGTGGTCGACCAGGAGATGAACAAGTTGACCATTCTGCGGGAAAATGAGGCAAGACAAGCTCGATACAAGGCCGGCAATCCACATGGGGAAGACTTTTCGTTTGAAAGCAAAGACAGCGCCAAGCCCAAAGGACCTGCTCTGCCTATCATACCAGTCAAGAAGGATTTCTTCGGCAGGGTCATCAAGTCGGACCCGAAACCACTTCAGGAGACAGATGGTAACAGCAGTAAGAAACCCAAGGACGACAAACTAGGCCAGGGAGAGCAGAAGGTTTGGGTAACCTTCCATGAAGGCATGAACAATGCCGTCAGGAAACCAATATCCTTGCATGAGTTGCTGCAGGGTCTATAATGAGTTATGTATGGTGTTCCACTGGTTATGGACTTTTTACGTAGCATTTAGCATTGGAGTAAATGGTAGACATTTTGCATACTTATAAAACTCTTATAGAGAAATGAAAACCAGAATAAATGTTCTTGTGAAATTCTTTATTAAATTAGTTGGTAGAATGTTGTGTTGTGACCAAACGAAGTCAAGGTTTCGCTGGGAGAAGTCGCATTCTTTAGCCAGCTGTGCATCACGTCATGCCTCAGTCGAGCAGGTACTAGGTACCCACCACGAAATGATCGGCCTCAATACTGCCATCGAAACGATCCAATTGCGGCATGAACACCATGATACATAGAACAAGACCTGGCCAACTCGTCGTCAATCCTTTTACGAGTCGATTCATCAAGCGCGCCATGAGTTCCAAGCCAGAGGGGCCGATCTATTTCGGACCTTTTGAGGTCACCACTCAGGTAAAGCTCCCTGCTCTTCAACGACCAGCCAATCCAAGCATCCGTGAAGCTGGTCAGACGCGCGTTTCCCTACGTCAAACGAGGAATGGCCGACGATTGAAGCAAAGCTGCAATATACACGACCGCAGAATCCTGGACATTTTACTGACACATGACTTATGACAGGTCTTCATGACAACGCCACACTCGTTCGCCCTGGTGAACATCAAACCCCTGATTCCGGGCCACGTCCTGGTGGTGCCGCACAAGCCTTACAAGCGGCTGACGGACCTTTCGGCGCCGGAGCTGACGGACCTTTTCTCGTCGGTGCAGCGGGTCCAGAGGATGCTGGCCCGGTACTACTTTACCTCTTCTCCGTCGCCATCATCATCAGCTTCCACGTCGGCGTCCTCCTCCTCGGACAGTAGGAACAGCAGCGCGGACGAGGACCGACAGAGGAAAAAGCCGGCCCCGGGCACCCCCGAGGCGGGCTCGTTCAACATCGCGATCCAGGACGGCAGCGAGGCCGGGCAGACGGTGCCGCACCTGCACGTGCACGTGATACCGCGGGTGCGGGCGCGCGGCACGGCCAAGCAGGGCGACGGGCCCGGCGATGCCGTCTACGAGCTCATGGCCGCCGAGGAGGGCAACGTCGGCGGCGGCTTCTGGGACCGCTGGGCCGGCGAGGTCGGCCGGCCGACGCCCGGCGGCAGGTTCGACCGCATCGAGGACGCCGAGCGCAAGGCAAGGTCCCTCGGGGAGATGGAGGACGAGGCCGAGGTGTTCAGGCGGGTCCTGGCCGAGCTTGACGGGTGAGAGATGCGACGGAGCATGGCGAAGAGAAGGAAGAGATGGGTTCGGGTCTGAGAGGAAGCTCCGGAAACGCTGGGCTCGAAGCCTCACTGCCTTAGTCCCGATGGATTGCACGATTATGATGGATTCTTGTATCCGTACAGCAAAGAAACGTTAAGCACCCGAGGCAAGAACAAAAAAAAAAAGAGGTCGAGGACGACCTAGAGCTTACATATATATATACGTCACCTTATTGACCGAGTTCATATTCATTATATCGCTCACAATGCTTTGGGAAAACCGGCTTTCTACAGACACAAGATGAATATTTATGCTATACTAGGGGACTGAGGTGCTGGCGCTGTCTCGGCAGCTTCAGAGCTCCCTCCCTGAGTAGCTGCTCGTCGTGCCTTTGCGCCGGCTCTGAGTTGATCCCATTTCTCCCTATATCGATCGAGATAAGCCCGAAGCTTTGTGTTGTCCTTCTGCAGGTCTTCTATCTGCTTGTTGAACAAGGCCATCTGGTCTTCGAGCTCCATGTTCCTCTTTCTGAGCACATCGTCACTGGTGCTACTACTCCCAACCGCAGGCTTGACGGCCGGTGTATTCGGGGAAGCAGGGCGCATGAGTCGCATGCTCTCGGCCAGTCGCATTCCGGAGTTTTGCGACATGGACTCGAAGGCGTGGAGCCTCTTGCTCAACTTGTCCAACATGTCCTTCAGGCTCTTGTTTTCGAGGTATAGTTCCTCGACCACGTTGTTCAGCTCCTTGTCGGAGCGGCTCTTTCCCGTCTTTCTCCTGAGGCCAGGTGACGGGGGACCCTGAGACTCCTTAGCATCTACAAAGTCGTCCTCGTCCTCCTCTGCCACATTGCTCAGTTCGCCGAGCACCGACGCTTCCATCCTGCGCTTCTCTTTGTCAGCATAAGACAGGATGCTCGCATATGACGCCGTATGGCCACTGGTAGGGACGACGTAGAAGGAGTCTGTGGCGAAACGGCCGTCGCGGTTCAGCGCGTTCATGGCGGCTTTCGAGATGAGCTTGTTGAGGTCAGGTTCCACGGAAACGGTCGCGGACGTCTTGTGCCTGATTCTCTTCTGTACTTGTGGTTCCGGCGCTGGGGCCGGGGCCGTCGTAGCGTTTTCCCGAACTTGGTCCTCACTGATAAGAGGCAGTCCAGCGAAAGCGAGCGGCGCAGAGATCCTGTTGATAATACTTCCAAACGCACTGTAGAAATTTGAGAATCCGCCATCCTGAGATGAAGATGGACTATCGCGGGTCTTGGAAAGCATCCTGTCACCGTCGCTGGATCGTCGCTCCAGACTGCCTTGCCGGCTGATTCTCCCAGGTGTCGATGCGCCAGGTCTGTCGGCATGCTCAATCATACTCTGCATCTTGGACTTCGATCCAGACCCGGACTTTTGTATGGTATGCGCCACATTTCCTGGGACCTCGGTGTTTGAGACGCTCGGGTTGAGAGGTTGAGAGCGGTACTTGGATCGCGGAATCCCGCGAGCAGAAGCTAGATTGCTGGCGATCGAAGCGCCGAGGTCGCGTGCGGGATATCTTTGCTGTTTCGGTAGGGTTGGCATCGGTTGATTGATCTTCTCGGCCGCCGCGGGATGGCTTGGTTCATCGCCCGAATATGCCTGGCTGGAAGACTCCGATGCTGCAGGCTCGCCCTTTTCCTCGGTTGCCTGTGTCGCATCCTCCGAAACGGTCTGCTGCAGTTTCGCTCGCTCCAGCGGTGCCCTCAAGAGTTCCGATAGCCGCTGGTGGTGCTGTTCGAGCAGCCTCAACGTCCTCAGCGCCTCCACGCTCGTGGTGTTCTTGGCGGCATTCGCGAATTCGCCCGCTGCCCTGGTGTGTTCGTTGATGGCGACTGTAGAGTTGGAGGCATGTGTGGCCTCCGAGGCAGCCCGCGCATGGTCGTGCGCCTTTCCATGCTACATGTCAGCATGAAGGACGGGAGATCACTGCTTCGCGATGCGACCTACCTTGATCAAGGGCGAGGCTTCCATTGCGCCGAACTTGCGGATGAATGAAATGCAAGATCGCCTTTGAAGATGGTATCAGCCTTGGCGCATCGTTCGATAGGGAGACAGAGCCGGGTGAGTCGTAGTCTGGCAAGAGACAGTCACAGTCAGGTTTGAGTTGAGGCAAACCAAGACGTCGTCGCTGGCTTGTGACGGTATTGTCTCTAACGACGCCTTATCACTGCGCTGGGACGATAAGCGCAGGGCAGGGAAGATCGGAGCAGGCATTGGATGCCCAATCCCACGCCTGGATTCTGGCGTAGAGGGGTAGGGAAATGGGACAGGCAGTGTTGGAATTGCATGGATATCCCAGCTGCATGCACTAAAACAAGCTGGAAACCACGCTGGAAAAGGCACTGGTCAAAGCCCTGCTCAGTCGGGAATGGCGCAGACGCGGGGAGATGGCAGGTGGTGGACAAGGCGCTGCGTCGGTTCCCCGGGCATCTCTTAGCTCTGGGCCGGTGCAAGTCATCACTGACAGCAGACAGCTCCAGCTTTGACTAGTTCAACAAGTTGAATTTCGATCGATCTATAGTAGCTGGTAGCTATAACAGAATGTAGAGAAACCTAGGTAATTATGTCATACTTGCGCAGTCGAAGACGACGAGGCAAGATTTGGGGACATCGATCTTTGAAGTAATCGTCAACACTGGCTTGAATGAGTTTAGTTATGTGCCGGACGTGATGAGCGCCTACATCACCTATCCTGCCTTGCCAATCTAGGTACAGTAAGTTCACGTTCACGCCCGGATGTTGGCCGTACCTAGTTTCAATGGCACAAAGAGGGAATAGCAACCTATGACCAAACAGACTGCAGGAGCTCCTGCTCCTGATCGCTGATGATTCGTTTCGTGGGTACATGCGGTCGGTACTTGGCTGCCAATAGCCTGTCTCGGTTGTGCAAGCTTCGGTTCGGACAATCAGACAAATAGACATGATACCGTGACAAAAAAGTGCGGCGAAGCCACTCCACGACTACTAACGATATTCTTCCAGACTGTTCGATCCTACAGGGTCACCATACTTCTCTGCTAATATTTCCACATTTACCGTCGACCGCCGGGTCCAAAATAGAAATACTGGGTACCTACGAGATCCGTGCCGGCATCCCGGGTCAAGGTCAACCGTCAACGTGGATTACTCTCCCGGCGCGCAAATTACCTGGCCGTCCAGACCGTTTTTTGTCGTTTAGAAACCATGACGACACTCTAACCTGGACTCTTGGGAGAAACATCAATCGGCCGCGATCACCCCTTTCCGTGCAGACACATCAACACCCGCCAACTCAACCGAGACTACACCCCAAGCATTGTTTGCGGATGGGAGCCCAGGCGGAAACTGCGCGTCTGCCCTGCTGAGACATACCGACGGCCCTCAAAACAAAAATTTGTTTGCGCTGTGCGCCATGGACAACGACGACCACAGTGGACGCGGCGCCAAAGTCGCAAAGCTGCTGCCGAAAGGCCTCGCAGCTACGCGGCGATGGAGAAAACAGCCGTCGAAAGAGAGTTTTGGGTCGACAGCAAGCGGCGAGGACGGTCCTCGCGGTCGAAGTCCTCATAGCCGCGGTGCACTATATTCCGATAGCTCCCCCTTGGACACGTCTGCGGCGCAACCAGCAGCCGGTCACTTTCCCGGTGATGGGTACGGAGATGAGGAAGATGGAGATGTCACGCCCGCAGGTGATGATTGGGACCATGATGTGTAAGTTGCTATATTTAATTGCATCCCCTTAGCCCACCACCCCCTTTATCTACGGTTCAATTATTACTCTGGCTGGCCTGTGGAAAGCTCCCATGGGATTTGGATTCAAGCGGATTCAGGCGGATTTGCAAGCTTGGGAGCACCGCCAAGACCGGCATTGTAGGTCACAGCCTAGGTCAGCCATGTGGCTCTGTTTCTTTCTTTTCTTTTTTCTTGTTCGCTGTTGTAACCTACCCTATGTTACCTGCTACCCTGCACAGTGCTTTGGTAGCGGTATCCAAGCAGGAAAATAGCGGGAGCGCAAAACAAGGAAGGCAGCTCAAATGCCACTCGCTACCTACATACAATCTTCCCATTGCGATTGATTGCTCCAAAGTAGACACCTGGCGAGCCTGCAACTGCACAGATTAGTTGTATCTGCAGCATTCCCCGTGCTTGATGCAAGATCTCCACGAGCAGTCCACAATTGGTTCATGCTACATTACTTACGAGAGCCTCCTATGTTCGCGATCCCTCTCAAGTGGATCGTGTCCGCGACTACATCATCTTAGACTTACTAGTCTTTGCGCTCTAGGCTCAGCTCGCAGCTTGCTCATCATCATCATTCGGGTCCAGCCCCCAGACCAAGAGCAGAGCCCCCAAAGGAGCCCCCTATACTTACCAGGTAGTTCCTAGGTGGCAGAGCAGCTCTAGCTGTCTAGCTTGGGAAGTCTTGAACGTCTCCAAGATCTGTTACGTACTCAGACCTCCGTCCCCCCTCACGGACCCTTTGTTCTGGACTGGTCGACCTCTCGGATCTTTTCTTTTGTCACAACCGTCTATACCACCAGAGCTCGTCTTGTGCACTTCTTCCCAACGACGACGACAGAGTCAGCGAGAGTTGCTGCACTGCTCGCATATTACCATGCCATTATCCCCTGCCAACTAATCAGGCACATCGCATACGCATAGCCAGCCTGCAGTCTACCACTGTTACCCGCTCGTCCCAAATTAGCATATAATCTGACACGGCGGGACATTTGCAGATCACCACTCCGACCCACCGGTCCTTCCACGCACCCGTCACAAATAGGACATCTAACAACTTCATCACCAATCATCCAAGCCGAACACGCACCCCAGGTGCACAACATCGACGAGCTGGCGAACACCGACAGTGACAGCCTTTCTAGGTCCGCGACCTACTCCGTGGCCATCTCTTCCAACACTCCCGACGACGACCCTGCGAGACCTGTCTCGGAGAGCAAAGCAAACACTCTACAGCCGCCCTTCAGCGCTGCAAATCGGCGGTCAAAGTCGCCCGCCGGAAGGTTCAAGGACGTCTTCAAGAGCAAGAGGAACACGAGCGCGACTCCAAGCCTGAGCAGCCAGGCTTCGACCGGTGGTATAGAGCAAGCAGACTTTGCTCCTGGAAACGCCTCGAGACCTGCCACCAGTTCAGGAGCCGAACTCAGCGAGGTCAAGTCGGTTTCCCCTGAAAGACGTCGTTTAAAGTCTCATGCCACGATCGACACTACGAGACGGCCACAGACACCACCTTCGGATCAGGCAGCGCCTGCGATAGTAAACACGCCCCCGACACCACCGCCTGCACGAAATCATTCCAGAGGAGCATCTGACTCGGGTCCTCCTGCAGTACCCAGTGTCACTGTCTCGCCAACGGGAAGCTTAGTATCTTTGCGACGAGCACGATCCGGATCGGCGGCGAGTCTTGGACCCAGCAAGTTAGCAAATATCACACTTCCACCCCTGACGCCAACTCCTGAGAACGGTCTCCCGCCAACTCCCGGAGGCTCTGGTTTCTTCTCGTCTGTATTTTCGGCGGCACAGAACGCTACAAATACTCTGAGCAACACGGTTACCTCCAGCATCGGCCTCAACAACAAGCCCAAAACTCCCATCCCTGCCGAATCTCAAGAGGGCGACGGGGACACCACCGAAGTTGAGACCGGAACAGGCCAATCCAGAGAAACCACCATGGGTGAGCCTGCAGTCAAGACTCTGGGCCAGGGCGACCTGAGCCTCAGCCATCTCGGCATACAGGACAGCGGCAGCGCTGCTCCCACGCCCCAGCTCTCCAAATTCCCAGACCACCTCCAAGACACGCGGCGGCCTGAATCTGCTCCAGGGGCTCCAGAGCAAGGCTCCCAGCCGGCCCTCGCAGTCGAGGACTCTGGTTACCGACCGCGATCTCTATACGAATCCACAGGTGATCGGTCTCCGACCCCCAGTCTGTACGAAGAGAAGAGCGGCGGCCTGAATCGGAGCAGCAGCATTCGTAGCGCCATTGGCCGCCGGAGAAAGCGTGGCAGTACTGGAGGCACGGCTGGAACAAATGGTACCACCATTGGAGCAGCTATTGCAGCTGCTAATGCCAGCGTTGCTCATCCCAACGCGGCCGGGAGCGTGCCAAAATTGACTGGCTTTGCTGTGGCCAGCAAAAGGCGCAATCGCGATTTCCACACCCTGTTCAAAAGTGTACCAGATGACGATTACTTAATCGAGGACTACAGCTGCGCCTTGCAAAGGGAGATTCTGGCCCATGGTCGGCTATACGTCTCGGAAGGACACTTGTGTTTCAGCAGCAACATTCTCGGATGGACCACGACACTTGTTATGAGCTTTGACGAGATAGTAGCTGTCGAAAAGAGAAGCACGGCGTTGGTCTTCAAGAACGGTCTCATGATCTCAACATTACACGCCAAGCACGTATTTGCCAGCTTTAGCAGCCGTGACTCGACATATGACTTGATCGTCAACATCTGGAAACTCGGCCATCCAACCTTGCGCAGTTCCCTCAACGGTGTTGTACTAGAGGAAACTGGCGGTGACAAGACCGAAAAGGTCACGGATCTCGACGCGCCTTTAGATCACAGCGGTTCTGGCTCGGATATTGGCGAGGAGGATGCCAGTGAAGAGGCGTCCGATGATGTATACGACGAAGATGAGGAAGGCGATGATGCTATCGAGGACAACACTACCGCAGAAGCCAGCATGATGGATACAGAAGCCGACAGAGCAGCTACTCGCAAGCCTTCCGGAGCACAGGCCGTCAATGGTATGACGGAGAAGCCAGCAGCCGGTGCAGCGGCTCCCGCCGGCGCAACTGACTTCCCGGGTCCTGCCACCCATGCCCCAACTGAATGTGGCGATGCTGCGACACATTACGAAAGGCCCTTGGCAGATGAAGTGATCGCTGCGCCTCTTGGCAAAGTGTACAACCTCGTCTTTGGACCGGCCTCGGCCAACTTCATGGGCAAGTGGCTCACCAACGAGCAAAAGTGTTTGGACCTCCAGATGGAAGACAAAGTTGGTCTCACACAGGACAACAAGTCCAGGGGTTATACCTACATTAAGCCCCTGAATGCTTCGATAGGACCACGGCAGACAAAGTGTGTTGTGACGGAAAGCGTTGATGGCATTGATCTCGAAAAGGCTGTCAATGTGCTGGTGGTCACACAAACTCCCGACGTGCCCAGCGGCAATGTGTTCAGCGTCAAGACGAAGTATTGTCTTTCATGGGCCGAGAACAATGCGACACGTGTGCAAGTCAACTGTACTATCGAGTGGACAGGCAAAAGTTGGATCAAAGGTATGGTCTTTTTCCACCCTAAGGGGGGATGTTTATATCTTAACTAACATCGTCCAGGTCCCATTGAGAAAGGTGCCAATGACGGCCAAATCCAATACTGCAAGGATCTATTTGGCAGCCTAAGGGCAGCCGTCTCATCGCGGCCAGCCGCTGTTGGTGCTGCAGGAGTCAAGGGTGGCAAGAAGAAGAAGGGCAAGAAGCTGAACGAGGCCTCTCGGGAATCGTCCAACGCAGCGGCGCAACCAGCCGCGAAGAAGGCGCAGGATTGGGGTCCCCTAGAGCCTCTGCACGGAATACTCGGACCTGTAGTGGATATTCTCAAGCCAATACTGACTGGCAACGTCGTCTACGGCCTGCTCGTTGGGCTTCTGGTGGCCTCGTGGTTCGGCTTTGGCCTGAACCCGCGCAACAACGGCGGAGGATACGGACCCGGCATTGGATTCCCCAGTCACTCGGATCGTCTGATTGCGTACGAGGAAGTCTGGCGTAGAGAGGAGAGCGACCTATGGGACTGGCTTGAAGAGCGAGTGGGCCTTCACCGCATGCATGATGGCGCAGTGCCAGTCAGGAAGCATGTCGCTGAACCGCGTGTTGTGGAGGACAGGCTACGGGAAGACAAGATGACGGGACGCGAGGTCGAGGAAGCCATCAGGGTGACGGAGGAGAAACTGCAACTATTGAGAGAGGTGCACAATCGGAAAAGCCCCAAGGCGTCGGGCCAGGAAAGAGTCTACACGAGACCTACAACACAGCCTGAGGCGGCAGAGAGTTGAAGGACAGAAGATATACGGCATACACATGCGCACACTTTTACTTTACTTTAGGGGAAATACGCAGTGTGGGCGATTCGGAGTTTCAAGCGTGTCCTAGCCAGTCGCCATTGCGATGTCTACTACTTACTACACTACGCGCATGCACGCGCAAAGCACTTTTGTTTTGTACCTTTACATTGTATATAAATAAGTAATAAATGTTTTTCAGGATACTTGCATTGGATCGATCGAGTGTGATTTTTGGTTCATCCCAGATGTTGATGACGGCATGATTCCACAGACACTTCGGAAGCGCCATGGTGTTTGTTTTAAGTCAGCTTTTGCTCTCTCTGCCGCGCGGGCAGCAGATATCTTTTATCTGATCCTGAGCTGCCCGTCTAGGATGCTACCTACTCTATACTACCCGGGACGCCAAGCCGGCAATCCTCAGCTACATTATCTATCTGCACGTAATGTAAGTTGTACTACAGCGATCTGCGGGGTGATGTGCGCTGCAATGCTACCTCGCCTTGCCTGTATGATGGGACCTACCTAGGTAGTCAATGTACGCGCCTGAATGATGGATTGTACACACAGGCAGGAGACATGCTGATGATTCACGGCTTGTTTATATTTCTCCGTCCCATCTCGAGCTTTGCTCTTGGTGTAAACTCGATAGGAGAATGAAATGGGATGCGGACGTGTGAGGAAACCAAGGACCAAAGCCTGGCTTTTGAAATTGGGGAACACAGGGAGAAAAGAAAAATCCAGGAGTCCCGCGAGACAGAGCGTCCTCTCCTTTCGTTGCAACTAGCCTAGGGGTCCGATATCTTTTCGATTCTGCTGAGAGAGAGGCCAGAATGTGAGCATCAGCCATCTTGGAATATAACAAAGCGAGGCCGAGACTCAACTCATGATAGAACATCGCGTCACTATGTACCACTGTTCTTGATATTATTTAAAAAGAAAAAAGAAAAAAACAGAAATAACACAAATTCTCCGAGACAAGACTTTCAGGTGGATCGCAATCATGTATGAACGGTCCTGGATTCCTCGAAGGGGCGTGGTATACTTGGGGGTTTTCCCAGATATGCCGGGTACCGTGGCGTTGTAATATAGGTATCGTATACCTCCTCTATATGGTTGATGGTCTCACTGTATTAAAATCGGTCTTGGCGATGGGAGTGGCACTCTGTCTCTGAGAAGATGTGTCGATATAATGGTAAATATCCCCCCTGTCTGCTGGGTCAGCCAGATTTTGTTTCGTCCCGAAAGCTCATATAAACGACTGAGCCGGACAAGCTGAAATCAGAGCACGGATCGATTACAATTTATTTATGCATTAAATGCTCGAAAAAGTCTGTGCAGCTTGTATCATTCAAACAAGCCTTCATCCCTCTCCTATAGACGACAGCGTCCTCTGTCTGCTCACATCCGCAACTCCGCTCGACTGTAGTAGTCGATCCCGACAAGCAAGGAAATAGACGCCACCACTACATCTTCATTCCCCTCGGGCGAGGGTCGAGCAGGCGTACCCGGATCGGGCAGGTGGAGCCCACCTCTGCTGGCAGTTGGGGAGTGGTATAAACCGGTTCCCGGCCAAAATCAGACCGATTTCCATGCGTGGCAGTACAGAGATCGGATGTTCGAGAACCCGCCAAGACGTGTCAAGAAGCAATCGTGGATGGGTGGTCTGGTCTGTAGGTAGGAGGAGGCTGTACAGCCGCACACCACCAAAGACGACTCGTTCCAAGAGTGTTCTTTTTTGAGTTCCAAAACGTCTGTTCGCGCAGAGACTGCACATCTTACCTACGTTGCCAGATATGGGCTCGTCTGTGACAGTGGTAGGGGCATAGCACAGACAAGCCAAGCCGTGCGTTCGTACATTTGCACGTACCGGACGTTATGGACCAGCAATTAGGCGTTGCCCAACAAATGCCAAGAAAGAGAGAACGAGAGGACGGCCGACGAGTACGCGTACTCGAGGCGGCGCCTCTGACCGGGGTCTCTTGGGGGATAGTAGTTGGACTTTCCGGATTAGGAATGACAATAACGACAGTATGTTCGATTTGGGGTATACCTGATCCGATGCGCCTCCCCGCCCTCCCAACACCCGCTCCGGGGTTGCCTCCCTATATGCAGTTTTGGTCCGGCTATAACACATGATTCTATGAGAGAGATTCCTACATCCCGAGGTTGCTCTAAACAGAACACCATACAGGAATTCAATCTCTCGAATCGAGTGTGAGAGACTGGCCCAAAGGCCCTAGACAATGACCAATCAAACCTGCAAAAATCCACGCAACGCCGTCTCCCGATGCTGGTACTAGTAGTGTAGTATGTGTATGCAAACCTGTAAAAACAAATATCATCGTCTGCTCTGGACACCGTGATTATTGTGGCCGCCGGCTGATATTTCCCACCGCACGCCGTGCAAGGTCGCCTCCTGCTCCCAGCGATCTTCCCATGGCCCCTTGGCTGGGACTCTGGCAGCGGTGGGCGCCGGCGGCGACAGCGGTGACAGAGGCATCAATTTCTCATCGTCCGACGTCCTCGTCTCGTAGTGGCTCGAGCTCCTTGTCGGCGTCAGCTCGTTCATGCTGTACGATATGTCGACGCCCTTGGACACCCTGATACTGGTAAAAGGCGCACGCTGCGACATGGAGGAACGAGTGGTGTAGGGTCCGCCCGTGTCTCTTCTCTTTCTTCTCCGCTCGTCCTCGCCTCTCCTCCGCCACCACTTCGGCACAAAGGTGTCGTACATCTTCTCGCGGAACGGTCTTGTGGTGCCAAATACGATGAAGGGGACCAGCGAGGCCGTCACTCCAGGCAGGTCCTGCACCGCGACACGTATGGCCTTGCTAGCGCTCGTGTTGGGTGCATCCGAGAGATAGTCGACAGAATTGTTCTGCTGCCCCGTCACCTGGAACGTCGCGATGCTGCACTCAAAGATGGCCAGTGCGACAAAGGCGATGGTGAACCGGATGATCAGCCACTTGTCGTAGATCCCGCGAGCCCTCCGCCTCTTGTTTGTCGAAGACGGCGGCACGTAGCTTCTCCTCGTGTCCGTGTCCGACGTCTCGAGATCTCTTCCGTAGCCCACAGTCCACGTGCCAAAATTGCTTCGCGACTGTACGTAGCGAACGAGGATCATGAGGAGAAAGATCGCTCCACCGCCACAGCTTACAATGACTGAAATGGAACTCGATCAGTCAACTTGTCTCCCACTCGTGGGGATTCTAATCCAGAAGAAGAACTTACATTCAAAGTCCGCAACAACAAGGAAAGCGACGTATGACTCTTGGATCGCTCGGACTTGGAGAAGACATATGGTAATGAGTGGCAGGACCACGGACATGATTTTGCCTGCAATGTTAATGCGCGCGAAAGTCTTGCGCCAACGAGGCTTGAAAGACCATCCGTAGACTGAAGCCAGTAGTGAAAAGGCCCAGAAGAGGACAAAAGTCGCCTCGATGTTGTAGCATGTATACTCTGAATTTCACGTATTAGTATAGGGACTCGGATGTTTCGGTCGGTCGTGTACATACGTATGTAGAAGAAGACCAGGTCAATACCCGGGGACCCGTTGGATAACACCAGTACCGGATTCCCGACATTGGCGACTCTGTTCTCCCATGTGGCGATGGCGACATCTTCCCACCAGCTAGCACCAAGTCAGTCATCAATTCCCTGAATACAATGTGATCCAACTCTTACATGTAGTCATGGAGCTGTTGGATGATGCTGAATGTGGTCGATAGTAGCGGGAAGTAGGAAATACAAGCCACATCTTGAGATAAAAGTCAGCTCCTGTCCGTTCACTGTACCATTAGTCGCGAAGAGATGACAACTTACAGCTCAGGCGTTCATTGTGCGTCCACGCCAGCCACAGCATCAACACGTTGCATATCCAACATATCACCGAGTAGAACAGCACAGCCGCCGCTACTCCTGTAGCCTCAGCAGGTAGCTGCCACATCGTCTTCTCGCGCTGGCGGTGGCTACGACGGTGAGGTCCAAGATGGCAGAGAAAGCATGGCAAACAAAGGTTAATAAACAGTCACACACAAAAGCTGCTTTGCCTTGAGTAATAACAAGTGGTGATATGAGATCTTTTCGTCCGAAAGCGTCGTAGAGGAAGAGAAATATATGACCTAGACCTGGATCTGGACCACACCTTTACAACGCGGAGCCTGGCATACAAGTGATTTACCGCCGACCGACTGCCGAGAAGTCGGTCGTGTGTCTGCTCTCCGTGGCGGAGCAAAACGCCTCCAGGGCTGGCCAATGCAGCACAGTATACTCACCTCACGTCCAAGGACAGGTCGGCGGGAATGTTATCAGCCAAGGGTGGGCACACTTACACACGTCCGAAAGAAATGTAAATCAGGTACTCGACTGTCTGTGAGCTTCATGCATGCAGCATCTCTAGGGACCTGCCACGCGGAGTAATAGTTGGCAGACCAATCACGTTTCGTTATCCCTGCCTTTCGATCGATGCCCGGGACAGGCTTTCTGGATATGGACGGGCGCGGGCAAGATTCGGGTGTGGTGGGGGGGACGGCGGACGCAGAGTATGGTATCGCATGGCCTTTTTGCCTATTTGGGGGGGGGGGGGCCTCCCTCCACTCCCCCCAACCTCGACCTGTTCCAGGTGATAAACATGTGCGCGATCCGAGATCTGATGGCTGCCCATTCGCCGCAAACGTAGGCCGTTCTGCAGCGTACATGACTCCGAGATCACTCTGTCATAGCTGCCATATTGGGCACGGTAGATGCTGTCGCGCATCGGACGCGGAGCGGCGTCAACCTCGGGCGCCCTCGACTGTGAACGATGATGCCTTGGTTGTGTGTGTCCAGAAGCGTATCATGTCTGCTAATTGTTTTTTTGTTAGAAGAAATATCCGTCTGGCCCGATGACGATCTCAGCCTGTCTGGGAGAGCAGGACAGCTGCTTTTCATTTGAAGTTGCTGCTGCTGCTGCTGTTGTTGTCCGTGGTTGAAGCAGCTTGAATCAGCAAAGGAGGCTCAGCTGTTTGACATGATCGGGGGTTGCGCTTTCTTGGGGGAGATCGGTTCCTTCCGAGCGCTGGGTGGTGGACTCGCCATCTGATAGGTCCATATGTCGTTGGACAATACCAGGTAGTTTGTGAGTAACATGGCCAAAACGCAATAGATCTGAATTATACGCGAGCCTGCTTTACATGTTGGGGATTCTGAGAGGAGTGGCTAAATCATCACATGGTCATCGTCACTGATTCACCAAGGGTTGGTTGGGGTCCGTGACGAAGCTGCCCCAGAAGCAGCTTGCTTCTCACAAACCCGACTACTCATTTGCTCGGGGACAAATCGCCTGAGATATGCATCATTTAGCACACGTTATTCTGCCTCTATCTTATTTATTCGTCTTTCATTTTCTTCCTTTTTCAAGTACTGTCAATTACATTGATATACATACATTCTATCGACGCAACTCGTCCCCGTCGCTCAATGTACAAAGTTGAGATTTTCCTGCCCAGTATCGCTTTACAAATGCCTGTACTCAACCAACCCAAGAATTCCCTTTTTTGTTGTAAAAGTGCAAGATTTCCGGTACGCCTAACATGATGAACGCGACCCGTGAATCTTTCGGATCGGGGACACACCCTCTATATATGATACAACAGCTGAGTGGCAGTGAACCAAACCTGCCCATGATGTAGTAGTAGAGGTGCTGCGGGTCCCCTTATGTTGTCTTCTACATTGAAAGTCTTGCTGAGCCATTCGCAAGACATGGCGTCGTTATGCTCAGTTCTTCGACCGTGGAAAAGTTCGATCATATCCGTCGCGATTAGAAGCTGGCTCGCGAGTAGTTGTTGCGGCGGTTGCCATCATCCCGCGGCGAGAATTTGTCCTCGAAAGAATTGCCCCGGCGGTTTCCGCCTCCACGGCCTCCTGAGCCTCCACGGCCGCCGAAGCCGCCACGGTCGCCGAAGCCACCACGGTCGCCGAAGCCACCACGGTTGCCAAAGCCACCTCTGCCACCAGATCTGCCACCAAATCCACGGTCGTCACGGTCGCGCTCTTCTTCCTCACCGATCCTGACACCCGGTACTCTGTTGAGGCCACGTTTCGCGGCACTTGAAGCGCTTATAGCAGGTACTTGGTCTCTCTTCAGGCCCCTTTCGCACCAACCATTGAGAAGCTGAACCGCATCTGCAATATCGAGTTTCCTACCAAACTTCTGGCCGAGCATAGCATTGTAGACCGCGTTGAACTCAGAGCGGCGAGTCCTGTTGTAGGCGCTTCGGATTTCCTCAAAGTATTCGGCTGCTTCTCCATCGGGCTCGTCCCGGGACAGATCGACCTTGGAGGTGATCAAAGACCGGTTCGGCTTGAGGGGCAGGCCAGGAAGACGGACTCGCGCCTCGGAAATCTCCGTCTCGGCCAGGAGCAGGTAGCCTTCACCGGAAGCACCGGCACGACCGGTACGTCCAACACGGTGAATGTATTGATCACGGTCCGGAGGCAGACCGACCTGGATGACGTGCGTCACACCAGGGAAATCCATACCTCTTGCTGTGACGTCTGACGAAAACAGGATACCACTCTTTGCGCGGCGGAAATTCTCAGCGTGTCTCGTGCGCTGGGCCTGCGTGAGCTTCGAGTGTATGTCCCACATGGGCAGGCCACCAAACTTGCCGAGTTTGGTGTTGCTGAATGTGCTGTAGGCGAATTCGACGGTAGCCGTGTTGGAGAAGAAAACCATTGCCTTGAATGGGGGAACTGAAGGGTCATTCTGGGCCGCCTTCTTAACATTGTCTGCAATCTCCAGGATGGCGGGGAACCAGTTTTCGTATCCTACGCAAGGAACAATGTGCTGGGGCACCCTTTCGTGAGTCGGGGCATCGTCCGCAGAGATGGTCTGAACAAACTCGAAGTTGTTCGTCTTGACCAGGCTCTTGGCCAAGTGGACGACGTTACGGGGGATGGTTGCCGAGTAGAGGAGAGTCTGACGGTCCACCTTGCTGACCGGTGGGACCAGGTCGAGAATGTTCTGGATGGCATCGGCGAATCCGACGTCGAGCATGCGATCGGCTTCATCGAGAACAAAAGCCTTCAGATTCGGGGCGGCGACTCCGGCGTCCTGATCGGACAGGAGGTCCTCGAGGCGGCCAGGAGTGGCGACCAGGATGTGGCAACCCTCTCGCTGCATCTTCCACAACGACTCGCGCTTTTTAGTGCCACCAACAGCTGTCTGTACAACGATACCGGTATTTCTGACCAGCTTCCTAGCCTCGACGCCTATTTGCTCGGCCAGCTCACGCGTGGGTGACATGATGATGGCTTTTACATCGTCGGCCGAGGCGCGCCGCGCCTCGTTCCTGTTGACGAGCTCGGGGTGTTCTGCCAACAGGCGCTGCAGAGTGGGCACCAAGAAGGCGAGAGTCTTTCCGGTGCCGGTCTTGGCTTGCGCAACCCTGAGGAAGATATCGGTTAGTAGCTGGCCTCGAGTCCGGGTGGGCTTTCACGGTACTTACAGGTCAGTGCCGCGCAGGGCCGGGTTGATCGTGAGAGTCTGCACATCAGTCATGTCCTCGTATCCCATTCCCTCGGTGATGGCGCGGACGAGCGCAGGGTGAACACCGAGTTGGGGCAGGTCCGCGAACTTGGTGATGCGCTGCGAGCCAACGTTGTCTGGAGCGGCATCGCGTGGCGATTGGGCGGCAGCCTCGGAAGAGTATAGCCTCGCGGCAATGGATCGAAGGCAGGCTGTCTGGAGAGGGTTTCGGGCAGCGGTGAGCTGTTGCTCAGAGGACTGCAAAGACTGAAGACGCAGAGGTCGGACCGAGGAAAAGGTAGATAGCTGGCGACAGGCGACCCTGCCCAGACGGGCGTGTCGCGAAAGGGAGGCCTTGAACATTGTCGCAGCAATTAAAACAGTAATACAGGAAGAAACTATTAGACTGCCCTCGAAAAGAAACAAGAAAGTGGGTGGGCTGAGAGGGATTGCAGTCTCTTTTGGATTTCTGTAGAGACGCACGCAGGTGTGTTACAAACGTAAGGGTTTTTTTTTTCTCCCAGTCTCTTCTGGTCAAAGCAATCGTTATCGCGTTTCTGTCGATCTGAACTTTTGCCTGCGTCAATGGAAAATTTCTGGGCACGGGCCTCAGCCTGTCTAGTGTACGCTAACTAGACGGTAGACCCTTGAAGACCCCGGCTCGCGTTCACAACCAATCATATCTGCTGTAGGCTGCTAGTTGCTCGAGGTGAGTCCTCTCGGCGTTCTCCATTTCGATTGGCTTGACACCAACTAGAATATGCCCGAAGGTGCGCAAAGAGTCGTTTTGATTCGTGTATGATGGCGTGGGTTTTGCTTTGGATTATGTTCACTCGGACAGTTATGATCAAATGATTCACCTTCAAACGGCTGTGTACTCTATTTCCACATTAGACAGAATCCAGATCAAATCTTCTACCGGTCGGCTGACAAAAGACAGACTGTTGTATTTACTCGAGACTCTATCCACTTTGCCAGTTGACAACAGCCAGGTCGCACGCAGAGTTGCAAATACCGAAAGACATTGATATACACCTAAAGGCTTTTTGACAGAATGTAGGAACTGCCCTCATACAAAGTACAAGAACGGTGTTTGATCTCTTAGCGCAAAGATTGTAGATATCCAGCCAAAATGTAAGCATTGATACCTGCAATGCAAGCTTATCACGATTGACCTGTTCGGCTTGGCTTATCAGTGGGTATATTATAGTCAGACGATGAACAGGATCCATCCGCCAGAGGTGCTTATTAGCCACATGGCTATGTTCATCAGTTCTGAATAAATGGCATCATTGTAGCAATTGCTTTCATATTGTGCATGTTCATATCGAATATGGCTTCGGTCTGTCATTATCAAAATCGAAAACATCTATCAGTCAAGCGGCCGATCCTCTTGCACCACCGATAATGTAAGGGGCACTATAGGTTTCAAGTATGCATATGTCGGATTCTGGCCCAGCCTTTGCGGTTTCGGGAACTATCGCAAACGACTTTTCCCACCGCTGACTCCGTCATGCGACTACGAAAGACTAAATATAAGCAAGTTTTGGGGGTCCTGTTGCCCATACAAGAGGTTCCTTGCGACGCATGTGCTAGAACAGAAATTCTCCATCGTTCGCCTTATAGTCCTCGTATCTCGCTCGCTCGCTCGTCATGATTCCTTACACCTGCGTGCCCTGCTTTTCTGTCTGCATGATTATGGATTCAAGGGTATAAATGATAACATCCTGCAGAGCCGCGCAGTAGACATGCTGCTGCCTTATTTCTTCCAGTCAAGGTTGTCGGTAGTATCTACGAGAATTAGAGCTTTCGCATCTTCTCAGTCGTCCGACAACCCATTCTACCATTCATCGCATACCTGCCAAGGAGCCGCAACCGTTTACAAGGACGATACAGACTCGCCAGACTCATACCCATCCAAAGGTCACAGCTCAACACCTAGCTACTCACGGAAAGCCACTTATACTCATTCGTCGGTTGTGGCTGGAGAGAGCGACGAGGTAGCTTCTTCTTCTTCACCGTCTGGAGGCATCATGGCCACGCCAGACGTCGAAGACGACTTGCGCTACGAACAACTCGTGCGCCACCTCTTACGCTCGATCAACAAGGACGTGGACAGCAACAGCACCCGCCTACGACAGACGGACGCCCGGAGACTTTTCGAAGGGCCGCCGCTGCTCCAACTATCGCAACCGCCGCCGCCCCACGCACTTGAAATCGCGGCGATCAACGGCCAGCAGCGCCTGCCGCCAAACTTCAACGGGCAGGCCCATGATGCCGTCGATCAGCGATGGTCCCCCTCCGGCATCAAGTGGAGATACGCGCGCCAAGGTGAGTACGAAAAAAAAAAAATTAGTGATTGCATAGCCGACACCGAGAGAGATTCCTATCGGGTTTGCTTAGCGCCTCGTATTGTCCTCTCTACTTTTTTCTTTAGCATGTGACAGCGGGAAGCCCCGGACTAACAATACCACTCACAGGCGCGCAGCTCGCCACGGACGCCGCCAACGAGCCCCACGACAGCGGCTTCGAGCGCGCCGCGTACATCGACGCCGTCGCCTACTACCTGCGGGCGTGCCCGGACGAGCTGGACGCGGGCGAGACGGCCAAGATCCTGTCGGCGGCGCCGTGGCTCGCGCGGCACCCGCGCGCGGCGCCCCGGTCCGCCCTGAGCCGGCCCACGGACCGGGGGCGGACGTTCCTGTCCGAGGCCGTGCAGTACGCCGTCGTCGGCCTGATATTGGTAGGGCACATGCTCTGGTGCCTGTTCCTGTCGGCCGTGCGCGCCGGCGCCCACCTCGAGCGCGAATACCAGCTCTCGCAGCGGGTCGCGACCAGCGGCTTCGACCTGGTCAACTCGGTCGGGCGGCACAGCGTCGCGTGGACGGCCCGGATCAGCGCCATAAACGAGGGGCGGATCGGGCAGGTCGTCTCGTGGACCATAGACAGCGTCACCGGCGGTATTCAGGAGGGCTACGGCAAGGGCATGGACCGCATTCGGCGGCAGGCCAACACGAGCTCCGGCGATGATCCTCACATGATTCTTGACGAGGGCAGCATCGTGGCATTTCGCACGAGGAAGTTTGCGCAGAATTAATTGTTCTGCAAATCTCGACGTCTACGATATGGCGCTCAGAGGTCACGACTTGCAACGATGACATGAAACAGTCTGGGGCTGCATCGGTTGGATTTTGGATACATCGCTTGGCTTGGGCATTCTTTAGGAGTTCATCGGAGTCCATATACCATTATTGCTCGGGCTGATTTCATAGAACATAGAGCACAATAGATTTGAGAAATAGATATTGTTCGCTTCGACAAGACGACCGAGCGCTCCTGGCCAGCATACGCTTGGGCAAGATACACTGGAGATCTCCATAAAGACAAAGTATGTTCAATATTTTTGGCATCAACCCAGTTATAGCATTGTGACTGGACTTTGTAGGTTCGCTCGGGATGGATATGTTGGTGGAATAGCCATACTATCAAAGTGATATGTCTACATGAACGGGTCAGACATCTCACATACGAGCGATTGGTGATGTGACATGCACAGCGCTGTAGCATCATATAACGTGCGCATGTTTGCCGATCTTGCTTTCAATCTTTCTCCACATGTCCAGTGATGACGAGGACTTCGAAGTCGGTAAGACTGTTCAAGTTTTTTCACGCGCTCTGGCCAGCTTCCTTTTCTGCTCGCATCTTCTCTTCCATCTTCTTCCTGGCCGCAATGATCATCTCGTCTCGCCGCCGTTGCAGTGCAGATTGTCGCTCGTCCCGGTTGGAGCTCCAGCCCTTCTTGCCGTCCGCTCCCTCGTCGGCGACTCCACTGACTTTACTCTGGAGGTTGTACCTGGTGATCAGGTCAGGCTCGGCTGGCTTCGCTGGTGCCTTCGCAATCGGAGTCTGAGTCGGAGGTGTGGGCGAGCTGGGTGGCGGTGGCGGCTGGAAGGTTATCGGGGGCTAAAAGTGGTTGTCAGTCCAGAGAACCTCAATGGGCGTGAGGAAGGGAGAGCAGGTAGTAATGGACAGGTCCGTAGACTAGGTGGGAAGAAGTGCTGATCTTACCGTCTCGACTCTTCCGCTCAGGATCCTCTCGGTCGTAGCCTGGACGCTGCCCCCGGTGCGCTGCAGATCCCACAATATCGCCCGCCGTTCGACCTGCGGGAACATCTGTTGTATCCTCTCCACGGCGGCCTCCCGGGCCCTTGCGGCGCTGGCGGCATCGCGCGGGGATTGTCTCTGCCCGGACTGTGTGGCTGCTGACCCTGAGAAGAAGAAGTACCGAATTGTCAGGCCAAAGATGAGGACGACGAGGATGAGCGAGGAGAGCGATATCTGCTCGTCCGCCATGGCTGTCTCAATGCCGACTCGTGCTGGTCGAATGCTGACTTGGACCTTCAATCTGTGGAATGAAGAAGCGGGTGAGGAAACACGTTGGCGACAAGGTGGAAATGAATTGCCGTGGAGGAGAGTCTCGTAAGATTAGATAATTGTGATGGGTATAATAAGAAGTGACAAGTTATTCTGACGACAGCGGGCTGCGGGTTTACGACGGCGAGTGCCCTTCGATTGATACGGACTAATGTACCTGACGGAGTACGTAGGTAGGGGCTACATACGTTATTAAGGTAGGCCGGTTGAGCTGTCGCGTGGGCTGGCCGCTGGAACTTTGGCGAGCCGGGATCCGACCTGTTGGAACTGGCTGCTGGGCCTGTAGCGGCTCTGCCTAGCACTGGACAGCCTCCCAAGGTTGATGATATTCAGCAAATTGGGAATCGACGTAAACGCTGTGTTGCGTAGAGGCCGCAGTCTTGGACACAATTATGGAGGAATGTTTTTGTCATTTTATCATCATTGAACCTTTGGGATGTCGTGTCTGATCAGTAGAGCTTAATCTCGTGACTATTCCTCGAACGCGTGCCGCAAGGCTGATATCTTCAGTTCGTGACTCATGTGTGGCAATCACGAAATGTCGCGAGAAACAGTTCAACCCCAAACATTTCTCGATGCTTCGAAAACATGTGTACAGCATGATAGATATGATGAAAGACATTGCAGGTAGGCTGCAGCTGGACCGGATTTGCCGTGACAAACTCGAGCAGATACTCCTACATGACGGCCTTCGAGAGCACTTGCCTATCCAAACGCGATTGCGAGAAAGCAGCTGCAGCAGGCGCCCAGAAATCACAACTCTTCTTCACATCCCTAGGCCAGCTAGAGATTGCAATGAAGGGGTGGGGTTCGCGTCAGCCTGGGGGTAGTGAAAGTTCCAGGGACGCTGTGGAAGTGATCATGGGATGTACCCAGAAGACCACTACCATTTCGCAAAAATGAGAGTAATATGAAGAGACACATGGTCTCGTTTCAGATATTACACTGAAAAGAACAGATACTACACATGATCAAAGCCAATCGGCAGAGACGAGTTGGGGAAAGAAGGAGAAACAGTGTAAGAAAGCTGGCGGCAGTGGACGCCTTTATAGATAATTGGGAAGCTGATTTGTGCCACTCTCCACCGCCCTCCCGAATATGGGTCCAGGCTGGTGCCTGCTGCACAAGTACCGCGGTACCGATTCTGCCCACTCTGGCCGCTGGCTAGCAGACCGCCCGCTGCCCAAGATTGCCCCGCTCGAATCAGGGCGACATGGGTTGGGGACGACTGAGCAGACTGGTCTGTGCCAAGTGGCATACCTGCATGCTAATTGGCGGGCGCATTATTTGGTAAATAAACGCGGTCCTCATGCAAAAGCGTTGCTGGGCTTTCGAAAGTTGGACTGGAGAAGAGGAAGTCATCAACATCCAAATGTACTAACAACACAGGACTCGACAGACAGACCAGTCCAGATAGGCGCCATGAGGGTGATAGAATTAATCATAGACGGCTTCAAGTCGTATGCCGTACGCACGGTAGTATCGGGATGGTCAGCCAGCCCCTCTTTGCGACCGCATGGCCAACAACTCGATCGCAACGCAGCTGACTGACATGCCTTTAGGGACGAGAGTTTCAACTCGATTACCGGCCTCAACGGTTCCGGTAAATCCAATATCCTCGATGCGATATGTTTCGTCCTCGGTATCACAAATATGACGACAGTGCGAGCGCAAAACCTACAGGTAAACGATCTCTAGCTCTGGACCATGGAGCGCGGTTGGCTAATGCCTGCGGACAGGACTTGATCTACAAGCGAGGCCAGGCAGGTGTAACAAAAGCCAGCGTGACAATCGTCTTCGACAACAGAGATAAGAACACATCACCAATCGGTTTCGAGGAATACGCAACCATCAGCGTGACGAGGCAAATCGTTCTCGGAGGCACGACGAAATATCTTATCAATGGACACAGGGCGCAGCAGCAGACCGTGCAGAACCTCTTCCAGTCTGTCCAGCTCAACATCAACAACCCAAACTTCTTGATCATGCAGGGCCGAATCACCAAGGTCTTGAACATGAAGGCGGTCGAAATTCTTGCCATGATCGAGGAAGCAGCCGGCACACGAATGTTCGAGGACAGGAGAGACAAGGCGTTCAAAACCATGGCCAAAAAGGAGATGAAGCTACAAGAAATCACCGAGCTCCTGCGCGACGAGATCGAGCCGAAACTGGAGAAGTTGCGAACAGAGAAAAGAGCCTTCTTGGATTTCCAACAAACACAAAACGACCTTGAGCGCCTCACGAGGGTGGTCGTGGCCCACGACTATATCAGGTACCAAGAGAAGCTGGCACAGTCAGGGACGGATCTCGGCAACAAGAAACAACGCCAAAAAGATCTCGAGGAGTCCACGACTCGGTTGAAGAACGAGATCGCCAATCTGCAGGAGGAAGTAGACCGAGTCAAGGCCCAGAAAGACAAGGAGATCAAGAAGGGCGGCAAGGCCAGAGCACTCGAGGAGGAGGTGAAGAAGCACTCCAACGAGCTTGTGCGACTGGCAACCGTCATGGACCTGAAGAACTCGAGTAAGGCCGAAGAAGAAGAGCGTAAGGCTTCGGTTGAGCGCAATGTGTCCGAACTCGAAGCGTCGCTTAAAGAGAAGACCGAAGCCTACGAGAAGATCAAAGCGAAATACGACGCAGCCAAGGAGGAGGATATCAAGCAGCATGAAGAGGCCGAATCTAAAGAAGAGCTCCTACAAACACTTCAGACAGGTGTGGCATCCAAGGAAGGACAAGAAAGCGGTTACCAAGGCCAGTTATCAGACGCCAGAAACCGTGCGGCAACCTCTGCTACGACACAAGAACAAGCAAAGTTGAAGATCAACCATCTTGAAAAGAGAATCAAAGAAGAAGAGCCTCGTGCCAAGAAAGCAAAGGAGCAGAATGCATCATTACTTCAGGATATTGAAGGTCTGCAAGCTCAATCTCAGAAACTCGAGGCGCAACTTGCCAAGCTGGGCTTCGAGCCCGGCCAGGAGGAGGCCATGTACAAGGAAGAGTCCGCACTGCAGCAAACCATTCGAAGTTTGAGGCAGGAAGCGGATGCGCTCAAGCGCAGAGTTGCCAATATCGATTTCAACTATGCCGATCCGACGCCAAACTTTGATCGCTCCAAAGTCAAGGGTCTGGTAGCACAGCTCTTCAGTCTCGACAAGGAACACACGAGGGCAGGTACCGCGCTGGAAATCTGTGCTGGTGGCCGCTTGTACAATGTTGTAGTAGACACTGAGGTCACTGGTACTCAGCTGCTGCAAGGCGGCAAGCTGCGAAAGCGAGTCACCATCATTCCGCTCAACAAGATCTCAACCTTCAAGGCTTCGGCACAGACTATCGCCACTGCTCAAAAGATTGCGCCCGGCAAAGTCGACCTGGCTCTATCCCTGGTCGGCTACGACGAGCAGGTATCTGCAGCCATGGAGTACGTCTTTGGCAACACTCTAGTCTGCCAGGATGCAGAGACCGCCAAGCGGGTGACATTCGACCCGAACGTGAGGATGAGGAGTATCACTCTCGAGGGTGACTCCTATGACCCATCCGGAACGCTGTCTGGTGGTAGCGCTCCCACCTCCAGTGGTGTACTCGTGACCCTACAAAAGCTCAACGATATCAACAGGAGACTCCAAGAAGCTCAGTTGGCACTTACGGAACTTCAAGGCAAGATGGCAAAGGAAAAGGCCAAACTTGACTCGGCACGCAAAATCAAGCAGGACTTTGATCTCAAGACCCACGAGATCAAGCTGGCGCAAGAGCAAATCAGTGGCAACTCGTCGTCTTCCATCATCCAGGAGGTTGAGAAGATGAAGGAGCAGATTGCCCAGCTCAAGACGGACAGCGCCGAAGCTAAGAAGCGCCAGGCCGAGGCCGTTGCAGATGTCAAGCGCATCGAGAAGGACATGAAGGATTTCGAGGATAACAAGGATTCCAAGCTAGTCGAGCTACAAGCATCTCTGGACAACCTCAGAGCTACACTGGCAAAGAACTCGAGCACCGTCAAGAGCTTACAGAAAGAGCTTCAAGGCGCCCAACTCGATTCTGAGCAGGTCTCTGGTGACCTCGCGGCCGCCAGGGAGCAATTACAAGAAGTGGAGCTTGCCATCAAATCCCAGCAGGAGGAGGTCGAGGAGCTCGTCAAGAAGCAGTCCTCTCTCCAAGAGACACACGACGAAGCTCAAGCACATTTGGATGAAGAGCGTGCCAAGCTTACTCTGTTCGACGACGAATTGCGCGCGCTTGAGGACGCCACACGTTCCAAGAACTCTCGTGTCGCCGAAGAGAACCTCGAGCTGCAGAAATTGGGCCACACTGTAGAAAAGTTCCACAAGGAGCAGCAACAAGCTGGGCACGAACTTGAGCGCATGGAGCAGGCACACGAGTGGATCGCTGACGAGAAGGACAACTTTGGTCGGTCTGGAACCCCGTACGACTTCACGGGCCAGAACATTGGCGAGTGCAAGGCGACCCTCAAGACCTTGACGGACCGCTTCCAGGGCATGAAAAAGAAGATCAACCCCAAGGTCATGAACATGATTGACTCTGTCGAGAAGAAGGAGGTCTCCCTGAAACACATGATGAGGACGGTCATCCGCGACAAGCGCAAGATTGAGGAGACCATTGTCAGTTTGGATGACTACAAGAAGAAGGCTCTCCTGCAGACATGGGAGAAGGTGAACGGAGACTTTGGTAACATCTTTGCGGAGCTGCTTCCGGGTGGCAGTTTCGCCAAGCTGGATCCTCCCGAGGGCAAGACCATCAATGAGGGTCTAGAAGTCAAGGTGTGCTTGGGTAAAGTGTGGAAGCAGAGTCTGACAGAGTTGTCTGGTGGTCAAAGGTATTGTTGCAACTATTTCCCTCGATATCGACGAGCCACGAACTAACAAGACAAACAGATCACTGGTGGCGCTGTCCCTCATCATGGCCCTGCTCCAGTTCAAGCCCGCTCCCATGTACATCTTGGACGAGGTCGATGCCGCTCTGGATCTGTCGCATACACAAAACATTGGTCGCCTGATCAAGACACGCTTCAAGGGCTCCCAGTTCATCGTCGTCTCGCTCAAGGACGGCATGTTCCAGAACGCCAACCGCATCTTCAGGACGAGGTTCAGCGAAGGAACAAGTCACGTCCAGGCGCTGACGGCAGCGGATTTCAAGTAGAATCAAAGTTTTCTACCCCTGAAAAAATAGAGGCCAGGGCCAAGACGACATTGGAAAGTTTACTACATGAACAGTGATGAAAGACTTATGAGGAAATGAACGGGCCGGATCACGTGTGGCTTTTAGAATTGGAGGGGAAAGGAGACCATACCTCGGTATCTTGTTTCTCTTCTCTGTACTGCGAGTATGACAGCATCAAGGGATAGATATCCATGTGTGTTTTTTTTTTTTTTTTTTTTTTTTTTTTGGCTACAGGTTACGAAACCGGTATTGGATGGCATGTGTTTTGTTGGCAGTCTCGGTCTCTTTATGAATACCATGATCACGTCGAATTGATTCCCATCATGATGTTGCATGATGTGACACATTTGAATCGAGGCCTTTTTATACGAATTGATTAATACAGAAGTCATGAAGACAGGGTATACAAATGGCGATTATGCTCTATTGTTCATTTTACACGTCATACCACTCCTCCTTCGCCGCGTAGCCCTTAATCCTGATAAAAGTGCTCGCCCCGCTCCTCGACCACGACGTCCATGCCGACGCCGACCCAGCCCTCGCGGTCTTCTTCGGCGAGCGTCTCGGCGAACAGGGGGCAGGCCTGGACGCCGAGGCAGCCGGTCCTCGGGGCGCCGGGGTCGACATTCCGCAGGGCGCGGAGCGACTTGTCGGGCTGGCGCGGGTGGCGGTCGCCCGTGTCCGGGTCCACGTTGGGCAGGCGGCAGCGCGTCGTGCGGCACGATATGTCCAGGAGCGCCGGGTTGTAGAGGCCCGACGTGCCGGGGTCCAGGCGGACTTTTTGCCACTCGTCCTCGTCGTAGGCCGGGGCGCCGGATACTGGAGGATTTTGTGTCAGATTCCGTGATCAGGGGACGCATATGTAGAAGAGCTCACCTATAATGTTGGGTCGGAACCGCATCACGCTCAGCTGCTTCAGGTCCGAGTCCTTGGGAACTTCCTTGCTAAAGGCCTGGACGCTGGAGATGTTCTGGATATGGAGGGGGTACTGCGGCGAGTTCTTTAGCATTCCAAATGTTGCCGGGTTCGCAGCCTCCTTGGGGGGTCCCTGGATCCCGAGCCTGGGGGAGGAAGAAGAAGAAGAAGAAGAAGGGGGGAGGCGCGCGAGACCGGCTCGCATGCTCGTCTCTTTCCCCTTCTGGGTCTGGTTATCATGGTGACTCACCCCGTCCTGGAACGCCGACACGGGCTGCCAGCCGATGTCGTCCTTCTTGGGCGCGTTACCGTGGTTGTTCTCGCGCAGGTTGGCCGGGTCGATCCGGAAGAGGCCGAGCTTGTTGCTGACGCCGAGGTAGAGCCTCAGCTCCTCGGGCAGGTCGGCGCCCAGGTTGAGCGCCGTGACGCGGTCGCCCCAGACGGTCACGTCCTCGTACGTGTAGCCGCGGGCCTTGGCGGCCTCGGGAGTCGGGAAGTCGACGGGCAGCAGGACCTCGACCTCGGCGACGGCGCGGGGCCCCCGGGTCAGCTTGGCCGCCGCCGCGTCCATCAGGCCCCTCCAGCCGCGCGCCCGCCAGGGGAAGCGCAGGATCAGGAAGGCCTCGCTCGTCTGGGCGATGCTCTGCTTGCGCAGCTTCATCTCGTCGGGGAGCCACAGCTCGACCTCGACGGTGGCCAGGCGCGCGAACTGGCGCTGGGTGATAAAGGTCCACGTGTGCCTGCCCTTGTCCGCCTCGTCGTCGTCGCCGCCGTCGACCTCGTCCACGGGCACGGGGAACTGCGACTTGAGCTGGGCAAAGGTGAAGAGGCGGTCGAACTGCAGGCCCTGGGGCAGAATGCGGGCCTTGGCGACCTCGACGCCGCGGCACGACTTGATGGGGTAGACGACGAGAGCCTGGACGTGCGGCGCCTTGCCGTCGCGGGCGTCGTGCGCCGGGGCCGAGTACTGGGTCTTGAGGCCGCTCCGGGCGGGCGCGACGGCGGCGAGCGAGTGCGTCTGCAGCAGCGCGTCGCTCTTGCTGGGGCCGACGGGCGGCAGGATGATGACGACGGGGACCAAAAAGGCCAGGAGCGTGACGCACAGCAGGAACAAGGCGCCCGAGTCCAGGTTGCCCAGCGCGTCCAGCGTCGACATGATGTCCTCCATTCTCACTTTGGTTGCGGCTGACCGCTGTCTTCCCACAGGCTGGTAGGTAGTAAGCCTTTTCCTCCGTGCAGGCTTCTGTTGCCTGCTGCTTGTTGACACCGTCCTCGTTGGCCGTGATGTCCGATATCGCGGGCAGTATACCTAGGCAGGTAAGGTTTTAGGGGTCCTCCGGGTAGTTCCAACGGGGCGGACACTCTGCCAAGCCCTTTTTTAGCTCTCTTACTGTCTTGAAGAGTCTACAACCTGTGAAATGTTTCTATTGCTCCCGAGTCAAGTTGCGACAAGTCGTTTCCGGGCCAGCTCGGAGACATTTATCATGTCAATTGAAGGATGATTTTTTGGGGGGACGTTTTGGCACGTTTTGAAACAATCAAGGCCACTTCACGAAACACGACAGGAGGCGGCGGCTCCTTCCTGCTGCTTTGCTGGACTGCCGTCTGTGGGAGTCAGCGAGAGGGCACGTGCACCGCTGGGCTTTGGAGTCTTGACTCGACACTGAGCCGCCGGCCGTGATGGTTTCATTCGTCTGCCTCCCTCGAAGAATGCACGGCACCTACTGGTTTGCTTACACACCTCCCAGAAAACATGACCGAGTTATTTAAGATGGACTCTGTCGAGCTGCATTGCAAATGTGTGCCGGCGCAATCGTAGCCGTTGGCGACGTTAGTTGGATCCAGGTCAAGAGCCTGGCAACGACCCAATCACTTGCGCCTGTTTAGCAGCAAGTCCCTGGAACCTAATAAACCTAATATCAACCATTGGCGGTATACCGTCATGTTCAAGTTGCCAATATGGTAAATGAACGCTTTGCAGGCAGTTCCAGCGAGAATTGAACCATTAACATGCATGCAGGGTCGGTGACGTATGCAGAACTCGTGAACTACTTACACCGACTCTGGAGCAGAAGAGAAGTTTCGAAGGTTTACTACCGCTGTGGTGAACTTTTTGTTTCTGTCCAAGCCCAATACAAGCGGGCATGTACGAGCTATGTTGTTGTCGTCCAAGAGAACAAAAACATACTATGCCCACCGCTTATTGAGCGAACACGATTGGCTGGATGCAGAGGCGGCTCAATCTATCGACGGCGAGCAGGCCGAATAGGCTAATGGAGTCAACATGCAGGTCGAGAAAGAAACTTTTTCTTTCTTTGTTTTCTCTACTCTATCCCAATCTTTGAGTTTGGCCTATTTTGACAAGAATGGGAGATCTTCCGTGCTTGCTTGCATGCGACGTGCAGCGTCACACACTTCTTCTGACCCTCTCTTTCAGGCTTCCCTTCATGCCGTCTGGGCTGGAAATGGGCTACGTACGGGTACAGTACATGAGTAGCTATACGGGATGCCCCTTTGGACTTCTCAATCCTACCATCTATAATATCGACAGATATGCATCGTATACCTAGATCAGATGAGATATGCATGTCAAATCTCGAGTGGTACTAATTATAAAAGGCGTCGTAACTATTTCATCATGATTCGCCCAACACTTCCAGCCTTGAAGCCGATTGCCGTGCATCTCGTCCATGGTTGTCGGACATGGTCGCAATGAATGACACCCCTCTGTGCTCCAGAAATGGGAATATAGCCTGCGACGTCAATATCGAGATGCCGGAAAGGGGGCTTGACATATCGACTTGCAGTCACTGGGCAGTGGTCAATTTAGCTGAGAGACCATCAGCATTTCTACATCCCCAAAACGTCTTAGCAGTACCCGGCCGCCGTTTATTTTTGTCACTGCGGGTTGGGCGCGGAATATCGTGACCGCGAAGAACGATTACGACACGCCATAATAGAGATCATCTGTACAGCCAGCCGCAAGAAGAAAAGAAGCCGTACCTGGTTGGCAACAAACAATGTGTCTAGAGTCCACCGGTTCCCAGTGCGCCCCCCGTATGGAGTCGTCTACTCAGGTGGGGGGTTTGAAACGTTACCTGATCGACAATATCAAACATGTCTAGTAAACGTCATTCGATTGAACATTGGCCAGGGCGTACCTACATATCTGGCCCTTTGGTTGCACCTGATTTATGATCGGTAATATCAGTGTTTCCCGAGAAGCAGCATAGACTTCTTTACTTACATAGTTACTTGCTTACCCGGTCCTTTCTACGTCGGAGAATGAATGATGGAAAATCCGAGCTTTGACCTTTTGACGCATCTGCCGGACAAGCCCCAGAACACTTTCGTCTCCCTCTCTTCGAGGGACGTTATCGGGCAGAGAAAACCTCGCCGGCTGTCCTGCCATGGGAGCTAATGTCAGGCACATTCACTGGCGCCCGTTCGGCAGCAACATGGTTTGACACTAGCAAACCCGGAATCGGGCAGTTCGGGAGCGAGAGGCGGGTTCTTCTCTGAATACCGACCGAGTACAGAGTAGTAGCCAGCATACGGTAAGGACGGAATAAGGAATACGTGAATTGTAGTGTAGGTAGGTAGAAACCCGCTTGGCTTCTAGGGGCATATAGCGTTGTTGGGCGAAATAACACACTACCTTAGGCCGACGTTGACAGGAACCACTGCTTCAGGTAGGAGAGACAAGGTTTAGAAGCTGGGCGTCGCCTTGGTGGAGCTGGGATAATTATCTACCAACGTCGTACTCTGGGTGAACGAACGAACGCCTTGCCTACATGCCAAGCTACTCTTCTGCGGCCTGGCACGAGGAATCGGGTTTGTCTCCTTTGACAGCTCCGTGGCTAGGTAGGCTTGCTGACCCAGACAGATTGGTAGATAGAATGCCTGAGCTTTCTCGTTTCCCTCTGCGCTCCTCTGTAGGATTCGCCGAGGTTCTGTTGCTCACATGCTCGCTGGGTAGGTAGGTCTGTGGTAGATTGGATCATCAGAGGGGTCAGAATGATTCCCGCCACAATCGGTCGTTCGTGAGTATAGCTGCATGTGGCTAAAGAAACCACCCCGGGCTTAGTGGTCCTTGGTCGAACGGCTCCAGGCACGGCGAGTTTGGCAATTTCTGGAGAACATGCACCATGTTGCATGCAATGAACGATCCAGCCAGCGAGTTCGTGGCTCTGCTACTACCATGTTCGGTAATTGGCTCGACCCTGGCTGATCGTATGTCCGAACGATGTCACCTCAGGGCCATATTTACTGGGCGGGATCCTGGCGTCTCGAAGGCGGGTGGAAGAAACTTGACGATGCCTCAGAACTAGACCCTTGACTAGGACGAGAAATGACTTTGGACCATCAACAGCAGTGACTCGAGACCGTTGGAAATGGCCGAGGTTGATGATGAAGCAGCGTTGACATTGAACCATCCCGGGCATGTCCAAGCCCACCCCAAATGTTACTCTTCATTACTGTGATGCACTTGCAACCATTAGCTAATGAGGTAGCTGCCGGTGAACGGGCAGGGGTCTGTCAGCCTTCTTGGATCTCGGTCTTGCTATGTTCCTTGTTTTTCTTTCTTCGTCCTCTCTGCGGATACCGGCGGTGGATTGCTGTCACAGTTTTTTTTTGGGCAGCCGGCTCAATCTAAACAAATTGGACGCCGCGTAAGAGCCGCTTCGCAACGCGCCAACGACGAGATCAGACGAAACCCACTAGGACCGGCCGGGAAGCCCAAGGCGACCGCTGGCTTCTTTCAAGCTTTCAGGCCCTTATCCCCCCCCCCTTCGGTGGTGGAGATGGTCGCAAGCTTAGGACGTCGTGGCTTGTACACACTAGCTCGCCCCATGGGCAATCGTCGCTGTTGGACGGGAGAAACAACATCACGATCGCATTTTTGCCGGCTTTTCTTACAGATGAAGGTGGACGACCAATGTTGAAAGCAACGGTCGGGCTTACGCAAGTGAGGATGAAAGCGGCCGATTCTTACTCTCTCTATGTCTCTCCCCCGTCGAGAATTGCGCAGGCCCAGTCCGGCCGGGTTGCCGTCCAGATTGTTTGGAGAAAGTTTGACCGAAAAGTTGGGAATTGGGATTCGTATCCACCTCCAATGGTAACGGCTCTAGTGTAGCTGAACGACGACAACCCATCTTTGTTCGTGTTGCGTAGCATTCCAATCTCCTAGGGCAGATGCCATGATTTATTTTGGCGTACTGGTTTTCATGGATGCTCGTTTTGACATGTGATTACCCGGGCGCCAAGGATCTTTGGGATATGATCATGATTTTCTGGTAGAGCCCGACCCTCAGCCAATCACGCCTGTTGCGGCGCAGCGCTGACATGCTTACTCAGAGGCGCCGTATTGATCAGAGCGCCTCTGCCGTGTCGCCCGAGGCCAGTGCGGCTTCTAGAATACTAGAAAGAGATGGCCGCATCGGGCAATCTCTTGAAATTGTGAGCCATTATTGAGCCAGTCCCGGCCTCCTGGATAAGACATTATCAAAATGGTGATACGCAGTCACGACACCAATGATTTCATATTGATAGTCTTGTGTCTGGCTGTCATCTGCGCTCGTCGAGAGGATACGTCAGGGCCCAAGTAAGTGGTAAATTGCAAAATCCCGTGCCCCAATTCTCGTTTGGTATAGTAGAAGTTGAGATGATGTAAGTGAGGTGCAAGAAATTGCCCTCGGATACTTGGGCTGGCGTGCCGACGGATACGTAATGCACTTCATTTCTGTCGGCCACGACATCGTTGCATTGTTGAGGCTCTCTTTAGCACGTAGATGAGCAATGTGTACACTCACCTTGGTGTCTGGAAATGAAGCAGTGAGCTGACGTTGTAGAGGCGGCTGTCAAGGCGACAGGACATATAGTGGAACCTTGTCTTAACGTTGACGTTTCCGCTTCTTGCGAGCGCCCGTTCATGTTGCATTGTCTGGATGATCCTCCAGCGCGGTCCGGTATTGCTTTTTGCAGGGATTTCCTGTCGACGGTCGTGCCCCGGCCTGTTGATATATTTGAGTCAATATAGAGTTCCGGTATTGGAAACTCGTCCGCTTTTCATCACGCCTGATGCATAACAAATTTATCGTCGATGGAGATTTCAGGTAGAGCAAGAGTATAAGCCCAGGTACCTTGTTGCGATGGCGATCTGTCGGGTTGTGCCACGACCAAGGAGTCCATGGAACGGTAGGCTCCTTTTGATCGTGAAGTGAAATGAGCGATCATCTCATTTGATTGAGAACGCGATCATGTTTCGTCGCGTTCCTCGCGTTCCTCGGATCACTTGGTATGCTGCCTTGTCGTAGGCAGCAAAGTGAGGATATCTACGTCGTGCACCTACTTATAGTAGCGCCTATCTGTCTTGTCCCACGATCGAATCTCCCACCGGCGTTCTTGGGACGGTAGCACAGACCAGTGTCCGTACCACGGGGAGCCAAACAGCCAGACAGGAACGACATTCAAACAGGGGTGGCTTTGGAGGGGTTTTAAACTGGCTGCCCGCCCGCCCGTGCGGACAGGGGGCTGTCCACTTGGTGATCCGCCTCCTTGGGTGCCCGTTTCCAAGAATAAACTAGGTAGGGTAGCACTTCAAAGGGCTTGTCTGGTTCTGTGGTGATTTCGTCCGATATTCTTGAAGCCCGGTCAAGCTTTCGTGCGTTGTCGCGGGATCCAGTCTTCTTATAATAGGTTAGTGAATCTGGGCTCTCTTGTGTTGCCAATTGTGATCTGGAAATGCGGGATGATTTGACGGCGCGAGACGATCAAACCTCGAGAGGGGACAGCGTTTCGATCATGAAGGATCTGTATGGATCAAATCGCTGCATGTACAGGTCCGGAACTGAACCGCAATCATCAGCCATGTACATACAGACTACCACTGACTTAGCTGGCCAGCCGCCATGGGGTTGGTTGACCCTCCCCTCCTTTGGCAGGGCATGTCAGCGATCTACGATTACCGCAGTTATGCTCCTCCGGAGCTCTGGAGTGGATCACTTTCCCTGTTGCTCGTGTCTCACGAATGATTTTTGCGCCTCTCACAACGGTCAATTCGGGCCCCATCGCCCGTACCTAGCAATTTCCGCTAGATATTGCTGACCACACTGGGCCGAGAGTCCCCGCCATGCATATCACAGTCGTAGTGTGGTATGCCGGCGCCGCCACATGAGGCTAATGTACTGTGTCTGTCCGGAGCAGCATGAGCTGAACGAAACCCGAGAGCATGTGGAGATCCAGGATGGGTGAGGAGGAGGGCGCAAGTGCTGATGAAACTTTCCCTGTTTCTGTGTTGCGAAATGAAGTGGGATGGCCTCCGGTAGGTAAGAATGGCCCATGCTTGCCGGCGTGCCTGGTGCCTGTACTGTAATGCCTGCTTCCCTTGAAGGGTGCGGAACAGTCGGGGTTCGACTGCGGCTGAAGAGAAATTACTACGCTACAGCAAGTCTTGGTCGACGGCGTGTATCCGTCGGCGCACCTCACGCAGTAGCTCCCGGGCAACGTTCCTGGGACGTTCAGCGTTGGTTCGGTCTGTGCTCCGATGGATGGCGTAGGAGGAATAGGCATAGCCTGGGAAATTGCAACACTATAGTCAAAGAGAACGGTCCGAACGCTAGACTTGGAGCCGCAAGCAGCTCCGACGAAGCGGGTTCTGGAAGGGGACATGATGCTGCTACCCAGATATGTCGAAACCTTACTTTGTATGCAAGGTACTGGGGGAGAGCGAGAGACGGTACGGAGTCGCTGACTTGTGCAAGCCGGCTCTGAGCGGCGAGCAAGGGACACCTGGATAGGCAGATTGGACATCCTACCCTGCGTTGCCCAAGTCCGAACAAGTGAGAGAGCTTCCAACGATGGATGACCAGATGGTGAGCCAAGCACACAGGAAATGGTTGAGGTAGGGTAGGGGGGAAAAAGAACAGAAAAAAAATGCTGGGCAGGTACGTTGAAGGTCTGCGTAGCTCCTACCTTGTACGTTCGTCAAGTAACTCGTACTTGCCTACGAACACCTGACCTCAACTATACGTGTCTACATACTAGATACCATATACTAAGTTCAGATAAGTACATGCACGACGCCACACACGATGACCAATGCATGTCTGCCATTGCGCTCTCTGCTTCTCTCACTCTCACCTGAATGCATGCAATCTCTTTCGTAGCTCCTTCTATCCTTGGGTTACCATGGTGTGAGGAATTGCTTCGGTGCAGGATACAGGGCCAGGGGTTGCGGTATCTCCTCGCAATTTATAGCAACCCTCCCTGGCTTACAAGATGCCTGGCCTGCATGCATTGTCGCCCGACCTCATGGTACCGTACATACCACATCACTAGCTGGATAGTATTGAACTTTGGTACCATACATGCTGTGCGGTGCCTGTCCTGCCTGTAAGAATCATAGGTAGGCGCCGCTGGTCGATTAGTGAGCGAGCGAGTCGCACTCGTGGTTCGTTCGCATGCATGAGGGTAGTCAGATCGTTCTGGGCGCGCGTTCACTCGAAACCCTTCTGCATCTGCAATGGGCCTTGTGCATACATACCTAGGCATGGGGCCGGTGTGAAGGGAGGAGGCAGGAGGAGTGAGGAAAAGACTACCTAGGTAATCGACATGGTATCTTTCTTCGTCTGCATACCTTACCAATATGACTCGACTATATGCCGTACCTACCTGTCTACCTTACCCAACCTAGCTGACATCACTGCTGTATGTACTTCCTCCTCCAAGTGAACGTAAATCACAGGCGGCCTCAACAAATCTATATGATATTGCCCAATTCGGATGCATACATAGCTACACACCTGCATGCGTCAGGCAGGTAATGTAGGTAGGACGGGCACCTATAGTGTGTATATTGTGTATGCAGAGACTATTTTGGTGCGCTCTCCCTGCAATGTCTACTTCGGAATCGATACTACAGACATGACATATCTAACCTAGGGTAGACATGAGACGATATGGCTCGACTGGGGCTCAACTAGGGAAACTAGTATCGACAATCTGACACCGTGTAACAAACATATGAGACATTTAACTATACCACAAGCCGCAAAGATTTGCTGATTTCTTGGGATCCAGACCCGTCACGTCATTGGCCGGGAATGGTTAAGGTTAAATCATGGAGAGGGCCGAACGAGATTTTCGAGGACCACAGTCCCACGTGTAAGGTCAGGAAGGCAGACGACAACTGTGACGCCTGCAGCCTAGACGAATTGGCGTCGTCGTCTTCCGAAGGATCACCAACATGTCGTCCTCAGCACACCATAACGCTCGACTCTTTTTCAGCCACTTCAGGACGAGAAGTGAGATTCTGCGCCTCTGGGATGCAGAAGATCCCTTCTGCGCGCTTTCGAAAAGTCGGCGGCGTCGCACGCCGTCTACAACGCTGCAATATCTGGTGCGCTAGGCAGGGATCGTCTCGCATCTCTCCCCCACCTCTTGGAACGGCATGCAGCGATAAATAGTCCCTTCTCGGCTTTCCTGCCGGCGGGTGGGCTGGCATCGCGACTGCCAGCAATTGGTTGGTGGACTGGCACAGCGCTGCCCTGTTGCGGATGGCGCCTTGCCTTGTCGGGGCGTCTCCCCGAGTTCATGGCATTAGGGCACTCTTACCTTACTTGTTGACTTCTCAGCAAGATCCCGTTCATAATGTCATCCATTCTCAGTGAACCAATTGGCTGTTGGCCCGCGTTCTGGCCTTCCAAACGTTGGCCTCAGTCTAAGGTTAGTAGAGTCTCCCAGCCAGGTACTGGCTCTTCCCTACGTACCTACGCTATTACCTAAACCACACGAGGCAATTGAGACAATGCTGGCTGTTTGGGTCGCACTCCGGCAAGTAGTAAGTAATTGATATACGTACTGCCCCTCTGCGGCCGAAACCCACTTGTTCTTTTCCACCTCGTGGGAATAAGCCAAGTGAGTGAGTGTTATTAGTGTCGTAGTATAGATTGGGCCCTTTTATGAACCGCGCTGACTGGCAATTCCCCCTTGCACCCGATATCCGGCTTGTCTTGGCACTCAGGGGCCCGGTCGTCCACTGGGTCATGGCCTGATTCTATACTATGTACGAGGTGTACATGTCACTCACTATATTACACAGAGTTCGCCGGCGTTGACGGGATGTCCATCGTATGGGGACTGCTAATGTAGTCAGCCCCTGATCCTGATCCTCATCCCCGGCCCTGCTCGTCCGCAGCCCGCCGCCGCTGGTTACCTACCTACCGTCTACTGATGCTTGCTTGCCTGCTTGGGTACGTGCTCCAGTGGGCGACCTCTCTGCTGGCGCTCAATGCTGGCACGATCGATCTATGAATGTACATATGCGGTCGTCAGTCACGTCGCACAGTCCCACCATTATGGAACTAATCCAGCTTGACCAGCTAGCCCCGAGATTTGGTACTCCGTATGAAATCCCCCATCTCGAGTGGGAGGGAAGAGAAGAAGGAAAAATTCAATGTGCCTCATAACCTTGTATTTTGATCATCTCTCTTTTTTGTTTTCTTCTTATTGATTGCTTGATTGACCTGTCCTGCCTCCCCTTGACGTGTCGGTGCCTCTAATCTTCCAATGGGACCCACGGCGCGTGCTTTCACCTCACCGATAGCTCCCGGCTACCCAAAACCTGCGTACCTAACCTAGGCAGGTCTGTAATGTAGACAGGCAAGAGCAAGTGCGTGCGTACATAGGCTAGCAGGGCAGTGATGATTGATAGACGTTCGGGTTCTCCAGCCTGTTCGAGGCTTCTGCAGCTAAGGCCGTGATCCCTGAACTGTGGTGGCCGAAATCCTTCCTGCTGCTGAAATGCCTCCCTCTCTATCTACCCTCACCTATCGACGGCAAAAAAATAATAATGCAATCACACTTCCTGCGGGGTTTTTGTTTTTCTTCTTCTTCTTCCGTTTCCGTTGTGTAAGTGAGTTGAGTAACTAATTGGGATTTGGTGTGTGCCACCTCAGCACACAATTTTATCATCCTGGACCCTTCATACCGCCACCACACACAGAGACCGAAAGAAAATCACCGATACTATCGAGTTGTTTGGTTTTGGCAAAGGCGCTGCCGGGCTACCTTGTCAGAGTGCTATTTTCTCCTCATATCAGAGCTCTTTATTACAAGCAGCCGTCTGCCACGGACTGATCCACAACGCCCACTGCTTCACTTTCACTGGCCCCGGAGACCAGACAGACAACCTCGGCGGCTGCGGCTGCTTGTATGGATGTAGTGGTTTGCATGTACGTACTCCATACATAGACCACACTACGTACGGGGGGCACTCAGATCATCCTCCTGCTCAACATCTCCACTAGATCGACTCCCGACCGCCAATGCTGATCAAACGCAGTGGCAGCCAAGCAGCAGGTCGCAAGCTCTCGGAATCCCTGCTCCCTGGGCCCTGGTCTGGCACTTCCCCACCACACAAGAGCGTCCTGGAATCCTGGGTCTTGCAAATGAGAACCCTGGCCTTGCTTGCCGCGACCTTATCACGTCTTTTGGCACGGTCAGAAGTCTCTGTGAGCGCTTGAGCGTCGGCTGTCAGCCTACATCTCTTCACCCGGTGGCTACTCCTCTGGCTGGCCTGGCTGTGGCGGACCTGGGATGGTTTCGTGACTCGAGTGAGTGGACTCGAAAGACCGGACTGGACTGCTCAACACCATACCTACATGCGTACCAGCCCGGACGGGACCTCTCTTATTACACTATTATACAGGGCAAGATTTACGTGGGAAAACTGGCATGTTTGGGCGCTGGGGTGGTTACCACTACATCATCTTGTTCTTACTTACATTCAGCTATTCCTGGTTGAGCAAGTTCAAAACTTTAGGGCTTGTTATACCCTGCAGCGGCACCCAGCTCAGAGTGAGAAGATCCTGCCTGTTTGTCGGAAGAATTCTGCGCGCGCCGTAACTCCGGCCTGCCTCTCGGACGCTCTGGCCAATACCCAAGTATACACAGCCAAGATCGTGACTTCAGCCACCATCCGACCCGTGGGAGACAACCGTTCCCACGAACGCGGCGCCCCGTCCCTGGCACTTTCATCAGAACCATATAGAGATCTATGTGGATATCTTGAAAAAAAGGGATTCAATCACTCTCTTTTAGTCTGGTCTCTTGGACAGGGGTGTCGCTCACTCATCACTCACTTTCACCTCGACCTGCAATCTAATCTGGCTCTATCAAGCAACGTCAATCCTGGTCACTGGTCCCCCAGACTGGCTACAACTCTACTACCTGCCTACCTACACTTCCACTGGCGCAGAAGAAGCACATCCATCTTCTTACTACTTGATAATATTTGCATTGCATACGAGCGGGACTGCCCTACATAAGCACAAATCATCGTCCGGCACTTGTTCCGTCAAGCCACTTGACACCTCTCCACACCCCGGATGACAAACGTTGACCTAACTACAAGTCGATTTTATCTTATTTTAATGAACGACGGGTCCTTCACTATTGGCAACACAATCTCTGGTCCCTATTCTCCCTGGATACCATTTTCGATTCTAGAGTACAGGGCCAAGAAGGGGGGTTTGGATTGAGGTCATCTGTCATCGTGATCTAGACTTGTATCGAGAACGGGGACAACGACCAGCAGCAAAAATAAGTGTTTCTTATTACTACACGGAAAAGCAAGAAGGAAGACACGATCCCCTCACGCTTGACAACGAGTAACAGGGAGCTGTGGTTCCGGCCGGGCCCGTCACCCCATCACCACCATCAGGAACCCACCCACTTGTTGCTCTGAACCAGGAAACCAGGAGGGTGACTTTCTGTCAGACACCACCCGGTACCCCCAAACCATCTGGCCTGGTCGTGGAACCTTGTCCTCACAACCTCCACCCTCTGGTATTGACTAGAAAGCCCCGCTATAGCAGCCCATCCCGTCAGCAGATCCCCGAGGATACATCCATCAGAGAGAAGGCTTGGTCGCGGAGAGAAATAAAATATACGAATAATCTGTGCCCCGGACAGGCCCACAGCAGCAACCACACTTACACCACCGCCGTCGCCGGTTTTGTGTCAAAAACCTAACCAGTTCCCCGGAACTGAAGATCGTCCAAGCCACTTCATCCTTCGTCCGGATAGAGAATCTACCCATCTGTCTACCACTTTGTTGGGGAGACTAGAGCACGACACACCTTCTCATTAGAGTTTCCCGGCCACAGCATATGCGCAGCACTGAGTAGCGAGCCCCATCAAGCTGAAGCTGCTGCACGCAAGACAAGTAGCAAGAGTCTCACAGAGTGGTGCCCAGCCACAGTCATTGGTCAACCAGATTCCGACTTGACGCCTAGCAGGGGTCGACCATTCTTCCCGCTGGAACCGCCCTGAACCAAGGTTCCATTACTCTGAAAGACACATTCCAGGTTGACGTAGTATCGTCGAAGGCCCCCAAACTACTTTTGTCCAATCTGTATGTGTATCTCCAGATCCCTCTCCCGTCACTGAATACACATGTTTGAAAGATTGGACATCCTATTCGAATCGTTGGGTTGACCTTTCCGGTGTTGAAGGGCCAGTTTTATTCCATACAAGACCCGGTGAGGCTCGGCTATGAGCGAGGGTAGCTCGAGTGTCTCGTTACTTGGTTGGATATTGATAGGATAAAATTCGACCAAACACTTTTCTAGCACAGCAGGAGCAATCGACAGGCCGGTCAAATGGACGGCTATTACCAGCATTACCTACCAGGCGGAAATGGGCCTGGTGAGGAGACGAGTCCCAGTTCACAAGATGGGCCTTACATGCACAGTGGCCAGATGCAGATGGAGGGCGGCGAAATGTCCATGGTCAACCCTTATGAAACCTTAGGTTATGTTACCGGGTTTCCAGATCCCATCATGTTCCAGCCCCCGAAACCTCAAAGCTCAAGAAGTCGAAGAAAATCGGCACCGGGGTCGGATCATGTCAAGCATCGTCGAACACGATCCGGATGCTATACTTGCAGGAGCAGGCGGGTCAAGGTAAGCAGTCCAGTCCAATTTGCCATAACTCGAGTCCATGCTAAACCAGACCAGTGTGACGAGACACACCCTATTTGCGAAAGTATGACGGCACAAACCCCTCCCGGAACACGATTGTTGTATTGACTGGTAATTTTAGGATGCCGCAAGGGCAAACGAGAATGTGTCTATCCCGAGGCTTCCACTGGAAAAGGATCATCAGAAACCCCTGGACAGGAAGGAGGGCAAACGGAGAGCCCCGGGCAATCGCCAGAAGACGTCGATGACGAAACGGACCGAGATACGAAGTTGGAGCCGATCATAGACGAAGAAGAGCCCGAAGACGACTACCCGCGGATTGACCCATCATACAGGAGGGCAAGCGCTGCTTCAGCCTCGACATTGCCTAAGCAGAGCACAAGATTTGGCTCCGAGACCCCATCCGGTGGAGGGAGCTCTTCTCCCTCTTTGTCGACGGGCACAAGCGTTGGCTTCATGGCGCCGTTCCGCGCATCAGATCCATCTATTCAGCCAGGACCTTTGGACTGGTCTCACCTCCCCAACGACTTGCACTTCTACTTGGACTACTACTGCGAGAATATCACACATTATAACTATGGCTTGTCGGTGGATCCCGAGGACTTCTTCAGAACTTTCCTGCCTGGAACGGCAGTCCGCCAGGGGAATGATGCCTTGCTGTACGCAGTTGTGGGCTTTGCAGCATATCACCACACTATCAGAAAGCCGGGAGGACAGATCCAAGACTTCCTCAAGTATTACAACAAAAGTGTCACCCTGCTACTGGCTTCGTTCCGGAGGAAGGAAAAGCAAAATACTGCCACGCTCTTGACTATTCTCCAGCTGGCAACAATTGAGGTAAGTCGTCGTCGTAATGATGGGAGGCTCCCGCAAGGACAAGTCGTTGGTAGTGGCTGACACGATTAGGAATATCTTGGCGATTGGGTCAGTCTGATGGGCCACCAAAAAGCCGTGTTGCAAATTTTGACAACCCTCTTTACCCCGAACACGGTCATGCAGTCATATGTCACCCGTACGTTACTGGCGTGGTATGTCCGATTCGATGTGTTCGTTGGAATGCTCGGCGGCTTCGAAACGCGACTGCCGCGGGAATGGTTCTCAACAGCCCTGGACTTCTTCGAGGCTCAGGTTGCGCGCGAGCCTGGCGACTATACCGTGAAGCTCGAGCTCTATTCCGCGGCCATGAACCTGATCACTATGGACATGTCCCTGCTCTTTGCTCAAGGTGGCCGAGGCGAGATCTCACAAGCCTCGTTTGCTGCAGAGCACCGACGTCTGGAGGAACGACTTCGGAACTGGAAGGCGAATCTCGACGGCGACAAGGAGATGTGCAATACAGATTACCTTGTCACTGACTTCCCGAATCGGCAAGAACTGACCAGTGACGACATTGTCGATCCCTATGCAAGCAGGTTTCTCTACCAGTCCCGATACTTTGCCACCACCATCTTGCTCTGCGAATGGCGTTCGATCCTGGTCATGCACAAGACACAAGAGGCCTTGACAGTCCAGCAGGAGCCGCCCCAAGAGCTTCGAGATCTGGCGTATGATGTATGCCAGATCTTTGAGACTGTAGAGAGGTGGCCATCTTCTCCGAATGGGGCTGTCGTCATCCTCCAGTCCGCGCTGGTCATCGCAACACTGTACCTCCCACAGGATGAAAAGCATCAGATGTGGATGAAGCGCAAGTTTGCGGCTATAGAGTCTATGGGGTAAGTTGATCATTCCGTGGCGATACAATGGATGTACTACCTAATTGTTCTGCACTCATCTGTCGATATCCGTTTTTGTTTACCTATCCAATCGCTCCGCTCCGCTCGTCTTACCATGACTAATGCCGTCTCCTGGCAGGTACGTGTTTCCGCTCACCATGAGGACGCGATTCGCGGAGATATTTCAGGACCCCTCTTGTGCCAGCTGGTGGCTTCCGAACGATGAGGGTCTGAGTCCTGTCATACGGAGTATACGCGCCTTCGCCGACGAGCGCAGTGCGAACCCAGTTTCTGAACAGACAGAAAGTCTCCGAGAGATGACGGCAGTATTCGCCAAGATGGGGTTGCATTCGCGGGACGAGAGCTCATCTCCCTCCGAGCCCTCACCGACGAGAAAGGGCAAGAACGTCGTGCTCTAGATTCATCGAACGGGCGGTGGGATGGTGGGGAGGTTGGGAGGTTTCGTGGAAATAGTCTCTGGCCAGAAGGCCCTGTGTTCAGCGAAGACCTGGGCAATATCACTCTGGTCCACTCACATGTCAACCATTGGTGTCCGATACTACTCCAAGGACCGGGGTACGAGACCGAGCGAGATTTGATACCACGTTGGAGAACAAAAGAGCCGCACAACTTTGGAGCGGAACCCGGGCTGGGATCATACAAGCCATACAAGATTCGCACACAAGGGTCGGCTCACCCGCTTAGTCGACAGGGCGTGATCAATTTTCCCTTGGTGACACAAAGAGCACCACGAGTCGGCAAGAGGCTGAACATGCCAATCGATTTTTCATTCAGCAAGCATGCGGACTAGAAGAGCTTGCACCGGCGGAACCATATTCCATCGTGGTTAAATCCGCCCCAGGAGGATGTAGATGACTGAAGCGCTATGAGTTATCTACGTTGTGTATTATTATATCATATTGGCATCAGAATGACTGAGTCTACAAACTAGTCTGCCATCTAAATCAATCGATTACCAAAATCACGACCTTTGTGTTACTGTGAAACTTCTGCACGTGATACTTTCTGTTATCAAAAGTTACCGGGAACCTCTCATCATACCATAACATGACCATCGTTTTTCTTCCTGGTCAATCTTTCCATCTATTCTTGTTTTGGCCTTCTGTTGCCCCTTCTCCTTCAAGCCGCCCATTCTCGAGATCAGATCCCGAGAGCTCTACGGCTCGCTGGACCGGCGGGCTAATACATCATCATGGAACGAGGCTCCGGGATATCACGATCCAAAAGTCGGCCATGCACAATTGGCAACCAATATCGTCCAGGACACACGAAAGAAAGAGAGGCAGTCACGAATCCCGCTTGTGGGAGCAAGCCGGGAGGAAACGGATGGAGAAAGGCGGGCGAGCCTTCGCACTGTGGCTGGATCCGGTATACCTTGCGGGTTTACATAATCACTTCCGCCCGGCGGCGACTGAGCGACGACGACGACGCCAGGGTCACTGGGAAGACATGCATGTATATGCTTGTGGACCTTGTCGGCTCCGATGTGTACTTGGATCCTACGTACCGTACCTGCCTAGGTTGCATAGATGCGCGGTTGATGCGCGCTGAGAGAATTCCAGTGAGACCAAATCCCTAAAAGTCAAACAGCTGGGCTTCTCTCGTCTTTTTCCTCGCCCAATGAAGAGTTCTTCGAACTCACTGTAAGGAAGTGCAGTTGTGACTGTTTGATTGATGATTGAGGAGATCAGATTCAGCATTCTTTCAAGCACCCTTTACAGAAACACATGATAGGTGGTCACTATAGAAAACAGTTCGATCAACAAAATTCCTGGAGACTTGATATATACGCTGATACCATATTATATTAATGCGTGTCATGGCCAGAGAGGCATACCTCAACCACTTCTTCTCTTCTTTGCAATAGCTTCGGTCTAGCCAGCCGAAGCAGCCACACTTGGGGCTACCAATGTCCAAACCCAGCATATCGGCCACGGTAACCAATGCCTGTTACCTATCGTACAGGTGACCATGAATCCCAATTCGCTGTGTTTCAGCGACTACAATCCACTGGAGCCATGAAGCGACGGGCTTATCAGGGACAGCGATGACGCGACATCGCCTTCGTGTCAGTTACAAGTGACATGCTGCCGCAAGTTGTCGCGGATATTCATGTCAGAACACCTAACTCTGCTCCTGCCCGTCGTAAAATATATGCAGGTTCGTTTGCCTGCCTGATTATCGTTGAGGTCGTCTCTCTTGCTGTCGATATCCTTCGCTGTTGATATCCTTCTCCGGGGTGTACAGATCAGTGTCCGAATTATCAAACCCGAACCACAGCGTACCCAACTTGGTAACGACTAGACCACGAATTGCCTCTTTTTTACCATAATGGAAAATCTTCCTCAACCTGGATTCGGAAGGTTTCAGGGTTCGCCGATTCATCGGCACCGCTCTAGGATTTCTCCTCGACAGGTGGATTCGCCGAGGTTTCCGCAATTCCTGACGTTCCCTTGGCGTCCGAGTCCGAATCTACCTTTGGCTGCTCCTCAGTCGCCTCAGCTGCAACGTCCTTGACGTATACAACAGAGGCCCCATCCGAGTCACCAGTAACACCGGTCGTTTCGTCTTCTGGCTCCTTCGATGTTGATGCTTGTTCATGCTCCAGAGCAGCCACATCGCTAGCAGGATTTTCTGCTTGATTTTGCGAATTGGTCTCTGTCGTCTCGTCGGCATCGGTTTCCTGAATATCAATACGGGGCTCGTGAATTTGCGGTAGGGAAGCAGAGGCCTGTCCATCCAGCAACCCCCCGTCCACAATAACGGGAACTTCAACTCCGGACTCTTCCTCCACTGTCTCGGGAGCCGAAATCTGCATGCTCTTCAGCTTCTCATTGATATCAGAGTTCTCATCTTCTCTCTCCTCAATGACCGTGGTTACGAAACTACCGGTAGACGGTCTGCTGGAGTGTCGAGTTGTATTGCTCCTTCGCGCGTGGAGGCTGTTGTTGTCACGCTCGTCCTCTTCATGTGAACTGCCTCCATTGTCCCGCGCTGGCGGTTTTGCGATTGCTGTGATCTTTGGTTGGGTTCCCTCCTTCTCCGAGGGTGTTGGGTCCAGGCCCTCGGCTTCGGGCGGGAGCTTATAGTTCTCAGCGGGGAGAAGGTTGTTTAGATCGCATACTCGTTTGAAGAAAACGTAGAGGCCTGTCTGGGACTCGATATTCCAGAACACACCGCGGTGCTGGAACCAAGCATGCGCAAAGATGCGATGCAGTCTTCTGAAAACATTGACCAGATTCTTCTGGACAGCGTTACGGTCGTGACCTTCGTTGAGCACGGTGAAGCGACTGGGGAAGATCTTGGGGTTCGTCACGACATTGGCAGCCCAGTCCAGCGTGTGGCAGCAGTAGTCAATGGCGCAACAACTCTTGGGCTGGTCGTGTACGGCGCACAGGAACTGCCACTCGGAGGCGCGCATCTCGGGGCAAGTCGCTTGGGAGCAAGGCGGGGAATCGAAGAGGAAGCCGACTATCAGATTGTTGCACTGCATAATCAGGAAGCGACAGAGCTCGTAGAGCCACAGTGTCTCGTCAATGCCAGGCGGCGGCGTCGCGATCTGCGAGGCAGTCCGGCGCGTGATGGGTTGCGTGCCCGCATTGGTATGATGGTAATGAAGAGCAGCGAGGTGCTCCTGGAGCTGGAAAGCCGAGTCGAGCTGTTGTCTGGGGGGTCAGCGACGGTTGCCAAATTGGGCTGTGATTGAAGACTTGACGACGGACCTCATTGAGTGCCACCAGCGGCGGGCCAGCAGCCATGTCCTCGGCCTTTGTGCCTGGATGGATGCGGCGCCTGGAATTCGTGTCGACAATGGACTGATCCATCTGGCTGGCCTGCAAGTCGACACCGGGTGATTTGGGGCCGATCTGGTCCTCGGCCGGAGGTGGTGGGCTGGGAAGCCGGGGAGAGCTCGGTGGGAGAGCCATGATGGTGTTTTATCTACCTACTACCACGCTCGTCGAGGCGACATATGCGACAGCGGACGGCTTGGCGCGCGTGTTGACTACCTTGTTAGCCGGCCGAACGAAAGAAAGCAAAAGCGTTGGGCAATTGAAGTGACGTGGCTTTGGGTTCCGTCGCAGATAGAATAAATTGTTGTTGTGTTGGTTGGCTCGTTGAAATCCAGGGCTGCACTTTGGCCGGAGGATGGAAGCGCCAACCTAAGCCTGTCAACTTTCAACAAGCATGGAAGCTTCTCATTAGTCGGCTGGGAGACGTTTGAACTGATTGATGCGCGCAAAAGAGAGAGTGAAAGAGCTATGGTCGCTACTAAGCTAGTACTGGGTCGGTACCTAGGTATCCCTGTCGTCCAATATGCAGCAACGGGCGGGTGAAGAGCCCACCAAATAGCGGGCTGAATATTGACTTAAGCGCAAATATATGTAACTATACGCGCCTGCTAGTCCAAGGTACGTGCCCTGTAGCGGTTACTAAACTTCGGACATGGAAGTCTCGAGAAGGGTGCATCAAACAACAAGAAAAAGAAGAAAAGACTACTGTGTACTGTCAGTCGAGAAGCCATCCCCGAAACTTGGCGTACCAAAGCCCCTTTCTCATTTATTCGACCAGTCCTTGTTTCCAGCTCATTACTCGGGGCAGGAACAACCAAACGGCTTCGCCAGTATGGATTTGGATGATGATATGCCGCCCGAGCTAGTCGAGACTGGCCAGGGTGTGGGAGAAGAGGCTGAAGTTGTTCAGCAGAAGCCAGTCAAGGTACCCATTACGATCGTGACGGGTGAGCGGCAATTGAATACTCCGGGGTACAACCATTTCTTGTTCTGATGTCTTCAATGCAGGTTATCTCGGAGCTGGAAAGACAACATTGCTCAATTACATCTTGACAGCCCAGCATGGCAAGAAGATCGCTGTCATCATGAATGAGTTTGGAGACTGTACGATTCTTTCGAGTCTGAAATTTCTTGAGCATGCCGTTGATTGTTCTTACAGCCCTCGACATTGAGAAATCGCTCACCGTCAACAAGGGAGATGAACAAGTCGAAGAATGGCTCGAAGTCGGCAATGGCTGCATCTGCTGCTCAGTCAAGTAGGTGCCATACGCCAACATCCACGCCGCAGAGGCAAACCACGAGATTCAGGGAACTAATGGCAGCAGGGACACTGGCGTTAACGCTATCGAGTCTCTGATGGAGAAGAAGGGAGCGTTCGACTACATTCTTCTCGAAACAACAGGACTGGCAGACCCGGGCAACCTTGCCCCTCTATTCTGGGTCGACGATGGCCTGGGAAGTACTATTTATCTGGATGGTATTGTCACACTGGTGGACGCGAAGAACATTCTCCGCAGTCTGGACGACCCTGAGGGCCAGGTTGAAGGCCATGATCACGATGGACACGGCCCGCTGATGACCACAGCCCACGTGCAAATCTCACATGCCGATGTGATCGTCATTAACAAATCAGACTTGGTCGATGCTGAGCAACTAGAGCAAGTCAAGGCACGTATACAAGCCATCAATGGTCTCGCAAAGTTGCATGTCACAGCTCAAAGTGCTGTGCCGGAATTAGAAGGCTTCCTTTTGGATCTACACGCGTACGACCAGGTGGACAAGCTAGACACAGCAGGAAAGGGTCATAGCCACTTGGACTCAGTAGGTAAAAAGTCCAAACCATGTGATACGATAGCTAACATGTGAGAAAGACGATTTCAACAATTGCCATCGATGTACCACTACTGACGCCAGAACAGCTGGATAAGCTTGATGGCTGGCTGCGATCTGTTCTGTGGGAGGGCCAGCTGCCCGTTGCTGGGTCGGATCAGAGCACACCTCTCGAGATCCATCGTCTGAAGGCCCGACTCAGACTCAGCTCCGGCGAAACTAAGATTGTGCAAGGCGTTCGGGAAATCTTTGAGATCTTTGATGCGCCCAGTTCATCATCGAGTGAACCAGCCGCGCAGACGGGAAAGATTGTGCTGATCGGCCGGCAACTGCAGGTGCGAGAATTGGAGCAAAGTCTTCACAATGGCATCCAGCTGTAATGGAATTCTCTGGCCATAGAGCCAAAAACTCTCATTCCAGCCTCGTGATATCTTCTCTTGGTAGTCCTGACTCTATGTCTAGAGATTGGCAGGATGAGCAGACAAAGTGCTTTAGTTGTCATGGAGTGGAGTCTATGTATATATGATATATATGATGTACGTTCATAACCATGCTTCTGTATAGAAAACTCATGCTGCGAAACGGAATGATTTGGTGACCAATTTACCAACGTAGATTGTCAACAGCTACATAGGGTAGATGAGTAGCTACCTATGCAATAATGCAGGTGACACCCCGGGCCCTAAAGTATATAATTCGGCCATCAGTTCAAGACAAGTCAACTATTCCCCTCTACCAATATATTACCTGAAAGTAGCCAGCCAATACGGTTACTAGTAATAAGTGGCTGACTCGCACGGCCACTGACCCCCCATGCAAGCTTGGTATTACAAGAGCCTCTCAGTGGTTTTCGGTTCGGTGATGGAGCGGCCGAGCAACCAGCGACTGCGAAGTGCAGCGCACGGATCAGATCCCAAAAGGTTGCACCTGCATCGCTCCACGAACCGGAGAGCACCTACCTAGGCTAGCACCGATGTGGCCACCAACCCCAGTAAAACTTCATTGCGACCTGTGAAGCTCCATTATGTTCTGCAATTCTACATACGTGCCCCATTCGAGCAGTACTAGTAGTAGATACTATCATCGTTTGACAACATCACAACCAAGAAAAACCCACGCCCACTGCGGAAATCAGACGAACCTTCGAGCCTCCGATAACTTCGCTGGAAAACGTATTCGGTGACCTTGCAATCCAACGATGAACCGGCCAGGTAGTCCTCACCCTCTCACTCTCCTCAGTCCTTCCAATGTTGCAGTTGCGCCTCGCGTGCCCCGCTGTTTGCCTTCCACGAACTCGATCATTGTGTCTCCTCGCGCGATTCCCACGATCCCCTTGATGGCTTCCTCGATCCTGCCGACGTGCTGCCCGCTTCTGTGCGACTGTTCTGCTCGGCCATTGGGTTTGCTCTTTGCGACGAAGCTGCGATAAGAGCTGGTCCCCATGGCCTTGTCTCAGCCTTGGGCATCTCCAGTTGTGCCAGCCTCCCACGCACAGCGGCGCCGTTCCACACCTCCCCTTGGCCCCCTTGTGCCCATTACAGTACATGCCGTCCGTCCGTCCATCCCTCCATTCGTGGCGGTCCCGGATTTCTGGGAGGGGTATATGGGGTCGCCTGTCCTGCTTTGCGATTGAGCCTGCCGTGTCCGCGATCTTTGACTAACAGTCATCATTCTAGGAACCGTATCACAACCCTTGCGAGGGATGCCATCCGGATTCGGTGGGCAACAACAACCGCAGCAGCAACCAGGCAGGACAGTATCGAATCGGATACCCAACGGCAAACTAGGTATGAGCCTCTGGGGCACATGTAGAGCACATGCGACAAAAGAGTAGGGGCTGATGCGTTTTCTGAAATGCAGCAAATAACGGCAGCGGTTGGGCGTTTGGTGGGAATGTGCCCATGAGTGGTGCAGGACTTCAAAATCCTGCGAGACCATTGGGAGGGAACCTTAGCTTCGCGCAGAGCTTGAGCGGATCTCAACCGGCAACACCACTCGATTTATCGTAGGTCGAACCTCTTCTTTGTATCTTTATGCCACGGCCCCCCACCAGACCACCCGGCAACCTCCAACTCGCGACACCAGCACCAAAACTTGCAGCGGCCGACTGCATCTGCTATTGGGGCCTAAAGAGAAGGGAGGAGAGACAAGAAAGACATCAAAATAAAAAGAAAGACCAACACTGCCCCTCGTCTCCTCTTCCGGACGAAACCTCATTGCAGCAAGTCGACACTGGCGAAAAGATGGCAGAGCTTGAGCAATCGACTTCTAAGAAGAAGCGGCTCGTCCAACGCCAGCCAAATAGTATTCCGGCAGCAGCTAAGCAAAGCGCTCCTGCGACTTCTTCGAGTAGCGCGCCATATGCTGCTATTGCCAAGGGGTACTTGGTCTCCATCTCCCCATCTCATTCCTTTGCATGGGTCGCATCACCAGCAACTTCAACACTACACACCCACTTCCCCGTCATTTGAGAACCCCTTCACTTTGAGCCCCCCTTCCCAGAAGAGAGAAGCATCTCTCGTTGTCTCGTTTTGTGGAGGTTGATCCCGACTGACATGTTCGGATCTAGGGAATTTCCGTCTTTGTCGAATAACGCCCAGAATTCATCCGCTAATCAATCATCCTTATGGTCGACCAGTGGAAGCAGGAACGTGGGTCCGATTCAGAGAAACCAGCCCACTCCCATCTCGTCCCAGCCGAGCCAACAAGACGATATGTTTTCTTCATCGGTGCGCCTCGCTTCTAGCCAGGGCTCGTTCCGGTTCGGAGGCCAAGGAACTGGTGGGCAAGCAGCGCAGCCCCAGCCAGGCAGCATCGATGACTTCCCGCCGCTCAACAACAGCAATGGCGGATTCCGAAACGGCAACGGTGAGATTGGACAGGAACGAGGTCCCAATTTGATGTCGCAACTCGGCTTCGGAGCCCAGTCCAGCCCAGCACCGCCGCTCTCGGGCAACAGAGCAGGCAATGGTCTTCTCAGCGCGCTCTCGGCAAATACCCGGGCCAGCGACACACGATCTCCCGATGCGGGTGCTCCCGGTAGGTTAGCTCCTATGCTGCGCTGTGAATTGCTATCTGACATTTTTAGGTTCCTCCCGTGGCCAAGACATCAGGAGCGCCATGAGCGCCGACGAACCTCGACAGAAGCCTCCTGGCTTTCGCCAAGATAGCGTAGCGTCTCCCACGTCTGCACAAGAACCGTCAGAAGGTCGTGCGACCTTGGGCGCCATCGGCAACGAGGTGCCCACTGGCAAGGACAGAGATGAACAGGACAGCCAGTCCCTGGCAGTGCATGACCCATTGTCTGGCATGTCTCCGGTCGACAAATGGGGCATCAAAGGCCTACGGACGCTGATGAACAACTACTCCGACTACACGAGCGCAGTTGCAGGCGTAGATCCGAGCCATTTCGGTCTCAATCTGCAATCCAACGAGTGAGTCGCAAGATTGCTGGTCAATCCACTTGTGCTAATATATGATGCAAGGCCGATTTCGACACAGATCTATTCTCTGTACAACGACGCGCCACCACGGCCAGACATTCCAAACTTCAAGCTGCCAGAGTGCTACAACGTGACCAACGTGCAGATTCTGAAGGACAAAATCCCAAGCTTCAACGAGGAGACTTTGATGTGGATCTTCTACAGCTGCCCGGGTGATGAAAAGCAGATCCAGGCCGCAAGGGAGTTGTGAGTCGCCTGAAGTTCCAGAAACGACTCTGGCATGAGCTGACAATTATCCCAGAAACAACCGCAACTGGAGATGGCACAAGAGACTACAGATTTGGTTGACAAAGGACGACACCATGACGCCTCAGACTCTGAGCCCGCAGCACGAGCGAGGATACTACATTGTTTGGGATACTAACGTCTGGAGCAAAGTGCGGGTAAGTTCTCACTCCTTCAATGTCCCATTTAATAGTATGGGCCCTCGGCTGACACTTTTCAACAGAAGGAGTTGCTTTTGGTTTACTCGGAGCTGCACGTAGAGGCTCCGGTCAGCACAGCATAGTTCATGGTGCCCTTTTGCCATGGGCTTGGATTCGGCGTTCAAGCTTTGCAGGAAGCTGGCGTTTCGCTTATTGGCGTTGCATACACCACGGAATACGGAATGATCATGAGTAATGGGGGTTTGTGTACAGCCATCCAGCGGATGCCTGGACGTTAGAGGCGCTACTCATTAGAGCTGGCATACCAATCATAGCATGTTTAAGGTTGTCAAGACCTTGTGCGAATGTTAATGCGAACCGGAACTTGTCTATAATTTAGGATGCTGTGTTTCTCGTGAGTGATGACTCCCGACGCAATTGTTATATATGTAGTGTATGTACTCCGTTAGTACGCACGTTCAAAGTCGAGTGTTCCAAGAAACTTGAGGAAAATGGTACAGTACCTAGGTAGTGTAGAGGGATGTGGCCCGTGCGAGAAGTCGCTCGTTTCGGGTGGCAGTTCCAGCTCTCAAGGCTGGTGGGGGCTTTCTTAGCGGAGCGGCTCTCGAGCTCAAGCGTGTTTTTTTGTTTACATTTGCGCCCGCAGCCCAATGAGAAGGGGGCATTGCATATCCACGACCGCCATCCCACACCCACCTTTAGCAGCCCTGGTAATTACCTACTACCAGAACTTGCGCTCACATCTTCAACGTTCATCACTGCCAAACCCACGAGACGACATCACCAGCTGTTCCTTGCTACGTAGGCAGTCTACATTTGAGCCATGTTTTAGTCGATTGCCATCTATTCAATACCACGCCCTCCTCCGATCATCGCACAACCGCTCAAAACGCGTCGGCTGTCGAGCTGACACGTCTTTGGAGCCTTTCACAAAGTCGAACACCTCGAGCATACCATCATGCCTGGACAAAGAGCGGCGCGGCTGCAGGTCGGCTCGGCACCATGGGCCGCAGAAGAGCGCTCGTCGGCTCAAAAGATCGCTCAGGATGAGATAGAAGAGTTCACGTTTAGCGCGCGGAATGACTTTGAGTGGTTGAATGAGCACATGGCCGATGTATTCAGCGAAAACCAGATGTTGGTCAACCCCCAATAGAAACTCGTGGACTCTGTACTAACTCTGCACCAGTCACGTCGCAGACATATTCAAGACGCCTGGAAAGCTACGCGGCAAGACGCCGCGAACTGCACGTAAAGCAAACCCTACAGGACCGCGCGTGGTATGTTATTGCTTCCCGTCTCACAACAGGACCTCTGGACTGCTGAACTAACCTCAACATAGCCACTGGCCGACATCTTCAGCGCGACACCGAAAGGAGCGCCAAACCCCTTCGCGACTTCTCACGTAGAACGTACTCCAGCGCCCAGGGTCAAGATTGCCACAGACCCAATTCCGCAGCCAAGCCCTCCCAAAGTACAGAATGCCGCACCATCAAACGTTGCGTCCATGGTTGACTCCGGATATCACGGAAGCCAGGAGCTGATGGAAGTGGACGAAGCAGAGATGGACTATGAGGAACCGACAGAGGTTGCAAGCCCAGAAGCAAGGCCCGATCACGTCGCCTTTCAGGTGTCTTCCCCAGAGCACGAGATTCAAGAGGCGCCCGCACGTCGGTCACCAGAACCCACTGCAACTGTCAATACAATGGGTGCCGAGCTCGACACGCAGTACTTTACCGCCAATATCGACAAGATTCCATCGCCAAAGGCCCCCCTGGGCCACCATGAAAGTACCACACCCGCGGGCTCACCCACTCAACCTCCAGTGGACGATTCGCCTCAGGAAAGCTCATCTGTGAGATCGTCACCAGTCAAATCGTCTTCAGTTGCTGCAGACCAGCCCGAGGCGGAGCCTGTTCAGGAGGCCGAGGCCATGGAAACCGCGGACGATGAGGCCTCACAGTCTGCTTCTGACGGGTCAAGTCCCATCAGGCCGGTTGTCCGCAAGAGTAGTTTGAACTTTGCCTCGCTGCCGGCTCGCGAGCCCATAACTCACAAGAGTATCGGCAACCGAATTTCAAGGACCAGTCACATCGACAAACGGAATAGCTATTATAACAGAGCTACTGGCGGCAAAAGCCTGGGGAACGTTAGGCACGAAGTATCTGACGACGAGAATGATGATATGGATATCGATGACGACGACGATGATGAGATCGATTTCGTGTCCCAGGCACCGAAAATGGCAATGCAGCCGGAAGAGGCTTCGACAGCTACTGAGCACAACAAAACTTACACGCAGCGATTACAAGATCAGATCAGCAAGCTTGGCCAGTCACAGCCAGCACCGCCGCGTCTTTCCAAATCGATCGCCAATTCTGTGCTCCCCGCAGCGCCGGTGGCCCCTGTGGCCTCTGTAGTTGCTGCTCCGGCCAGTGTGCTGGCTCTCAGATCGCCGGAGAAGCCGAGAATGGCGTCTCCCAAGACACAAGCAACACCTGGGGCCTTCCCGGAAGACGACGACGATGATGACTGGATAGAGCCCCTTGGCACACCCGACTGCGCATCCAATCTGTTTAGCCCACGGCCAGGATTGCCAAAGAGCCACACCGCCGATGTCATGGAAGGCGTCTCGGGCAAGTCGACAGTCAGTGGCAGCGAATTTGCTGTGCCAAAAACGCGCCAGCATGAGATTCGGCCCAAATCTCCCGAAAAGCCTGCTGTATCCGCCAAGCTTACAAAGGCCTTGGGCCATCACAAATCAGCCTCCGTGCCAACTATCCCGAGCACGGGTGGGGATGATGAGGAAATGTTGGCCCTGAAGCAGACATTATCTGTGTCAAATCAATCACTCGCACCGGTGGCGGAAGATAACGACATCGACTACGATTCTCCCCCGAAATCGCCTTCTCGGACACTCAGGGACAGTCCCTTGAAGCAGGTTAAGAACAAGCTCTCGTCGATCCTGAAGACGTCGAAGGGCCTGCTCGCTAGTAGTGCCGCGATCAGCGCAGAGGGAAAGTCATTGCTTTCTCCGTCCGCCGTTCGACTGGGCTTGCATGCTGCTCCTTCGACGTCATCTTTCGAACAAACTTCTACGCAGTCATCTCAGCCTTTGTACCCCGATCTTTCCCAGAAAGCCTTTGACGTACAGTCTCAGATCAGACCTCCCAGTCCTGTACGCCCCGAAGGTCGTAAGACGAGGGCTTCCATTGAGCGTGAAAAGGCTGAAGAGAAACGCAAGGAGAAGGAAGCCAAGGAAGCCAAGCGGGTTGCCGAACAGATGGATAAGCTCGAAAAGGCTCGCGAACAGGAGCGGGAAAAGGCTCGTGTTTTCAGCAAGGAACAAGAGCGCATTGCTGCCATGGAAAAGCAGGCTGCGCAGAAGAACCAGAGACCTGTGGAAACGCCAGTTCCACCTCCAGTGCTTCCATTTGTGAAGCCAACGCGTACAAGTCCCCGCCGGAAACCGGTACCTGGTGCAGAGCCAGAGCAGCGGCCCGCCGCAGATGCAAGAGTTGATGCTGATGTCGACATGACTGAAGCGCCACCATCCATGCCTCCACCATCGGTGGCACGACCAGCATCGGCAGCCAAGGGCCGGGAGATCAAGCGGCCGACAAGACCTACAAAGGAGCCCATCGGTAAAGCAAAGCAGGCACCCACAGTGATTCGTGTCAACATGGGATCTCAGCACTCTCAATATCAGCCCTCAAACAGCACGCTCGCTTCTGGTCTGCATGACACATTGGCATCGACGAGTCAACAAATTCAGCCCAAGAGCAAAGCCAGCCAAGCGACCATGCAGCGGCCCACTCCCCAGAGCCTAAAGAGCTCGCAGTCTTCCAGCAGCCGACCGAAGGCGCTCGAGATGGCAGCACGGAGGAAGGAGCAGGAAGAGCGAGAGGCACAACGTAAACGTGAGGCCAAGGCAGAGATGGAGCGAAAGAGAGACGAAGAGAGGCTTCAGGAACAACAGCGCAAAATCGAGGCCGAGAAGCAGAAAGAGGAGGAGCGCAGACAGGCCGCAGCCGCCCGTGATGAAGCCAAGAAGAAGGCGGTCTTGGAAAAGGCCAAGCAGACTCGTGCGCCGCCTCCGGCAGCACGGTCTGTCAATGGACAACCCGACTACAAGGGCAGCTCCCAGAGCAGCCAGCCAAGCCGACCTGCGTCTCGCTTGGGTTCGATTGCGCCAAAGTCTCAGGAGGACTTTGGGCGCTCCGTGAACGGACCCAAACCCACCGTAAAGCGTCCACTGCAGCCAGATGGCAAAGACACCAAGAGGATGCGCATGACGGAGGAGTTCGATGATGATATGGAACTGGGAAGCCAGCCCAGCCTCAAGGGAGCACCAGTCCGCCCATCTGGCGGCTTTAAGAAGGTTGCCGCCGGGTCCATGCTCTCGCAGGCCCAGAAGCCAGCCAAACCTCAAGACACGACATCCAAGAACATGTTCCCGAGTGGCTACGCGAACGCACCTCCGAGCGCGACTAAGAATCTCTTCAAGTCGACGTTAACGAGCCAGCACAGCACGTTATCAAAGCCCGGGCATCCCATGGACACGGCGCAGTTCGCAAAGGGTGCCATTCCTTTTGCGCCCAATCCGGCTGGGCCTGCTCATAAGACACCCGCCCGGCCTGGTGGCGGCCCGAGCTCGAAGTCTGCGGCCAAGTCAGCGGCGCGTTCTTCGCCAAGATTTCAGAATGGTGAACAGATCGAGCTTCCGGAGATCAACACGGATGATGAGGACGAATACTCGGACGATGAACAGAAGCAAATGTTCGCTTCTTGGACCGACTCGCCTGCTCTCCGCCGGGCAATCATGGACCAAGAGACGCTGGATCCCTTGCGGGTGTTCGGAGCGCCAGGTCCACTCAATATGGAAGAGGTCTTTAGCAAGAGCAAAGATCGATGGCACAAGTTCCGCGCACGAACTTCCAGCGCCAACTGGAGCGGCACAGACAAGCTTACAGAAGATGACATTCGAAAGGATATTGCGGCTCGTGACAAGCTGAGACGTGAGGGTGGCTGGTCGTATGAGATGAGCAGGGACATGCTGTAGTATAGACTCGCACAACTGTGTGGCTATATTCTTTTCATTGGCCGTCTAGGAGAGGGCCGCAGAATCTGGCTTGCTATGGAAGGAGTTTGTTCTGATTATTCGTATTGAGACTGGAAGTGGATTGGCCAGCCGAGACAGCAGCATAAGGCGTTTGGTATATCGGAGTTACGTTTTGGGGCCACGGCTGTGGACTGTATTAGGTTTTTTATACTGCCCGTTCAAAGGCACCAAGAGACACATGAATGTCCATTGTGGTCAGTCGATGTTGCATACTCTTGATTATCTATTTTGTGTGACAAGATGACTTTACAAGGTTTGCAAGACAGCAGTCAAACCACTTGGAATTACCGGCAGTATTGATTAATATGAATTGACGAAGCACATGGGGCACTACTGGTGTTGTGGGGTAAAGTGGAGAATTGGACCCTGGAGTCACTTGGGAACGCGTGATGAAATGTCATGAGAAGGCCCAACCAAGTGCCTGCTGTCATCTGATGGCCCTGTGGCTCGTGTCTGGGTGGAAGTTTCTGCTGTGACGAAAGTCCTTACGGTCCAGCGTATCCTACAGCCAGTCAACCCAGTGTCGTCGTTCAAGGCTGAGCTGGGCATGATGTATTTGGAGGTGACGTCATTCTTGAGGATGGACGATACACTTCTTGAAGAGCCTCGAGAGAGTTTGGAGCACAAGACTGTTGATGCGGTCAAGCAGGAGACATGATACGTTGAAACATATGTTCTATTGCATGTGTGCAGGTAGCGGACCGCATACACAATGCAGACTGGTGTCACCAGTAAATCATCACAGAACTCTCTCGGGCAGCGAGGCTGGCAGGTAATGCAATCGAGGCAAAATATGTCTGAGGGTCTGGGCTCTTTGCCGGGTCCCGACTAGTGGTCAAGCATTCGTCATTGCACTGTGGCTGTGGCTCTCTGGTGCCGTCTTTCTTGACCTGTGCTGGATCAATAGCCATGGTTGCCTCTTTGTCCATATGTGTCGCATGTGTTGACACTGCCTTGTGAGGTACACACATGTACAGGTTATTCATGAGTCCCGATTATCTGCCAACGGGATCTCGACTGTCTGGGTAGCTCGTAGTCTGCACGAGGCATTTCAAGTAATACACGCAGCAATCATGAAGAGGCGAGATATATAGAATGATAACGTATTCAGTGTTGAATGTTCAGACCGGGAAGATGCATAGACGACACTTCTCACATGAATTCAAGATTGGTGCGGGTGCCCACAGAAACTGGGAAATAAAAAGACCCCTGCCCCTCCTTCCATCAATGATCTCGCTACCTCGGGGTACGTACCGCTGACCAGCCCGACTAGCACTGCTTAAGCTCCCGGGCGTGCGCATTGTTGCCCCACTTTCGAGGCTGCGCGCTGCCCAGCTTTGGGTCAACCGTCAACCACAAACCAATTCGATGTCATCTGTTGACTTGGAAGGGAAGTCTGACATTTGCCGCCAGAACTCTTCTTTTCCAACCTTCGCGTGACTTCCAGCCTTCTCTCAAACCTCGACTGCAGTTTTGCCTCTTCTTCTTACCTCCGCGCGCCGTCGCGCTCGTTAAGCGATTGTTTCCAAGCACCCCTCATTCGGTACTTCTACCTTACTCTGACGTTTGAGCCTCTTCACTGCCTCAACTTTCACATCGCCATCAATTCCGCGCACTGCTCTCTTGACCTCGAGCACCGATCCTGGGCAAGAGACTGTTACATTGCGGACTCGAGCCTTGTTACCATTTGTGTATTCCTCGTATTCCGCCGCCTCGAGTTTGCGACCGAGCCGATCCTGCTGTGCCGACCTGCAGTGACCGTTACCCTCCGCATCGTGAACCAAGATCATGCCTGTCTAGCTCCAATACACACATCTCACCAGGCAACGAACGAGACCCGCTCAAATAACTAGCTCACAGTTGGGTCAAGTCACTGCCCAAGAAAACACCCCATCAAATTGTTCGCAACCATTTTTCAGCTTTCTCATGGGACCAATTTCTCACTTTACTCTCCATTAGCGGTCGTCGTCGAATTCACGAGGTCTTTTGCTCCGCAGCAGTGAAGATCGCACAGGTTCTCGTCGCCTGCGACACCTACACCCACGTCGATATCCTCCTTCGAATGCGATTTTGGGACCTTTACTCTTCGCCGGGCCACACATACTGCCAACCTCCACGGAGGCCCTGGCTTGTCCAAGATGCCAAAAGTCGATGCCACCCGCAATTACTATGCGGATCTAGGCGTGACACCGGCCTCGTCTGCCGATGATGTCAAGAAGCAGTACCGAAAGCTAGGTACAGCTCCCCCACCTCGGATCTAGACTTCTGCTCGTGGAACGTTGCTAATCCAAGGGTATCACAGCTATGCAATGGCACCCCGACCGGAACAGAGGAAAAGAGGAGGAGGCTTCTAAGAAATTCCAGGTCATTCAAGCTGCTTTTGAAATCCTGACCGATCCGACTCTGAAACGGCAATACGATGAGGCTCGCAACAAATCGGCCTCTAGATTTCCCACCTCCTCTGGCGTCAGGGGAAACCCTTGGGCCAATGCTGGCGCAGACTTCCCGCCCCCGCCGAGGCGAGCAGGTGCCAATACTGCTGGAGCGGGCACTCAGCCGCGTCCAACTCCGACTGCTGGTGCTTCTAGATACAGCAACTGGCAGAAGGCGTCCGGTACAGAACAGCGCAAGCCTTATACAGCACAGAAGGATCCTACCTCAGCAAAGGCTCACTACGATGCTTGGACAAACATGCGAGCAAATGCGCATGGCAGCACTCCGCGGAAGCCACCGCCCACGCCGGGCCGCCCGCCCACGTCTTCCGCTCGAGAGTCCAAAACATCCGACTCGGAAGGTATCCCCCGCACTAGTTCGCAGAAACAAAAGGCACAGGCTTCATTTGGCAACAGCACAAGAAGGACCGGCTTCACGCCGAGATCTCCAGGGCTGGGAGACGAGCCCCCGGTCTCCAATAACAATTATTTCACAACTCGAACACGCGTCAACATCTTTCCCGATGAGCCGGCCACTACGACCACACAGAGCCACCGAACCTCGGCTGCGCCTGATCCGTTGGCGCAATTCAGAGACAACTTCATGGACGGCCGCCATAGCTCTCCGTATGCCACTCCTGGGGGCGAGAAAACGAGTCTTTTCGGTGATGGTCTGAACCGAACCCGCAGTACCCGCGAATCGAACGGAGCCTCTGCCAAAGACGCAGATACATCGTTTCCTTTTCCACGCCAGCGAAGTTCTAGTACACCTCGAAGCTCTAGTAACGATGGCAGCTCGGAGGATTCTACCAAGGCCAATACCGGTGCCAAGGTTAACGACCCTGCGTACTCAGCCGGTGCTTCCACTTCCACAAGATTTGGCGAACGATACAGGCCCAAGTCAGCCGAATCTGTCTCCACCTCATCCGGAGATAAGGCGCAGTCAGCCTCCAACAGGCATAGTGAGTATGAGCGCTCAAATCGCCGTAGACGTGTGCTCACCAAGCAAGCAACAGGAACAAATAGTACTGCACAGCCTGATGACGGCTTACCAAAGTATGCCACCTCCACCTGCACCGAACCCGGCAAACAACGATGCGACAGGACCTCTTTGAAGTCACAGAGGGCACGAGGAAAGAGCGTTACAGCCAAAGCTGGAGCCGATTCACATCTCGCAAGCACTCCAAGTGGGGTGAAAAGAAGCGCTTCGAGACTGTTGCCATTCGAAGAGATCCTCCAGCATAATGTGGATAATCTGATTCGCAAGAAAGAAGAACTCACTCCGAACCGCATCTCAGATGATACTAGGGACCGTGGCAAGCGCGTCGAGTCCGCAGCATCTCCAACAGGATATCTGAAAACCAGTACTGACAGCGACGACAGTTTTGGACGACCGCATAGTTCAGCATACCCCTCGCAAGGATTCGGCAGTGCCAGTGCCGATAACATCAGCACTCAGTTTGTCAGCGAGGACGCAGAGGCATTCGCATTTACGGCCGGAGGTCCTTCAGAGGACAATCCCTTGCCGACGAAGCGCGGCTCACGATCAAGTAGTCGTCTCAGCGGGCGCCGGTCACCCATCAAGGTCAATAGGCGACCCGTTCCTCCTATCCCAGGTCCTAGTCCAATTCAGACTGAAACTGGGGCCTCGGATGATAGTAGCACTGCGAAATTCTCAGCTGCTGAATGGGGCGAGAAGATAGGATCTGAGCATTTTGTCCCAAAGCCGAACATTACCACTTCTACTTCTCCGACAAAGCGCACGAACTCAAGGAAGGGCTCGAAACCGATCAAGCCGACGCGAGGAGGATCTGCAGGTATTGTCGATAGTGACGACGAGATTCCGACAGCTACGGCTTCTTGGACAGATGCTCCAAAGCCGCCCCCACGAACTCAGAGTCCCATGGCTATGGACATCGACGAGCCATCTGTCGAACCGGACGAAGAAGCTGGAGACGGGCTGACGGAGGATGGCGCACGGAAAATCCCTGTCGAGCCGACCCGACCGGAGTGGAGAGCCGGCAATGTGGATGTGAAGGGACAGAATGAGGACCGACGCCGCCCCCATTCAGCAGGTGCCACGAGCACTGCGCCGCCGCCCAGGCCACCCAAAACGGCACCCGCAAGTTCTCAGCCATTCGCAGCACACAACGGTGGATCTGAGGATTCAGAGGAGTTCCGTGCCAGCTTTGCAGACTTCAAAAAGGTCGAGCCGTTTGCAGACCCTCAGCCCACGGGACTCCAATCCTTTGCCGACTTGAAGACCACTCTTCCGTTTGAAAGCCAGGCAGCCGAGAAACCTCCCCTGAACAAGCCTCTAGCCGCTCCCACGCTGCCCTTCCCAGCCATACCAGTTGCTCCACGATTGCCTCCCACAATGGCGGTGCCTGGTCTGCGTCCGAGTAACACGCAATGGAGAAAGTATTCTCAGGATTTTTACAACTACTTGGAGAAATGGGAGACCTTTAACGAGTTGGTACTGTCTCACTTCGCTACGCGCCAAGCTGAGATGATGAAACGTCGCGAGCAATTCGGCCGAGCCTGGCTGGAAGGCGTCAAGGGCGACGACGGTGCGGCTTTGTATGCGGCAGAACTACAGCAGGACCACGAGGTTCGAAGGCAATGGATGCGGTGCTGCGACGAACATCAGATCCGTGTCCGGGAGTTCGCAACTTTCAGGGACCGGGCCAAGTAGGTCTTGTCTCCCCCGACCTGCACTCCTGCGGAATTTCTACGGGAAGACATTTCCCGTGCATCATCGAGCGCCTTCACGGCTTGGAGTGATCGTGAAGCCCCTGCTCAACATGAGACGGACCTTTGAGGCGGGGTGATGACCACTGCCGAAAACGCTCCAGTCTTGTGGCAGTTGGTGGTGGATGGAGCATACTCTTCTCAATTTTGGCATCGCAAAGACAATGCCTTTTTGAATGAGATACCTGTTTGATTTGGATTTTGACGTATGGGGCGGGCAGCAATAAGCCGCGGCTCGAGAAGATCACATCCAGACGGGCTCTTGGGGACAGCTGAACCATCCTGTTTGAACGGCATAACATAAGGGGCGTTCAGGACACAGCAGTACGAGCACACGACTTTGTGAAGGGTGACTGGAAGTATGTGCGGACGGGAACGTTTCGACTGAATTGTAGTGCAAGTCGATTTGCCTTGCATCATTCAGATACCCCTCGAGCACCAACGAAGCTACAACTCAGGCGCCACTTGCCACCTGTACATGATATGCAGGGTGGATGTACAACAAAAGACGACAGAGCGATATGGTTTCATGGAGTACACGGGTTTTAACGCAATTACAAGTGTATAAATCAATGGAGGCCGGTATGATGCAAGATCGAGGCACTGAAAGAACAGAACCTGTCACATTCCCACAGCTATGTACATGACGAAGAAAGACAGATTACATTAGAGAAGAATTGAGTGGCAGCGTAATCAGCGGTCCTTGACTTGACATGGAAAAAGGACACAATTGAGTATGCTTTGGTTCTGTCCCGGTGAAATCTAACCAGTGCACTTGATTCAAATTGGGGACAGAGGTATGTTTTCACCAACTCGAGATGTTAAGCTGATGCCTGGGAGGAAATTTTGCCACAGGCACTATCATCGACTACATAACAATGGGAAAACTAACGACACCTCACGCACCCATCTCGGCGACCAGCCTCTGCATGACCTCGTCGAGGTCCTCCCCGGCCTCGAGCCCCAGCGCGGCGTAGTCGACGACCCTGTCACTATAGTCGCCGCCATAGCCCTCGGTGAAGGCGAGCGCGAAGAGCGCCTTGCCGGCGGCCATGAGGTTGCCTCTCGCGGTCTCGGCGCGCGACCACTCGAGGACCGAGGCCGTGCTCTTGTCCTCGAAAGTCCAGTCGGCGTCCGACGTGCCCGTCGCGCGCTGCGCGCTCGCTACCATGTCCCGCTGCGAGGCGGCGAAGGAGCTGAAGTAGACGAAGCTGTTCTTGTGCCGGGAGAGCAGGGCGTCGGGCTGGCTGAGCATGGCGGACAGGGACGCGCCGACGCGGGGCATGGTGGTGAAGTTGGCTTTGTAGCTGCCGCCGTCGACTTTCCAAAAGGAATTTTGAGTCAAACTTCTGTCTTTGAAGGAGAAAGGGGATCTTCGATATTTGGCTTACAGTAAGTAGCAGTGCGCTTCTTGACGTCGATCTCGAAGAAGCCCGGCGGCAGGCAGTAGTCGAACCAGGGGTTGTTGACGACGCCGATCCACGAGCTGACGCCGAGCGCCTCGATCAGGTCCCGGTACGGCTTCTTGGCGTCCATGAAGAAGACCTCGCGGCAGAGGGGCTCGTCTGGGGAAGGGGTTGTATATATGTCAGACGACAGTTCCTTTTACTTTTTGATACACAATAAACTTAGGTACTCACTCGTGGGATCCGACCCGAACTCGCAGGGCACGACGTACGGCACGCCGGCGTGGGCCGCGGCCCGGATGAGCGGCTCCTGGGCGTCCATGGCCTGGAAGCCGAGGGTGATGATTAGAACATCCTGGCCGTTGAGCGCCGCGCTCAGAAAGGTCTCGTCGTCGTAGGCGCCGCGGCGGATCGTCACGGACGCCGGAAATTTGGCCGTGGACTCGGGCCGGCTGATGACGGAGACCTCGTGGATGCCGGACGCGGCGAGGGCGGTGACGATGTGCGACCCGATGTTGCCGGAGCCGCCGACGACGGTGATCTTGCGGCCTTGTTGGTTGGGTGGTGAAGACATTATGGAAGATCTATAAGTCGAGACGAGTATGATAGCTATGGATCAGATTGAGAGTGACCGAGGATGGATGCAATAAGGAGTCAAGTGACGAGGAACTGATACAATCCAATACTTCACAATCTCAACTTCTTCCATGTTCTTATACGTCAGCACCGCAATTATTGTCGAGTTTATCATCGAAGATTCGGGCCCGACGAAGAGCTTGATGATGAAGATGCCATGTTCATCTGCTGAAGCTCACCTGCCTGTGTCGTGTTCGACAAGGAAGCTCGGTGTCGATAAGAATACCGAGCAAGCATAGCTTAGTCAAGCAATACCTTGAGCTGAGAATATCCAAGTCGTGTTCAAGTGTGCACTTTGAACATGATCAAATCACAATCCAGCCTATGTGGGATCCGGACGGAGCGCTTCCGCCATGGCCAAGACTAGGTACTGTCTATTTACTCTGCACCGGACGCCAGCATCGACACAATGGAAATCTAACATAGTATTGGTCAGCGGCGTATATTACATATCTACCATGTACCATAGATCCTTCGCAGGTCGGTGCAATCATGTCCGCCCAGCAAGTCTCGGCTTACAAATGTGACGAGCCGGTGTTGGCCCAAAGGCCCCACTCTCGGCACCGAAGTATAGTACTGTAAACTACCTAACCAAGTGGGTGACGAAGAAAGTGAGATTCCGCCTATACTAAAATACGTTGCCAACACCGTCCCTTTTCGCAACAAAAAAATAAATGTTTTTGCTTTTGATTAAATTTTGTGCTTATTGTATAAGTTTTGTCTGATTATCGATCGTTACGATCGGATAACATAAAAGCATAGCTTGTTTTTATTCTTACTTAATCTTGTACCTGCTTGCTAACCAGTGGCGTGCGGCGACCCTTATTTTAATGAATGCCCCGGGGTGACGAAAAGTATAATAGACCTTAAGTCCTCTTGATTCTCATTTAAACAAGTGATTGTCTCGATTTTCTATTAGTTGTAGAAACCACTGCCAAGTTGCTGAATTGCTGGGTCGCTAGTGTCGGTAGTGAAGAATTATATTCTTGGTCCGCCGGCCAAGGGTCTTTGCTAGAGGTGCGTTAAACGATGCCTACAGAAAGCCTCGGGGATACCAGTGCTTTTTTTGCCATTTTTCTCTATCTTGTGTCTCGAATTCCGATAAGGTAGAATGCGATACCAAGAAAACTCGGAAGCCATATTCAATTATCCTCTTATCCAGGAGCATACTGGCTGTCCTTCTGGGAAAGCTTCTTGCGACTATTCGATTGACCTCAATTATGCTACAACTGCAGCACCACTGTAAGCAGACTAAAAACTCCAAGCTTCAAGATACATGCTATGACGGTGGAGGGCTGGTGCTACCTACGGCTGTCAGACGGAGCTACCGGGAGTAAAGAAATAGTGTCAATATATGATTTCGGCGATTCGACCAATCAGAGTTGGCAAATCATTATGCATCGGCGTTTAGCACAAGGTATCTGCGTAACCACAGGCATACACTTCTGCAATTGGCCATGAACACTCACAAGATCTCGCAAGATATGAACATTGTGGATATAAGACTCCGCGGAATGCTGTGTAAAATCCGGGATCAACACCTAAGATTCAAATGAGCAGAAGGGCCCAGTGTCCTTCGCTTCATAGAGAAAGAGCTGTCTACGAAGTATATAAGTCGCCCGAAGTTCAGCGTCAAAGTTTGTCTCAATTCTGAAAATACAAACCAAAAGCGCAATTCACCAATATCACCCAGCCTACCCTATTCTTTGAAAATAGAAAGAAGCAATACAATAAAATGGCTTCCAACACTCCAGCACATATCCTGATCACCGGCGCCACGGGCTTCATCGGCGGCACGATACTCACCACCCTCCTGGCCTCGAACTCGCCCGCGCTGCAAGCAGCGACCATCACCTGTCTCGTCCGGGGCGCCGACCGCGCCGCGACACTGTCCTCGGCCTACGGGGACCGCGTCCAGACTATCGTCTACGCGGGGCTCGACGACTTCGACGCCACGACGGCCGCGGCATCGCGGGCCGACATGGTCATTGGCGCGACCCTAGGCTTCCACCCCGGGTCTGCGCAGGCGCTGCTGCGCGGACTGGCACAGCGCCGCGAGCAGACGGGCAGAGACACGTGGATAATCCACCTCTCGGGCGCGTCGAACCTGTCAGACCAGCCGATCACGGGGGCATACCGCGAGGACCGCACGTTTGACGACGTCGAGGATGATGTCTACGCCTACGAGAAGCACCGCGAGGGACTGAGGCACTATCCGCAGCGGGGGACCGAGCTCGGCGTGGTCGACTCTGGTCTGGAGCTCGGGGTTCGGACTGTCGTCAGTAAGTGGCACCCTCTCTTTACTTATTCTTGCTCACTCCAAGGGACGTTGCCTCCTGTTTGGCTTGCCCTGACGGGAGCTCATGATCGAGACCCCAGAGCTTTATATAAGTTCAAAATCATAAAGACATGCTATAAGAACCAGCTGACTTTTAATCTCACAAGTGATGCCGCCGCTCATCTACGGCGTCGGCACCGGCCTCTTCAACCGGGTCAGCATCCAGATCCCCGTCTACATCCGGGCCGTCCTCGAGCTGGGCGACGGCGTCGTCATCGGCGACGGCGCCGGCGAGATCAACCACGTGCACGTCGAGGATCTGGCCGATCTGTACCGCATCGTGGTCCTGGACATACTCGAACACGGCGGCGCCAACACCCCCATCGGCAAGAAGGGCATCGTCTTCTCCGCCAACGGCATCCACTCGTGGATGGAGGTGGCGCGGGGCATTGCCGAGGCGTGCCACGGCGCCGGTAAGATTAGCGAACCCGGCGTCCGCAGCGTCAGGCTCGAGGACGCCGGGAAGTATCTCAAGTCGTACATGGACCTGGTAGGCGGCGACCTAAACGAGCTCGAGCTCGGGCTGTGCTCCAACTCGCGGACGAGGGCGAGCGCGGCGAAGAACCTGGGTTGGCAGCCCACTCGAGGCGAGGAGGCTTGGAAGAGATCTTTCCAGGAGGATCTCAGCGCCGTGCTGGGCAAGTCTTTGTGATGTTGCTCTCTTTATCATATGCCTGGTCGATCATCGTCCGGGCATTACTGTCTGGCAGTGATCCAGTCGCCTTGATTCCTATTATTCAATACATAGGAATTATTAAAGAAGCAGAGAAGTGAATAGTTCGGTTTGCCAGCAGATACGCTATGGTGAACTGTGAATCATGTCCTGTGCTCGTTGGGATGTTCTGCCACCAAAGGTCATCTCTGACTGTGGCATTTGCTTTGCCGGAAAACATAGCTTATGATCAGGCTTGATCTCTCACACAGATTTCGTGCCTTAGTATTACTCTAATCTGCGATTATGAGAAAATCATTTATCGATGTAGGCAACTCTTTGTGAACTCCCGGTTTGATACCTGCAAAGAGTTGTGAAAGAATAATAATACTGACACTATATACTTGGTGCTGCATGATCTCTATCAGGAAAAGACACCATGTTCTGTATTTCCTGAAACATTACAAGGTGGCAACTGTCAATAGTATAAATAACCAACCCTCGACATTATTGGTTCGAAATAAATGAACGGATATTGAAATTGTTAGTTGTCGTATAGTCTTTTGTTTGAGACGTTATAAACCATGACAGCAATATTAATTTGGCAATCGAGTTGTTGGGAGCCTCTGTCGACTTGGCATATCGTCTGTTATTCAAGGACACAACAACAAAGAAGGAAGGCCGCCACTATGTCGCTTCGTAATTAGCAGCCTGGCATTTTCACGCTTTCTGGTGTTTTGACAAGGCGAATGATATGATTTGGAAACGTACTTGCTCCGTGAATCACTTCTTTCGATAATCCATTTATACAAGCAAAGGTTCGCATAATTCTCGAGAATCCATCAACCAAAGCAATCTTCACACTCGACGACCACAACATCTCGCTTCTTTAGCGCCAACAACTCAACCTCGCATATCGTTCAGCAACTCTCACGACTCTCACTCGAGGCAAGTTCTTCCGAAACTCAGGAAACAAGATAAGCAGTGTTCTAAGGAGTACAAGTCAAGCAGCCATAAACCAGCAGAGAATATCGTCAACTTCGTGAACCATTCACAAGACTCCGCAGTGCACTCGGCATCTTGCACGAGTCTCACCACAGGGTATGAGTTCATCCAGGTCTTGAGCAGAAAAAATGAGGATGGCAAAACAAAATGCTGACTTAAATAAACCGACAGCTCAATACCACTCATCCCACATACACCTCACACCAATAACACACAAACCCGAACACCGACATCATGGCTCTGTCGGTCTTTTTATGCTGCCGATGCTGGAAGAATAGATACTTCAACTCTATAAACGAACAGTGGTTGTGCACAACTTGCGCCCACGCAAAGTGTGGCGACTGCCAGCGAGCGACTGGGCCCCCTGTCAGGGACCTACCCCCGATCTGGCCATGAGCAATGGGAAAAGGAGGCGGAGAAGAGGCAACGGCTGCTTCTGGCGGGAAAGGAAGAGTTCGGAGGGTTGACCTCTTGAATGAGTCAATAAAAGCCACAGATAGCCCCAAGCTTGTTTGCCCCTTGATTTATATAGACCTTGTATAATATGAAATGCTCACATTATAAATGTCTGGTTCCGGAGTGGTGTTCATATATTATAGATTCTTCCTTTTTGTTCATATAGTGGGCGATGTAAGCATACCCCATTCTTAGTCAAGTCAATTATGTCTTGTGGTTGCCAGAAAACTTTTGAAGCCATCTTAGTAATTGGATCGTGACCATACTTCTACATGAAGTATCATCTGGAGGAGGAGGAGGAGGAGGAAGGTGGGGTCAATCATTTCACAAAGGTCTCCGTACCTTGAGTCGCGTCGGCGAGGATACGCTTTTTCTTTTTACGACAAAACAAAAATAAAATTATTTTGCAGAAATAGCACAAAAGATTTCAGAAGAATTTTCATACTTCCAAAGATTCATCCGAATTCAATATGTTTTTCTTAGGCAGTAGATTTGGAACCTTTGAACAAAGTATATTCCGTAGTACGTACGGAGACTTTTGCAAGTATAGTATAGTGAGATTTCTTTGACATCGTTATACCAGAGTTACCCGTGTTGTTGCCGCACGAACTCAACCAACCCAGGGGCCGGAGGAGGCTCGAACCTTTTACGTGTTCAGGAGCCCTGGCGCAATAGGCCACAACGCCAGTTTACCAGGAGTCTGAGCGGTTGCCATTGGAATATTATTCGATTAATCGTATTTGTAAGGCGAGCTATGTGTGGAACTACCGCCACAATCCAATAGAAAAATCCGAAGCACGTTTAGGCAATCATGCCTCGACGACAAGACTTGATTTGGTCGAAAGCATCAACAACTTGAATGCAAATATTGCAAACATAGATGAAAGCAGGAGTGAGAAGCCTTTTGGTAAGCCACTGACTATGTCTGGCGCAACAATGCAGAAAGACAACTGGATGGTGTCACATAGATTTTATACCACTGGTGTAACTTGTGTATTCTATTTGCGCCGCCGAATGCAGCAAAACAACAAATGTACTGATCTGAATGCAGACATGCTCCATAGATGGCCCAAATTAAAGTCTATATAACCGAGCAGAAGCTCTCCTCTCTCACTTAACCACAAGACCTCAAAAGCAAAACGATACCCACTAATCACCAAAGCCGACACGGACATTCAGAAATTCTCACCATTCTTGATTCAAGGTAAAAAGTCCTTGTGCCTCGAGAAATAACCAAAAGAAGACAAACAATGACCTAGCGAGCACAGACCAAACAACCATTACCGAAACAGAACGTACCATCCCTTCAGTACCGGCTGTACGGGCCCTCTTGGAGCACTTAGCCTCCTATCGTGCGACTATTACCGCTACGTAAGGGAAAATCCTTCCAGTCCCGAAAACATTTGTCAAGGCAAACGAGATACTCACATGTACAAGCCAACCACCAAAAACGCCTCAGTAACGTTGACGCGATGGCCGTCGCCACGTTTTGGTGCTGTGTGTGCATGCTGAACAGATACTTCGACGGAGGCAGGTGCAGGGTGTGCGATCACGAAAAATGCAAGAAATTTTGCAAAAATTGCTTTCCGCACCCGGCTCCGGCCCCGGCCCCCCACCCGCAGAGCGGATATACTCAGCAGCAAGGGAGAAGGGGGGAGAGAACGGAGTTGGGCGATTACTTTTGTACGGGCAGGAAGGATAACGGGATATCGTAGAGAGATTTGCGAGTCTCTTAGAATAAGTGGATAAAAGCCATATTTCGGCTCAGGCCTTGTGCTCCATGATTTATGTAGGGCATATTATGGACTGACAGTGAACAGACAAGATGTCTCCTATTGCAGTGTTGTCGACGTACTATGGATTCTTTCTTGGGTTTTCTTCTCGTCTTTCAGGGGGGTCTGTCTTACGGAATGTTACTTCTTTTTTTGACACGCTTGTCACAGCAGCAGTATATCTTCATGCATTTGCGTGTCTTCCTGAATACAGACTCTGAGAAAACATGGCTGACGTATGGTGTATGCTTGATGCCCTGATAACTCCAAGATTGTGCGTAAGAGCATTCTGTGATGCTGGACATAGTAGCTCGTCTATTCCGACGAATGGAAAGGTATAAGCTGCTCCTTCCATGTATCTCGTTCGTCGACTATGGCTTGTTGTATCCATTCATGTACAGCGACAAAGAAATTTCAGCAATTGCTTTGTATAGATCTGGCTTCATGAGCAAACAATCTTATTGTTCCCACGGCTACTACCAACTCTGCAAATAGACGCACCGGTCTCGTCGATGGAGGCCTGCTAGGGACGAACGTCGATGTTCATTCGGCATGGCCGCATATCAACGAGAACGCAATGTAGAAACAGTCCATTATCCACGCCTGAATTGTGACGCACAACCACACGGTAGCGAACAAAATTAAAACGGACGGAAATAATGCGTGCGTTACGTCACAGAAGAGGTGCGTTCCTCACCTCTTCGCAACACAACGAACTAGTACAGACACATCCGTGAATGGAAACGGATCGTGAACATGTGCAACGACGTCCGTGAATGCATGGCAATGTCAACTCTTTTCATTTCCTATAAATGCGAGCCATTCTCGCCTTTATCGCCATCATTATCGTCGTGATACTACCCTCTTACCACACACACACACACACACAAACTCCGAGCACCAACACCAACACAATGGGCTACTCTGACCCCTCAAGCGCCCACACCTACCTGGCTTTTTGCTGCGGGTGTGGCGTCGACCACCAAAAGTTCGTCTTCCACAGGTGCCCGAGATGCACTCACGTGTTCTGCGGCCCACCCCACGGTAATGGTCGTTGTGTAAAGAGGTAGACAAGAGACATGGCAGGGGGAGGACGAAGAGGGGGAAGAAGGGAGACGGAAGGCCTGATGGCAGCATGGATGGTGGTATCTTGAGATACGAAATGCCAATATGAACACATGAAAACCCAAACGCTTGAACTGAGTCTTTACTTTGAAACAGGTTGAACGACTCGTGAACTTGAATTTACGATCATGCTTATTTGTAGACTACTGAACCTTTGTTCTTGGCCCTTACAAGAATATTCTGACAGACAGAATGTCTTCCTATATTGTGACCAATAACTCGAATGATGCCATGTACGTCTTCACCATGTATCGATCATGAAAGAGGTTCTTATAGATTTTACTCATTTGTTGTGTATCATGTTATTCCGCGAGCAAATTGTAGCTTCAAGCGGTGGGACTATTTGCATAGTTCTCTCTACCTATCCACAGTCCCTTTGAACTCGTCATTTCATGGCCAGATTCATCGTCAATGGCTTTTTTGAACTCCTCGCAAGCAATCTCGCGCTTATGCAATACGACCGCGTAAATGGACTCTCGCTTCACAAACCCCTTGATTGGTACGTCGGCTTACCAGTCAATGGGGTTCTTGACCTCCTCACCACGATTCGTCTTGGGGACGGGTGCGGCCTTGACGGCCAACTTCCCGCCCTGACCCTTCCTCTTCAGGTAGGCACGTCCATCAACCCAAGGGGTGCGGGCCGTGGCCTTCTGCTCGTAGTCGATGATCTTGTCGTCGAGCTGCATGGTCAGGCCAATGTCGTCCAGACCGTTGATCAAGCAGTGCTTGCGGAACTCCTCAACCTCGAACTTGCAGATCTCATTGCCATCAGCGTCGCGGATGACCTGGTTGGGCAGATCGACCTCAATCTCCTTGCCAGCGTGGGCCTCCTTGGCAATCTTGTCCATGTCGGCCTTTTCGGGGATCTTGACTGGCAGCATGCCGTTCTTGAAGGTGTTGTTGAAGAAGATATCGGCAAATGAGGGTGCGATGACACACTTGATACCAAAGTCAAGCAGGGCCCAGGGGGCGTGCTCACGGGATGAACCACAGCCAAAGTTGGGTCCAGTGCAGACCAGAGTCTTGGCCTGGGTGAAGGGCTCCTGGTTCAGGACGAAGTCGGGGTCGGGAGAGCCGTCGTCCGTGTATCTCCAGCCGTGGAAAGCAGCAGATCCAAGACCGGTGCGCTTGATGGTCTTCAAGAACTGCTTGGGGATGATAGCATCGGTATCAACGTTGGAGCGCTCCAGGGGAGCGGCGATACCCTTGTGCACCAAGAACTTGGGAAGACCCTGGCTGCCCTTGGCCTCGTCGACGACGTGGTTTGTGCTGGTGGTGTCCTCGGGCTGGTCGGCGATCTTCTCCTTTGCAGTCTCGTCATCCTCGACGCTCTCGTCGACGTGGGGTTTCGTCGAGGGGGAGCTAGGCTTGAAGGCCTCAATGTGAGGGCTGGTCTTGTACTCGGTCAGAGTGCGGACATCTGCAAGCTTGCCGATGATACCGGCGGCGGCAGCCATGACGGGAGACATCAGATGGGTACGGCCCTGAGCACCCTGACGGCCCTCAAAGTTTCGGTTGCTAGTACTGGCGCATCGCTCTTTGGGCGACAGAATATCGGGGTTCATTCCCAGGCACATACTGCATCCAGCTTCTCTCCACTCGAAACCAGCATCGGTGAAGATCTTGTCGAGACCCTCGGCCTCGGCCATCTCCTTGACCAATCCGGATCCGGGCACAATCATGGCGGCCTTGACGTTATCGGCCTTCTTCCTGCCCTTGACAACAGAGGCGGCAGCCCGGAGATCCTCAATTCGGGAGTTGGTGCACGAACCAATGAAGACCTTGTCGACGGGGATATCCTGCATCTTGGTTCCGGCGGTCAGGCCCATGTACTCCAACATTCTGCGGCCAGTCTGCTTCTTGGCCTCGGTGTCAAAGGTCTCGGGGTCGGGAACGACACCGGTGATGGGGACGACGTCCTCGGGGCTGGTACCCCAGGTGACGGTGGGGATAATGTCAGCGGCATCGATCTGTACATCAATATCGTACTTGGCGTTCTCGTCGGACTGGAGGCTCTTCCAGTAGGTGATGGCACGGTCCCACTCGGCAGAGGGGTATGCAGGAGCCAGAGGCTTGCCCTTGAGGTACTCAAAGGTGATCTCGTCGGGAGCGACCAGACCAGCTCTGGCACCACCCTCGATGGACATGTTGCAGATGGACATGCGGGCTTCCATACTGAGGCCGCGAATGACGGAACCGCAGAACTCGATGACGCAGCCGGTACCTCCAGCAGTTCCGATCAAACCAATGGCGTGGAGGACGACATCCTTGGAGCTGACACCAGGGGCCAGCTCACCGTTGACCTCTATCCTCATGTTCTTATTCCTCTTGGTGATGAGACATTGTGTCGCCAAGACGTGCTCGACCTCACTCGTACCGATACCGTGGGCGAGGCAGCCAAAGGCGCCGTGTGTCGAGGTGTGGGAGTCACCGCAAACGAGGGTGGTGCCGGGCAGAGTGAAGCCCTGCTCGGGTCCAATAACGTGGACGATACCCTGGCGCTTGTCGCCAAGGCCAAAGTATGTGACGCCAAAGTCCTTTACATTCTCCTCGAGGGTCATGCACTGGAGGCGGGAGTCCTCCTCTTCGACAAAGGTGGCAATGTCCTTCATGCCCTTTCGGGACTTGGTGGGAACATTCTATACTCGTCTATTAGATTCAGATCCCGCCAGCAAGTATATGAGAGACTCGTGGGGATGGGTATGTACGTACGTGATCGGTAGTCGCAAGAGTGCAGTCAGGTCTTCTAACTTTTCTGCCAGCGTTCTTCAGGCCCTCAAATGCTTGCTGTTGTGCGATGTTAGCCGAAGGCCCGTCCAAATACGTCATAGGTCGAGTCCCCAAACTGCGCGCAACTCCAAGATTGCCCCTTCAGCGGGACCAAAAACGAGCACGCGACCAGCAGGCAACAGAAGTGGTATTGCAAAATGACTCGCAAGCAGAAAATCATTTCACGAGTCCAGCGATCTCTTCCAAAACTCCAGTGCGATGGGGGCAAATTATGGGATTGCTCCTTACAGGTGATGTGACTTCATGGACAAGATGTCTGTCTGTTTGCACACAAGAGGGTCAGTAAAAGGCAACACAATAAAAGGTGTAAGAACGGCAGTTTTGTCAACGTACCAATGTACAAGAGAATAGTGCCGTCGAGCTTCTCGTCGACAATGTGATCAGCGAGGATCTTGTCGTAGAGAGTCTGAGGCCCTCCTGCGGTCGAAGGCATATTGGGCGACTGTTAGATGTTGAATATGTATGAGATGGGATGGCTTCCTCTTTCGACACTGGGTTTCCTACTTGTCGGATCTGGGTGTATTTTCGAATTTGTTTATTATGAGGCTCTGGAGGGTGTCACCGCCAAGAGTAATGTAGTAGAACAGAGAAAAAAAGAAAAAGATGGTATAAGAGCACTGCGTAATAACAGGATTCCTAGAATGTGGGGGGAGTGGGAAGAGGAGGGAACAAGTAATCAGAGACGGGAAACCGGCCTCCTTTCTAGTATTTTAATACGGAAACTTGAAGCCCACGAGAAGGAAGGCGACTGAAGGGGGTTTAAAAAAGCAACCCAACATCGAGGCCGAAAGAGGAACCCAGGAAGGGACCGAAGATGGCCTCAACCACAGCTTGGTAGAGGGACCCGGCTCCGACGTCGGCGCTAGCTTCATAATGTGCGCCTGCTCATTGGGCAATGGAGGGGTTTGTCTCTGGCTCCCCTCCAAAAACCAATCCACAAAGCTTGACCCGTTGGTCCTAGTCGCCTTTTTTTTTTGTCTTCGGCTCTGGCACCTGCTCTGTTCGTTCGTTCATCCATTCTTGCCCGACGGAACAGAGAGAGGGTCCAATACTCTTGGGCCCTGATCCTGGAATCTGACCACTCTCTGTTCTGTCTTGGACTTATCATGCGTCTCCCCGAGGTTATCGCCAAAACCACCTCGGGAACGAGAAATACTATTGGGGAGCCGCAATCAGCGCTGGACTAGACTTGCAGTTTTCATGCACCCGTCTCCTGCAAAATCAGGGGTCTGTCTGGTGCTTGGCCCATCGGAAGTCGAGAGGATGGATCAATAGGCAGATTCCAGGCATGGGGAAAGATGCTCCACCGACATGCTCCGTATCGGCACATGGGCGACTAGTAGGAGGCCTTGCAATTGTAAGCCCCAAGACTCGGCATGTCGTCGTCGTCGTCTTTCTCTCTTCTTTCGCCTGCAATCATCTTTGGTAGTACTCCGTACATATCTGACTGGGTATCTCGACACGGGACAGACGAGTTTCCCGAGGTTGTGCTGCAGGTAGTCGCTACATGGGGTAATCTAGATGCTCTGATCTTGATGTACTACTGCGCACCACCATTTCCCCAGGATCACTGATATCTGTAGTGTAGGTACATGTACGATCAATGATAAGCAGAGCAGGATGATCGCTTCCGAACGTCGTAGTAGCCTCTTGTTGCCCCTCCATTCCGGAAGGAAGTTAGTTATCTGCCATCCTCGCCCTCTTGCCAGAGCGCTATAACGAGAGCCTCTCCTCCTCTTCACGGCACTTGATATTTCCTGCTTTCGCCCCCTTTTCTCCCTACCCTCCCTCATTACCGATGATGGAATCATGCGGATCATTCTGTGTTTCGCCCAAGCAAAGCAGGCTCCGTCCCTCCAAGCGGAGCGGCTACTTGTGGATAGTTGCGGGGCATAAAGAAAAATACGAAAGATCCGAACAGTCCACATTTGCATGTACAATTCCACTGTTTTCTTCTGCAACTTGTTTCCTCTTCCCACCCGGTATGCGTGTCAGTATAGAATCTTGGCAAAACGATCATGGTTCTGCAAAGCAATATCCAATATTGAGAGCAGAAATACTACCTAGTTCGACAGCCCTACTCGCGTTGCGTATGTCTTATTCCCGGTAAATATGTACACCGCAGATTGCACACCAACCATACCTGACTATATCATGCATGAACCATGACACGAATAACTGTGCTTGTATTCTGGTGGCCAGGCGGGGGACTGCCTTTTTAGCTACTCAGCCTGCACTATTGGCCAACATCGATTTCACATGATGTTTTGGGGCTGACGGCGAGGGTCTCACAACATAAGCACTGGAACTGTTGGCAGTTCTGTTTTCCATGCTCCTATATCGGACATGACGTCAGCTGTTGCTGCTGCTGGTGCTCACGAGCTCGCGACTGTTGTGTTCGGGCGGACGAAGCGCAACGAGAATATGTTTCGCTTGCCTGCGGTTTTAATGAGGGCACCTAGGATGTACAAAAGTGAATAATGCAACACAAGTCCCACCCATACAAAATCATGCGACGACAAAAGAGTGAACAAAGAAAAGTATCCGGTCGTCTTCCGATCCTATCTGGTGTGGAGACCCGGCTCAGCCGACGGAACCCACTCCGGTGAGGCCCCGGCTTCACGGTCTTGCCTCGACCGGAGTCCGCAATTGCGCCGTTACCGGAGACAGGAAATAAGGCACTATGCTTTTTTTCCCAACCACCAAGATCCATGGTGTCCGTCATACGAGAAGCCACGACAGCAGCCTCAGGCTATACCAAGCCACAACAGCTCCAGTGCCACAGAATAGCGTCGCAGACAAAAATACCGCCACATCGCCGAGCGTGCTCATCTGCTTGTGTCTCCTTCTCCACAGACTGCTCTGCTGGTCAAAAGCTGGTCTGGAGAAATTCCACCACGCAAATCCTACTGCCAGTAAAGTATTGATAATCACTAGGCATATCATATAAGGCATAGTAACTGCATCCGTCTTATGTTGCAAAAACTTGGAACGAGCGCCGGTGTCTGCGCTGGCGGCGCTTGCGGATGTTTGCACTTGCTGCGGCTGCGTCCTCTTGGACGGATTTATCTGCTCCCATAGAGTAGTCTTGTACAATGGAACGACCAGGCTGGGATTTGACTCCTGCGCTCGAGCCGGCGATGATTGGCCTGCTATCGCTCCGGCCCGGGACTTCCACATGGCCGTGCGTGCTGCAGCCTGGACCGCGGCCTCCTGCAGGTTGCCGTTTGTCGATTGGTAGAGACCGGGTTTCTGTGGCATCTTGGGACTTTGGCTCCTCCGCTTTATCTTTGGCGAGCACTCTCGGAGATAGGACTTGCGCGGCGTCGTCTCTCGGCTTGACGTTGTACCGATCTTTGGTGTCTCGAGATGGTGCTCGGCATTCTGCAAGCCTCTCGACGGTGTAGTGGGAGGGGAGACTGCCGCCATTTGATCTTGCATGCCGGCGTGTGCCGTGCAGCTTCGGTCGTGGGCACGTTGTGGGCTCAGGTTCTGCTGTGCGGCACTGGGCTCCTCCATCTGTCCGTCGAGACAGTCGTGCTGACTTTGGTTCGTCAGCCGGAGACTGCGACCGCACCCAGTAGTGGTGGTGATGGGTATGGAGACACACTTTTCCGGTTTCATCGTGTAGTGAGTCTCTGTGTGGTCTCCTGTGTCTCTTTCTTCTTCGAGATCCGGTTCGGCCTGGGGTGTCTGCAACGAGACCCTCGTCTTGGAGACTGCTGTATCCTCTGACATCCTTTCGGTGTTTCCGGCTGCTCCCAGATGAGCGTCCGACTTCTTGGTCAGGTGCTCTATCTCCATCTCCTCGGTCGACTCTGTATCCGACAGGTTTAGGTCCAACTCTGGGAGGTTGAAGGGATGCTTCGTGTGCTCTTTCGACTTCGACAGGGATGAGATCGCTGTAGCTCCGCTTGTGCTGCGTGTGCAGGTAAGGCTTTTGCTCAGTTCTGATAGGAATACAGATGTTGTGCTGCTTTGGTCCAAGAACTCGCTCGACGCCATCGTCTCTGGGGTGTCTGGAGGATGTAGCTCGAACGTCACGCTGTGTGTTGGGCTCTTGTCGACGTCGCCCCCTCCCTCCCGAGGAGTAATGTCCAGGTGGCAATCTGGTATCTGAAGGTCGATGAAGTGGCTCAGATCGCTCACGCCGCCGAGAGAGTGCGATCTCGGTTTCTCCAGTCCTTCCATGCCTGACAGGTCTATCGTGTGACGATTGGCGGTCAGTCGCCCCAGAACTTGGGACCGCCGCCGGCCTACCCATAAAAAAGGATTCTTGCTATCACGGTGCTCCTCGATGGGCTCGAACTCGCCATCTGGAGGTGTCACGACTGGACTAGCGAACGTGACGTGGTTTGGCTCTCGCCCTGCTGGCTTGTGGATAGTGGTGTCTTCCGAGTAAGTATCATGCCCGATCGGATTGGCGTCCAACTCTTGCGTCTTCAGTGGACTCCCCTTTCTAGGGGTTCGAAAACTTTGAGAACGTGCGTAGAAGCTCGGTTCCTCGGTCATCTCATCTGCGCCTGGAACAGTCATGTATTAGTGGCCATCCATTTGTAAATTATATCAACTCAAAGACTTACTACTAATGAGGGACTGGGCTATGGGACTCAAGCTTGGCTCGATGGCAGAGGACCAATGTCTGCCATGGCGACTCCATTTGACAGCCCCATCATGGGTCTTGAGCTCGTTCTTCCTCCTCTCGATCTTGGCGAGCTTGGCCTGGGCCTTTTCCAGCTTGACCCTCTCCCGCTCCGACGACTCCTTGTCCTTGGCCCTGTTGTACGCCTTCTTGGCATCCCGGACGTTCTGCGTCAGCGCCGACATCTTCTCGTCGACCGAGGGCCGCGTCGAGTCCGAGCTGAGCGTGTCGGTGGGCGTCAGCGCGTCCCAGTCCCCCGTTAGGGGGTCGTATCCGGCCACGGGAAGGAAGTCGCCGCTGGCCTTGAGCTCGCGGCGCTCTCTCCGGGTTTTCTCTTTGGAATCCAAGAGGGCCTGCGCCTGTGTCGCCGTCAGGCTTCCGATCTTCTGGTCCGTCTTCTCGGGCGGGCTCTTGTCTCCTCTCAGTTTCTTGAGCCTGAGACTGCCGGTCCGGACGTGAGACTGCATCATAAGCTCGGCACGGCGGCGCGGCGACAAGTCCTCGGCAACGTTCCACTGTGTCAACTCCTCGGGCTTGATGCCGAGATCAAGATAGGCCGACTCTCCGCTGTTGTGGTCATCATCTCGAAGGGTGCTACCCTGCTCGGGGCGATTGCTGGGCAGAAGCCTGGAGAAAAGCCCGGCGAGAGAACCACTGGTTCCCCTGCGAGTCATCTTGACCACCTGCTGAGCACGAAATGATATTCGACAGGGAAAAACAAGTAGTGATCAAAAAGAACGAACGTCTCTTCCGGGGAGAGAGAACAAATCTGAGCTGGAGTTCGCAGCCGTACATGATAAATTATTAAAGTGACTGCAGCCTGCCTGGGGTGCAGTGCTTGCTGTGGTCTCAGAGATGCGTTGCCACGAAACACGCTTCATCATTTAACTTTACTTTGCGGCTGGAAGGAGCCATGTCTCATGACACGGCAAGCTCCTGGGCGACCGCGTTGTGCTGTATGAATAACGTTAAGGGTGAATCAATTCCATGGTGTGGATGAAGCCGAGTCGTTCTTACCGTGAGCCACACCCACAAGTGTGGGATGAGTTGGAGGTGCGGAAGGAGAGAAAAGCAATGTTTCGATCCGCACATCTGACGCCACTCAAAACATTCTAACCTAGAAGGCATGATTCATGAACATGATGATGATGGAATCAGGTCAGTAGTCTTGTCCAGTCTTTTTCTCATGGGCAGTTGGTTGCCATTCTGGTTACGTGGTAGCTCTTCATGGAATCTGGTGGAGCCATGCACAGTTCAAGTCATCAAAGAGCAGAAGAGTAAGATCAGGCAATGAAATTTGTACTCAAGGCTATTGTAGGAGAGTATTCATCTCCTGCTCATGGTAGTAGTAATAGCACAGCCCAAAAAGCATACCCCAACGCCGGAAAATGCCATCAAGAACGAATTTTGTACATATTACAGTCCAGCAAAGACCAGCAGTGGTTCCAAACACCAACAAGTTAGACTGCATGAGCACTGAAGCGTCATCGCCACATGGATGGATACCTCTCCTTTGGCTGCTCTCGACCGCCCTTTAAACCAGTCTGGAAGGATGGAGGTAGGTTCCCCGTGCTTTTCCGGGCGCTCTTAAGTGGACTGCTGTCTCTGCCCTGAGAAGCTCGGTACTGCTCCAATCGTGCCATCTCGCTGTTGTTGCGGGGGGTTCGATGGCTTAAATCACCGAGGCTGGGAGCCTTCTTGAGCGGTGAACTAGGATGTGTGTATACTCCCAGGTAACCACCAGAGCTCTGCGGCTGTGTCTGTGTCTGTGTCGCGTTTGTGGCCATGTTCACCATGGGCGAATTTGTCCTGGCAACTGAGTTGGAAAATCCAGAGGCGCTTTGCCTCATGGCCGACGGGCGTGCCGCGCTGCCTGATGCCATGACATCCGTATGTCTGGAGACTGGGGGCGTAAAGAATCCTCCCGGGCTGCCCGTTCTCATGTTTGGGCGGAATAGTGCACCCTCCGGGTCGATGTGCTTTGCGTAGTTGGGATTCGGGTTGGCTTTGAAGCCACGGCGCAGGACCGTCGTCGGTGTACCCACACCGACATACTCCTGATCATTACCCTCGTCATCTTGAGAGATCTGAGTAGAAGCATCTCTGACCATGGGATAGAGCCGAGGGTGAACGAATTTCGCGTCGTACTCGTGCAAAACCTCCTTCTGGATGACCGACGTGTCCTTGTTCTGCTGGGAAAATTTTGACTGAAGCAAATACATCTGACACGAGATGATGCCCTGTAGCACAAGCCACTTGAAAGCGACGATGCTCGGCCAGTCAGACTGGGTAACAGGAAGAAACATCATGGATATCAAGATGTGCCCTGGGCCGAACCAGCACGAGATGGATAGCGACACTGGCAGCGGGTCCCAGACTTGAAGCTCCCAGACATCTCTTGTCCGATCTGGGTGCGCCCTCGTGTCGGCGCTCTCAGAGCTGACGAGATCGGTCAGGAAGCGCAACGGCGACGAGGCCGCAGGCGAGGACTGAACCCTGACGCGCTGCACCGATGAGGAGCCTTGGTACTCCTTTTCGACATCCACCTCAAAGAGCCTGTACTTTCGTGTTCGTTGCATCGTGTAGAGGGCGTTGAGCGTAGAGAGGCCCGCGAGGGCCCATACGAAAGTGCTGACCTAGTATGTAACATTAGTGACAAAAGGCTCGATGAAGAGCAGAGACAGGAACTTACAAGAAAAGTAAAGAATCCCGAGTCGCTGTCATCGCCAAAGACGTCGTCGACCGTCGTCTTCCTGCCAGAGTTGGCGCGCGCAATACCAAAGATCAGGTTCATGGCGATGCCAATCTGTAAGCCGACGCTTTTTGAGTTCCAGTCGCGCGTCTCGATCTCCTCGGAGAGCCATAGCAGAAAATCCATGGGGTTGAGCCAGGCCTGCAGGCGCTCAGAGAGCGGCTTACGGCGCACGAGTCGTGGCATCGCTGCTGCAAGTTCCGGGGCTCAAGTCGTCGGGTTGCGGAAAAGGGGACTGGGGTTATGGGGTTCTGAAGCCGACAAAGAGATCAAGCAATCAAGTGAATGATGTTTGATATTTCCGACACTGGTACGCGCCGCGCTTTTCGAATGGGCGAGAGAACAAAAACTCTCTGACTAGACCTTGGCGTTCCCTTGCGATTCGGTTGCGCAAGGGGGGCGGACCAACAGGATGCGATGACTTCCTTTCTGGTTTCGCTGCTTCCGGCGGCGACGTGGAGATTGTTTATTCTCTAGTAAAAATTGTCTGCTTGCGGTTGCTATCAGCAGCGAGCTGGGGCAGGGAGTAGCTCCAGAAGCTCCCAGGCCAATGAGGCCCCAGGCTACAAGACAAGGTCCAAGAGAACAGTGGGGTGCCTTGATCATAGCACTGGAAATACAGGCGGGGACGGCCGCTGTGCTGTTACCTTGGGCAGGCGGTCTGAGCTCTCTAGCACATCTGGGCGTCAGAGGTCCAGCTGCGCAGGCTGGTCGGGTTCCCTAGAACCGCCTGTGACGTTTCCCAGTCCAACAAAGCTCACTACAGGTGTATCCTACACCACTCTACCGACCTACCCACACCCCATCCCACCACAAAGAAGAGAGTCCGCATAGGTCACTTCTTTGTCCCGATCGCTCGTTCAAACACGGAGGCTGCTTCGACCGGCTCGACCCTTCGCCATGGCATCGCAGGCGGACTACAAGGACAGGCAGTTCCTGGCCGTTATCGGTGACGAGGTAATTGCGCTCGGGGACGATGCTTGGGAGTAGGGAGCAGGTCATCTAACTTGCTTGGTAGGACTCCGTGACGGGACTGCTGCTGGCCGGTATAGGCGTACGTCTGACCTTGAGTTTATATATATCTCTCCTCGACAAGGAATACTGACTTACGTTTGATCAGCATGTGACGAACCCGCCCGATTCTCAGAAGAATTTCCTTGTCGTTGACAACAAGACCGAAACTTCGGCCATCGAGGCCGCGTTCGACTCCTTCACAACAGAGCGCAAGGATATTGGCATCGTCCTGATCAACCAACACGTAAGTGACAGGACGCCACATCTGGACGCGAGAGACCTGGTCCACTGCTGACATGTCCGTAGATTGCGGAAAAAATCAGGCACCGCATCGATACCTACACCGCCGCCTTTCCTACAGTCCTCGAAATCCCAAGCAAAGAGCACCCCTATGATCCCGAGAAGGACAGCGTGTTGCGGAGAGTCAGGCGGTTGTTTGGAGAGTAAGGATGATAAGTTTGGTAAGATGGGCCGGCCAGACCTGATTACGAACATGAGCACTTGTACACAATGCATAAAGATACCACAGGGTTACTCGAGATGATTCATGCAATATTCAAAAGAGCCTTTTGAGAAATAACCATATTACCATGCAGAGTCCTATGCTACACCGATGCGTGCCTCTTTCTATGCTCCATAGCGTATGAATGAACCAGGTATCTGCAATTGCAGGACTATCAAGACAGGAAAATACAATACAGCCGCTGAACAGTCACCACGTCCCCATGACACCCTCAAATCATTACAGACCGATGGTCTTCACTTTCATAGTGACATGAGTCTCGCAAGTTAAAGCGTTGACTTCGAAATATATAGCATTTCAATCGGTTGAATAGCTGCATGCGAAAGATGACTTGCAGTCGTTCCCAATCCCTCGGACGTGCAGCTTGTATTATTCCAAGGGCGGAATCTTTGCGGAGATTTTCTTGACGAGATATTCGCTCTACAGCTCAATGTCCTTCTTGGAGCCGCCGAAGGTGACTTGTGCCTCGAGACAAGCGATGGGCTTATCGTCGTAGTTGATGACCTCGGCGTGGACAGTGTACTTTCCTGGGGGAACCTCCTTGGGGATATCGACAGCCTTCTCAACGCTGAGAATGCCCTTCTTGATGGGGCACTTCAGATCGGCCTTTTCAGTCTGCTCGCAGAGATCGGCCTTGGTGTTAATCAGGCGGATCAGGCCGTACTTGACGACAAGGTTGATGTAGGCGCCTTCCTCGATGTCCTCGAAGACGGTACCAGCAGCACGAATCTTCAGCTCGGCGCCACTGTAAACCAATGTCAGCATATATCTCTTGACGAAACGGCTAGACCTTTCTGTTTTTCTTATCATGCCTCCCCACAATAACATGAGTTACGCCATCGTGCGATGGAGAAGAAGAGGCAGGGAGAAGGAGAGAGGAGAGCAAACGGGGTGAAACGTACGCCTCCGGAGGGTTGGGCAGCAGGTCAACGGCTGTGATCTTGACAATATCGTCGGGGTGGCTCGCAGCGCAGTACGTGAGCGGGTTCTGGCCAGGAACCTTCTTGTCGTCATCCAGGGTTACGATGTCCTGGGTGTTATCGAACCAGCTGGGCAGGGCCGATGCGACGCCGACGAGGGCAGCGGCGCAGGCGACGTTGAACCGCATGATGACTGTTTCGGGGGGTGATGTTGATCCTGAACTGTGCTTGCTGTGAGAAATGAAGACGAGGTACGAGTCCGGCGCAAGTTCTCGTGTTGCACAGCCAAGGTAGCGTTTGTTGTGGTCGGTGGCGGTTATCGATGGAGGAGGTGGTTGGTCTCTGTGCTGCGTGGATCAGTTACGGAGCTGGGGTACAAGGTATATATGCCGTGCCAGAAAGGAATGATTTGATCCAAGCAACTAGACGGAAAGGTGTGTGTATCGATGCTGATACAAGTAGAAGAGATATTATTCACTGCAAGTATCAAATGCTGGCTTTATTCCCCCCAACACTCTGGAGTTTTGCACTTGCATCTTTCACCTCTTCCACTCTCATCAGTGCCGACTAGAGCTTGGAAGCAGCTATCGGCTGGGGGGGCCCGTGAACGTGTATGGGTAAGCGTTGAAACCGGGCGAGGGCCACTGACATTTCAGGCTTCAGCCCAGGATTCAAACAAAATTCGCTCACCTTGGTATTCTCCCTGTGCGAAGGGTGTTGCAGAAGCTCCAGAGAGGAACAGTACAGACGATGATGACTCAACACACCTGAAGAACGGTGCAAGAGAAAGTGATGATCGCAAAGGATGAGCAAATAATGTAGTTACAGGCAGGCGTCGTCGTTCATGCTTGAGAGGAAGCGAGGCGGGTGCTATTGCTAGCGCTCAGCGATAACGCCTACTCTAGCAGAGGTGATGGCGAGATGCAGCTTGGGGACCGCGAATCAGAGCCCCGCATTCAGTCCCATGACGTCTCGCTAGCGCCATGAAGCTCTCCAGGCTGGTCAGGCTGGCCGGGGGAGGGCCCAGCAAGAGCTCAGGGCCCTGCTTGCAGGACAACGCCACTTCTCTGCCTGTCTCAATTGGCTGGATCCAAGGATTCGATCACCTGCAGCCTGCTTGTTGTTCGTCAATCCACTGATCGTCATTTTATAGCCTCCCGAAGGCCAAGATGAACGTCGTAGCAGTCCAAGGCAATTCATTGCACAAAAATGGGTGGCTTGATAATCATCCGCTTGAGTACTCCATGATCATCATAGATTCATGGTCATACAAAACCCGTTGCTACAACATCGGTACGATCACAATGAAATACCACATCTACTTGTGAAACTTGACAAAAAATATATATGCTGGAACAATTCTGGATATATGGTCTGGATTGGTTCAATTGAATCATAATAGTCGTGTTCGGGGTATGTAAGATTATAAAGTTAAAACCAATCGGCCCTTAGGTGTTCCAGGGTATCAATAGTCAATCATTCTACTCCAACCATTTGCGTAACCAAACAGCATCATTCTTTTCATAAGCACTGCTGCGCGAAAGCTTCGATGATGAGGCCTTGCTTGTTCGAATGCTGGACTTGCCTATGCGGCTCTTCTCTTCCATCGCCGTGACTTTTACAACTCACGCGACTCTATTAGTAGTAAACCTTCTCCTCCCACAGTGGCGGTCGGACACCCTCCGAATCCCACTCCAGCTTGTTCTTGTCGTTGAGAGTGCAGCCCTCGTCTGTGATCGGGATGACTCTACCAGAATCACGGACCTCCTGCTTGGAGATACCAGCAGGGTCCTCGGGAATCCACAGCAGAGGAGTAGGGCTGGTAACAGAAGGGGGATAGTAGGCGTCCAGCTCGACTTCCTCCGAGTAAAGGTTGTCGAAATCGGCCCGGTCCTCCGGAACAAGCTTCCTCATGGTGGTGTAGTCTGAGTAGGCCCAAGGCTTCAAGAACTTGGTGATGAAGTTGGGCTTCTTGGTGGCAGCCACCGGGGTACCCTTCTCCGATGTACCGTTGCTGCTCTTGAGGTCGCTGTTGACAGCACCAAGCTCAAGTCGGAAGGACTGCTCCTCGCACTCGAGAGTTCGTGGCAGGTTGTACAACAATGGGTTGAGGGCACTGTTGATGGTGACGTGGAACAGCACAGTGAAGACGAGGAAGATGATCATGAGGACCAGCGGCCCAATCGCGACGGAGGCTCCGAAGAGACCGATCATGCAAATCTCCGAGATGTAGATTCCACTGAAGAGCTGCTTCAGCGCGCGGGGGTAGATCAGTCCACGGGTGTCGATCCTGGTATCAGTGACAAAGAGAATGTTGTATCGCCAGGCTAGGTAGAACAGTCCAAGACTGATAGTGGCGAAGCCCAGCACCAAGGGAGCGATGGCAGCATAGGTAATCACTGGTAATGTTAGTATGGGAGACGCTGGCTTGGTGGAAGGAAACTCACTAATAACGGCGATGTTGGTGTAGACAGGCAAGACGCTTCCCCACGAGATGGCACTGAGGTTGGCCCACTTGACAAACATGGCACGAGGAGTACCGGTCAAGAACTTGTAGAGAAGAGTGAAGATGAAGAATCCTACCACCTGGGTCATGACTGACGTGCCTACGGTGAGACCCTGGACAAGGAAATAGTTGATGTAGAAGTTGGAGGCCTTGGGCAAGTTGTTGGCCAGCAGGCTCGTGGCCTCTTCAGGGTGCTCGAAGATCTGGAGACCGACGGCAGATGCAGCGGAAGTCATTGTCGTTATAAGGAAGACCTGGATCACCTGGAAGGCGAAGTATGCATTCTGCGTGAAGAGTTCGACACGAGACAAGGACGGCTCGCCCGAGAGCTTGGCGCACACTATATCAAGTCAGTTTACCATAGCAATCTTCGTGGCACGGGATAAAATACTTACATCTCATGACGACCGGCACCAGTGACATGAGAATGGAGAGCGCTACCGATGGCAACAAACCAGTCACAACACCCATGATGACCTGCGGGATGGCATTGAGCCAAGTGAGGAAGGAAAGCGTCTTGAGGTAGTTGACGTTCGAGATGATACCGACAACAGCGACGGGGATGGCCCAGAAGATGATCAGGGCCGAAATAAAACCCATAACTGCAAATCGGCGAATGACACGCTGCCACCAGGACACCTTCAAGGCCTTCCAGACAACCTCGCTAGGTGTGATACCGATGTACTTCGGCGACATTTGCAGGGCTTGGTGGTGGGCAAGCACTTGGTTGGCATCCTCGGCCTGGGATTGAGTGTGAAACTCGATGAAAACGCCAGGGATCTTCTTGTAAGTGCCGGCCTTGAAAGTCTTCTGGGCGCGGTCAACTTCAGGGATCAGTCGCTCCAGCTCGGATCGGCACCAGTTGATCGTGTCAACCTTCTTGCCAACCAGTCCCAGGAATCCCAGGCGGTGGGAAGGTCGCTTCTTAGCAGGAATCCATCGTGCCGCCAGACTTCCCGACTCGGCATCGACCGCGGCGGCCTCGGCACTCTCATGGGAGCCTCCCTTCTTGATGGCCTTGAGGCGTTCGCCATTGGCGGTCTTGATGAGCTTGACCTCGGCCTTCTCGAGCTTCATGGCGACCTTGTTGCGCTCCTTGACGAGATCATCGACCTCTTCGGTGTCGCCAGTGATCCAGATGTTCTTGACCGCATCTCCAAACACCTTGCGGAGCTTGCCCTCGTCCATGTACGTCTCGGGGACCGAGGTGAAAAGGACGGTACGGGATGAGATACGGTTGGCGTAGTAAGGCGACAGGAGGAAGGCCTGGCGAACATTGATGTAGAAGATGCATTCCCTCAGAATCATGTACATGACAAAGCCGTAGAATACCCAGGCACTGAAAACGTGGGCATAGTATCTGTTCTTGCCCGACGCTGTGCTGTTATCGATGTTCGAGTATGAGAGGATATCCAGCTCAGTCTGGCCACCACCACCAGTCGCATTGACCGGAAACAAGATGGGCCACAGAAGGCAGCAGCCGAAAAAGGCGATGTAAGTGATGACGCGCAGGAAGCGCAGGAATAGGTAAGCATCGAGAGACTGGTGCTGTAGAGCATATCGATCCGGGATCTTCCAGAACTCGCCTATCCAATTGAACCAACCCGAGCTGAGGGTGGGACTTCGCTCACTTTACGAGAGTGTATAGGTTAGTCATCATGTCCTATGATCCGTCATGCACATCATGGGAGCGACATACCTCTCACGCAAGCTTCCGATGTAGGTACGTGGCGCGTACCAGCGTCTGTTGCTGCGACGGAGAATCAAGAAAACAACGAGGTATACACCTGCAAGAGCTGCGGTCGGTACCAAAGTCGAGATAAGACCTGATATAATTGTGAGCAAAGTGATGTCTAGTCATGAATTTCATGAGTACTGCTTACCCGACAACGACACCGGCTCCGTGTCGATTGAGGTGCCCTGGCCAGACATTTTGCTCCTATAGGAAACTGACCTGCCCCTCGGCCCTGACTAGTAGACCACCGGCGTTGGTGGTGATGTTTGTATGATAGGCGATACCCAAGGAAGGGAAGTTTTGTTGAGTGCCCGTTTCTGCAGGGCCAACCGAAAGGTTTTTAATTCAACCTTACGATCCAAAAGCTTGAATTGCGAGTGCCGCGTACCGACCAGGAATGTGGAGGTCGTTGAGCAACAACTTTTTCCGCCGAGAAATCTGCGTGGGTGGGTTGGCGAGAGGAATTATTTAAATGAGCTGGACGGGTTGGCGCGTGGAGGAACGGCTGCAATGGGATAGGCGCCGCCACAGACGTCGTACCACTGTGCTCTGCGCTTTACTTTCCCCTGGGGACGGAATTGCTGCAGCAGACTTATATTACCACAGCACAAGCTCCGCAGACCAGGTGGGCGGCCTCGCGTCAACGGCAACGGCGTCGATATTATAGTTTCCTTTGGTTTGAGCCAAAGTAAGGGGATGGAGACGAAGAAAGAAAAAGAAGAGCTGCAGCCAAAGCTTGAGCTTGGTTGGGGAAAATAGGAAAACAGACCGATCTGCGCCCCCAATTGTCCAGGCCCTGGTTTTTTTTTTTTTCTGTGATTGCCGAGCGGCTGAGAGATGCTCAGAGATCAGGGATCATAAACAGGATGGATGTTCGATGCAATCGCAACCATAAACCTATGACGCCGATTCGCAGCGTTTCCACCCCCTGAACGTGATTATGCGCTTTGCCTTTTCCCTCTCTTCCTTTGCAGCGAAATGGCAGCTCACCCGCTCTAGCGCCTGGCGCCCTGCTACTAGGTATGGTCACCCGTTGACGAACAGAAACCGATGGTTGGGAGGTGGGAGCTGGCCAGCGTACGACCTTCACCGTTCTAGAAATGAGCCTAGCAGGGGTTTAGATCGGGCCCATGCCAGCTTGTAATATTGCAGAGGACCACTATTGATCGCCGTACTTGATCAAATAGATCGCAGCGTAGGGGTAGCAGCTGAAGTACAAAGTACGATGGATACAATTCGGTGTGTGCAAAAAATGTGAGGTTGTTCGCGATGAGATGGTGCGAGGATGCGAGGAATACAGATGCGATACACCAAAGCAAGAGCAGAATGGCAGCCGGTCGTACGAGTGCGTTATCTATGTATGCTCGTCTATCTCATACCACCAGCACACGGCACTTCCAGCTAATGTAGGCGTCTGCACCACCCAAAACCGGTGACATCAGTGCCTTATCTGACGTTTGGATCAGCCTCTGGTACCTTGCTTTTTCCACACTATTGATGAAGACCGACACACTGATCAGTGATCGTAGAAGACGGTCTGCGCTCTAGCACCACAACCAATCTCCAAAGTTTATTTTACGGTCCTGGCTGCGCCGTGCTGGGTATTCGGCTTCACAGGCCTCCGTGATTGGGCTCGTCTGGCTGGCCCATGGCTTCTTTGCGGGGCCATGGCTCTGTTTTGTCCTGTCTCATCGGGAGGAAATTTGATGGTGTCAGTCACTTATTAGCTAGCGATTTCCCCCCCAAAAGGAGGGTGTTCCTATGCCAACACCCATTTAGGATAGGACGAGACGATATACACGTAATTCAGCAAAGTCGTTGCCATCATCGAAATACATGATCGCTGGGCGACTTGTTCGACAATGGTACTATTGTATTGCCAGCAAACGAATCGATCGCCAATGCCGCTGCACAATGCAGATAGATGCCTTCAATGTGGTCATACGTTGTTGTGCTCTGCTCGTTGCCGGCGCGAGTACCATGGAAAAACTCGATTCATGTGATACAGCAACCCGCCGAGCGACGGACAAGCCTGAAACTGCGAAACTCAAATCAATGTGTTGCTCGCCAATGCAGCAAACCACAGGCCTCCGACTACTACAGTAGACAGCAAACTGCCGCCAGCGACGGCCCACCACCTTCATGGCTCGACGCGTTAGACTGCATGACGGTCTCTTCCGAATTCAAGAAAACCACACCCCAAGGTCTGGAAAGATTGCGGGATAAGACGAGGGGTGTTGTCACGGTTGTGCGACCAAACACAGGAGCACTTGAAACGTGAAGAAGAGTGACTACCGATGACCATAAATCTGGAATCGTGGCTTGACGGGCCTAGGCCCTCCTCATTCGACTTCGATCTCATACACATGCGGGGACTGGCCTTTTTTTGCCTACCTTACACAGTAGGTCCAATATATGCAAGCCTATGCCCGCACCCGCCCCTCACAATCGTGGCGCCGCCGCAGAATATTCTTAATTTCTGGCAGCTGAGCCCGCCGGTGACTAGGACTCTAGGAGGGGAGTCGGTTCAGTATACTACTTGCATTACCTAAGGTAGGGTAGATTTCTCGGCCTCACCGTGGCAGGCCTCCGATTTTGTTGGAGTAGCACGAACAAACCACACAGTCGCGCATCCTTTGTTTGATGGCACGCTGCATTGAGACATCCAGGAAGAATATTCTCTACCATTCCAATCTGGAGGCACGGGATTCGGTCCCTCTCTGGGTGGAACAAGCGGGCTGAGACAAGAGGCAAGCAAACAACATGTGACTGGCATGCTGCAGGACTGGCAACTAACGTATCCGGCGGCGCTCTCCGCAAATTGGCTTGTCGAGCACGATTCAGTTCGTGCAGGACTCATCAAAAGAATGCAACAACACCTTGGTAGGCGCAGTCTGGTTCCCATGGATTAGCTCAGCTATAATTGTATTACAGGTATTACAGATTCGTCAGGTAGAAGACAGCAGCATGAGTCAACAATGTCCACGTGACATTCAGGGAGACAACCAGATTGTGAGGTCGAAATCCTAAGCGGAACTTTGATCATCATGCCGCTTGTCTGGTGGTTGTGTACGGACGCGGCCAGGACCTCATTCCAACAAAGGTGATATGTCTATGATATGATTCTTTGTTGCTGAGAGCGATTCCCTTCCGACCAAGGAGATGGAATGGATAGATTCAGCTACGACATTCCTCCCTCGGGAGACATGTCTTTATCCCTTGTTCTGCTCCAGAGCGCAACAAAGATGCTCGTCGTCTTTCACTTCTTCGCTGCTCTTTCCATCGTGGCAGAGAAGCTCCCATCTTTCAGCTCATCGATCGTGAACGTAGAGAGATATCGAAAACTACTGGTTAGTCGGGATCATCTGTCGCAATGGCAACCAACGACCCATCCAAGGTGATCGATCCGTACAAGGCACAAACTGGCTATGTCGAGGCGACCGACTGGGCAATTCCCTACTGGGCCGCCTACCTGGAGGAGAACAACATTGCGAACCCTGAATTGTTCTCTCACGTCAACTGCGGCTACCTGTCAACTCCTGGACGGCCGCCCACACTAGCCGCGCTCAAGCAGCACGCGCAATCGCTCGCACATCTCATCTCCACCATTGCTCCGTCACAAGGGCCTGGAGAAATCGACAATGCGAACGCTGGCACAGCAGGCGCGAAGGGATTCGCTCAAGGGGAAGCCTGGGATTGGCTCAACAATCTGCAAGAGGCCTATGCGACAGACGATCCAGCGCACCACCGCCCGTTGAACAGCTTGTGCAACCAAGCCAGGGCCAACAGCGACATCAAGGGTGTCGAGTTCCACTGTCCTTTGGACGTGCCGGATACACCAAAGTCTATTAGGGTCGAGGACGCAGAGCAGGAAACGAATTATCTGGGCGAGCGCACCACGAGGCCGTTTGCGCGGCACTGGAACCTTCTTAGACATGCCAACGAGTGTCTCGAGATCCTCGACCACGATTTCTCCGCGACCGGTGGGCTGCTCTCCATCCTTCCCACAGAGGGCGAGGCCGAGGCTGAGCAGCTCGATCTGGCCAAGAACACTTTGCTTGGCCAATATCTTGTTTGGACTCAGGCGCTCGCAAATCGCATGCACAATCTTGAGATCAACTACAGCAACGCTCTCCAGGCTCTGGCAGGCGAGGCCTTCATCCCGCCGCAGCACCTGAGCCACCAAGGTCCAGATGGACGGTCCGGGCGAGAAATCGTCTTCCCCCAAGATCGCTGGATCTTGGCAAATGCCGGAGACGACGTTCAGGACTTTATCCACCAAGTCTTGGACAAGAGGCAGGCTGCCGAAGACTACACGATGCAGTCCAACCGTGAGACTGGTGTGGTAGGAGAGGTCATCTGGGACGATGCCACGGACTCTGAACGCGGGCTGGTCTCGACTGACCTCATCACCCGTTTCTATCGCGTCAGAGGCAGTGCTGGCGACCGCGGGCCTATATTTGTCCTGCCCGCTTTCTCCGACCGCCCCAACACGAAACATACGCGCCAGATGGAAGACCGGCCGACCGTGGTGGGAGTTCCCATGCCCCTAGAACAGGGCACTGCGAGCAGCCAACTTCACGAGAACTACCTGAAGAAGATGAAGGAGTCCGAGCAGAAAATAGATTGCATAGCGGTGAAGGCCGAGAATGAAAAACTCAAGGAGGAGCTGAAGGTGGCGAACGAGAAGTTCGACCAGGAAATCACGAAGAACAGCGCCATGCACACCGTCGCAGCAAACAAGGGTCTGGCAAAGACGGTCAGGAAGGTCCAAGACCTGGAATGGGAGCTGGGCCAGGCCAGGAAGGCCAGAACCGCGGCGGAAACAAAACAGCAGGAAGCCGAGGAACTGCACCGTACGCTGCTGAAGACCACATACGCGACGGCCGCGGCTGGCGCTGCGGCGGTTCCGCGCGACGTCGACGGCAATGTTACGGAGGACGCATTGCAGGCCCTGTTGACTTCGCTGAGGAAGGTCTTGGACGACAACAACGACCTGAAGGCCACGGTTACCGACCTCCAGGGCGAGATCAGAAAACTTGTTGCCGCCGAAAAGGTTGCTGCCAAGCCATAGTATGTCTTAGGAAGCTTTTGATCGGGATGTCCTTGTATGCGAGTGTTGAGGGGGTAGAGGTTATCTAGGTATTCAAACTACGAGGCAGGCAGGGATTTGTTGTTACGGAGTATGTTCGTCGGAAAATGTAGGTAGGGTAAGGTACCTTGGCTCTAGGTTAGAGTTTTATGCTGTCTAATCTGTATAACAAGAAGAAGAATGTTCAATGGTCTGCCGAAACAGGTCAAGTGCACCACCGACTGGATTTATTTTCAACTCTCTCTTCCTTCATTTTCTCCTGCATTCTTTCGTGCGAAAGAGTGGGCAAGAGAATTATCAAGAATGGAGTGTGCACGCTGGATTTATGTGTGAAGTGGGATCTTCATCTTCAACGGGCTCCGCTTATCGTGAGTGAGGCTTCTATATGTGACTTCAACCTTGGTTGTGTTGCCTTGGAAGTTGTAAGCGACGTGCCAGGACACAGCAGGGGTGACTCGGCTTGCGCAATCGGGGACTTGATTGGCCAAGCAGGTGCTAGACAAGGTGATTATGGTGGTTGGGGCACCACCAGGAACCGCGTAGGACCCCGTAGGACCCCTGTATGCTATTTCCAGTCCATCTCGGATCTTACCGAGACCCAGTTGCTGTGACAACATCCCCACCTGTCTTGTCTCCCCGACCTCCCAAGTTTGCGCAACACATGATATTGTGCGTGCGTCCTGCTCTGCACTGCCTGGCCTTGATCCCGGTTTTCGAGCACATCTGAACTTGGTTCTTAGATCTGCCTGTCTATCTGCTGCCGTGCGAACCTGCTTTTTGCTCTCCTTCTTCCTGTCTGTCGAATGCAACCCCGAGAGATACGTGGACATTGCTATTGAACACCAGCAAACGATCTGCTCTCTTTTTGAACCAATACACAACTGCGGCCGTGCTTCTGACCTGCGTTTCTTGGTCCTTAGAAGAAAGATCCACCAAGATCGAAATCGGGTCTCCTCTATTTTCTTATTGCTACCCAGTCGATCGGCTATACGGAGTGGCCCAATCGTCCATTGTCCATCATTTGCCCCGTGCGCTCAACGTTGCGCCCCATATTGACTTCCCACCAGCGAGCGCACCGTTCGCCCCGCCAAACATTCCTGGGTCTGGCTTTCGGATGGGACCTGCGGCTTTTGCGCAGATGAATAATTGAGCTGTGGTATTGTTCGCTTACTACTGTTTGCTTCTCACAAGGCATCCTCTTGCTCGGTCGTTCGTCGTCTAGTCTCAACCTTTCACGTCGACGCTGCGCGCGCTGCTGTGCACACGAGTCGGATCATGCTGGCGGGCTGAAGACCAAATGCTCCTCTCCCTCGGGATGGCATCGCCTGTCGCTCGCCGCCTCTCGCGGTCCTCCGCTACTCTACGACTCTCGCTATTGGTTGCGCTGTGGTCTTCAATCCAGGTCGGCCTCTCACAGACTCTCCCATACGTCCCGACAACCATCTTATTGCCCGACACAAACAACGTCCCTCTTCAAGAGAATGTCAGCTCCGACGTCGCCTATATCTTCTCACCATCGGGCGATTCCGTCTCACTTCTGGCCTTGAACATCTCCACCACCATCCAGTCGTCGGATCTATCGCTGGACGTACTATCTTCCGAGCTGCCATTCCTCGCCGGCGGCAATGTCTCGTTTACACCCAGCATAGCAAATAATGGTACAATTATTGTGTATGCCGGCAATTGCTCCTCGTTGAGTGGCGCCGGCGTATGGACCATGGATCCTCCACACCAGGGTTCTGAGGCGAACTGGACACAGAGCTCAATGGGATCAAGCAGCTCCGGTCCCGGTTATCTCGGTGCGGCACTGAGTTTCTCGACTACGCTGGAGCCCGTCATGGGCCCTATGGACATCTACGTTTACGGCGGAATGTGTCCCAGCGACGTTACGGATGTGACCCTCTCACAGAGCGAGGCAACGTACTCGAATCAAATGCTCAGGCTTTCGCCCTCGGGTTCGAGTAGTGCCGACTATTCAGTGCACTCTCTGACAAACAAGGGCGCCCCCATAGCCGAAGCGGGCTTCACCTTTACCGGGCTATCTCCGTCAATCTCGAACAAATCGGGGATTGTTACGCAGCAGGCAAACTACGTGGTACTGGGCGGACACACGGAGACTGCCTTCATCAACATCAGCACCGCAGCCATCTGGAGCTTGCCCGAAGAAAGCTGGGGTTTTGTGAGTATAAGTACCGCTGGGTCCTCGGGCTCCACAGAACTGGCCGTCAAAAGCACACCATCTACTATGGACCCACGATCGGGCCATACCGCTGTGCTCAACGAGGATGGAAGTGCCATAATAGTTCTCGGCGGGTGGGTCGGCAATACTCAAACTGCAGCATCACCACAACTCGCTGTTCTCGACCTCGGCCTTGGTTATGGTGGAAATGGAGCTTGGCAATGGACGATTCCGGATGAACAGCCCTCTGGCTCCGGTATTTACGGCCACGGCGCCGCGCTGTTGCCAGGTAATATCATGATGGTCTATGGAGGTCACGATATATCATCCGGGAAAAGCTCGAAAAGGCAGACGACAATTAAGCCTTCGTTTTTTAATCTCACGAGTATGTCTTGGTCAGAGGATTATACAAACCCAACTTATGCAGCCAGCACGGGAGATGACCCGTCCGACGACGACGATGAAGATGCTTCCAAGCAATTGGGTCTCGGACTGGGTCTAGGCCTGGGATTCGGCGCCATCATACTGGCAATCTTGGCATACTTTCTCTTCCGTTGGCGAAATATGCGAAAATATTCATCTCGGGAGGACATTATCCGAAATTTGGCCCAGGATACCAATCACTATCTTCAAGATGAGCCCATGATGGAACGCGACGATGGTCAGAATGCAGACTGGTACCTTGGAGGCCATGATCCTTACATGACTGGCGGGAGATCGCTCGGATACCAGAGTCTACAGACTGGCCGGGGAAGCATAGACGCAGCTGGCTTCTCCTATACACCAGCCCCGATGATACGCAAGCCGGTGGCGCCAAGGACTTCACGAGGACACTACATGCCGGCTCCCATCAGCGGCTATGATTCCCCCATGGGCCACCGAACGTCGCGATCTGGCGGAATACATCCTATATACGAAGCTGACGAGGAAACACAAACCATCGAAGAGCCCATAAGCCCCGTCAGAGACACGACCAGAGATAGTGTGCACTCCGACCCATTTTTGACACCCGTCACAGACAGGCCCCTCTCGTTCCCGCAGGCAAGCCACACGGCACAGAGCCCGGGAACTGACGGCCGACCGCAAACGGACCCCGATGTGCAAGACTGGATGTCGGATGTGGATGCAGCCGATGCGCTCCTAACCGGACGAATGGCTACCCACAGCGCTGGCGGCGCAGGGAGGACATCGACATCGCCCGTACGACGAAATACTGTCAAGTCAATCATGTCGGTGCGGTCAGGACACAATGTGGACGACGACTCCCGCACAAATAGCAATCTTTCCGATTCCAGTCGCGGTGTGTCCCGGTCTGGATCCCAACGTTCACATTTACGTCTCGGCTTTGGAGTCAGTCCCGGAACTGCTGCAGCAGAGGAGAGAAGTGGCACTAGCAGCTCCGATAGCAGTCAACCATCGTACCACACAGCCAAGTCTATCCCGACTCTACAAGCTGAAGGGCCCTCGTTGTTGGTAGGCAGGCGAAGAGACAGAGACGATTACGACGATACACCAGGTAGCCCAAGCAAGGACAAGCCAAGGCGAAGCCAAGGCTGGTTGGGCAGTCTCCGACGCGTCTTCAGCGGCTCAACCCCGTCTTCGGCATCTCCTGGAAGTTACCTTGACACTATGCGTGATAGCATGGCCGAAGCCTCAGATTACGACCCGCAGTCTGGTGGTCTGGGGAGCATCGCCGCAGGGGGGCTCTTCAGGCGGAAAGGAGGCCGGGGCGCCTGGGAGGCTGGGGATGCTGGGTTCGATGAAGATCTTCCACTAGGAAGGCGGCGGACGGGTGAGGATGGAGATGATGAATGGGACATTGAGAAGGCTGTCGAGAGGCGGCTTGTCCAGGTCATGTTCACGGTGCCTAGAGAGCCCCTGCGCATTGTCAATGGCGAGCCGGACATCGAAAGTGGCGAGAGTGTGATTGTTATTGATCCAGACACCGACGAGAGGGTGGAGATGGACGCGAAGAGGAGATATGAGCTGAGAGACGAGCCCAGAACGCCAACGGAAATGGCTGAACCGAGCTATGCCATGGAGAAACAGGCGCTTCGAGGCGAAGAGGAGGAAGTCATGTTGGACAAGGGCAAGCAACGCGAGGCCTTCGATTCGACACTGGGGTCTGAGATTGGGCCACCATCATATATACCAACGCATCGGGATACGGTCGATTCCGGCCTGGGCTCGGACCTGGAAGAACTGCCTCATGAGCGGTCAATGACGGAGGAGCTGGAAGGCCTCCACCCTTCTTCGGCGGCGGAGGTTTTACGGCACGACTCGCTGTCATCCCTCGAGGACCCCTTCAGCTCGCCCAGCATCCGGCAGCGTTCGCGTGATTCTCACCACAGCGACGCGCCAATCCTCTCTGCACAGGCCGTACAACTTCAACGCCCTGAACGCGCCTTGACACGGGTCATGGCAATGGTGGAAAGCATCGAAAGCCGAAGTCGGAGTGCAAGTCCGGACCGGCCGTAAAATTCATCGGAGAGATGCCGGTGGCGTGTTGGAAACACGACTGAAAGGTTATACCACGCTGGGAGGGTGTACTTGGGATTTCGTTTCTTTTGGGTCATGGGTCAAACAAAGCAAGGGCTGCTGTATATATAGGATCACAAGAGTTTATAGGGAGGCGTTTACGGGGAGGGTGGCCTATAATCTGCTCCCGATTTACCTAGGTAGAGCTGTATTGTATTTTGTCCAAGGCTTGGTGTTCTGCTGCTTTGGACATTTCTGATAATAAAGAATGTGTGCATAACTTGTGTGTGTTATACAACCCGGATTACGCTGAGCAGGAATGAACCGAGAGATTGATGAATCCAATTTCAAATGGAGGATAGCCCCTTTCCTCCAGGACTGCAGAAGGAAAATCCATTTCAGTAGTCGATATATATTTCGTACGACATCTCTCGACTCATCCACCACGGTCCCACCATTTTGATCTGATCGGCTCCGGCGTTTGCCTCCTTGTCGCGACAACCGCAACGCACTTCTTTTGTGCTTACTTTGCGATGGCCCTTTTGCACAAAAACTTTCTCGGAAATTCCTTGCGCGCCCGAAGAAGGACCCGCCGGGCTGCTTCTTCTTCTTTCACTTCTTCTTCTCCGTCCCCCACATGGCGCTCCCGGGCGCGCGACGAAGAAGGATCGACGCCAGGGCAGCTTCAGCTAGGGCGCCGATCGCCATTTTCCGAAAGTTACAGGTTTCAACGGAAGGGCCGTCTTGCCCCCCTTGTTATGCAGGACCCAAGAAACACGTTTTCCTGGGCCAATTTTACTTTTTTGCGCATTCCCGGCGGAATGGTTTGCGTGGTTCGGATGGAGATGGGGGACCTTTTTTACGGTAGGGAAACAAACAGTGTGAGGACCAGGGTTGCACAGGCTCTCGCACCCGGATTCCTGGGGCCTTGACCTTGGCGCGCGGGCGGGAAATATTTATTTCTCAATCTGTGAGTGACCGGGCCGTATCCGCATATTACTTGATAAAGAGAGGCAAGGCGAGAAAGGATTCAATTCAGCCAAGTTCGATGGGCAAAGCAGCCGCCGCCACACGCACGCTAACTAGGCATTTTGGACACGGAAGGGGCGCGTTCCTTTTTTACCTCTTCGTTGGTGTATGTGGGACTCGTTTTGATTCGGTCTCGCAAAAAATTCTCAGGTCTGCCCTTTTTGCTTCGCTAGTCAGGGGTAAAGAGGAATAGGCAATGGAGGGCGGCGACCAATCGAGATTTGCCTTGTGTCGTGCATGTCAGATCTCGTCTTTTCTATGATTCGGCTTACATATTTTGTATGCAGCCCTGCCTTGCTTTCATTATATCATGTGTGCATGTATATATATGTCGGCGAGAGAGAATAGGCCCGGTTGATAAGGTGACCTAGTATCGGTTGCAGGCATAGACGGCTGGTAGTTGCCGCAAACAGGCACTTTTTGGATAGAAACAGGCTCAAAAGGTCCGACCCAACTACCGACGGTTGGATGGCAAGGTTGTGATGCTATATGCACAGTACATATCAATACGCGTGATTCGCATAGAAAGCCCGAGATCTTTGTTCCTTGCATTACTTGTGTGGAAAGGGACCCAATCTGCAAGTGAGATCCAGAGGAAATGTTCCGAAGATCTGCGCGTAATCCTGCCGATCACATAAAATGCCACGATCCTTCGGTAATGTAAGGAAATCATACAGAGATGGAGGTGATGGCAGGCGAGTATATACATGTGACCTGCCCTCAATGGTCAATCTGATAGTCACGGAAAATACTACTACAAGAAAGAGAACCCGCACTCGTGATTTTCAATAATCGATCAACAACTCACGATCGTGACAGGCTCGCCCGAGTATACATCCCAGTCAAGGAACTGAATCATGGAGTTTGACAAGTCTGCGCGGGGGGCTTCTCCACGAGTGGTCGAGTCAGGGCATGTATTGACTCCCACAACGACGTTTCAGACTCAGACCATGTTCAGGGCGGGCGTTCTGCTGCTTACGGCAGTCAGACATAGATAGTGGAACCGTGGGACAGTGTCCATGGTGAACTTCCGCCGACAGGAATGGTGTTCTAGCTGTCCGCTGGGTCTTGCTGTTCTCCATGGGCATCTAGACTCTTGGGTCTAGTTCTTGGTCAAGTACAGAGATATCGAGCCGCGCAGCATGGAGTTGGCAAATGGGAGTTTCGACCCTTCCGTTGACGTTGGAGCATATATCTGGCAGTACGCTGGTAACACAAAACGGCCGATCGCGCGGCAGAACAGTTGTCAATGGCTTGTCAAGATCGGCCCTAATACATCGGACGGGCAGACTGGCTGGAAGAGGAATGTGACTCGGCCGGGTAGGTAAGCGAGCGTCATCGATCTTGCACGACGTTCTCGTCAAACGTTAAAAGCTTTGCGTAGAAATGGTGTGCTCGGTTGAAAGACAACGCGCGGATTTCATCGTCAAAATGATAAGCGCGACTGGTTTAATCGTTGCAAGAAAGCCGAAGTGGTGGTTGGCAATAGTGAGGGTTCCGGAGATTTTAGCTTTACCTCAAGTGTGGTGGGTGGTAAGCTGCACCTGATAAAAAAAAAACATTCCCCAAGTATTTCGCGACGTCTCCAGATAAGTCATATTGGGAAGCTTGGTAACATTGCGGGGGCATCTCCTCGCTTCAGAGAGAGAGTCTTGCATACTTTCAATGCGAACTGCCGGTTTGTAGTGGCACCCGATCTGGACAGCCTGGGACATAATGTGTGGCGGTAACATTGTTTTGTGTGCTAGGTAATCATCCGTGGCGTTGGCCAAGGCGGAGCGGCATATGCATGTATAGCTAGTCGCATCGTGAACTTTGCGGCGGGGATGGTCTTGATGAGAAAGAAAGCCGCATCAAAGTATAGTTTCGATCAAACATGGCTAGTGCTGCCGTGATAATCGCAGCACCGTGAGCCAGATGACCATATACCAATGGCATGTACTCGCATCGTAGGTCGGACTGTTACAGGAGATAAGAGTACGAAGTACAACAGCAGGAAGATGTCGAAAAGTCGTGCTGCAGAAGTTGACGGTGATGCGTATCGGGCCTTGCTCATCGCCGAGCAATAATAGTCTCGGCTGGAGTTGATGCCGTGGACAATCTTTCAAATCAAACCCAAGGTATTGTTGTCGTCCGTCCGCAAGCGTCCGCCTCGCTCTTGCGGTGGCCCTATCATGTCCTTTCCTGGCATAGGATTATTAGTACCAAGCCAGATCATCAAAGGCTGAGGGATATGCCAAGATGGATGCTGTCGACCCCGTGCATCGGCGTCGCGGAGGGTGTGATGGACCCTTGACGAGGAATACGAGCCATTGAGCAATTAGGACTTGAGGCCAAATCGTGAGCTGTGCTCAAGTGCTGGAACGCGGTATGCCGAATGCCTTTCTGTCCCTTGCCCAACGAGCGGGGAGGGTGTGATAGTGTGGGGTCGACGACGCGTTAGATTGAAAAGATATAGTAGTTGTATGAGCAATATGTTGCGCCGTCTTTTTGAAGCAGAGACATGGCTGAGATCAGGTTGTTTCGTCTTGTGGTCGGTCGTACCAATACTCAGCAGTGCCCCGTCCAAAAAGGCGTCGTCGACTGCTCGTCCCAAGAACTGTCGGCAATCTTCACGACAACCGGCGGTCCTGTGTTGTCTGGAAGCCGGAACTTGGAAGAGGGTGTGGTCTGTGATTCTGTAATGATGGACGCTAGCAGGCAATCATCTCACGGGCCAGCCGGGTTTCAAAGTCCGGTTCGTTATAGCCGCGACCCTTGCCGGGACTGCCTTGGTATGTACCGCAATGATGGATCACCACATCTGTTTTTAGTCGGTGGTGAGCGCGCATATGGACAAATGCGAGGACATGAGACGAGCACCGCGTTTTGCGATGGCAGGTAGGCGCCGTGATACGCTCCCCAAAGCGGCGCTCAGCTGATACATTGCGTAATGTGAGGAGCGCTGTAGGCTTGCATGCCTGGAACCAGATGTGTTTGGTAGGCCTAGGAAAGAAGGATATACTAGCCAGCTGCGATGAAATACATCACCCAGGCAGTATGCCGTGCAATACGGTGTACAGTGCAGCTCAATCAAGCCAAACCAGGATCGCTGCTCTACTGTATACTGGGTATTTGACTAATCACAAGCCGGGACGAGCTTTGGGATTTTCGGGAACTCGTGATGCTCCGAAAGGGAGCAGCCGAGATCCGACGGCCGTCGAGGAGATCATTGATGGACGAGGTGGATTCTGGTATAGGTAGCACATGTGCAATAGGTTGTGCAGAGGTCTGCTCCGTGACCTCACCGAGGGCGAAAAGTGCTGCGAAGTGATGAGAATAAACGAGAAATCCCGCGCCAACACGTAACACAACTGCTCGCCCGCCTCACCACACTCGATGACACAGCGAGACATCGGACAGTCGAGTGATGGGCACTACTATGCGCTTGAGGGAATTGAGGAGGCTGGGTTGGACGGATACCGATCTTTGCGTCCGATACTAGAGCCCGGCTTGCAGACCAAACCTGAGCCATGGCACTCCACTCTCACAGAAGGGTCTTGGTCGGGGTCTTTTGGACAGTCCGAACCGCGAAGAGAAGAGCGGAAGAACGGGCGCTCTCGTGGCATACTCTTTGTAGTTATTATAATATCCTTCTCTACTGCGAACCAGACTTGTGATCAGCATCCTGGTAGTGGTACTTTCCCAATGAACCCATCATCTTGTTCGGCAGCAAGCGAACGGCCTACCGTCCCTTATTGGCCTCCTCTCGATGGGGGAGTTTTCGGGCGTTTTTTGCAATTTGTTTTTCTGCCGCTTCCAAATCCTCTTCTGGTGACGTTATCTCTCCCGGTGACGGCTCCGCCTGTCCGCTAAATACGGAGGCTTAAGGCACCGAGATCCCCTGTTCCTTGTCAGAAGCATTGGCACTGCGCGCAGAATGGTCTGTCTGCTCCAAACGAAGGTGGCAAGAACGAGTGGTAACCTGGACGAGTCGTTCGGTCGTCGCATCATCTGAAATATCATGTTGTTGGTGCAGAATATGATACTGGCGAGCGGAGAGTGCGGTCACGGACTAGGTAATATACAGACTACCTGTCATCGACGTACGTACAAATCTTCCCACCTGTCTTGCATGCAGCTTTGCAGGAGGAAGGTTGCCAAGCCTACCGGCACCATGTATAGGCCTATGTAGGTAACTAACATGTCTCTGGAAAGCCAATTCCTACAAGCCACGACGCGGCTGATGGTTGGAATTGGTCAAGAGGCACTCGAGCGCAAACCTTATCGACTATATGGCTGAAGACTTATGAGACCAAAACAGTAGCACATCTTGCCGGTCCAGAATTACCAAGCACCATAAAAAAAAAACATCGCAAAAAAACATCTGGACCACCCGCAGCAGATCGATCTAGGTTGGTCGACAAGATCGTAGACTCTCTGCATTCCGCATTTTATTCACTCGACTCACTGCTGGTTGAATTGTGCTACGAGCCGGTCACGCCCCCCAAAGAGCGCTAGAGACCGCACTCAGCTTAGCGGTCCTTTGGGGCGCTGGGTAGCGTGGTAGGCTTCGCTTTCAGCGCTGGGTTGTCCCTATGGCAATTTGGCGACCAGCGGCTCATCTCGGTCGATCGTGATTGGAGCGCACGAATCTTTGCCGAAAGGGGCAACGATCTTGCATATACCCCTGGTCGATAGTCGTGGTCGGGTTGTCCAAGATAGGTACCTCAGACCTGCACAAATCAAGTCTCCTTCCCTGGCCCAACCGACGCGTTTTGGGCCCAGGATTCTGTAATACACTACGTAGTTGGGTTGTATCTCTCTATCTCTCTCAGCTTACTTGCTCAGGTAGAAATCGGGAACCAATTGTGAAAAATCCGAATGAATACACTAATCAGCTAACCCAGAAGATGATGTTACTGCTGGCCGAGTGTTCCCTTTTGGGTGCCGCTAGAGAGGAAACGAACATTCTGATGCTGCTCTGAAGAGGAAAGGATGGAAGTGAGAAGAATTAATCCATGTCCCGTCCATTCCATCAATCTGGTTTGCCATGGTATTCTTTTTTTTTTTTTTCTTACCCTCCTCCTCTCTCCCTCGCCTTACCACCCACCCGACCCCCCCTCGTCCTGTCTTGTTGTCTTGTCTCAACCCACGCTCGCTGCCTGCCTTCGTTCCCTTCCCCGGCGGGTGACTCCTGGTAGCAATTGATCGCGGTTTGCCGTCGCCAATTGCGGACAATCGGAGGCACCTTGTTGAGTGTTCAGCTTCATTTCGAATTCATTTCGACTTTCGTTCTTTTCCCATTCCCGGTTGCCCCAAGCGCCCTGTGGTTTGGACACTGTCGCCGTCGTCGTTCGAACTGGAAGAAGCTTTCCTTGCTAAACCACATTCGCTTGTTGCGCAAAACTTTCCCTTCCTTCCGCTCCCGACGTTGACGATAGGCACAGACAGGACAACCTGCTTATCAATTTGACTTATTGGTTCCTTTTTTTTTTTTAATCGTTTCTTGACTTTCGTTACTTTATTACCCCTACCACGGGTTCTGCAGGCCGCCTCAGCCATCACTGAACCCCCCACACACCACTGCAAGCTTCAACTTTCATCTCGTGTTTGTGCTAGCTCACCTTCATTCTCTTGTCACCCTGCTCCACCCCATTGCAGGAGACAGTTTGGGAAGACCACATTCGTTCACGCTAGCCAGAGCAGCAGAATCAAGGCAAGACGGCCGTACGTACGGTACCTCGTCAAACCCACAACAACAAGAAGTACGGAGGTACTACGCCCACCTAACCTACCTGCGCATGGTACTACCTACCTACACACAACACGACAACAATTGAACGCACCCCCAGACAACAACGAGGTCAATTGATTGATTGACTGATTGATTGATTGATTGATTGATTCCAAGGATACCGGGCCCATCACCTATCCCCGACCAGCCTTTCGGTCCTTCGATCTGCCTGCCTTAGCACCCTGCTGGCCACCCCCAGACTCCCCAGTTCCGCTGCAACCCAAGTCACCAGCCAGATCCGTACAGTGCACCTTTGGCCCAGCGCTTCCGCTACTGGGCCAAATTCTTGATACGATCCCGGCCAATTTAGGCGCCTTCTTACCCTACCCTCCACACCTCCGTTTCCCTCTCCCTCTGCTCTTCTCTTCTAGAGATTTGCTCCTCCCATTCCGTGTTTGTCTGTCGACGACAACACCCAACCGTGACCCTCTGCTCCGCCTGACTGCCTTCCCGACCGTTCATCAAGGCATTCAATAATTGCAAGGTCTGCAGTTGGTTGTACCTGGTCCCCAATAAGGACACCCGGCGAAAAGAGGTACTACTACGCACGAATCTCGCACCAACGGCTCTGGTGCTAAATCTTCAACCTCGCCCAGTCAGTCGTACGTGGAGACGGATCAACAAGCACAACAACACCCAGACGGTCGAGGGTGCTTGACTCCAGCTGGTCATTTGTTGATTCCACACCCGAGGAATCGAGAGTTTTGTGTAGCAGGAGATCAAGAATCTGTTGCAACCTGACCGTGTCACCCGGCTGTTTTTTCTTGGGCTGTTTGTCGGTGCAGTCAGGACCATGCCCATTCACCCCAAAAGCTGCATGTAGAGTTTTTTCCGACACAACCTGCATGGTCAACTCAATTCGATTGCCCATCAATCCCGTCCTCTTCAACAGCATTTTACGGTTTGGATTTCGCATTTGTAGGTTGCCCCGACGAATATCATTACCCACAATTCGTCTTGCCAATCAACACGGGTTTTCGCCTATCGACACAACAGTGCAATGGCACCCAGAGGCATTGGCGTGGATCTCACGAAAGTAGAGCGACACCTGGCTAACCGTGTCCATCAGAATCGACACCCGAAGAATCAAAAGCAGCAACATGGCTTCGCGGCAATTTCGGCCTCTCATGGCCATCGCCGGCTTCCTGAGCCTGGCATCAGTGGTGTCAGCTGTAGACATGACATACTGTTCCAGTCTCCTCACATCGAGTGACAATGCCAGTACGTTCCGAGATTCCGAGGGAGCCAGCCATGAAATATGACTGCGATACTGACCCAGACTAGACTCCAGTCTCTATCAATCCGACGGCCTTTGCACTGCATTTTGCTCAGACTCGGCCTTCGCCATCGTGCAAAACAAGAACTGCTGGTGCAGCGACTACGTTCCTGGCACCACAGTAGACACGTCCGAGTGCAACACCAATTGTCCCGGATATCCGTCAGATACTTGTGGAGGCGATGGCCTATACGGTTATATTGGACTGAGCAAGGAGCCCGCTGGCACCTCGGGAGCCGAGACCACAACGGCAGCGGCGTCAACAACTACTACTCAGGTATGTTTTCCCAGTTGTCATCTTCCTCGTCGCCGGTGCCCACGGACCCACACTGGGGCCGGTGATATACTTTTCTTCTTCTTTTCGTGGCCTACAAGCCGAGCTTCCAAGTATTCTACTATTGTGAATACTTGATTTTTAACAGTCTCTGGAATCAGGGCACAATTTTGACTCAGACGGTACAAAATACCGTCACGGTCGATCCTACTACTCCTTCTACTACTCAAACTTCTACCACGGAAGATCATGTATGCCTAGAGCTCTTTATTTCAAGTTTTCCTTTTTCATGTTGGAGTTTCAGTTATCATCGGTGTCGGATTTATTCTTTCATTCTTCCCTTATTCTTTTTTCTGGACAAAAAATGCCTCGATATTAGTCGAGGCTTGTCTCTCTACTATTATTCAATGTTTGAGCACTATCTTGCCCAGTTGACTAACAAAATCACTCCCTAGACGTCGACTGATGATGCAACAACAACCGACCCGACGACTACCGCAGCCTCATCTACATTCGTCTCGACGATTACTCAGGGAGGTAGTATTATTCTGCAGACTGTAACCGTCATGCCGTCCGGAGCCGGTGTATCCTCGGCGGCCTCGAGTGACACCGATGTCAGTACCAGTCAAAAAGGCCTTTCCACAGGAGCGGCCGTAGGAACCGCCGTGGGCGTTCTAGGATTTATTGGCCTGATCGTTGCGGCCGGATTCTTCTTCTGGCTTCGCCGGAAGAGACGTGAGCAGGAGGACGGCTCAATACTTCAGCACCAGAACAGCTTCCGCGGTAGCTCTGCCGGTATGATGAGCAGCACGCCCAGAACCGAAATGGCATCAGTATGGAACGACGAAGCACAGTCAGTGGGAAGGAGAAGCAGCCGTCTGATGCCTCATGATCCCCGAATGGATCCTTACGCCGCCAATATATATGGTCGCTTCGACAATAAGAGCCGGGAAAGCATCAACACTCTGCGCGACGATCAGGACTATTCGAGGAGGGTGCTGCGAACCACAAACCCGGACCTGCCAGGCGAGAACTGAACATGGTGAATGACTGCTCTTGGGGCATGGCATTTTCGCAAGTTCAGCGGACCCGTTATTTGACGACTTACACGAATCTTTCACATCGCATAGGCCTGGCATTGGTTGATTACACTTGCATTTCGGAGATACCAGAGCGGCGTTATCCAGGAAACTGGACCACAAACTAGAATGAACTCGACACTGCGACACGTGCGCGGACTCTCAAGGGGACGATCTCAGATGGTGACTGCTCCGGTCGCCATTATTACAGAACCAGGATCAGAATCAGAGCCGCCGGAATTTCTTCGCAGCAACGGCGGAGTTGGGTCGCCCGGAAGACTCGGGGACCACACACATTTGACGGAGGGCTGTTGCGGCTGCCACAGATGAGCCGTTCTCACGAACAAGGGCAGCCACATTCTGTGTACATATAAGTGCTACCAGAGCACGCCTTTAGACACTGGGCTGTCGACTCCTCGGTCACGGCCGAGAGGACATGGTAATATAACAAGTACATACAATCATAATAAGCGATTGAATACAAACATGGAAATACTTGATCAGCTCATATGAACAAATGATTACTCGTATTGAGATTGACATTTTTCTTCCCTCTTGCGGAGCCTCCTGCGTAGGTGATGGATCTTTTGTGCCACCATCTTGGTTTTTAAAATTGTGTAGTCTTTGTTTATTTGTGCATTTATCTGTTTTTATTTTGGGGTTTGATTATGTATTTGTTTTATCTATATACACGGTATTCCAAATGCAGGGGCCCAGATCTTAGGGGGTTGTTGGATAATAAAGTTTGATGAAGATTTACGCTGGTTACATCATTCCGCATTCTTCAAGACAGCCGTCAGATGCTTGGCCCGAGTGCAGCGCTCTACAGGGACCAATCGTTGGCCAACACGAGTCAGGAACATCCATGCCCTTTGGACAGCCCTGGGCCATGTGTTGTTCGGCTGGGGTAGCAGTAAACGACTGGCGACCAGAGACTGGTCGAAACAGATCGCTCATTGCTTGGCACGAAATTCGATACACGCTGATTTATACAGTCGTCGTGCCTGTTGTCCAACACTGCTTTAGCGCTTCCGTCTGCCGCCATTTAGCAGGAAAGCCATCTTCTTCTTGAGTTCCGGGACAGGGCGCGCGTTGCCTGGTTGGCGGGCAGATTTAGGCTTTGGTCTTTTTTCCCCTTGGCTCTGGTAATTCCGCTGCCGTTGAACGGACTCGCTGTCCCTTTGAATGAATTACCAAAAGTGTTGATAGTCCTGACTCAAAGACGCGAAGAGCATACGGCTCTACCGTGTGTATACCTATTGGCTCGGTGATGAGAAGAAATAGAACGAGTGTCGTCTTATATCACACGATGAGAGACCCCACTGGGCGGGCGTTGCGACATTCCCGCTCCTGTCTCTCGCTGAGGGCGAGCATTTTGTCTTTCATTTTTTTCCCCCTGCTCGAATTGGGTTTTCGTCCTCCTTCGGCCCTGGCCAACGAACTCTATCAAGCACCTTGGCAAGATGCGCCTTTTGTTTGGTCCTTTTCTTTCCTGCTCGGACACGTGTGAAAAGCTATGCGCGGCACGTATTTCTTGCTGTTTCAGCCTTATCCCTTGCGAGTCCAGAGGACGGCAAATCGGAGACGGGAACAGTCTTCCCAAATTTCATTTTGTTTTTTATTTACTTTCTTGTATTTACGAATTTTAACGTTTTCGTTTTTATCAAGGCTGAATGAATCTCGAGGGTGCTAAATATAAACACCGGACTTTTGTTGATCTCTTCGGTTGCGCTTCCGAGGCGGCTGAGAGTAATGGGTTGAGATCGACCGATCAGATCACATGTTTTTTCTCTTGTCTTGCGAGCGTTAAATCGTCCTTACGTTGAAGCTATAAATTCGTGTTACATAATATAGTACGTAGCATGTATTAAGGCCTCTGTGAAGCTTGATCTTCGTGTGCCTATAATCTTGTACGGGCGGGGGTGATGTGTGGTTTATCCTCCATGTCAACAAGCGCTTTCCTCCGACGGCTTTAGGTACGGAAAAGCTGTGAACAAGATCTCTGTGATACGTGCGAGCGGGATGCCGGCGATTTCATCCGCGTTCGCTCTGATGGATGTGGCGTATATCGACCTCTGGGACTTGGAACGGGCAAGTAAGTACGATCAGAATCAAGTGGAATCATAGAACGTGAGAGAGTAAAAAAAAAGTTTACGGTGTGGCATCGACGAGCAGACTAACGAGTGCCCTTTTCTTGTAATAAAAAGATCTCATTCGAATGACATGAACCCGTTCTCTGCAAGTCAGAATGACGGAAACTTGGCCACTCGTTGGATGCTGTATTATGTAAAGTGCGGGATCCCCGAAATCTGCGTATCATCATCATTAGCAGAAGCTCTTTGAAGAGGGTCGCGGCTTTCATCTTTGCCCAGCCTGGGAGTTAGATTGTGGCAGTCAGGCAAAGAGTGTAGAATCAATTCTCATGCTCCCTAAAGATCAATAAAGCCCGAGATCACAATTTCAGAGCTCCCTAAAGATGGTGACAAAGCTCCCTGCCATTGAACTGTATAGAATGAGCTATGCGCGCGCACCTTTTCTTTTGTAGACTTAAGACAAGACTCATTACAGCATCTATTTCAGACTATTCAATGATCCCGTATCATCCAATCTTCCCAGACCGCGAATCTCTCCATTAGTCAACGAGCGCTTCTCGGGCTTTCACATAGATGTCCCAAGAGACGATTGTCCCTGGAAGGATCACTTTGAAATATGGCAAAGTTCCTTTTCGATGACAAGCAAAAATTCCTGTGGACTGCTGATTTGTTCCACATTCTGCCACGAGTCGTTTGCTCCATAGATCTCGGATTCATGTGAAGAAAGTCGGCACTAACATGATTCTCTACTTGGAGCTTCTACAAAATTAACAGCGATGCACACTATACTTAGGAGAATATGCCGTAATTCCTGGACCCTGATTATGCACCATGACGGCTCACGTATATTAGCAGGTCTTTATCTGAACATTTGTAGTTTCAGACGAGAATTGCGAGATGCATGTTATATCTGTCCGTGGGAAGAAAAGCTGCTAAGAGTTTAAGTGGGAAAGGCTTGGATAGTTAAAGACTTGAGGTATTAAGCGTATTTACCATTCGGAACGGCTACGTATATCTGTGACCGAAAAAATGACGTTTCCAAGCAATACCAACCAGAACTACCCACGTGTCTCTATGACAAAGCAATTGGAAGCGCCACTCTTCAAATTAAGCAAAACGCGGTACGAGAACGTGAACAAAATGGAACTCCCTGAGTTTTTCATGCTCGGGTACCATCTCTTAAGTGTCAGTGACTCCACAAAGATTGCACAGTGAATGGGCTGCGTGTTTATTTATCTGCTTTTCTATGTGACCTTGTAGCACATAAGTTGTGGCACATCTACTAAATATGATCAGAAATATGGTATGTAGTGGTCAACGCCGGGGCAAGCTCACAATGCGAGTCCTGGCAGGGCCTTCCTCGGGTCATCCGGCGTGCCAAGCTGAGATTCATGTAGTGGTACGCCATGGTCTTTATCTTCAGTCGACTTCATCGAATCCTATTTCCTATTCCTCCCATCTAGCAATGTGTGAGATCTAGGTAGTCGTCGTTGCAGTCATCCGTCCTCGTCACTTATGACGGTGGCCCTGTGTTCAATCTGGAATACCACGGACGTTCGGGTGTCCGCCTATAATGAATATTACGATCAGACTATCTAATCATCAGTAACCTTATGGTCACGATTTCTGAGATCTTAATACCAAACAAAGCTATTCATGCGAAATTAATTCGTAGATACGATTCCAAGGCACTGGGTAGGTTTTGCTCCGTGTAAGCGCCAGGATACAATTAATGCATTGATTTCCCAGTGACTTGCTTTTATAAGGTCATTTATTCCTGAAGACACGGTTCTCATACATTATCTTTGGCTTCGACGAATTCTGGAAATCTTCATCGACAGTCCCCCAAAATCAGGCTGGTAGCTTCGAAAAAGTCTCTTCATGAATTGTCGAAGCAACTTTGACAATCTCCTTCGGAGAACTACAGAGATATCACCGCCTCTTCCGAGCGCACCAGCACAACAACTAAGTTCTTAGGTCATTTCGATCGAGGCTGAGTACGTGACGCAAATGATATGGCTCAGCCAATACTGGTACCACTGTAACGTAAGCACGAACTGGAACAGCCACACCGACAATGAGACTTTCTCGTGTGAAATGAGCCCAAGAGATCATTTCGGTATTACTCGCCTGAACTGGCGTCACGGATTTTTCGAATATCTTATGAGGCTCAGCGAAACTTTTTGTAGGGTACTGGGGTGTGATGTTCTAGCCGAGCGAGACCCAAAGTTTGTGTGGGTCGCTCATTAGCAAGACTTGATACTGCCCAGACAAAGATGAAATGGTGATGTTCAGAGGGAGTTGTCGGAACATATCCGGCCATGGGAACCAGGCGTGAGACCCGGCTTGTGTCGTCGGCTTGTGTCATTGAACAGTTGAGGCGACACCATACCTTACTCCCTGCCTATCCAGGTGTATATATTCGTATTGCTTTGGGGATCTGGATCAGACATGTGAAAATAATTACAGACAGGCGACGGATCATGGTTCATATGATATATCATTACTTGCAACACAAACCGGGACTTCCGGCTTGCAACTAGCGATACTGGTATCCGCAAAAAACAAACGAACAATGGAGCACCGGACCTGGCTGTGCTGCTCTGGATGACAGACTCGAAGCCGGGTAGCCCTTGAAAGGCCATATCAAATCCATATTTTAAAGACCTTGCTCCACACCTGCAGTGCGTGTACACGATAGGTACATGACCAGATACAGACTCAGATACACAATACCCGAGATAATAAGGATTATGGAGCACAGAATGCCTATTAGGAACAACACGATTGTATATAGCCTTGCGAAGAAGGACACTTGACATGTGGAAAGAAGGGGAGCTCAAAGATCAGACCTGTTGGACAGATCACTGTGGAACTCGAGACTAGGACAATACAAAGACACAATGACATCATATCGATGGCGGCTGCATGATGATATTTGGTAAATCCATCCAAGACTGCTGCTGACCGCGACATCTATCTCTTATGTATTGTCTGTATAGTAAATATCACATTCAAGTCGGAGCCCAGGTATATTATATTAAGTAATCACCTTGTACACTAGATGGAGAAAGAGAGAAAGAGAGATCGGCTCGTTTTGGAGTGGACCGAGAGGCCCTGACACAATTTGACAGCAGCGCGCCTGGGGCCATGGACCGAGGCCGAAAAGGCTTGGTATCGGAGAGATATTTAGTGCAAGAGGATAGACTACGCTTCAGATAGGTGATGATCGGATGGGATCCATAAAAGGTTTGTTTCCTGGCCGTGGCCCATCAATGTGTCAAGTGTAAAGAAATGTAGGATTTTCGGATTGATGGCATCCTCTGGCTGGAAATCTGGACATAACCCGGAACTGTCTCGTGCATGCAAAAGGTGGTGGGAGTGTAGTATCCCGTCGCCAGGCTGCGCTACCGGTGCACTACAGTACAGGCGCTAGATGTGGCACCCCCACCATCGTTTCGTCACTGCTGCTCAGCCTCGGAGGGACCCCCCTGTTGAGTCCCCTACTTAATGTCAAAAAGAGAGATCAGTGGATGGGCTTTTGACTGGACAGCAGAACAGACAGGCAGGATGCTTGTGTCTGTACCAGTTGGATCGACCGCTGGAGGAGGGGCCGCAACTGGATGCATGAATGGTCATTGGGCGACGGGCGCGGGAAACCCTGAAATCTGATTTGCATTGGCGAAATGGATGCCAGAGCTCAGAGCACGAGCAGAAACTGCGCCCCCCCTGAGATGCTCTATGCTAGAGAGAGCCTAGCAGTCGCTCTACCTACAGTAGGTACCGTAAGATTTCGCCCTCTACTTCGTAATGACGCTCATTTTTCCAATCCAACACAGCCTTTCGTTCTTGATAGTCTTACCAATCACATGGTGGTACGACAGCATCACACAGAGCAGAACAGACATAGAGAATTGAACGAGAGCCAGTTGCAGTTCCAGTGGCACACACACACGCTCCATTCGTTGAACCAGCGCCTCAACTGACTTGCTAATTGCTCGCTCGCTCGCTGTCCGCCTTTTTTCGTGATCGACAACCCACGAACCCGCCCGCCACTTTCCTTTTCTTCCCTGCTTTTCTCCCTGGACACTTCATCACCGACAGGTCTGAGGCCGCACACGATCATCTACCTGTCTTTTTCCTCCCTCCCTCTCTTTTCCATCTGCTAGTCCTGTTGCCAAGAAGAGACGAGAAGCAAAAGTAATAATAGACGACAGGTCGGGTCGATCCGGCAAAGCGAAACCGCACCTATTTTTTCTACTTCGACTTTCCTGGACCTCTCGCAGGCCCCGGCCCCCTAGTCTCGAGTACCTGCAGCTGACGCAGCTTCACTTGGCACCCCGTCCAAATCCCATGCGACCGTTTGATTACCGCGAAAAGTCGGCCCAATTGTTTCGCATCTCTGTCACAGCAGGCCAGTTCAGTTCATCGACCGCGCGACCTGCCTTACCAACCTTTACTCTCGATACCCATCCAACCAAACTCTGAGAGTATCTGTCCGCTCACCTGCCCCGACGCAAGCAGAACCAACACCCCCATTCCTTTCGCATTCCTTTCCATTCTCAAAAAGCAACCCCATGATTGCGCCGGGAGCACTTTCATTCGACGAGCAGAGGCGCCGTGCTAGACGTTCCCATCGTCGCGCTTGAATACGTACGCCCCCCGTCGCTGGTAGCACAAAAGTCAATTCCCTTTTCGACGACCACGACGATTTACACGACAACTGCGACGACCAAATTCCCCGACGACATTCTAAGAAGGGGTCTACAAACGGCGGCTGCCGAAATATTGGCCCATAGAAACGACTCGCCGAATTCTACACGGACTGGACTCCCTACAGACTGCGAAGGGTGACATCAGAGGAGCGAGGCATACTACATCACACGTAGACCCGACGCCACGACGACGACGAACCCACCGTCGCCTCCTCGTCGGTTCCTTCCAACATGAATTTAACATGCAACTCCACGCTGGAGGAGATGCGAAGTACGTCGAAAGAAGCTCACGCCATGACTGATGAGCCCAAACCCCAATCCCCCATCCCTCCCTCCCGTCTTGTCCCTCGCTCTGGTACCTGCATGCCTAGAACCTCTAGAGCCATGGCGCCAAGCATCATTTTCATCTTTGCTGACCACATATCACCACTACAGTTGGGTCTGAGACCAAGATCGCCGGTCCCTTCACCTTTCACCAGCTGGCTCTGATAATAGCTGGCGGGTGCGCCGCCATCGCCATCTTGACCAGCTTCTACTTGATGTGGAGGCATGCGACCAACTACACCAAGCCGAGAGAACAAAAGCACATCATCCGCATCCTGTTCATGGTTCCCATCTACTCTGCCTCGTCCTTCCTCTGTATCTGGTACTACTGGCATGCCGTCTACTTCCAGGTCATCAGCGACTGCTACGAGGCCTTTGCCATCTCGTCCTTCTTCGCCCTCATGTGCCACTACATGGCCCCCGACCTACACGATCAAAAGGAGTATTTTAGGCACATGCAACCTGTGAAACCGTGGGTATGGCCCGTCACTTGGATGAACAAGTGCTGTGGCGGCGAGCGCGGACCCTGGAGGACCCCCAAGAGCGGCCTCACATGGTTCAACATCATCTGGATCGGCATTTACCACTACTGCTTCATCAGAGTTGCCATGACCATCACCGCCGTCGTGACTCAGTACTTTGACCGTTATTGCGAAAGCTCCGACAGTCCAGTTTTTGCACACATTTGGGTGAGTACCACGTCCGGGGCTTGACCCATCTCATATATCAACCTTGGAACATCACACTAATCATGTATGGACACTTAGGTTCTGGTGATTGAGTCCGTGGCCGTTACCATTGCCATGTTCTGTGTTGTACAATTCTACATTCAGCTCAAGGAACCACTGGCCGAACACAAGCCCTTTCTCAAGGTCTTGGCCATCAAGCTCGTCATTTTCCTGTCATTCTGGCAGTCGAGCGCCATCTCGGTCGGCACGTCCACCTTGCATATCGTTGAAGCCAACGATGCTTTGGCATATCCCGATTTGAAGGTCGGCATACCGTCATTGCTTCTGTGCGTCGAGATGGCCCTCTTTTCCATTCTCCATCTTTGGGCTTTCCCGTATTCGCCCTATGTCCCCGGTGCCAAACAGACCTTTTATCCTGTGCCTGATCCTACCACGGGCCAGCCGGCGCGCGAAAACGAACGAGGCGAGCCCCAGGGAGGACCAATGGGCATCAAAGCCTTCATCGATGCCATCAATCTTTGGGACGTGGTCAAGGCGTTCGGTCGCGGCATCCGCTGGCTCTTTGTGGGCGTCAAGAAGCGCCACAACGACCCAAGCTACTCGACTAATGGTCGCAACAGCCTGGACACCAGTTACCCGATGAAGCCCTTCGCCCTCAGAAATAATGGAATGAAGAGCACTGATCATTTGCCAATCGCAACACAATTTCGGCAAAGCACATTCTACGACAAACCCAGTCCCTTGGGGCCTGCTCGCCGTCACGAGGAAAGCGCTGGCCTGATCAACAATGCCCAGGATATTTCCGTCTCACCACCGACGGAGCAAAACCCTTACCTTGAGCAACCTCTGGAAAACCCCCGCGCGGATGGTCGTGTCTCGAGTCCTTACCATGACCCCCACCGAGAGGAATACTACCAAGGGCCGCCAAGCCAAGAGCCACCGCTGCACGAAGGTTCATACCATGCGTATTCCTCGCCTGACCAACATGCCTATCCAGCACCTGGACAGGCCTATTCAACCCCTGAACAACACGCCTACTCAACTCCGGGACAGCATGCCTATTCAACTCCTGAGCAACACGCCTATTCGACTCCCGAGCAACACGCCTATTCGACTCCCGAGCACGACCATGAGCACATGCAATATGCTGCGTCTTCCAGCAATGCCATGGGTGGTAATAGTCAGCCACAAAATAATAGAAACTCGACACAAATCAAGTTCGGCAATGCTCTATGGGGCGACCGTGGTCATCCCCCGGGTCAGATTTAGGACGTATCACGCGGCATACGATTTGTGACGACTAAGCACGTTGTATATTTGATACCATAAGAAAAGCTCTGCATTTTGTTGTCAGAGATGCGTATAGCACGCACCATCTGGATTGTATATGGCGTTGGGGGCGTACCTGGTAGATATCATTGCATGTTTCATGGTCTGGTTTTTTTTGTTTTGGTGTTCCACGTTACGATGATATCAAAGAGACGACTATCAATCCCTGGATCGGGTTGATCTTTGCAGATGTACAATGATGAACCAAGCCCAGATGGGATTTTCTCGGCGGCTTGTATATTATACCAAAACAGATCATAGTGTGTCCCTTTGAGAGGGGACGACATCATTTATAAATTTGAGAGAGAATACCACACCTTTTTCTTGGCCCTGCAAGTGAATGATATTCGGAAACAGTCGAGAGAAGACCTCATACTCGTAATTTATTATCTAGACTTCTCGTCCTTTTCTATATTTCCTTTATATCACAAGGAAGGAAATAGCCTCTCGGTTCAAATCAGGAATTAAGAATCGGTACATCGTTCCTACTTTCCACTCTGGCATGTTATTATAAATGCCCACCATGTCCCTCCTGTTTCTCAATCGAGTCACATAAAATCAAAATACCAGAGTACAGAGGCGCGATTTCAGATCTTTCCATAAAGAGCAGAAAAGTCGCCCCTTTCGTCTCTGCCGTCCGTGGTGGGTATCTCGTGCGCCTTGAAGATGTATTGTTTAAAAAAATGATTTCATGATTGTTTTTGTTTTGGGTTTTTAAGGAGATTTTTTTCCTTGAATCTGATTGAAGTTGTTCTTTTTGGTTTGTTGGTCCCATCCATCTTCCTTGCCAAGAGTTGTCATGCCTTGAACTGCGGAACGCCTTAAAATATGCTCTGATTTGTCGTCGACCGGAAAGAAAACAAGAAGAAAAATGAGACCCAACGCCAAGCGATGCCTGCTGGCCGTCTATCGCTTTAATGCCGGAAAAAAGAGACGTCCCCCCATTGCTCATCCATCGACCTCCTCTTAAACCCTTGACCTCATATTCCTTTCATGATACACACATTGTACAAGTGGAAAAACACTTCTAGGACGGAGGCGTGCTGTTCTTCCCAGGCTCCTATCGATGATGTCTCGGTCTCTTGTGGCCCTCGGAAGGCGGACCCGCGTAGCCACCCTCCTCGCTCTGACGCTTGCGACTATTTCTTCCTCTGTCGTCGGTCCGCGGTTCTCTGAGACGCTGCTCATCGCCTCGTGGAGGTCCCATCATATGAGCATTGTTGTTGTTATTACTGGACCCCCTTCCTCCACCTCTACCATGATCATCATGTCTGCTGGCGCCTCTATTATCGCCATGACGTGATTCCCGCATGCCATCTCCCCTACCGTTGCCGGCAGCCTCGGCGCTCCGGCTGTTGGCTCCAGCGCCAGCAGCATCTCTGCCAGAACGTCGCGATTCCCGTTCACCCTCTCGTCCTGCAGTGCTGGAGACATCCCGAGGCTCTCGGTGCTCCTTGGTCCGATCGCGTCCAGGACTGCGCTCACGGCTTCCATGACGCGATGAGCGTGCTCGATCTCCATGTTCGTGGTGTCGTCGACTGCTGCGCTCGCTACGGCTTCCCCTTTCTTCTCCATTTGTGCCGCCTCTCGCAGATCCTGGACCGCCCATCAAATCTGGTTTCTCTTGTACTGGAGTGGATACAGGTGATGCTCCCGTGAGGACCTGAGCATCAGAGCCAGCCAGGTTCGAGCGTGAGCTTCTCCCGCGGAGGCTACCGCTGCGACTGACGGACTCGGGCGCGGCGCCCTGAGAACCCTGCAGCAAGTTGTTGATACCCGCGATTTGTCTTCGACTACCTCCCCTCGAGCGATCGTTAGTAGCTGAAGGGCCGGTTGGTGCTGACATGGGAGTTCCTCTGTCGCTGGATGGTGTGGCAGGCAGGCTTGCAGGAGTTTGACGATTTCCCGGACCGGTGGGGATGGGAGGTCGCTCAGGGGTCTGCAATGGGGGAAGTTGTGTATGCCGAGGACCTGAGGGACCTGAAGGGGGATTGGCGTTGGCGTCAATGCGACCCATCCTGTCGGGATGAACGGCGACCGAATTGGCGCTGGGAGGGAAAGACCCTTGCGATGGCGACGTGTTTGGACCAGACCCCGGGTTCAAATGGCGAAGACGATCTGGGTGGACGCCAGCTCCGGGAGCGTTGGCAGGAGGCGGCGCATTGCTCAGTGTCGAGTTGCTCTGGGGTGGTGGCATGGGACCGCGACGTGTTCTAGACGAAGCTGGTCCTGAAGGCGGCATGCCCCTATCTGGTGAATGACCCCGCCCGTGCTCCATGTTTGAATGCCTCTGGTCTCCGCGCGCTGGAGGCTGGCCCGAAGACGGCGGGCCGCGAGCCGAGTTACGACCACGGCCACGCGGAGCATCCGGGGCGTTGGTAGTGTCCACCACTGACGGTATCGCGTTGAGGCGTCCGTAATTTGGATCCTGCTGGCTGGATTTCATGTGGTCGGCATCGCCGCGCGAGCCTCCTGAGCCGGCGAATGGATTGTGATCGCGTCTTTCAGGACCCGGCCGGTCGAGATCACGCTCGCCTCTCGGTCCGGATGGGACTGGTGGTTCGGTACGACCCAGGCGACCTGGCTCGAAGCGGTGTCTGTCACCACGTTCCTCGCGATTCGCTTCACCCGCACGAGCCTCTTGCTTTTCTCTTCGCGAAGGCGATGAAGGGCGGGCACCACGTTCGCGGCTGTCCTCTCGGGAGCGACCACCTCGACTGTCATTCATAATCGCTGCACGCGCAGGGTTCATGATCTCAGAGGACGCGTTGACTGGTCTTTTGTTGTCAGTATCGGCATTGATGAGACGCGCACGTTCTGGGTTGACAGTCGGTCCTTGGCCGTCAGGCTGAGCAGGTGGTGGCATTGCATGTGCCTCAGCTTGTGGATCACGAGGGTGGCGACTCGACTCGCTCGGGCGTCCGCCAGTGGTCGAGGATGCACGGTCCCGAGTGTGTCGACTCTCCCTTTCACCAGCCGTGGGGTCCCAGCGTGTTGACGAATCCGACCGAAGAGATCGATCTCGTTCAGATCGACCAGGCTCCTTTGAAGGGACCTCGCCAGTGCGTCGATCAGTGCTGTACGACTCTCTTCCACGTGATGATCTTACAGTCTCCGTTGGGCGAGCCTCTCTCGTCTCCCGGGCGTCTCTCGGCTCACGTGGATCTCTGTGGGCTCGAGGGTCTCTTTGATCCCGAGTATCGCGCGAGTGATTGAGTTCAGCCATACGGATCTGGCCACGTTCATCCTGGTTGAAATGGCCCGGTATAGGGACATCTGGTCTGCTAGGCAGTCCCGGCGGAGGCGGAAGTGAGGCCAGACCGGAAAGCTTGGAGGCTTCACGCCGGTTGCCGTGAGGAGCCGGGCTAGGGTTGCCTGATCTGACCGGCGGTGTCGATTGGCGACTTGAGGCTTTGCCAAGGTCGGACCTGAGAGGGAGCGAACCTGGTCTCTGTGTGCCGGCCAAGGTATCGACCTCCGAATCTTTTCTGTGAGCGTTTGCTGCAGTAGTGGTCGCAACATTGCCCTTGCTGTCTTGGACCTCGCCGTCCTCGTCATCAGCTGCAACTTTGCCCCTAGCAGTGCCGCTCGCGGATTGCTGAGGTTTGAACTCTGTTGCACCTGGTCGAAGTTGAGACTGTTTCGAGGCTTTAACGGCCTCGGCAGCTTTCTCATCCGTAGAATCACCAGCCTATACACGTGTCAGTTGGTCCTCTTTTGTGACTGATATTTCTCAAAGAAGTGACTTACGAGATTGGGGCGGAACGACTGCACTATGATCCACTTGGATTCATACCTCTTCAAAGCAGAAGCTGCCGTGTTTGCCGTGACGGAGAGGTCCACACGGTGGCCCTGTCCGTCGTCATCGTTCTTTGTCGCTGCCTCGCGTTGTGCTATCTGCTGCAGAACTGTGAGGAATTGCTTGCCATGGAAAGTTACGGCTGGGAAGTGGTCCAAAACAGCCTTGAGAACCGTGATGGCGTTTCGAATATGGAGCCACTCAGTTCCTTGAAGACAAGCCTTCAGAGTTGTGGCTAGGTTTCTATGCCATGACCAGAGCTGATCTTTGAAATGACCATGATCCATGGGTGGTGCATCTTTCTCATCAAAAGAAGCAGCAGCAAACGCCGGATGCTTGCCATGTCGGGTTGCTTCTTTTTCAAACACGTCTTTGCTCTTGTGCCACCTCGATAGATCTCCAAGAGCATGCTTGATCAGACGTCCCACAAATTCGGCCTCTCGTACCGTGCAGCCGAAGATTAGGGATCTCAGTCTGTTGACCGTGAAGAGGCGATCGTACAAGATCATGATGTTGAAGTTTGCAACCTGATTGTCGTGCATGAATTTGATCATTTTGAAGCAATAGTCCGCATCGCTCGGGCCGAGCATGACTCGCGGCATTATACAGTCCTCGATCAAAATGTCTGCTGCTCCAGGTGAGTTGGACATCGAAGTAGGAATCCACGTTGAAGCCGATTTGAGCAACAGCATCTTGGTCTTGCTGACTCTTTCTTGACATTGTGTAGCCTCGGAGCCCAATTTTGACGCAAGCTGAGTGATTTCGGCCTTGCGCTGTTCCGCTTTCGCACGGCCAGCCCTGGTCATATCGCTCCGATCTCTCTTGATGAAATCTTGTTCTTTCTGCAGGCGAAGTGACTCGGCATTGTAACTGCTTGCTGGAATGCCGAGATCGCTTGTTTGTAACGACCAAAAGAGGACATAGAAGTCAGGGCTGATGGAGTCCCAGATGGTCGAAGCGAGAAGCTCTTGGACGGTGTTGACAATGGGGCGAAGCACCTCCGAGAAGTGATCAGGCCTACGAGCATTCGTCATTGTAGCTTGAGGTCCTTCGGCAGAAGGAGTACCACTAGATTCGGGTTCGTCCACTACCATGGAATCGTCGGCGATGGGCGCCGGGGTAGATAACGATGGCGTACCGTCCATCTCTTTGCCGTCCATGCTAACATCGCCTTCGGCGTCCGCAACGGCTTCATTGGAGCCCGTGAGCCTCATTCCTTTGGCGGCAGTAGCACCCGGGCCGGTCAGGTAGTAAGCCAGACTGACGCGACCAATCAAGAAGGCGAGACTGACGTCCATCCCGAAGTCTTTGAGCAAACGAGGAATGCTGGGAACAAGTTGATCAAATTGTTCAGGAGTCAGGTTGCTTCTGAGAAGCTCAACGAACTGCACCAGTGCTTGCTGCGAGTCATCAATGACCGTCGCAAGATACTTGATGTGCGTCTCATCCTCCGGGAGGTTGTAGATGGCAGATTGCCTATACTGCGCAATGTTTGTCAGGAGACGGGGCGCGAGCTTGGTATGAACCAGAGCTTGCATGAGACGTGATGCGCTTTTACCGGATTCGAACCGTTTGTCACCAAGGTTGATGAAGGTTTGTTTCCGGAGCTCTTCTCCTCCACTTAAAGCAGCAAGCTGGGCGTCTGTGAAGTCGACATCAGATACAATGCCACCCATGGATGTGATGAACTCTCTCAGGATGATGAGATCAGTAGAGTTGCCTCGCGCAAGCTGGTCATTGACATATTGGATGACCGGGGTGGGATTAATGTTGGAGTAACGTCGGAATACCTTGCCCGAGAACTTGGACAAAGCTTGTAGCCACCTGCTGGTGAGAAGGACAGATCCTTCTTGGGTTCTGCTTCGTTGCTTTCCACCAAGTGAACTCATCAGCGACCAGACGAGCACATCGTACCCCAAATTTGTGAAGTACCGAGTGCACTCGACAAAGGCCTCAATCAGGTTGCTGTACGCTTCAATCTGATCCAACGCGACTTTGCATACGACACCAGGCGAGTACAAAGCCACCTTGGCCATGGACTTGGCAGATTTGGCAAGGTTCTCCTTGGACAGTCGCTTCAGTACCGACAGAGTATCGAGACGCGCGTATTTGAAGGCCTTGGCCATTGCGGGCAGCCTAGAAATGGAGCCTTCGTAGCACTCCGCGTACATGTTGTATCGCACGTCCACAGGGAAGTAACTCATGAGACTCCAGACAGAGTCAACCACATCCACATTGGTCGTGGTTAGGTTCAGCGCTGGAAATATTGTCCGTTTGAGTAGATCCCGCCATCTGTCGAGGTTCTGTGGCGATTTGTCTTCACCAAGACTTTTGGCACCGATCGCTATCAACTTCTTGAGGAGAGTATGGGACTTGCCAATCTGAACACCGGAAACGTTCAGCAGTGTACCACACAGAGTGAAAACGTCGTCGACTGTTTGGCACACTGGCACGTTGTCGGTCCACTCCTTCAAGTAATGCTCGTAGCGAACATTCTTGGCACTTCCGTCAGCGAATGGCCATTTCGAAGCTTTTGGCACCGGCCGATCGATGAGTTTCAGTGTGCCTTTGGGCACGGAATGGTCTGGGGCAAGGTCCTTTTTCGCCACATCGACATTCACAGAGTCCGCTGCCTTCGGCAGAGTCTCCTTGTATACTTTGTCGATAGAATATAGGAGGATTCTGTTGATAGGCGCAATGATCTCATCAGGGTAGGCATCGGTCAGCCAGCTGATACGACCGAGGATGAAAAGAGCCTCTGGGATGGCGCCAACGAGCAGCAGGTGGTGCAGCAAATCGACCTTTAGAACCTCCTTGGGCTCGGGAAGTGTCTTGCTTGTGGCATTTTCGCCGGTCGTTGCCTCTTTTTGATTGGCGTCGGCCTTGGTAGCATTTGTCTCTCGTGTGCGCATCGTGGAGGTAGTCGTAGGGGTATCATCCGGCAGAGCCCCTGCCTTCAACAGAGCGTTGGGCTCAGCACCTTGCCTTTCCTGCTTCTCCTTCTCTTCGAGTTCCTGGGCACGCCTCTCTTTCACGTCGTCCATCTTGTCATCGGCTGGCCAGATGTGCGCATATAAATCGGGCAGAGATATGAATCCGATCTTGATGAGGTATGCTGCCAAGAAGAACAGATTCGCTGGTATCTTGTCATGCTCGTCTCTAGCTTGTGAGACAAAGTATTGAAGTTTGAAGCCGTACAGCTGTGCAGCAACCCGGTTTCCAGGTGGCGGTAAAGTCTTCGTTGCTTCGATCCACTCAGCAGGGTCAATTGGTTGATCTGTTTTCGACGTGGCAGATTTTGGGGATGCAGAAAAGGCTTCGAGATCCGTATCACCGGCACGCCGTCCCCCAAGTTCAAAGAACGCATCGAGATGAACCTCGCGGGCCCTGTCCCAGAAGGCTATATCACGCAGCTGGCGTTGTTCGTCCGTGAGGGCCTCTTCCTCGGGGCTAGGCAAAAACGCGGCTCCTGGCAAAGCCCACCTTGGTAGGCCACCGGTCTGCACTGGATCATAGCGCGCACTTTGCTCTCGAGGCCACCAAGAACTGACTCTGAGAAACATGGTGAAATAGCGGTATGTTCTCATCATGGTCGAGGCAAAGACATCAAAGACTATGTCTAGAACCCTTCCCACATCGAGATCAAACGTGCCAATAAGGCCCTTGACACGTTCAAATCCGGCCTCCACCTGTTCTTTCGTGAGTTGCTCCTGATTCATGGTGTGAGCCGTGGAGTAAAGCTCTGTGATGAGCTTGGCGAAACCTTCAGACTCCTCACGCAACAGGTTGTAGTTGGACTGCCGGTAAAGCGAGTTTGTGGCATGGCGCGTTCTCATTTTGGAGAACGTGCCCTTGGTGAGACCGAGTTCTTCCACCACTTGGACATCCAAGACCTGCCGTAGCAACTTGGCAGAAATCTCCGTTGCAAAAACGAAATCTCGGAAGTCCTCTGTAAGTAACGGGTTAATGATGCCTTTATTACGGTCATGTTCGCCACCAGTGTCCACGAAGACGGAGATACTATCCGCGAACAAGCTATGAGCATCGAACTCGCAGCTCGTTCTATCGTCTTCGTTTCCGGGATCTGGGCCGAGAATCTCCTTCATGCATGCACCGGCATCGGCAGGGTCGAGACGATGCTCAAGTACGGCTCGAGCGAATTCTTGAGATATTGTGGACACCTCTTCAATGTCTTCATCATCTCGTGACGCGATGCCATGCTGTACTACTTCTTGGCGTCCGCTTTGTTGCCAGGCTTCCAGTCGCGCATCGGTCAGAACAGCGTAGCTATACTTGGTCGGTAGAGGTGCCGAGCGTTGTGGAGGTGGCTGGCTTGCTGAAGTTCCGGTCAACGTTGAGGGGGCCGCACTTGGAGGTGGGTGTGAGGTTTGCGAGGAGCTCGGAGGTCGTTGTGCGGTTGGCGACGTGGGACCCCGATGACTGTTGGAGTTGTTGAAAGAAGGCCGCCGCTCATTATTTCGGCCTCTGGTGTTGCGGCCACCAGCTCCAGACCGGCGGCGGTTATCCGAATTGTCCCGTTCTTGCTGAGCCATGTTTGTGTCGGAAGGACGGTGTGGGGGTGGGCGCCCAGCTCCTCCTTCGGAAGTGTCGTTCCTCTTGCGCTTGGGAGGCATCTTGGCCAGTTCCAACAGGACTGTAAAGTGTTGGTCATCATGAATCCAGACATATTCAAAAGTCGGGGCGACATACGAGTTGGGGACAAGGTGCTGCGATCGTCGGCGGGCTCGAGTTGGACGGAAGCTTCTGGTATGTCGTCGCGGCCAGAGCTTATGACTGCCAATCTGTCGGAGAGAATGTAGCAGCTCTAAGCTTTGCAACTGGGCTTCTAATAGGGCACGGCTGGACGTCGCATTGGTGAAAACCGTTGGCAATGACGCTTAGGTCAATTGCTTTGACGAATTAGGACTGTTGGTATGGGATGCGATGCGATGCGATGCGGCGCGCTGCGGCTGCTGTGTCTGGTGCTGACAAGGAAAGCGTTCGAAGGCTGCCGATGCAGAGACTAAGAATGGAAGTTTTGGAGGGTTTTGAAGGAATGGCGAAACTTCCGGACGGGATGAAAGAAGAAGGATTGTTTCAAGTGACGCGTTGTTGCCTTAGTTGATTTTGAAAACTTCGCGCGCAGAAGTGAGACTTTTCAAAGAGATTATTTTCGATGGGCCGCGCGCTCGTACAAGCGTTTGCAGTCAGGTCAGAGCTGGAGGTGAGAATCGCGTCCTAGCTTTCGCGTAGACCTGGTTGGAGATGGAGGTTGCGATTGTCAGCCTTTCGCTTGGTCAAAGAAAGAACAACGCACGGCCTCCAAGGCTGCGGAGTACGGATCGCTAAGCTCCGTTTTAGGACTAGCGCGTGTGAGCATCCCAGCGGTCAAGTACAAAGAACTTCGAGCTCCATCCAGCACTTGGAGCCATCATGCGGTCACCGGTACATGCGCTGGAGCTCCCGAAAGCCGGGAAACAGCCGGCCGCTACTCGGAGTTAGGTAAGCCAAAAATCAGTTGGCGTCTTTCTATGAGTATCAACCAAGAGTCATACGGAGGGGCGAGACGTTACGGTACATTGATAAAGAGAAAATCTAGAGTCTAGACGATCTCCCATCAAACCAGTCTTCTCGTTTCTTCCAAGTCATTCTTTCAACATCAAAGGTTGCAGTCTTGACAACCATATATCGCATTGCTGCCTCCGAGTATACTCAAGCCAGACATAAAAATCTGCCATAATCGCCCAAAATGGCTGCCGAAAACGGTGCTAGCAGCCAGCCCAGATACGGTCAGTTCCTGATGCTATCCCACCGCCCCAAGATGAACGGTGACTGAATACCTGCAAGAAAGATCTCGGCAGCAACCTGAGAACCCATTCGCGGGTTTGATCCCAGACCAGGAAATCGCCATCATTCCGTCTTTCACTTTGGAATCAGGCGTTACCTTGCAGAACGTGCCGCTGGCCTACACCACCCGTGGCAAATTGTCGCCGAACCGTGACAATGCCATGGTCATATGCCATGCCTTGACTGGAAGTGCCGATGTCAGCGACTGGTGGGGCCCTCTCCTGGGCGGACCTGGAAGAGCTTTTGATACCTCGAGATTCTTCATTGTCTGCATGAACAGCTTGGGAAGTCCATACGGCACGGCTAGTCCGATGACCGCCAAGGACGGCGACCCTGCCAATGAGAGATACGGCCCCGAGTTTCCTTTGACTACTATTCGAGATGATGTCAAGTAAGTATCACATGTGCCCGTGGTCTCGGACTTTTTTCTAACAACTTGTAGCCTGCACAAGCTGCTGCTTGACGATCTTGGTGTGCGCCAAGTTGCCGCCGTCGTCGGCGGCTCCATGGGTGGAATGCTCGTTCTCGAGTGGGCGTACTTTGGCAAGGACTATGTTCGCTGTATTGTACCCATCGCCACGTCGAGCCGCCACAGTGCTTGGTGCATCAGTTGGGGCGAGGCCCAGCGGCAGAGCATCTACGCTGATCCCAAGTACGACGATGGCTATTACTCGTTCGATGACCAGCCAGTCACAGGTCTCGGAGCTGCGCGCATGTCCGCACTTTTGACCTACCGCAGCCGAAACTCGTTCGAGGCGCGCTTCGGTCGTAATATTCCGGACCCTGCTAGGAAGCAGACCATCACGGAAAACTCGAGGTCCGGCACACCGTCTGATACTCATTTTCACATTCACAACGACGGGCACAAGGTGACCAGATCGTCTGTTTCGCGATCTAGCAGCTTTGCCAGCCAAACCAAGGCAGATGCAACCAAGCCCACTGAGACCGTTGCAGTCGTATCCGCGGATCCGCAGTTCTCGGGCCCCAAAGAGACGGTCGTCAGTCTGACAGGCGGCGACAGACCTCCTACAACGACATACTTTTCTGCACAGTCATACCTCCGGTACCAAGGACAGAAATTCGTCAAGCGCTTCGATAGCAACTGCTACATTGCAATCACCCGAAAGCTCGACACCCACGATGTCTCTCGTTACCGCGCCGACTCTGTTCCAGAGGCCCTGGCGCTCGTCGAGCAGCCCACGCTCGTTCTCGGCATCGAAAGCGACGGGCTTTTCACCTTTGCAGAGCAGCAGGAGATTGCACAGCACGTCAAGAACTCCAGGTTGAAGGAAATCGTCAGCCAGGAAGGTCATGACGCATTCCTGCTCCAATTCGAGCAGGTGAACAAGTATATCCTCGACTTCCTCCAAGAGGTTCTTCCCGACATCATGGAGAGGGAGGGTGACGTTGTAGAAGCAGCCTCTGTGGGACAGATGACCAAGTCTAGTGTTTTCGGGGAAGCAGAGGTCGAAGATATTACAGCTTGGTAAATTGCCGGTTTGCGCAGTCCTAAGCCGGTGTGTGCCCCGGTGCTGGTCCAACCCGGCATCAAACGCGGCACCGCCTTGCTTTTTATCAATCAACTTGAAAGTAGAAAGAAATTTGAGAAGACTTGATAGAATAGGTAGAGAGACACAATCCATACTTCAAGAGGGCAACCGTTTTCGTCACTCATCAACTTGAAGAGATTAAAATCAACTGAGAATGATTGCGCAAATAATATCAGAGTGCCGTTGCTTCGCAAGCATCTGCACTCGACCTTTAGTACCGTGGCATTTTATGAGTTGCAGCCCAATCGGGGGCATGACAATGAAGCTTTCATACGCCTATGTCAAAGCTCAGCTGGACCTATTCCTCCTCCCAGACCCTTGACGCTGCTAAAAAAGGATATAACAATATAAAGATTTGTCATGCATTCCTTCATGCAAGCCTCTTCTCCCGGCCAAAGAAGCTCTTGATGCAGGTCACCGCGACCCAGCCGATGACAACGGCCGTGACTGCTATGCGGGCCTCCCTCGCGACCGCAGTGGCCGTAGGGCCTATTTGAATGGTGTGTATATGGTTTATGGCGCCGGAATGCGTGGCGGCCAATGCGAAGGATTCCATGTTTTCGTGTGTTCTGGCCGATGGGATACACGACACAGCTGAGATGGATATACTCGACAGTTCCGCTGGACTTTTGGTTTTCTTTGTCGCCGTGATATCGGGATTTTGGGTTTATGTTTCAGGGTCAAGATATTCGACTTGTATTTTATGTCTGAAGGGATTTTTCAGGTCGTTGATGTCAAGAATCAATGATGTAAAAATCTTAGCGTCAAGCTGCCAGAAGAAAATAATGTACAGTGTTGAAGCAATGTAGATACTGTATAGCTCATCTAGTGAGTGCCGAAGTTATAGCAGATAGTCAACCTACAAATTCAGTTTGTCTATTGCTGTCGTATCAAGATATTATTTTTAGAGAGTATCTGATGCTACGAGCATGTATATCATAATACACTGTTAAGTTTGACTGGAAGCATTATACTTATCGATGGCAATGCACAGGATCAATGACTGTCTCAACAATGAGAGGCCGTGCCAGAATTGGCAGAACGTGTAGAAATCGAACATGCAAGAACCATATTTATATAGCTCGACTCATGAGGCCGCCGATATAATAAGCAATGCTCAGGCTCAACACGCCACGCACTCGACGGATGTGGTATTTCCGTGCTTATTTTGACACCAGAGCAACAGTCAGCAACAGAGCCATATTCGACAGGACACGCCATAATATGCCCTGCCTGTCAAGCCCCGGAGATGAGACAACATGAAGAGGCGTTCTTCTAATATATTCTCTGCCTCAATAGTAGCATGCCGCTGGTTGGTAATAGTAGTGGCAGGGCACAGGTGGACCCTTGAGAGCCAAGGATTACTGAAACATATTGCGCAGTCTATTGTGTATGGCTGCAGTCACCATCGAATCCGATAGGACGGGCCCGTATTCTCAATTCGGTAGCGAATGCAACGAACGAAGACTTTTGGGTAAGCAGCCTCGGCAGCCTCTCTCTGCGCTGACGTGTTGATCGAGCACGTTGCCAAATTTGGTGATCTGATTGGTTCAACTGCCCATGGCCTGCCCAAATCCGGGGCTGAACGCCAACCTCAACGGTCACGAAAGAAAGACATCGGGGCAACGATCTGATCGGTAACGTTTTTCGAGAATGATGCAGAAGTATATATCTAGCTTTGCTTTACTTCCTCGCCGAACTTTGTAAAGAAGGTGCATCATGCCTCAGAGAGGAAAGTTGACTTATAACGTCGACTATAAAGAAAGAAGTATAGCGTTGCTCGCCCGTGTCCACGTCTGCCGAACGGTGTCAATATCATGCGACGACCTGCAGAGAGCGATACCATATCCAGGAGCTGCTTGTTACAGATCCTTGAAAGGAACCATCCGTTCCAGCAATAAATACACCATACATTGTAGCTTCAGACTCCAACCCAACGCAAAGGCATATTGGGGCGGGGGCCAAAAGATCTCTAGGTCCTCGATGCGGCCCACCTGGCGTCCTGTATCACGATCAACTATCGAACGCGGGCAAAGCAATGACACTGGACAGAATTAGCACTCCTGGACGTCTCCATGGATTCAATAACCCTGATCATGATATCAAGGCGGAATAACAGTATTCATTTTGACTCAAAGGTTGCTGTAGTCAGGAACCATGCAGCTAGTGCAGCTAGTAAATAGCTTCTGCTCCCACGTTTTTGGTCGACGAGGAGCTCGGTAAGCTTCCGACCGATGGACTCGACGCGCACCCGAGAAACTCAGCCCAGCACCTCGAAGCGAAGACAGATTCGACGGTTGGTCGAGGGTCGAGACCATGAAACTGATCCTTGCCATCGGATAGGGTAGCCCAGCTTCTCACTTCTTTCTTTTTGCTTATTACCGTGCGGTCATCCTCTTTCGGTCTTTCAGTCGGCAGATTGCCTCCGGCGATGGGAATCCTATGCTTTTAACTTTTCCTTCAAAGTCGACCGACTGGATCTATTTGTCACAAAGACAGTTTAGTTGCAGAAAAGTCATGGTCAAGTAGCGCTCACCTCTTTCCATTCAAGCTCAATCGTGATGATTTTATGCAAGTTGGCCTTGACCGAAGCATCCCCCTCGTTACTACCCAGTCAGCTGCGCAATGTATCCCTGCCAAAGGGCGGCACACTTGTTGGCGTCCGATCTTTCTCGCACGCCGCCCGGCGTGGCCTCAGATTGGACAAGGCCCTCCCAGTCGCCTTTTACAATGCCCTGCTCGAGGCTGTAGGCTGTAGGCAGAGCCGGGGTGCCTTGGGCTCATATTAATGCACATCATCTGCATATTCTGTTTCGCGGGTCATTTCTTCTTCTACTATGCCGCCTACTCCGTACATGTCTTATGTCGATCTCTCTCTTTGCTGCTTGCCTACTCGTATTCCGTGAAATTCTTTTACCGTGATTACTCTGAGAAACTGGACAACTACTCCATCATCACGCGACAGTTACATTCCTGGCGTCAACATTCCTGATCATTTGGTGTCCCTGGTCTCAATGTATTGGGCTGTATTCTGAAATTGAGCCGGGCGGGCCGCAACAGCCGTCTCCGCACGGCGCATATATCCGCTGAACAATATACGTCACGGTCCCGGTCGGAAAACAGGCTGTTTGGTAAACAATGGACATGCTACCGGAGCCGGCGATGCCCGTCGCCCACGTACGGACCTACGGCGGCAACCGGGCCTTCCACAACTTCTTCAACGACTTCAGCCACATCAAAGATCCCAATCTTCGCCGGAGGCTGGCCCTCTCCGAGATCGACAAGATCCCGTTCGGGCTGTATCACGTAAGAGCGATAGCCGTGGCCGGCATCGGGTTTTTCCTCGACTCGTACGATATCTTCGCCATCAACCTCATCACGACATTGCTGGGAGTGGTGTTCTGGCAGGGGTCGCCAGAGGACGCGAAGAATGGATATGGAGGCAACTACGGATCACTGCCCACGCCGGTCAGCACAACACTCAAGGCGTCGACGAGTGCAGGGATAGTGGTCGGCCAGCTGCTCTTCGGATGGCTAGCAGACGTCTACGGTCGACGGCGGATGTACGGAGTCGAGCTCGGCATCATCGTGGTCGCGACCTTGGCATCATGCCTCGTCGCTCCGAGTCAAGCTGTGTCGTTCACGGGGTCGATGACATTCTGGCGCGTCATCATGGGGTAAGACGTGTCATCAGATTCAGATGTTTGCAGGCTGACAAGTCATAAAGGATTGGTATAGGGGGCGATTATCCCTTGAGTTCTGTCATCACATCCGAGTTTGCGCCGACAAGATGGCGGGGAGCCATGATGGCAGCCGTCTTCAGCATGCAGGGACTCGGACAACTACTCGCCGCCATTGTGGCACTCATCGTCACGGTCGCTTTCAAGGATGCATACACTGGCGCCTTGAACGCCGCGTCGTGCAACTACGCTTGTCAGATAGCAGCGGATCGAGCGTGGAGGATCATTGTCGGCGTCGGCGCCGTGCCGGCCTGCTTCGCACTCTACTACAGAATCACAATTCCCGAAACGCCACGGTACACCTTCGAAGTAGCGAAAGACGTCGAGCAAGCAGATGCGGATATCAAAGCATACATGGCGAGTAAATCCGAAGGAGAGGTCGACGAGGTGAAGCGGGCAAGAATGAAGAAAGTCGCTTCGCCAGCCCTGAATATACCGTCGGCGTCATGGACAGACCTGTTCTCTTATTTTGGCAGGTGGGAGAACGCCAGAGTGCTCATTGGCACAACGTTGTCCTGGTTTTTCCTGGTTTGTGTTGATCCGCAATCGCAAGGAGACATCATACTGACCCCTGACCTAGGACCTGGCATTTTATGGTCTTGGCCTGAACAATTCCATTGTTCTCCACGCTATAGGTTATGCCAATGGAGGAACTCTCTATGAACAACTGTATAATAATGCCGTCGGCATGATTATTCTCACCGTCGCAGGTTCCCTTCCGGGATATTGGACGGCGATATTCACCATCGATACGCTGGGCCGCAAGCCTCTCCAGATCATTGGCTTTGTATTTCTGACCATAATATTTTGCCTTCTCGGCTTCTACTACGATCATCTGAACCAGGGCGGCATGCTCGCCCTGTATGTGGTAGCACAGTTCTGCTTCAATTGGGGCCCCAACACAACAACATTCATCGTGCCAGGAGAGTGCTATCCGACTCGCTATCGTGCAACGGGCCACGGCCTGTCGGCGGCAATGGGCAAGATCGGGGCCATCATTGCTCAGGTCGTGTCCATTCCTCTCCTCAACAAGGACTCGCCAGCAAACTGTCAAGGCAGCGCCTGCTCGCCTTGGCTGAATCGACTTATGCAGATATTCGCACTCTTTATGCTGTGCGGAACCTTTGTATCCATGTTAATACCCGAGACCAAAGGCAAGACGCTCGAGGAACTCGCCGGGGAGGCGCCGACTTCATACAATTCCGGCCGGAACGGCAGTATTGCGCCCTCATGTAAGAGGTGGTGGAACCCGTTCTCGGGCGGACAGCCGGCCGGGTTCTTCTACTCACGAACAAAGTCCTGGAGTAGAAGTCAGCGGGTCGGGATCATGACTTCGCCGGAGATCGCGGCGCAGCAGGCGCAAGAGCTGAGTACGGCAAGAAGACTCAGGCGAAAGAAGGGCGGCAGCGAGGACACGGCGTACGACTTTGAGAGCACCAGCTCGACGACCGGTATCGTTCGGCCCGGCAGCGCACAGCAGGACGTCGAAGAGGCGAGAGGTTATGGCGGTGTTTTTCCCGGTTGGGTTGCCGGCTGGGGCAGGATAGATCGTGGCGGCAATCCTACTTCGGTAGAGAATATTGGCCTGCAGGACGTTGGTAACTTACTACGGTGATTAGACTGCTAGGCGTTGAAGACCATCTTCATGTATATACGCGCTGTCACCCAATCAATATAATTACCTAGATTATCTCCAAATGACTTTACCATACTGACACTTTCCGGAACAATGTATCATTTTCGGCGTCCGGACAAAAGGGCACGACCATGAAAGCCATGACAGTTTGTAAGTCACATCACGTCGCCGAGTCCAAAAGGAACTCCGTTATAGGCCGCATCGCCAAGTACTTGCTCCAGACAAACTGTGGTTACAAGTGTCTAGTACCCATTGGAAACAACTGCTCTGTTTCACCTTCCTTCCATCTCTTATTTACCTGTTGCAAGGGAAGTCACGATCGCCCAAACAGGTAAACTGCCCTCGACAACCTCGACCCAAATCAACAAATCTTTCTGTCCCTTCCAAACGTAAGCTCAAACCTCACAATTTTTTCATTTAACCCCACACAGTCAGCCGTGACAAACACTACACAATACAAACCTCGATCCCATCACCATGGCCAGGTCGAAGAAGAAGAAGGCCGAAAGGGTGCGGCGTGCAGCGTCCGCAGCGACCAATAACCCCGGCCCTGCCAATGGCGGCCAGAGCATGAAGTCGGCGGATGTTGCACGTCGGGCACGCCAGTGTCTTCAGGAGAGACCAGCTCTAGAAGCTCGCCATCGAGATGCGATTCGAGACACAAATTTACAGATAAACCGTGCCAAATCGGCGCTTCGGAGACTACACATTCAAATCGCCCAAGAGTATGAGATGGAGAGTCAGCAGGAAGCACAGATCAACCAAGACCGTGAGGCAGAGGCGCAAAGACGGCAAGAGCAGATGGACCGAGACCGAGAACACGGTACAGAGATACGAAGAAGGCGAGAGCAAAGTGCTCATGATCGAGCGCGGTTCTCAAGAGCTCGAAGCCAGCAGGCACAAAGTGCTCGTGATCGAGACCGAGACCATGACGCAGAGATGCGAAGACGGCAAGAACAAAGTGCTTATGCTCGAGCGCGGTTTTCAAGAGCCAAATCGCACAATCCATCGCGCCAGGCCTCGAGGCCTCCCAACCGCCCAGATCGGCGACACATCGAGCTCGCAGGTCCTTCTGCTCAGTCAAAGGGAACCGAGTCCACGGACCGTACCCAGAATGAAGTCCCCAAGCAGGTAAGAATTCGATTAGATGTATCATCAGTCTTCCTTGATTCTAATGGAAGCCAGCCACACATTGGAACACTACCTTCAGCATCTCGATTCGCCGACGTGCTCCAGCGCCAAAACGAGGCACTTCGCACCGAAGGCTCATTGCTCTCACTAGAACGCCTTCAAGATCCTGCTCTCGGATTCGACTCAGCTGCCCTCCGAGTCATGGAATCGATTGGTTTCAACGGAGACGCCTTCCGAACGTCGGAGGAAGATACTACTGTCTCTGTCGGTGCAGCTCGACAGGCACAGCCGACTGCTCCCAATGCCTCTCCCATGCGCCGTGATGACGAGCCGAGGAAGGTTGCTTCTAGATTTGGCGAGCCGCAGAAGCCCATCCCTGGATTTGAACGAATTGTGTGGGTCAAACCGCAGCCGGAGGCCATTGCCAATTACATCTCGAGCAACGAGCGCTCTCTCGAAGACATATATCGAGATCATCCTGAGAAAAAGCTGCGTGGTCTCGAGCCAGAGACGCTTGGTCTCGTGGGAACCACTGTTCACCAAATAGCTCAAGAGGCTGCAAACAACTGGCTGAAGGTGGCCTGCCCTGGAACACGCTGGAATGACAGCATCATCAATGTTGAGGGAATTTGTAAGTATGGAATGGCTACCTGGAAGGGAAACGTTGGGGTCGCCCGACCACATATTCAAACTTGAGGTCAGAGACTGACCTACATGTTCTACGCAGATGACTTCAACGCCCCCGAACTAGACTACACGATACTCGATAGGTCGCGGTCTCTACAAGACACCAAGAAGACAGTCATGTCGCTGCTTGTAGACCTTCGAGCTCTGGTTCAAGATGGTAAGACCATGACATCACTCAGTCTAGCACGTGCATTTGATCAGTCTTCTGTCATATGCCGAGTTGTCAAAGACAACAAGCGGCGCGTGTTACTTGAGAAAGCCAAGCAAGAGGTGGAGTGGCTGCCAGTGGGTTTGGATTGCAAGAAGCTCGATATTCAGCGCCGCGCCATGCAAAGGCTCCGAGAGACGCACGAAAAGATTCGAGAGAACCACAATCTTGCCTTTTACTCGGAGCATATGAAGCGTCATCACGAGAACGAGGCAGAGATCCAAGTCTTGGATGGTGCTCTAATCGAGTTTCAAGAATCCCGTCTCGAGGTTAGGGTATGTCAAATTTCGTGCCCTACTCATACCTCCGACTCTAGTCAGCTCGGTATCTGTATCCAACGTATCAATATTTTGCTGACAATCACTTAGATTGAGCTGCTCAAGACCGTTAAGCAGCTTTTACAGGCGACCGCATAGGTTAGAATATCGGTTACATTGCAATGAACACATGATGCGGTGGATACACAATTCTTCGATGTATCTGGATTCATGTGTTATTGCCGAGGAGGCATCGGCCTATGGTTTAGTGAATCTTGGACTGACGAGACGACGAATGTTGTGGAAAATGTCCATAATCATTACACATTCCGAATGTGTTCAGCATTCATGTCTTGCGATACAAATAGGAGGAAGAAAGACAAGAAAAAGACAGGCTAGTATAGGTAGCTAGCTGCCTTACTCACAATTCAAACATGTTCATTGGTCACGTAAATTCGTTTATGCCCAGGGCAGCGCCACTGCCATCCTGGAAGTCATGCTGGGTCGATGAATGATACATCCTGGTGATCTACGATTCCATTTTCGCGGCCATTTCATCCATGTTTTGCATCATTGCATCCTCTTCGTCCAGCTCCTTGCCAGTGGCACCGTTGTTAGCAAGGCCTCGTTTCCTCATTACGTCGTGGATTTGGCTTTTTGTAATGAGTCGGCTCCAGTCCACGTCGGCAGTCTCTTCTGCCTGTTGCTTGCGCACCCAGCCCTCGAGGCTGCGCATGCCCACCACCAGGAAGCCGAGCTCCTCGCGGTCGACGTCAAAGACCTCCCACCAGGCGCACTCGGGCATCTTGGCGCCGAGGTCCTTGGCGGCGTTGTAGATGGCGGCGACGGCGAGCTGGTGGGGCTGGTGCGTCAGGTACAGGCACTGGGGGCTGAGCAGGGCGGCGTTGAGGTGCTCGACGACGCGGCGGGCGACGGCGGCGCGCGGCAGCGACAGGAAGTCGAGCGCCTGCAGGTACGTCACGGCCAGCGGGTGCGGCAGCGCCGCGTGCGTGTCGAAGGACAGCAGCGCCAGCACCCGCGACTCGGCCGCCAGCACGCGGTCGTGCTGCCGCGCGTAGGCAGTCTCGGAGAGGTAGTACGACGAGGGGTCGTCATCAGGCGGGGACGTCGTTCGGGAGAAGAGCAGCGAGCTCGCCGACGTCAGGTACGCGTAGACGTTGCACAGGTCGCGCGGCGGCGTCGGGTGCGCGCCCAGCTTGGCCGTGAGGAAGAGGGCGGCGGCCGAGAGGTCCCGCGGCTCGTGGGCAGACGGGGAGAGGGGGCCCGCCGGGTCCGAGGCCAGGGCGCGGGCGAGCAGGACGCCGGCCTGCGCCGTGACGGACTGCGGGAGGCGAAGCAGCAGGCCCGCCGCCTGGGTCAGCAGCTGCACCTGGTAGAAGATGGTGTCCTGCAGGTCCTGCGGCAGCGAGGAGAGCGACTTGTACTTGTAGATCTGCTCGACGGTCGCGAGGGGGTTGGACATGTGCGACATGGTGGGCAGGGTTTCCTCCGTATCTGGAGGGCGCCGTGTGTGTTTGGGTTCTGGTTTGGTTGGTGGGTTGGCGAAGTCTGGAACGTGAAGTCAGTGTCGCATGGAAATTGTTGGTGTTGACGTAGGTAGTCCGGGGTTGCGGTTAGGTCGTGCTATAGGTTCTCCGTTTTAGCGCTAATCTCACTGGAACGCTCTCCAGAAGTAAGGTATACCATTCGTTCGCCGCTTTAGTTCTCTGCCAACTTGGCTCGAGTTGCTTAATTCCGGCCGCAAATTTGAAGCAATCGATGAATTGATGCCTTCTATTTCTTTTCCTGAAGATTGTTCAGATATAGCGAATTTTATATGCATTGGGTATCCCCAACTTGGCGATTGCTGCAAAGTTCCGGGGAGGTATATATTTGGAGCCTCAACCTTGAGCAGAGAGATAGTATATTACATACATTGAAATCAGTCTTTTAATCACACTCGATCTGATCTACTCGGATGGCATTTATAATCGAAGCAAAGCATCCCAAGAGTAGATTTAAAAAAGACTTGAACCCATATATATATAATTAATAACACATAGCATCGTATATCTCTAATACGAAAATTTGGCCTCGTCGCCATACCCGTTTGTCTTCAGAAGTTTGACTCTCTTGATACTCGGGACCCGTTAATTAAGAATAAATCAAAAGCTCATCCGCGAGAGTCTGGTTTCTTTAATCTTGAGGTGATATATTTCTGTTGATACTCTACACCTCCAACGCGTGAAATTACAACTTGGTTCCAGGGGACCCCTCCATTATCATGTTTCCAACTCTATCCAGATGCCTTAGTAGCAAGCTTATCCCATTTTCTCTGCCACTCTTCTAGAGATCTCGCAGTTTCTCTGGTTTTATCAACTTCTGTGGTGGGCGTGGTGAAAGCCAATCTCTCCACTGCCTGTGGACTGCTGGCTACGAAGGAGGCAGTGCTTGCACGCTTCGAAGCAGACGATTGGCTGTCTTTGGCTTGACTTTCAAAAGTACAGTCAGTATAAATTTCACAATGAGTGTGGAATGCAGTGTGGACAAGAGGAGATCTTCACTCACCACCCATCCGTGCTGACTGAAGCTGATGAAAACGACTTTGGAGACATAATTCTTTATAGTAATTTAAGATGGTGCTTGGCAGATTCGGGGTTATCAAACTTAAATGACAATCAGATGTGAAAGATTTTCTATATTAACCCAGACATAATGAAGCAGGTCGAAAAGGATTATCAACTATATATACCGCGAATCTTGAAACAGGAGCTGAAGACGATTTGAAAACTATCGCCAACGTAACTTGGGGGTTCATGTGGATCGAGTGCTACCATCATCAGGCCTATACATGGTATGTCGAGAAAGACAGAGCATGTTTTGCAAAGAGCAGTGTCTTGCTGTTGTTTTGCCCAAGTTCACTGGTCGTATTGAAATGGCAAGAAGATCAAATTCGTAGAGCGCAGCTGTGCTGTGGCTGCTGGTTGGCTGAAGGATATGCAAGCAGTAACCAGGACAGGGAAAGAAATACCCATGTCAATTGTAGCTACCTAATCAGAAACGGAAACCGCAGGTGTGCTCTTGCGAAACAGTGCTTCAGTAAGGCTGCGTTGTCCACAGCCCTTTCCAGTATCGTAATTTTGTTTTCCTCTTGCTTTTCCCCTCATTAGTTTTCATTCGCCTGCCGCACAATACTGCCAATAAAGAATATGGGCCAGAGCGGACACAATCCTTTCAGTTCGCAGTATCGCTTTTTGAAGAGCTCTTTCTGATGATCTTCAATTCATGGACATATGTTTGTTCGTGCTTCATCTTCAGTAGCTACTCAATACGGTCCATAGAGTGAGTGGTGGTCGCCATTTGGCTCAAGTTCGAAAAGTTTATCGAAGAAAACGGCGACAGGGGGTATAATAACCACGATAAGAATGGACGAACCGTCGAGCAAAGTCCGCCGTACGGTCTTTCGACGGCTCAAAAACCGGTCAGTTCGAATTTTTCCCCAATGATTCCCAGGCAGATTATACAATACCGTTGACTTTGCTTATCTAATATTGGTGACTGATTATACTAATCTTGCGATGGAGAATCCAGACCTGTTATTGAGGTCTGGCGAGACCGAAATCATTGGGCATATCAACCACGTTTTCAGTGTCTCTGTGGAGTAGAGATGCTATCGAAAGGTGCTTTCTCTTTTCACATTGATGAATGTGAAGATTTGGCAACTCAGAGTCGATATTTATGCTCCTGCACTGCATTTTACCCGCCGACGGCGAGGATTTCATTCCAACAGCACATTCTCGAATGTGACGGAAAGTTCCCGTTTTATCGTATAAATCAAGCCCTTGCTACGGATGGTTGCAAGTCGAACCAAGCCAAATCATCAAATTTGAATACCATTGCTTCCAAAGACTCCTACAAGACATCGAAAGCTACGACAAAGACCGCGGAAAATAATGTGGAAGATCGGGATATATTGGTGGCCAACAATTCGCACTCAACACGATCCGCAACGCGCAGTACCAAAGATTGGGTCGCCAACTTAGAGGCGCCTGGGACCCTGATGGCTGGGAGCAAGTCCATGGAGGAGCCGCCCGAGAGAAGTTCCTATCACAAACAAGCCAGCTCTGATGGTAATGACAGTCCAATAGAAGAACATAGTACCGCTACCGACTCAGACCTTTTGTCGATATCGGATACTTCTGATCCTGGGCTTTGCTTCATTATTGGGCCTGCCTCACAGATGGAGGGCCATTTGCTTGATCACATCCTGAGAGACCATCGTGATTGGAGGCGGAATCATGGTGCAGGCGATACACGTACCACTCAAACAACAAGTACACCCAGTCACCCCATGTCTGACACTTCCCGGACCAGCTTGGGGAAGAGGAAGTTGGCTGACAGCGACTCGCCCCTGGGGCCCGGCGATCGCTCATCACTGAAGGTTGCGAAACAGACACCGAATGATGATATTCGACCCAAAGTACTTGCCTGTCCCTACTGGAAACATGATCGGGAAAAGTACCGCTTGTGCTGCAAATTGAGCCATAAGCGTATAAGAGACGTCAAGCAACATCTACACCGCCGCCACACGCCGGACATCTATTGCGACAGGTGTCTAGAGGTATTCGATAATGCTGAGCGGTACGAGACCCATGTCCACTCACGGGTGGCCTGTTTCAGGACCGCCGGAAGCCAGCTAGAGGGCATCGACAAGGTGCAAAGTAGAGCCCTCAGCAAGAAATCGAAACGAAATCTGGGAGAGGAAGATCAATGGTTCGCCATGTGGGACATCCTGTTTCCCGGGGTTGCGAGACCTGCTTCGGCATATGCGGACTCCGAGTTGACAGAGGAAATGAACTCGTTCCAGGAATACTGGACAAATCGAGGACGTGATATACTAATGGATGAGCTCAACTCGAGCGACATCTGGGTTTTGTCTCCAGATCAGAGAGAGACTCAGGGGAGACAGATCTTGTCAAGAGGTCTCAACTCGATCTACGAGCAGTGGAATGATTCAAGAAGGAATGCTTCCATCGCACAAGCAGCCACAGATATGCTCATATCACCGCCCGTACCTTCTACGGCAACAAGCTCAAGTGACTTCACCCCAAACTCGAACTCGTACGCGTTCGATGCCATACAAGCGCCTGCAAACATGCCAGACCAAGAAGGGCTCAGCAGCGCCACGGCGGTCACTACCCAGGGAGGTGGCATGCCTGAAAGAGATCAGAGTGAGAATGATGAGTTCGACTTTCTTGACTCCCGCAAGACTACGGAAGCGACAGCAGATACGGATTTTAGTCTTTGGCCTCCTTTTGATTCGTTTATTTTGGATTTGAGTTTTGACTAGGACTTTCTGATATCAAACTCCTGCCCCTCCAACTTCGACGCGCCATAGTAGAATCATCTGACAAAAGACTTCGCGCTTTGCACCTGCGACACACACACACACACACACACACACACCCCGGGTTAAATATTCTCAGGGCCACAATGGCCGATACTAATACGGACATGGTTTGCTTGGTCGAAGGCGAATCGCAACTGTATGACTTGCTGCCTGTGCATGAGAACTCGAACAAGACTTCGGGATTCACATTCACGCACATCATCAACAACACATATACTACGGATGAGACCTTGTATTCCCTATCTACGAGGACCTGACGGACTAGTACATCATCTATCACGAACAGAAATCTGTTCCTGTGGTCTCCCAAAGACCATGTCTCTAGAGGAACTTCACGCCTATTGTCGGCGCTTTGCACCGTGCTTTCCCTTTTTTGGTCCTTGATCTGCTTGTAAAGGTCGCAAGGGTTGTGATATGAATCGACTTCCTTTCTAATGCAGCCTCTTCAACTCTTCAACCATGTTTCTCATAGTCTCCACATCAGGGCCCAAGCCATCGCAGACCCTCTCTTGAGCCTCATCATCTAGGTCTGTAAAGCGTTCAATGAGCTCGCCGTCAATGAAGCGGAACGGGCCGGATCCCTCGCGCTGCTCATTGCGGAAAGAGCGATACTCGTCGAAATGAATTTCGCCAAGTGACCTAACGGCACTGACAAGATTTGCCTGAAACCTAATCAGCAGGTCTTGATGTTGAGGAGTAATGGTACCGAACAGGTAAATGCCTCCCTCAACCTGTTTTTGAAGACATTAGCCATGGATACACGAGTGCCGTTGATATTTTTTGTGGGATAGTAGGAACATACCGTGGCCAGAAATGCGCGAGGGATGATGATGGCATTCGGACTCGATTCAACCTTCACTTTCCGGATCTTATTGACCATCTCGCCCAGATTCATCTCGCTCGTAACTTCCATCCGTTTCTTGTCCTCCTGAGTTGCACCCTCAGCGTTTTGACTCAGAATCATGAGATTGCCGCTGGCATCTGCCTCCAACCACGATGTTCCCTCGACGTGGCTGACTGCTGTAGACCAAATAGCATGATGATGCCGTGCAACCTCTTGAAGCTTTGCAGCACCGTCCTCACCAGGCGGCGTGAACTCCACGAGTGTAGTTGACTTCATGACATCAGCCACCGCGATTGTGTTACCTTCAATGTCGATGTCCACCGGAAACGTAGAAGGTCGGTACGAGGCCAAGCGATCCAATTTGGCCGTCGAAGAGGTGAGCTCGGTGTACTTGTATACCGCAACTGTCTTGGCTAGACCGGCCACGATATGATCGCCTATGGTGCCGAGACATCGGCAGGCTCCCATGAGGTTGTGTTCCGTGATCAGATATAGGTTTCGCTCACTATCGATCCCGAGCACGAGTATTCTACCCTTGACAGTGTCCCTTGTATTGGCACCGACGTGCGCATCGTCAGAGAAGCTGGTGCCAACTAGGAACCTCTCTGCGCGGTTGCCATAGGAATCGGGAAGCTCAGCTCGAATGACGGCCTCGACCAATTCCGGCCCAGAAGACGTGTTCAAGACCAACTCCTGGCCAATTTGATCGAATATGACCTCATCGACAAGTCTGATTGAGCTCGTCACAATCTCTTCGTTGTGGATCACCTCCCTGCTAACGCAGCCCAAAGCGAAAGCTTGTTCACTCCGCGAATAGGCCACCCTCCTCACGCTCTTGCCCAAGGGCAGGCTCTGGACGTGTGTTCGTCGTTCTCGGTCAAGCATGGATATCTTCAGCTCCCTGTCGGTCGCCACAACTATCGACTCTGGGAAAGCTTCTGAATCGAACGGGCAAACGCAGGTTGCGTCGTCGGCGGTCACGGCAGAGTAGATGACCCGACCTTCGCTGGCGTATATCAAGCTGGGGTGTTCGCTTGTGGAGAAAATGTTATAGATGCCGTCTCCTAGGGGCAGTAGTTGCAATCTCGCATATCGCGTTCCGAGAACGATACTCTTGCGAGAGGATAGAGAAAAGTCTGTTGGGAAGATGTTGAATGTGATGACCAATCCGTCCTCCATGGCCACAAACAAGGTTGGTCCGCCTGTTTCCGGTGGTACAATTTGAGCCATTGCCAGGTCTCGAGGTATTGATGTAGTGTCATCCTTGCGTCGCAATGACTCGCTGTGCAACGGCTGAAGCGACTGCAAGTCGACGATCGAGACCTTGCCAGACTTCCAGAATCCCACCACACCAAGGTTTGGATATTGCGGAGGAAGATGTATGCAGGCGATCTGATCATTATCAGCCGGGTCATTACGCTGGTCTTCCACCAGCTCATTCTTTATGTTGAGAGAAATGAGGTTCTTGCCCTCGACAGAGAGCAAGACCCAGGTTTCGTTCGCAGAGGCAGCGGAAATCTTGTCACCATCTTGGGGCTTCCAGCTCGAAACGACAAAGCCGTCCTCAAGGTCAATTAGGTGAACAGCCGCTGAAGTAACCTGCAAAAGTCGCTGGTTTGGCAAGTTCAGTGCAACAAGTGTCTGTTCGCGGAGGGACACACCATTAAATGCGTCGACTTCTTCAATAACGCCGCTGGGGTCAAACACAAATGCCCGCGTCTCCAACAGGAGCGATACCAGCAGGACGTTGGACTTGGTCGCAGATTGTGCTCGAATAGGAAAGACTGCTTGAATGTCATCCATCGCACCCAATATGCCAATATCTTCCAGGCCGACTCCGCTGCGAACACTGCGCAAGCTGCCATCCTTGAAGACGCCACTGCCGGTCACGATTCTTGCTTGTCCAGAGGAGTACTCGTTGGTGGTCTGGTCGTCACCTTCGCGGTTGCCCATGTCCATGATGGTGAAGTCTAGTACAGGGGATATGTTGGGTATTTGCTGGACTTGTTGGAGCGACCAGTTCTGGGCATCGATCTTGAAGACTTGTGAGTCCCCGTAGTGTGATCCAATAAAGAGAAGATCATTTCCCATGTAAACGAGTACATTTGCTCGGGATGAAGTTCCGATCTTCTTCATCTGCAGAGTTTCGACAACGGCGCCGCCGTCCAACACGATCTCGAGCAGCCACATGTTGCCATAGTCGTCGGCCACAAAGTAGTGCGAGACGTCGTACTCGGCCCACGCAACGAAGATGGAGGCTTCCGGAAGAGCGGCCTCGACGGTCTTTTTGGCTGCATCGTCATAGTATAGCAATCGCGTCTCGCCAACGACGATGAAGCCACCGAGTTGAGCTCGTGCCTGAGCAGCATTTCGAATGATGTAGCGTTTGTGGTCCAGTTCGCCACGGCCAACAGGTATGAGCAGTGCAGCGCCAGGATCCGGAATGGGAAACTTGTCCACTTGGTCTCGGCCCTCGAAGCGCGAGGGTTGGGTGTTCTTCTCGTCAGAGTATAGGTTATAGGTAACCAGGTGCGCATCGGGAATATCTGTGCGGGTCTGGTATAGAAAGGCGACCTTGGGCTTTCCGGTCTCGACGTGGAGGAAAGTGGCGGACTTGATGAACAGCTCGGTGATGCGACACTGGTCTTGCCATTGGATCTGGAATTTGGCGTTCTTTCGAGATCCCAAGCGGAGGACATTGAGGACACCTTCATACAGGAGGACCACCATGTATCGCCCGGTCGGGTCTGTTATGCATTTATCTTGGCTCTGAGAGTCTCGCATGTGCTTCTCGTTGACATCATGCCAGACCTGAACGGTGTCGAGTGCCTTGGTCTCTGGCTTCCAGCCCAGAGAGAAGTACTGGAATCGATCTGTACCGACAAACAGAAGGTCCAGGTCGGCATCTTTCGGGCTGATTCTTTGTAGCATAGAAATTGCGCCAAAGACGACCTTTGTGTCGAATTGGATCAGGGTGTTTGACTCGGGATCGACCTTCCAAAACTCGAGGCGGTTTGCCTTTGCCATGACGAGGCACTCGTCTTCGCCGGGGAAGAGCTGAGCACGAACAGCATGGCGAACGCTGTTCGGCCGGTGAATCGGCGCTACATAGGCCATGTTGGGGTTCTTCGCATTGCGAACAAGTTGTCCACAGCTCTTCGGTAATCTTGAACGTCGACGGAAGTGGTCGAAAGAGGAGCGCGCTCGTGGGCGTGGTGGTTTGGCAAAGAGCGTCGACGATTCGAAGGGCACCCCTCCGAAGGATGAGGAAGCTCTTAGGATAAGCAGTTGCTTAGCAGCGGCTCGACAGGCAGTAGGCCACTAAAGAGCAGCTCTATGATGCAACCAACGGCCGGAGATAAGGATTGCTGGCTCTAACCGCAGGACAGCTAATTTTTAGCGTCCCCATCTCAGATTGTAAGCGGGGCACCGTGCTGTGCTGGGCATCAAGTTCGCGTTGAAATCACCCAGTGTTGTTCAGCTCGTGTAAGTGACAAGGCCAAGGTTAAGTATAATAGGTTATCTCTTTAGCTAGGTGTAGTTGAAAGTTGCGATCATATTTGAAATTCATTCTTCGATCTGTAGAGACCTTCTAGACTTGAACCAGTGAATAGAAAATGTCATTCTCGCAGAGTACGACATTCCATACAGCAAGAGACGCACGTCCACTAACATCCTCCACAGTCCGTTTCCGCTTTCAATGTTACAAGTAGGTTAGGTCGGGAATTCATTATGTTTCCCACGTAGGATTCCGGCTTCCATCGTTTAATGACAGGCCAGGACAAACTCGCCAAAAAGGGCGCGCCCTTTCGTTTCCATAAACATTCGACCGCAACTCGAAATTCTGTCAAATAGCTACGGAAACATTGCCTCTGCACACTTACCATTGGTGATAGCAAGTTTGTATCGACACTGCCCTGTGGCCATTCATGCTACCCCACAGACCAAATGGCCAACGCTCATGGTCAGATGGTGTCTATACCGCCAGTTTCAGCGCAGTTCTCTGAGGGGGATGAAATGACAGAGGAGGACGGGTGTTGGACTGAACTTCAACTCGCGGCCAAAGATGGAGATCTTGTCAAAGCAAGGGCCCTTATCGACTCGGGTGTCGATATCAACGCGCCGGCATCCGGCTACTATGGCAATACTGCGCTACAGGCAGCTTGCCTCTTCGGAAACGAAGATGTTGCCAGGCTGCTGATTGAGAGAGGGGCCGATGTAAACGCTCCCGGGGGAAACAACGGTATGGGCATACTACGAAACTTGAAGATACCACTGCTTCTTTCCCGTGTCCCGTTTTCTTGGCTTAAGTCTATAAGTTGTCCGATAAGGTTCACGTCTGATTAGTGACCACAGGAGAGAGGACTGCCCTTCAGCAGGCATGCGCTGTAGGCGTACCTAGTCTGGTCACATTGCTCATCAAGAATGGCGCTCATGTCAACGCCCCAGCTGGACGATATGCAGGGCGTACTGCGTTGCAGGTATGCTACTCTACAGGGCTTCTCTTCTCAAACGAGGATTTGTGTATATTGCTTCGACTAAGACAGGATATACCAGGCAGCTGCAGGTGGAAGCCATGTAGAGATTGCGCAGCTGTTGTTGGAAGCAGGAGCAGATGTAAACAGCAAACCGGCCAAGACTACAGGAGAGACGGCACTGGCTGCTGCGGCGTCAACAGGTAATATTCAACTCGTTCAGCTCCTTCTGGATCATGGAGCCGATGTCAATGTGCCAGCCATCCGACACAAAGTGAGTCTTGATATTAAATTCGTGTTCATTCATTGTGGCCTTCGCTGGCCATGAGATACTGGTACTGAGAGGAGGCTTGGACAATCCTTCTTTTTCGTGCCATTATTTTTAGACTATAAATGTAAACCACTGACACACTGGTTCAGGGCAAGACTGCATTACAGGCAGCTGCACTGCAAGGAGATCTGGACATGGTCAACCTGCTGATCGATTCTGGGGCAGATATAAATATGCCAGGGTACGCGGCCATTGACACTGCTTTAGGTAGTAGATGCTGACTATTTCATCATAGAGCTTCCTTCAAGGGCGGAACTGCCCTGCATGCAGCGGCAGAATTTGGCCATGTCGATGTAGCCGAGAGGCTCTTGGCTGCCGGAGCCGACATTAATGCAGGCTCTGGCTGGAGAAATCAAACGGCTCTGCAGGCAAGTACAGTCTTTGTTTCCTTTACCTGGCATGTCTTGGCTGCCACATGTACGGCGCCGGAACTTGAATACTTGTTTGCACAAAGTTGGTGGCGTACCAAAACGCACAATTTACTGATTTCTGTGCCGTGGGATAGAGCGCCGGAGTCTGTGGTCAAGACAAGATAGTCGAGCTGCTTGTGCGAGCAGGCGCGTCAGGGCACGCAATTGGCGGTGTCATTCTCTTCAATCCGTGATGAGTTGCTGCTTGTCATCTACGGGATGATAGCAGCGTGTAGAATGTTTGATTCAGACAGATTCAACGAGGAGTTTCTTTTGCGATGGATGACTGTCTGCGATTGGGTCACAGTTCGACGTTTCGCATTCTCGGCTCAAAAGAAAAAGAAAGGACGATGAAGGAACCAGTTTTGACGAACCATAGGCCAGACACATCCAGCGCATTCTGACCACGGCAGTTGAGTACGACAGCGATTGATATGTTTGAGTCGATAAGTCGAAAGCACTTGCCCGTTCTCTACGTCCTATTCCCACAAATTAATATCAGCAATTCAGATCAGTAGCAATCAAGAATCTGCTATACTGATATTCATGTCGATTGTTGGTGATTGCATCTGAGTCTAGGTGGTACGTTGTACTATTAGCAGGTTTGACGCTGTTAGGATACCTTATCAGGGTTCGGCCGGGGCTCGAAGTGGGTCATTTCGACCAAATCCACGTGCTTTAACAGGCGCCGCCACTTAACTGTAAGTCAGTCGCGTCCTCATATCTGGGTCGTCAACTTCCTTGCAGAGTTATCAACCACTGGATTCTATCCTCCCCGTACATCCCAAACTCGTGTTATCAGTCCACTTCAACTCAGCGACCACATCTCTTACCTCGTGCAGCTCCTCCCTCCACGCGCTTACTGCAAGGAATCTCACCACGTTACAAGGAGAAGCCCAGCGCCTTCCACAGTGGAAGCAAGGCGGCGGGCAGGCGTCGTGAGCCTGCATCAAACTTGCCCACCTACCTACCGTACCGGTCTAGGTCACCACACCAAAACCATCTTCGGCCGGCAGCCAGAAATCCCACCGGGCAAGATGGACACTCTCTCGCCAGAGCTCCTTCACGACATCTGCGCATGTCTGAGGATTGAAGATGTCCTGACCTTTCGCCTCGTCTGCAAGGTTTTTGCCGACATTGGCTCCGCCCACATGCTACCCGAAATCTCATTCTACATGCACCAGGGCGAATTCGCCCGGCTAAGGGAAATCGCGAGCCATTCCATCATCTCAAAGCATGTCCGCTCCCTCACCTATTTCTCCGAGGTCTTGGATTCCGAAAAAATGACTTTTCCTGCCTATGTCCGCGCCCATACCGTCGAGAACTCAAATGGGGCCTGGAACAGCTTTTTCAAGCGCCATGAGACTCCCAATGTGCCACAGCTGCGCGCCGAGTATCACTCTTACGAACTCTTGATGAAGCAGCAGCAGGACATTATAGATAATCATCTTGATGTGGCCTTGCTCAAGGAGGTCATTCCCAAGTTCCCAAGCTTGCGACAAGCGACCATGTCGTCAGGAGATTGGTTCTACGAAGCGACAACGAAGGGAAGGTTCCATGATGCTAACAGAGACGATATCCTTCTTCGCAAGGTCAGAAAATCTCCATTTGATGACGCCCCAGACTGGACAGGAAATCAGCTCCAGCCCGAGGGCAAACGGCATCTGAACGGGCTGATCGCGGGACTCGTCAGCTCCGACTGCCACCTCGAGAGCTTCCGGGCCGGCATCCTGGACTGGAAATTCTTCAAGAGTTTTTCTCGGGTTCCCGACCACCTCGCAAAAACACTCAAGTATCTAAAGAGGCTCGAGATTCATATTGATACCGAGCCCCGACAAGACGTTCAGACTATCCACCGTTGCCGCAAGGCCATGAAGAGCGGTATTCTCAGGAAACTTATCCAGCCATTACAGCATCTCGAAGTTTTGATGGTGACATTGTATCCGGTGGAATGGACCGCGGACGAGTGGCCGGCTTATCTCGGCGATATTATTGCATCTGGCCACACGTGGCCGAACCTCCGCGAGCTGTGCCTCGGCGGCTTCAAAACGAACCGACACGACTTGATGAAGTTCCTAGAGTTGCATAAAAACTCGCTGACCCATCTATGTCTTCGCGATGTTGGGCTCGGCGAGACGAGCTGGTGGAACCTTCTGCCCGAGATCCGCAACAAGCTCACATTGAAAGAGGTCTGCATATGCGGCGACATTCTGGGCCTGTCCGAGGACGAATCAGCCGAGGTGCCCGACGAATTCTGGGACTTGTCTACTCCTGGGGAACATCCTCACCATAAGCAACGTCAGTCCATCAACGCCTATTGTCGTGGCCCCGATCATTACCCGGACGATGTGCCATTGTCGAGGGAAGTCGTCCTCAGGCATTATGACGCTTGCATCAACGACCCGGATGCGTCCTGCGATGAGGATGTATTTGACGACGACGAAGTGGACTTTGATGGATTCGGTCACGACTATTTTGACTTTTACCCTGAAGACTACATTGGCGGCTTTGATCCCGACGAAGACATGGACTTGGTCGAACAAATGATATTTGCTGGCGGTATGCTCGGCTTTGGGGCACCTGCCGGGTTTCCGGAGGGCTTCGATCCCGAATTTGACGAGGTCGACGACTTTGAAGCGGAGCAACCAGATGATGACGACGACGATATCCCTGATCTCGTCGATCCTGACATCGATTAGAGATGACATGGCGTTCAAGAAGGTGTACCCCGATCGGCTGCAAAGTCAGGAAGTCTCTTGGGCGTGGTTTCCAACTTGGATTGAGTCGAAGCACAGGACTGGGATACACTTGGAATCTCTGAGATATAGCATCCTACAGTAGTTCTGCATAGTTTCGACTCGTCAGTCATGTGTAATGTTACATACCACATCGGAGGGCGATGAATTATGCCCTAACCAGGTATCTACCTATTCTCTACACCGTGTACTATGAGGCCAAACCAGATGGCGAGTTGAAATCTGCCACGAACAAACAAATTACTCATTAGAATTGTACCCTCCACAGTCTCTGTCCAGCGCCAATAAACAGTTCCCCTTTCGTACCGAAGCACAAACATGAGCAACCCCCGTATATCTCGATCAGGCCGAGCGGCACGCCGCCAGGACTCCAAATCTCGACGCCATCGCCACAAGCAGCAAACACGTTCCCCTCGCCATCGCACTGTATATCAGCGGCGGCGCCGTCGAAGGGCACGGCGAAAACACGCCTGTTGCCAAGGAAAGGCTGTCCATGCCGCACAACGACGTCAAATGCGTAAATGGTGGGCGCGCTGCTAATGTATGAGCACGAAGAAAGAAACACAAGCACCAGCATTCCCGACGGTAGACGTGGCAACTTACCTAGGCGAATAATCTTGCTCACCCTCCTTGGCATCCGAGATATACGCCGTGGCCCCGTCCCGCGAAAAAGCAATGGCGCCCGGCCGCGCGAACCCGTCGGCCATGACCCTTGTCGACCCGTCCCGGTTGTCGTGGCGGTACACCAAGCTCGGGGGCGTCCTGGACCTCGAGGCGTTCCCGTTCGTGAAGGCCCCGTTGACGAAGCCGTTCGTGGCGGCGGCGTGGGTGTCGGCGCCCGCGTCGGTCGTGAACCACAGGCTGCCGTCCGCGGGCGACTTGGCCACGCGCTGCGGCGAGCTGAAGGGCCGGCCGCCGTAGCGCGAGACGACCTGCGGCGGCATCTTGGAGCGCGGCATATAGACGAGGCCGCCCTTGTCGCCTCCGTGTCCGCCGTTCTGTGCGCAGTACACGACGCCGTCCTCGTACGCGCAGGCGCCGGCCGGGTCCGGCATAGAGGGCGGGGCGCGCATCTTCTGCCAAACAGCGGCGACGACGGGCGGGGTCGGGTCGTCGACGGTGGCGTCGGCGCGGAGCAGGGCGACGCGCGAGATGAGGACCTGGGGCGGCTTGGAGGCCGAGGAGGACGGCAGCGGCGCCGACGTCAGGTACAGCTCGTCGTGGCCGTGCAGGTGCACGCAGGCGCTGACGAAGAAGTCGTTCCCCGACGTCGTGTGCGAGGTCAGCAGCAGGGCGCCGCGGCACGACTCGGGGCTCACGATGTCGGATAGCGACTGCTGGTATCTGAGGATGCGGAGCTCGCCGGCATCTTCGGACTTTTGCCTGATAAGAGAGAAATATGAGTTAGGACGCTGATATGCTTGCGCAAAGCACTCGGCTCAGAGAAGAGGTTACTGACGGTGGTGGTGCCTGAAGGTCGACATCCTATATGGTTCTGGTTAGCATTTGTGCCCGAGGTCCTCGTAGAAAGATAGCGCCAAGGAATCCGAGAATTACCAGTGTTTGTAGTAGGACACTCCGGATGTCTTCATTTCGAACGGATCTGATGGAAGTCATTGCATATCATGGACAGGAAACAAACGTCCTGCTGCGATTCTCGGTGTTGTTCCAAGGCTAGCAAACGATCAGCTGCCAGGAGCAGTCGTCGGTGCGCGGGGTGTTGACAAAACCTCGAAATTCTTCAAACATGAGAGAAGGGTCGTCTCTTTCTGAATTTTTGGAGTTCGGGGCTTATTTACATGCGCGACTGACGTATGCGTCAGGTTTGTCAGATAAAACCATCGGGATTCCTTCAGGATTTCGAAGGGTGCTGTGAACCCATAAGCTGGCACATGATGCAAGTACGAGCAGCACCGTGTGTACTTGGGTAACACTGTGTAGTACATATGCCATGCGTTGTGCGACCAATTTTATTCATGAAATGGTTGCCTTTGACCTCTACTAGTCATTGCAACATCCAGTCGACATGAGATATGAGCCGCATGTTCCGACGCTCCCAACATCCGGCCCGTGATCGCTTCCTTCTTGTAAGACATGAGCCAGGCAGGCGGGTGACAAAGAATGTGAGATTCCGCCTATACTAAAATACGTTGCCAACACCGAACCTTGACGCACAATCGTCTTGGTTATGCTACAAAAACTAGATGTTCTTATTCTCAGTCGAATTTCGTTTCTTATTCTATGTACTTTTTATTCTACGTATTTTATTTTATTTTTATTTCTTTTGGCACATATACACATGGCAAAATCTCGAGCCTTATGAAAATAACATGTCCTGGAACAATCATTAAGAGGAGAAATGTTGAAAATCAAAACTGGTAAATCGATTTGTCGTGGAAGGGTAATTCAATCATGAATCAGCGGCATATGTTGTTCCTACCTAGGGCGGCTGAAAATATGAGTATTAATATAGACAATGGGTACCAGTGATATTCGTGTTCAGCGGCTTGGGTCATTGTCATGATTATCGCAGCGGCCAGATATCTGGGGGGTGTGGTGTGCTTTGGGTGCAGGAAACGAAGCCCAGGTTTGTAGACTTTCCCCTTGTGATGACAGACAAATCACACATCTTCCCGACTTCTACTCCAGGCTATCCTATCAAGATCACTCAGCCACACGCAGAATTCAACGGTCCGTGGTGCCTAGGTCAATCTTTATGCGAAGAATGTGGCCGTGCTGTGATCCATAGGCTGTGAAGGCTCAGCTATCTGCACGCATGATGCAGTCAGGCTGTGGCCGGTATGTGACCAATGGGCTGCGGTGGCTCAGTTCAAATGCAATTTGAAGCACCGACTGGGCGGTATTCCGTACTTGGGGACGAATGCTTCAAGTCTTTGACACTTCTTTCTACTATTTCGCGAGAATACTCCACTGCTATTGACAGAAGACGCGCGATACCTCAGGAATCAACACTGATGGCCTCAGGTCAATCAGAAAGCTCCGTTGAGTTGGCTCGCTTAGGTGACGAATCACGGGGAGTGATACGCACACCAGCAGCCAGCGGTACAGAAACCTCGTCTGGGTCGACCGTAGCATCTGCTCGACCATCTCTACCATTCTACTCGCTATCTTGGCCATGGGCTCGCCCCTTAGGAATTTTGCAATCAATCAAGCTCCCCGTCTCAGCATCCAAATGTCGAACGATCCACTCCACCACCAACACGGCGGCGATGGTACTGGCCATGTTGAGTTTCCCTCTGGTGGTTTTCGGTGCCTGGATGGCTTGGGCTGCGCTGAAAGCGTCGTGGTGGGCCCAGTCGAAAGAGGAGTTTGAGTGGTGTGAAGATGTAAGTGCAGCAATTTGACATTCGGTTTCCATCAGAGACTCATACAACAGTAGCACAATTTCGATTATCCTGGATGTGAGGCTCTGAGTGGCAAGTCGCTATCCATTCCGACTGATCCATCGCCATTCAAGCGAAGTGGGAATGCGTCCAGCCACGAAGACATACGATGCCTACCGGCGCAGCATTTATGTTGGGTCCGTTCCAATATAGACTTGATCACGCTTTTTGCTATTTCTTTATTTATATTCAGTCTGCAAGTCATGATTCGTGGCCGCATTGCGCCGGTGGCTTTCGGCTTTCTGAGGACTCAACATAAAGCGAAACCCCAGAATCACCAACAGCTCGAAGAAGGCTTGATGCTGTCTGGCACAGAGACGCAAAAAGGCTTGATGCTATCTGGTACAAGAACGCAAGAAGCCTTTATGCTGTCTGGCACAAAGACGGCTTTCATTACCACTCAAAGGGCTACTTTGCCATCGTATACGGAAGCTACCTCTCGTGGCTACCCCGGACACTATACGGGGGCGTACTCAGAAAACCATTCGAGATACTTTACCGGATCCTCTTCAGCCTACAGAAACCCTTACGACGCTGGTGTCGTATATCGACCGTCGACTACCAGAGACTACAAAAAGACTGTCACCGGTCGCCCTGCTGTGATATCACACTCAGAGATTGTCCGAGGCTATGATACGAATAACACAAGTCCCAGCTACACGTCATCATTATATAGGTCCTACAATTACTGATCTTGAGATGAGCGTACCGTTATTGAGTATCATAGGCTGAGGCAGGGAGCTTGAGTAATAGCGTACGACGCCTGTTGTATATTGTTATCTTGGGGTATCAAAATCATTGCAGTACAGAAAGTCTCGCTGAATACTCAAGCACGACACAACATACCTTTTGTTGCGTTGACATGTCTCATGTACGACTTGGAGGGAATGGTTGACGTGATACTTGTGGCTTTATTCCGTTGGATAAGAAAATTTTGCTGCATCGTCTAGGCTTTTCTAAACCAAAAACCAAGTTACAATTGGTACTAAGCAGTCTTTATAAATCCGAAAATCCCAGATTTGTTTTGGGAAATATCGATAAATTTTATTTTATGTGTTGACAATTGATTTGGCCAGTACTCTTGCTCGTAACAACTAAATATTTCCCCTTTGTTGTTTGTTTATTTAATAATAGCATAATTACATACCGATTAAAAGTTCGATTACGATACTAATTTTAGCTGCTCTGGTCAAGATGATACCTCGATCTTTTCAAACGATTTGGTCATTGGTACCTTTAAAGCTTGGATATCGGATTTTGTTCCATGTTCGCCTACGTAATATACTATATTTACAAAAGTCTTTGTATGGACTGCGGAATATGCTTTATCCGAAGGTCGCAAATCTACCGTTTAAGAAAATAATATTAAATTCGGATATATCTTGGGAACATAAAAATTCTTTCGAAAATTTTTGTGCTATTTTTATATATAATTTATTTTTTATATCACCGTAAAAAGAAAAAGTGTATCCTGCCGACGGAACCTAGGTACGGAGACTTTTATAAGATTATTGTATACAAATAGACGTTTGTCCCATGTTCTATCACTTTCGAGTGACCTTTCCAGTCACATATAAAAAGTGCGAGGTGCATACGGGCGTGTGTGAAAGCAGAGCGGACAACTGCTATCATATCTCCAACTGTTATTCGAACCCGGGCAGTTGGGCTGTTCCTCGTCAACTTAGTTATGAATAAACACCTATGGGTGGGAAGACTTACGCAAGTCCATCGAAGGTCACTGTTACCTCCTCCGCTCGAAAATACTACATATCTAGAAGCCGCTGGAACTGGAGCTTCCTTTTTTCCCTTGCGTCGGCGTTTTGGCGGCAAAAGTGCGCGAGTGTGGTCTTGGATGGAAGGGGCATGATAGGAGTGATCCTGCACTAAAGGCGTATCTGGGAGAACTGACACTTCTTCTTCGTCTTCTTTCTCTTTTGTCGTTCTCACCGTTTCCGCTTTTCTCTCTCTCTCCCCTCTTTCTTCACTTGTTTCCTTTTTCTTCGGCAACAAACCTTGGAGAGTCCAGCCTCTACGGCTCGTTGCAGAATGTTCTGAGCTGTGTGGCCCACAAGCCTCCTCGATTGTGTCGGAATCCTCTTCGCCTTTTCTGGTGACTGCTACAAGTATGTTGGTTTCCTCGTCATGTTCGAATGGCTTTGCCTCGTATTCACTCTTGACTGGTAGTTCAGTCTGACGTTCCTTCTTCTGCTCTTTTGCAGGGCCTCTGAAACAGTCATGAATTGCCTGCGCAATCAGACGACGCCTGGTCCATAAGAATGTAACTTGAAGGCATGAAACAGACAAGCCGATGATACATAAGAAACGCAGGTATTTGGTCGACAGAGACTCGAGCCGACGCTGTGCCAATAAGAATAATTGTATTCTGGTGGCATGTTCTTGCCCACTCTCATCAATCGATGTTGACACAGCTCTGGGAAGCGGCAGCGACTCGTCTTTTAAAGCATCACATCCCGGGTACTTCCAATCATGCTACTATGGAATGAGCTTGAGTGAACCAGACAACTAGGTGTAGGGTGAACTCACATCTTCACACCACTGAAGTTCGTCCTTCCTTTTGGTCCACTGTGATAATTGCAGAGCAGCCCAAGCAGCCCAGGTGCCCAAGACTGCCAGAGGTAAAGCGACAATTGTTGCAGCAGCAGCCGTGATATTGATCGTGGAATAGCATTGTTGCCATTTGGGAGTCGGTATATTGACTTTCCCCAGTATGAGAGCCCATGTGACTGATACCCAATGCAATATCTTGGAAACTCGCGATACAGATTCTTGTACAGATGTTGTGGAATTCGTAGCGACAGGAAATGTTTCCCGAACAATCTCTTGTTCATGTGTTGGCGCTTGGCTCGCATCGTTGGATTCGCTGCGCGAGCTACTCGACTCGACCAAGCCTTCTGCTCGATTTGAAACCATACTTGGTGAAGGCTGGTGATGCATCTGTGTTACTCCGGATAATCTCCATCAAATTTTTCTGATAATTTTTGAACATGAACAATTTTCCCCCTGCGCAAGGCTCCAGGACGCTCATCTCCAGAGCGGGCGGCTGCGCCCAACCATGCTTGGCTGGGAGCTTTCACCCAAAACCCTGCCATTGGTTCGAATTTCACCACAGCCTCAGTGCACAGCATGTGGCTGAGTTTCTCTTGTAACACAGCATCAAATAAACACTGCCATGGAGCCATGGGTTTGTAAACATGTGAAGTGGCAATTTTCTTCTTGAATCATGTTGATTAGTCCTGGCAGCTTCTGATTCTGCTGCGGATAACAGAGATCTTGAGAAAATCAGCTTCCACCAGTCTAAAAAGCACGGCGAGCTTCTATGCTGCACGCATATCGATGAACGACACAGCACATGTGATGCTCTTTTGGGTTTCTAGTAGTCTGACTTTCAATGTGACATTGTATGACGGACGTCCGTAGATAATTATGGTGTTTACACATTAATTTACTAATTTGGCTCATATGTTTGAGCGTAGGAGCCGAAAGCACTTCCCCATGTCTAGTGTCTATACAAAATTGGTAAATGGGTATACCGACTGCGACTTGATATGCCATGCTCTATTTCGCTGTTGTCCAGTTCTAGCTGCTTCAAACGAGGTAAGCGAACAGAGCCGCGACGATACTGGCCAAGCCGAAAGCCGCGGATGCTCCTCCATTCATAGTGTTGGCAGCACTCGTGCCTGTCGACGACGGAGCCACGGTGACGGTAACAGCAGTAGCGCCAGTGGCCGTTGCGGAGGAGGTCGATCCGGAGTGTCCCGTCTGAGCAGAGGTCGAGGCGGTGTGCGTCTTGGTGGCCGTGGCGGTAGTCGTCATGATATCGCCGACGCTGTGGCAGAACGTGGCGAGCTCCTGCCAGCTCGAGTAGTACTCGGGCTCGGCGGTAGCGATCCAGTCGGCGCACGAGCTGGCCTCGTCGTCCCAGTTATCGGGGGCCCACGAGGTGGTCGTGCCGCGCGTCGTGTAGCAGAAGCAGCTGGCTGAGTCCTCGTCGTAGCCTTCGTAGACGCCGTCGTCGGTGTAGGCACATCCTTCGGCAATGTCCATCACGGAATAGCAGGCGTCTGGGATGTCCATGGTCGTAGTCGGGACCGTGGGGATGGTAGCACTGCTGTAGCAGACGCCGCTGTCTACGGTCTGGCAGTAATCGCCCAAAGCAGAGTATACTAAAATGAAGAATCAGCAATATGAATCATTGTGATTATTAGAACCATGACATACAAGAGGCCTCAGAAGTGGATTTCGGGTACGCCGATTCGATATAAGAGGCGCAGCTCTTCGCGCTGTCGTCGAGATAGGAGGGATCATAATCCGATCCATCGCAGCACAAGCACGAGTCAAAGTCATAAGCATCGTAGCAGTAGTCCACGATAGACTCTGCATTTTGACAAGCGTATAAGCCTTCGTAGTCATCATCGGAACCAGAGGAATCCGCCGAAGAGAGCTTGGCGGCGTTGAAGACGTTCTTGGGGATCGGAGCGGGAGTGATTTGAGCACTCTCAGGCAGCCCGGGCAGTTGCACCGCGGCTGCCAGCCCGGCGACACAGGCGCCGAACAGTACCGAACGAACCATCGTAGGTATGCTTTGATACGAAAGCCGAGAAGGGAGGGAGAAGGGGTCCTTGTTGGCGAGAAGGAGGACTGGCGTTTCCGAGGGACCTACGAGAAGACGTCGATGACTGTTGAACCCGTGAACACCGAAGTGTGCCGACAGGAGGCTCTCACGCTCATCTTATATAAAGGAGAAGAGTCTGCCCGTCTTACCTGAAGGTATCCGCACCATATAGGCTGCAACTGATCCTTCGAGTTGGCAAACGGTCTAGCCAAGGGTCAACATGGGTGAATTAGGCCTAGCTGTGAGCATTCTCGGCTCGCTATTCGCGGCGGGCTCCATCATACCAGGGACCGAAGAAATAAGCTTAGAAAAAGCTAATCTTAATTTCAAAGTCACATCATATCATGACAGCGCATGGCGGCTTCTTTTTCCTCATGGGTGATGGCCCTATGCAGTTGGCCGGACGTTCAACGGGTTCCTGTACTGTGGAGCATTGATAGTCATTTCAACGAAAACAACTTCGGTTCGTTGATGTATCTTGACCTGGTCCGATCCTTCTATGATTGACCAGGTTGACTTTCCAACATAACTGTGCCCCTTCTGCTGTCTGCGAAGAGAAGCGGAGAACAGTGCCAGGGCAACTGTCAGGTCTCTTGGGTCAAATGTTATGGGTTGAGCTTGAAATGAACTGCAGCAGCGGCTGAGGTCTAGCTCGCTTGGCAGCACAAACCGCCCATCTTGGCAGGCAGGGTTGGGCGTCGGCCTTATTCCGTAGCACCGGGTCAGATAGGAACAGGTCTTACAAAGCAGGGAGGACAGGACCACAAATATGCCTCGGAAACAACCGAGTATCGTCTGATCTGTTATTTCCTGTTCCGTCTTTTTCATGTACGTACTATTTACAGCACAAACGGGGATAACATCCGGGCTGAGACGACATCATTGGCCCCCCTGATTATTAAGGACCTACAAACTCGCACTAGAAACACCAAGAGTCGACTCACCGTTCTCCAGAAGTGCAAAGACGACAGCCTCGGATCAGACATTTGTCCATGCTTTCCCCTACCTCGAGCTGATCGTCCATACAGAACATCAATACGGTTTAGCAGAAAGAAACCAGACGAGTCGGATTCGTTCTAGACTGTCGAGATCAGCTTGAACAGGTGACCTGATGGGACACAAATTGGGCATCTAGCTTGTATGGCGAGTCAACACTTTGCATAACGGCCAACTCATTCAGTGCAAGCATGTACGTAATACGGCCCAAGCTCAGCGGGATAGCGTTCGGATCTTCCACGCTGCACGCGTCCCTAATGCTTAAAAGCCCATTATGCGGGGAAGATTAGACCCCAAGGACGGATGGAGGGGTTCTCTGAATTCGAGGCGTGCACATGTGCGTCTGCCGATAATAACCCCACACGCATCAGTTGTTCGTCAGCCTCGAGATGATCGACAGCAGAACTTCTTATTAAAGTAGCTTGTCTTGTCTTTGCTTTTGACTCGGTTTTGATTCTGTTTTTTGTCCATTGTCTCTGATCTATACACCGGTATTCGAAAGCCAGCGTTCGTTCCGCTTGCCAATCCCTTTGCGGACATCATATATCATTGGGCACAACGACTTGACATTACCGTCCCTCGACAGCATACTACCCCATCGCAAAGCGCCGAACTCGATCTTCTTCTGGTCACTTCCTGTGCCACTGTCGTCTACACCACAAGCCGAGGCAGGAACTCCGTATCAACTCCACGAAAGCAACTACACAAGAACAAAAATGGCCGACGAAAGCAGCTCCGGGCCCACGGCGGCCATGTCGAACCTGTCCCTCGACCAACCGAAACCCAAACCCGCCGCCCCAAAGACGAAGAAGCCGGTAGTCGCCGATTCGTGGGAAGACGAGTCCTCGGGAGGCGAAGGGGAGGAAGAAGAAGAGCCCAGGAGGCCGCTGCCCCCTCCGCACAACCCGTCGACGCCGGCGCAGCAGGTCTCCGGCTTCGCCGCGCCGCCGCCGACGCCCAGCACGCCGTCGTACAACTCGGACGAGTCGTGGAAGCAGTCGATGATGTCGGGGACCGGCGAGGAGAAGAAGCGCCCCGAGAAGACGGACGCCGTAGCGAGGCGCATGATCGCGAGCGCGCTCGGCGTCAAGGCGCCCCGGGCCACCGAGGAGCAGAGGGCGTACGACCGCGCCCTGCGCGACAAGGAGCGCAAGCGCCGCGACGCCGAGAAAGAGGACGAGAAGAGGCGGAAGGAGGAGGCCGAAAAGGCCAAGGTGGCCATGTGGGAGGACTGAGCAAGAAAGTGTCACCATGGAAGCAGGGGGAGTGCGCGCCCAGAAGAATGGATCGCGCTATGCGGGATGAGGCGGACAAGGGGCGGCGTGATGCTGCTTTCCCATGTCCTCCGTGAAACAATACTTGTCAACCGAGCGGATCAATGCGTCTCGCTATATCGGTCGGGTTATGCGGGCTGTGAAGGCATATATATGGTCACGTGCTGGTGCGAGACTGATACGACCAAACTCTCGTGACAGACCTACTCAGGGCGTCATGGAGAACCGTTTGTCCTATGCCTGCGTGTCGACCGTTTATTCCAGCTGAATATTTGGGCTGGACTGGCGGCTGTACTGGAATCAGATATGGGATGGAAATACGAAACAACTTGAGGAGTCAACTTGGACATACAAGAGCAGGAGAACTCGGCATCATGACCAAAGGATTCATGGTCACTTGTTGGCTGAGAAATATCAATATCACACATATGCAGGAATCAAACTAAAATTCCACTTGATCGATTCTCTCAGAAAGTCACACCCATCACCTGGAGCTGGCTACTCTCCTTGCCAAATCTACGCATACATGTTCGCATTCCTTAATGAGACGACTCAGCGATAGCCTCCGCCTTCAACTTGTTGGCCTTTTGGACGGCGGGTCGAGCGTTCAGTCTCTCATACCAAGCCCAGTAGTTCTTGTATCCCTTGATCTCATCCATGCGATCGGCGAAGAAGATCTGCTGAATGACCGACTCCCAGGTGATAAATGCGAGATCGGCGTACGAGGCTTTGTCCCCGACTAGGTACTCCTTGCCCTCGAGGATGTTGTTCAGGACGCCAATGACACGCACTGCATGAGATGGTCAGCATGTAGTCTCGTCACAACCCTCATGAAGAAGAGACCAATCGACGCATGAGAGACTGGGAAAACGCTTACAGGTCTGCTCCTCGTAGCGCTCGAGCGCGCTGGGCACTTGTTCCTTGTGGAAGATCTTAAACCAGGCCCACTGGCCATAATACGGGCCTTGGCCAGACACTTGGAAGTGAAGGAATTGCTTTTCGAGAAACTTTTCAGGCGACGAAGCCGAGCTGATCTTGTGATCCTTGTCGTAGGTCTCAACGAGATACTCAATGATGGCGCCCGACTCCCACAGAGTGATACCTGTGTTTGGGTCTTCGATGGCTGGGACGCGACCATTGGGGTTGATCTTGACGAATGGCTCTTGCTTGAGAGTGGTCATGTCCTTGTAGATCTGTACCAAGGTGAGTCGCTATGGTCTAGGTACTTCATGAAACCAATTGGAAATTCGCTTACGTGCTTGTAAGGAAGATCCAGTTCTTCAAGAATGATGACAACCTTCCAAGGGTTGGCACTGCGATCTGGAGAATCTGTTCAGTAAAGTAAAGCTCAAAGGAAGGACATATCACATACCGTGTCCGTGGAGAATGATGGGCTTCAAGTCAGACATTGTGTAGATTGTTGCTTTTGCGGTTGATATGGTATTGAGAGGTGTATTCGAGTACTTCTTGTTTAGAGATGTAATTGATATGTTGTGTGAGTGTTTTGTATCAACTAGAGTAGAGAGATGCTTCGGTTATATAGACCAAGCATCGTTCTTTCGAATTGATCATGTTAGTAGTTGGACCGCCGACGCGGACGGAGATAGAAGATTCTTGACTTTAGATTAATCAGATTGATATCGTCAGCAAAGAATGGTTGCTCCATCCAGAAGATCTTGGTAATCATACTGTCGTCAGAATATGAAATGCCAGAGTGTTGTCCCATGGTCCAGGCTGCCAACATCCAATCAGAAGGCTTACCGCCAGGACCCACGGTGTATAGTCGTAACCGCGCGGAGAAGTCGGCCAGGGTGCCGTTAAGTCCATGATAGTCGCGGGCAGCATAACGTGTAGAACGGACGACTTTTCCAAGATGATATCTTGCGTCGTCAAGCCGGTTGAGGATAGTCTGGACTAACGGTAGCCTATCCTCATCAAAGCATCGCCGGCTGTCCTTTCCAAGTAAGCATCAACTCTTGTTGCGTGCTACTAGTCGCTGATCGACGGACAGCCACGCCCATGCCTGCGAGCCCTTCTTCTTCTGCCCTTGCGTTCCATATCATCTGCTGGATGCTCCCATCCGACGAGCAAGAGATGAATCCCATCGGCCATCGGCTGCGTCCAAGAGAGTCTATCACACCCTTTGTCGCCGCCCTCTGTGTCACGAGCAATCCTAGAACGTTGCTCCCTCGCCAACCAGGAGGCGCGCCGACAAAAGCGCCTTCTAGCTCGCGGATTGTGGAAGGCCCAATTCTAGCCTTTGACGTTGCCGAAGCAGCTTTGCACTGGAGAAGTACACGCAGAGGCTGCGTCGTGGAGGGGACTGACCAAGAACCTAAAAGGTCGATACCATAATCTCCAGCACCGCCGACACGCCGTAGCTCAAAACCGAAACTCTTCAGCGAGTCTGCCACGGTGTATTCATAGTGTGTGCCGACATAGGTCGTGGTGCTGGTGTCAAGTCCTGTCCTTTCGGCGTAAGCTGCATAGCTGGGCAGGTCGCTATGATTCTTGCTAGGAGTATCAGGATATCTCAGACTCGGCAATGCGTCTGAGGATTGAGATTCCGCCTCGCTCGATGAGGCGCGAAACTGATGAGCGCGTCCTTGCCGTCCTTGCCAACATGTTTTCGCCAAGATGCAACGGTTTACTGCTGTACTTGGTGCCCGAGACGACCATCGAGAAATCGAATGTAATGGTCTCATGATTTCGCTTTTCATCGTGAAGCAGTGCTATTTGTCCACGAGACATCAATGGCAAACCGCAGTAATAAGAAGAGGCGGCTGCTTTGATAGCTGCTGCGTCGAGACAAATGCACACTTTTAGACTTTCAATGTTCATCCCCACAATCAGGTACCTTGAAGGGACCCCTGCTCAGCCGCATAAGATGCCGCTACCGGCACCCACTGGAAGGCCAGCCAGGCACCCTCGGTACCTAATCAGTGCACCTAGAATAAATTTAGCGCGCTGCCAATCGCCAAAGTTCCGCTGCGATCGCATGCCCACGTGCAAAGCAACAGAACCAAACGCCATCATCACTTTCTTCCTTCACAGCCCCCCGACCACCCAGTCGAAAGTCGTCAAGATGGGAGACAGGTTGACGCAGCTGCAGGACGCTGTGGATGAGGTAGGGATGATGTCTGTAAATGACGGCTCATGCGTCTGACTGACAGCACCTTTCCAGCTCGCACAGCAGTTTGTCGCATGCATCCACTACGTTAACAATCACCACAACCTCGAGACGCTGGCCTCCAACGATGAGATCAGAGCTGTCAACAAGGAGCCAGACCAGCCGGAGGGTTAGTTGCTTTTCCTACAGCTGTGTTGCCGTGCCTGCAGTGCCGTTCTGACAGCCACCGAAACGTAGTCGATCCCCATCCGCCCGATGTCTTCAAGTCCAACATGGTCGAGCTCTCCCAGGACCTGATTACCAAGGAACAGCAGATCGAGTACCTGATTTCGATGCTACCAGGACTGGACAACAGCGAGCAGGACCAAGAACGAAACATCAGAGAGCTCGAGGAAGAGCTCAAGATTGCCGAGGCCCAGCGTTTGGAGGCAATCGGCGAGCGCGCAGCTATCAAGAACAAGCTTGACGAGGTGATCAGGAGCATACGTCGTCCGTAAGGCACGGCTGCGGCGGCGACAAGAATAACGAGCTTTGCGACAACATGATACCCTTGGGAAAACGGCGCATTTAGAGACAATTTGGAATATTTTGACATTCGAATTTCGATATTGGTTTCAGTGTTGAGTTATGCCATCACTGACCGGCCATCCGCTTCCACATCTATTTGCGCTGTCGACGCCAGTCGCGTTCATGCCACAATGCACCCCATCTACTGCAGATCCAACATGAGCTTGCCCAAGGCCCATCATCTCTAAACAGCTACAATAGCACTCCAGGAGGGACATGATATAGCTCCCAGCCTAGAAGAACTGGGCAAAGACATTGCGCAGCTCCTCCAAGTGTCGGATCTGATATTGTGATGCCTGCGTCCTGGGGACTTGAACGCCCTCCTCGACGAGGTGCACTGCTGTCCAGCCAAGTTCTTTTGCGCTTTTGCAGTTGCTGTAGTTGTCATCTATGCCTGGTCAGTTCATTCGGTTGCACACAATGTAAGAAGGGAGTACATACCAACAAAGTAGCAATCCTCATTACGTTGTACGCCGGCTTCCCTCATGGCCTTGGCGAACATGTCTTTGTGCGGCTTGCAGACGATTGGGATCTTTGAGTAGTCGCAATATGTCAAGCCCTCAAAGAGGTCTCCAATGCCAAGAAGCTTGACGACTCTCTTTGCATGGTTGACGTATGCGTTTGTCAGAAGCCAGAGTCGGACCTTGCTCGTGTCGATATCCTCGAGCATCTTGCGTAGTTGAGGGTTCGGCTTGATGATTCCTTCGAGTGGCAATGCATCGTCCACCTTGGCATTGTACTCCAGGGGGTCGATCTGGTGGTGACGGACGAGTCCCTCAATGGCCAGTCCGTAGTTCTGGTAGTACTCCTTGTGAAGCCGGATCGCTTCCTCCTCGCCCAAGCCCAGGTGCTTTGCAAAGTACTGATCTATCAGGTCTGCCATGAGGTCATGAACTTTGGCACCTAACACGCGCAGTCAGTACGGACATCCAGAGAGTGTTTCCGAGAACGACTGGCAACCAACTCTTGGGGTATAGGCAGTTGTCTATGTCGCTGTGTGGAGGTTGTTAGCCATGCACATCTATATGTGTTCGTGATATACTAACAAGAACAGCACCGGCAAATCCTGGCGTGAGCCATTTGATGTTTCCGTTTGTGATCCCATCGTGTCGTTTGAATACGCAGCCGTTCAACGAGGCAGTTGAATGTAATTCCTTTCGATGGGTCAAGTCTCAATATGCCAGAATAAAATAAAAACGAGCAGAATATGCAAGAAGTGTTGCGGAGTGTTCAAAGCCGATATGGTGTGTCGGTTGACTCCGGTGAGGTCTAACGAAAAAGGCGTGGGGGGTCTTTCACAGTCTATTCGTGCAACGCTTAGGTTACCTAGTATGTATGACTCTTCTGTTCTTGTTAGTGTCTAATAAGAATCATGTCTGTATATTTTACAGAGAGAATCCTTACATGTCCAATTCAAACTTGTAGTCTTTATATTCCAATGCTGATCTAGCTGGCAAGAAGATGCAGGTGGGGAGTTTCGAAACTAAATAAATTGCCTGTCAACGCTGAGTCACCGGCGAGCCACGACCATAACATAAGTATAACAAGACTCCAGGCCGAACATCGCTGGGTCCCCAGGGCTGGAATTGATTGAAAGTTTGTGCTGCCCCGAGTGCACATATGTGGCAGCAGGTGCCCTGGAGGTGTTTGGGTTGTAGCGGGGTCGCTCGGGTAGTAAGCTGCGGCTGGTGCGCTGGAAGCCACAAAATTCCCGGCGGTCAGCGATCAGGCTTGCCGCTGCACATGCAATCTGGCGCTGGCGCGTTTGCAGAGCCTCGAATTTCAGCCAAAGTGGGGCCAATCTGCCGCCCATCAATTTCCTTTGCAATAAAAAGCTTTCCGCATTGGCCCTGCGACACGTCTGTCTGGACTCGCTCGTCCTTCACTTTCTTCTCGCCATCAGTGACGTACGCGCATCACCAGCCGACGGCCACAGCGAGGCTCCGACTGCTAGACGCCCGTCGAATTCTTTTTCTTGTAAACATATAAACAGCCCTCTGATGGTTCTCGAGGGCACGCGCCGTCTTCGATTCTCTGCTTGCTAATCCTTGTTGATCATGGCGCAGACTACTAGCATCACGACAATGTCGAAACCGCCCGCGGCACTGAGCGAGGCAATGGCCTCCAAGCTCGCCGCCGACGGGATGCTCACGATGCAAGAGTATCATAAGATCGTAAAGTTCCGCGACAGTATTCTGTCCGGCGACCATCCCCGTATCAAGATTCCAGTACCCGCTGCTGCAAAAGTTCAAGGTAGCCAACAGCTTGCCGCTCAGAACCCTGCCGCCGCGGCCACGAATTCGCGGAACGAACACATTGGTTTCGTCTCCAGCAACATGGAATCGTTCAAGGCGAACTCGCAGCAGCCAGCAGTTGCCATGCCTCCTGCTCACAAGGCGTCTGATACTGCTGCCCCGAGGCCCCAGCCCTCGAGCATCACCCAGATCGACCCTCTGCTACTGACCAAATCAGATGAGCTTATTAAGGCTGAGTTCCATCTGCGGCGGCAGCGCCTGGAGAAGGCTTTGAAGGAAGAGATTGAAACTCATCGAATTGCCAACAAGGCCCAAGAGCAGGCGGCTGGGGATCTTGACCTGTCGGATATCCTCGCCAAAGCACTGACGCTCGTGCAGGCGTCTGCTCCTCCACTAATCGAGGCTGACTTGGCTGCTAATGCTTCTGTGTCGAGTGACTCGTTCGACGAAAACTCTTTTTACTCCAGTCAGCATGATACCCCTGAGCCATCACCGCAGCCCCAAGCTCAATCCTTTACAGCGGGAATCAACGCGCCAGATGTCCCATCTGCCCAGACTCAGTCCAACGCCCCCGAGCCAAAGCCTACCCAGGACCAGACTCTCGTCCCATCGCCATTCCTGGCAAGAGCCGAACCGCCTCATTTGATGTCAGGTGCTCAACAGACAGGTAATGGAACCTACTCGGGTCCGAACGTCTCGCCCCCCGACCTATCCAACGCTCACGACTCGAGATATTCTCCCACGTACGATATCGACGCGGTCAGTCTGGGACAGCGGCCCGGCGCAGACGAGCTGCACGCACAAGTCATCAGTTCTAATGGAAGCGGCGCGACCAGCAGGTCGGGAAAGTCGGGTGATGCAGACCTGGAGCGTCGTGCTGATTACAACAGTCTTCAAGCTCCTGTTCCTCTCCCGACCAGCCAATACAGTTTTGGTGAGCCTCTGGTGCGCGCTCACAATCTCTCTCCGTACGCACCCCAGCCGTCGCATGTATCGCCTCTTGCTCTCGCCCACCAGCAGTCTGCTGTCGAGCCAGACGTGAGCATCCTGCAAGTTGCGCCTGCCCCCGTTGCAGCTCTGCGATTAGAACAAGGAAACGGCACCAGCCCAGAGAGCTCGCCGCAGGGTGGAAAGGCGAATAAGAAGAAGGGCAAAAAGAAGAACAAACGCAAGGCTGCTGATGCGAGGGCTGCAGATCGTCCAGTCTCTCCATTCATCAAGCCTGAACCCAGATCCCCCTCCCCTCTGACCTCGCCTCAGTTTGAGAGACCCCAGAAACGTCAACGAGCCCTGCGATCATCTCAGCATGCCCTTGAGTATGACGACTCTCGCAGCACTCAACCTGTAGTGATTGAGGATGTTCCGGTTCCCCCAAGAGAGTACGAGAGTGTGTACAACCCCTATGTTCCTGAGGTGCGTTATTCTGCAGTCCCTGGCAGTCAGAGGATCGAGCGGTCAGTCTATGAGGAGCGAAGGCCTGAGGAGCATGTGCAATACATCCGCCGTGCACAATCACCCACATATGCCTCTCCATTTGCTGCTGGCGAGGTCCGCCCCATGCGCTCAGCAACCTACTCGATGGCAGAGCCCATATATCGGGAACCAACATCGTATCAACGTGAAGGACGCATGAGTGTGCGACCAGCTCCTGATCGGGCACGATCGCGTTCCCCAATCATGGTGGAAGCCCGCCAATCTGTAATGGCACCACCGCGACCTCCCACTCGTATCTTTCGTGATGAGTATGGACGTGAGTATATGGAACCCCCTCGTCCTCCGCCATCAGTGTCACGCTACTCTGTAGCGCCACCCAGCAGACCGGCTGAGGCCGATGTCATATATGAACAACCGCCCACACGTGCTGCGACACGAATGCCAGGCCCCGACACATTTGAGAGAGATGGTATCCTTTACAGACGTGCTTCGCCCCAGCCGACAGCCCGTCGCGTCATCACACAGCCTGAATATGGCGCTCCAGAATATCGCGAGTACAGACAGCGGGAATACTCAGCGCACCCAGCCCCGGCACCGACAGCACCGCAGGAGTTTGTCCAATATCGCGGTGACAGTCGGCCACAGCAGGAATTCGTGCCAGAGTTTAGCTACAGAGCTTCAACAGTTCGCCCCACCGAGCAGGTCCGGTATGAATATCCGGCCTGGGTGGCAAGCGTTCGGCCGGATGCGGCTTTGCGAGAGTATGCAGCGAGCGTACACCCCGAGCTTCGGCGTGAGGTGCCTGTTCCCGTCTACCGGGAATACAGTGGCAGACCGGGCGTTGAGCAGGAACCCCCTCGCCGCGAATACAGCGTGCGACCTGTCGAGCGGTATTATGATAACCGCCCAGTCATAAGGGAAGATGAGATACAGTATATTGATCAGCCGCGTGCGGTACAGCGAGAAATCATATACGAAGATGGACGCGTATACCGATGAGAGACTCTTGATCAGATCAGTGTCAAGAAGGCATAGAAAACGGGATTCACAAGGGACGGAGGAAAACCAGGCCGATGGCCAGCATAGCGAAACGAGCATCATATTGCAATTTCAGGCATTCGACTGGATATGACAGTCATATATATACCCCCAATCGACGACCAGTTGGTCTAAAGTAAAATGTCTTGGAAGTTCTTGTGTCCCATGTGCGGTGATTGATCCATGTTTCTTGTGGGTATCACACGCGATGTTACCGAGGGTACAAGCCGTGTCATGAACACCACGGCTTGAACAAAACTCATGATTGTAAGAGGTTTGGCATATATATCAGTGGTGATCAACTTGCGACCCTTTCCCACTTTAGAAATACAAGCTTACCGCAGATCTTGACCATAGCCTTGGAGATCGCTGTATTACTCTGTCCACCTACGCATCGCGGCGAGGGTGCGAAGAAGACGGAGCGGCTATACACAGGCGAAAAGCGCAGAATGAGTAAGATGTTGGAACAAGTAAATGTCTTTCAGGGATAGCTTGATAGGAGTCCACGGCTCGTAAATAAGCAAAGCGGTGAGCATCAAAATCCCAGCCCCTTGAGATATGGGTTGTGTGTATCGTGAGTCCATCATGATTTGAAGAACAACCCCCTACGGCGCACATTTGCTACCGTCTTGTCCGTTTCTGCAGTTTTGGGCTGGTTTTTTTACACTGCAGATCATGGCGTTTCAGAGCACACAGCAGGCACCGCCAAGCTTTGAGGGATCGGCAGAGGCGCTCTCGGTTTTTGTATTCCTATTTCTCATCTGTTCGTTGATTCATCAGCGCACTCCTTCCTGCCTCCATGTCCCTGCTCTCCGAGAAGGGGAGGGGGGGTCTTGAGTTTTGGCAGCCCTATGATATCTCGCTTTCGGTTCGCCTACCGTGCCATGACTATGAATACATGACAGCAATAGCTTTCGACAACGTTGTTCAAGTTGAAGGTGACAATCGCGCGCACACACACACACGCCCACGGTTTGTTCCGCATGCGGCAGATCAATAGCTGCAGGACGCTACCTACCGAACAGTAGCCCTCCCTGTTTCCAAACCAAACCTACACTGAGGAGGTGGGGGGGAGGTAACAGTCCGGCAGAGCTGTTTGGACGTTTATTTGTTCAAGCTGTCAAGAAGGAAACGAGAGCCCCCCTCCTCGGGGGTATTCTGTAATAGATGGAGCGGACTCGACGTCTATCTGGGTCATCATGCCCCCAGGGTGCAGCAAAAGTCTGAGAAGGAAGGCCGAATTCGACGTTGGCGGGCGGAGTTTGCTGACGTGCATATTTTTTTCATTATAAGACACACCACACAAACCCGTACGTACATGCGGAGGGCATGCACCTTCTGGAGATCAACTTCCGGTGGCTCATGAAAATCCAATCTGTTCAAAAGATCCGCTTTCCTTGTCTCCTTGGAAAACTACGGCACTGTGATGGGAATCTGGTAGCTTCCACGAAAGCAACAGCCAAAAACCGGTTGAGCAGTGGAGTCCTTTTCCAGGTCTCGACAGGCCAGAAGCATATGTCTGGCCTTTTTTGGGTGGTGGGCGCGGGCACATGGGGATTTGCGAGTCCGCTGAATTGGTCTTGTATCCGTCCAAACCTTACCTTCAGCAGCAAGCACACATCAGCATTGTTTTTGCTGCGCCCCCAACGCGTTGCGGTGCGTGAGTGGGAGTGTGTGTGTGGTGTTATTAGGGGGAGGTGCTCCAACGGAGTGCTCGGGCACTAGCTTCTTAGCAGGAAGAAACATCCGGGTCGGGTTGCGTCTGAAGTTTGAGACTCGGTACGTGTCGTAGAGTATGGAACAGGTAGAATAAAAAAAGGTGATACCCAACGTTTGTGTCTATCCATGAAAGGTTGGGAAACGCCAGTTCAAGGTCCAAGTATACCACACCTCGAAAGCTTCAAGACCCTTCGCCATGGTCGTACGTTCGGCGGATAGCTTCTACCTCGACTGTGGCACGCGACAGCTGGCAACAATGTGAGCTTTGTAGCTCAAAAGGCACGACTCGCTCGCGGCGCGAAACAGAGATACCACTCCAACTGTCCCGTCTACCGCCAACCAGATCGGAATGGAGCAGAATCTCGTGCGGTAAGCACATAGCGTAGCTGTACGCTACAGCACAAAAACTGGAGAATGTTTGATGCTCCAGGCAGGTAGGTAGATCTTGGTAACCTAGACCTCTCGTTTGCAAATGGACTGTGGCTATGTCGAACTTTTGTGTCGTCAAATTTCGGCGCTGAACATGTTCCATTGATTTGTGCTCATTTCGAATTCAGCTGGAAATGGAATGACAATAGGCAGCATGCCATCGCTAGGACGAACGCGACCCCCCTGTAGCCCTGTGACCGTGACGCTGGAGATTTGCATGACCGGTCTTCGCTTGAAGTTCCCAGTCGAACCATCGATTTCCTTGGCAGAACCCAAGAAGCCCGGAACATCGAGCCTCTTGGGATTGAAATGAAAAGATACCACTTCACGGTAGTGTCTAGGATCAGATAAACTTGCGGTCCGGGCTGGGAAAGCAAGGATTCACCAAACGGTATTTTCAAATGTTGCAATATCTTTTTTTGGGTTGAGAGTCCGTCCGGTCCGTGGCGTCCAGAGCGTCCCTAGCAAATGACCCTTGACGCAATGTAGGTCGACCGGACACGCGCAAGCATGTGCAGGTCTCCCGAAACCCGAACCCGACGACGATCGTGCTCCATACATACTGTGTTGTCACCAATGCTGTGGCCGTGGAGAGAGGGTGAAGATGTGGCCATCCTGGCTAGCCTGCTGAGCATACATGTCCAGGCATACAGACCAGGTTTCGTCTGGACTCTGGAAGCGGCGGGCGAACGAGCAAGTCGAGCCGTCACGAGCCCGGGCAGCTCGCTCCCTCCAGGGCTAGGCACAACCTCCCGCTAGTAAGGCATAGCTCGCCAGCGAGCTTCTTGATTAGCATGCCACAAATATACAGAGAGCGAAACACTCCTAGGTAGTTTTCGTCGTCTCTTCCTGTTGATAAGCAGTTCCCAGGCGCAAGGATAGTAAGTATGTATAGGGAGGTCTAGAAATTGCGAGTCTCCGGTCTCCAGACTCTAGCATCCAGCTCGGAGAACCGCAGCAGAAGGCCGAATCCGTAGATCGATTCCATGCGAATCTGGGATTGACCAAGAAGATACCTTGTACGTACCAGCGAACAATCTTGGAATTGCTGACTTCTAGGAACCTCTTCCGGTCGGGGGGCCTGTCGGTTCGAGCGATGGTGCCATCCTGATATAGTCTAGCTCATATTAGACGTGGGCAAAACCAGCAAATAATGGTCGATTTACCGTACCTAAAAGTAGACAATTGGCAGGCTCTCTTTGGTACTGCAAAATAGCTGGTGGTAGTCGAGGTAATGCAGACAGACGGCTTGGTTACCTTAGGTAGATCAGGTAGGCAGAGGTGGAGAGCATTGAAGGTACCCAAGGAAGCTGCAAGCCTGATTTTTCGGTACATGCCTTTATTGCACAACGATGAGCGTCGCGCGTCCCACGGTGATAAGGGTCGGGAAGCCGTGAGTTTTGTTTCCTTTTCTCTGTACCGTAGCTTTGAGAAAATTTGTGCAAAACAACACAATGGCAATACTTAGCCGGCAGTGAGGCCTGCCAATATTGGGAAGCCTCCAGACTCAAGTCCATGGCTGGGGCATGTACAGACAGTAGCTTGGAGACGAACGAGCCAGCGATCAATGGGTGAGGCATGATGAAGTCCCAATGGACCAAATGCGTGCTGTGGGCCTCCATGTGGATCCAGAACTGGAGGCGTGCTGTCAGCCCATTGGCGACCCTGTTTCGCTCCTCTGGGTCGGGCCCTGTGCCTGCTGAGAGCCAGGCCAGGCCAGTGCCAGCCTGCAGCACAGGTGAGCACTTGAGCACCTCTCAAAGCCCGACGTTGAGGGCCAAAAAAAAGCTGGCAAAGCAGGTATCTCTGGTCGTCGCATAGCTGTGTTTATATCGTGAAAAGTTGGCCCGGGTACATTGAACAACGTGAGCGCACCGACCAAGTCACACCCGCAGCCGTCGCTGTCTGTTCTGTGTCTGTCTGTCGCGCTCGCTCACTTCACTCGCTCGCTGGCTGGTCCCGCTTCTGTACCTACACTACGATACCTAACCTGACTTCTGGACGTCTGGAACCCCGGCACTCGACCCGACGTCCACTCACTCACTCGCACTCGTCAGACTCGTCTCCGTCCCATTCATTCTCTTGTGCAGCCTTTCCGCACCCTCCTTCCATCCTCCTCTCACCACATCTCATCACCTTGAACCAAACCTCACCTCTCCGCTATTCCCCCCCGGTAGTAGAGGTGTTATCTTTCGTAGGCAGGAAGAAGAGTTTTACGAGGTCACCTTCGTTTTCCTTTCTTTCTTCCTTCCTTCATTTTTCCTTTCCCTTCCTTTTCTCTCCTCTTTTTTCGCGCTCCGTGTTGATTCGATTCAATCTGCTTGCTTCCCCCCCAGCAACACCCCCACAACCGCGAATCTGGAGTCCTACGTGATTGATACCCACCCGTCCGTACGTTGTTGTTGTTGTCGTTGTCGGTTGTGATACCTCTCCCAGAGCGCGTGAGCCAGTTCAATATGCAAAAACTCGCCAACATGCGTCACTGGCCTGAGAGGATGAGCCCGAATTTTGGCATGTCCCCGAGACCGAACATGGGCGTCTCATCCACCCTGAACCCCCATCAGAAGACTGCTGCCTCGGGAGCACCGTCCTTGAGCCCTTCGCCCGCCGCCGATACCACGATACACTACGCCTTCAATGTACCTTTTGCTTCCGATCTGGCAGGGCCCAACACGGAGGAGATTCTGCACGCCTCCGGCGATTCCGTCATGCGATGGACGCACCCCGGCGACGCCCCCGATGACGTGCCCGTCTACGACCTGCCCGTCCATGCGCAGAATGTTGCCAACCTCCGTCTCATGTGCGCCGACTTGACAAAAGGCCCATTGCCCATCGAGGCCTACGTTGTTTCGGCCACTCCTAGCCGTGCCAAGTCGCAGGTCACCACTGTCTGTCTTACGGGCCCACCGGAACTCGTCCACAAGAGTCGGGAGACCATTCTGAACGATACCCCTCTCGCTCTGGTATGCAAGCTTGGGTCCCCGAGGCACTGTTCCTCGATCGAGGCATGAACTTGAGCTAAGAAATTTTCTTTACAGCGATGCACTACGGTTGACGTTGAATATGGCCTCGTGGTGGACGCCAAGGCTGGTGTGCTTATCAAGCAGGTCACAGACGCCTTGGACACTTTTGCTCAGTATTGCGGAGTCGATATTTTCATCCTCGGCCCAAAGCTTGCCCCTATGATGGATGTGCTCAATGGCGATGTGGAAGTGATACGGGACCAGAGATGGAGAGTAGCCATCTACGGCGATGTCGAGTCCTCCGAGCACGCCAAGACTCAGGTGCTCATCTTCATTGATAAGCTGGTATGTTTACTATTGCAATTCCGAGCCTTCTTACCATCCTAACCCTCATATAGCTCGGTCGTACTGTCGATGTCATGCGCATCGAAAGTACCATGCACCCAATCATTTGCGGCAGGTCGAGAAAGAATATCAAGCTCATTGAATCGGCCACCAACACGGCCATCTACTTTCCTCCGTTCGCCCAGCCCTACCGCTACTGTCCGCCCAACGCCCAACGCCGTAACCCCGAGGAAATCTACATCACCGGGGAGAACGCCCAGGGTATTGAGCTTGCTAAGCGCAAGATTCACGATCTGGTCGTACGCACGAACCTGTTTTTGAAGGATTCTGCCGCTCCTCCTTCCAAGATTGACATGGTTTTGCTTGGACGTATGGACAAGGTACGAAAGATCATGGAGAGCAACGGTACTTACGTCATGTTTCCTCCCTTGGCTTCCCAACGCAACACGATCCGTGTCCAGGGCGTGGAGGGCCTGCAGATTGAGCGTAGCATGAAAGAAATCATGCACTTGGTTAGTATTCCTTTCGAGCTCACGGGATTTGATGGAACACTTATGACTGACATTGTAATAGGCTGGTCAATACTACTTCGCCACCTGGTGGATTCAGCAGCCCAATGCCTCTCAACTTCCTAGCCCGCAAGACATTCGCACGATTCTTGGCGAGATTTGCGCAAACTCGGATGCCGACATCTCCTTTGACAAGTCGACCTTCACCGTCACGGGATCTGATGATGCAGTCAAAGACGCATTGCAAGTTCTCGCCCAGATCAAATTTGTGACCCAGGCGCAGCACCAGATCAGGGTCAAGATTGAGTTAGCCAACGAGCACAAGGAGTTTGTTTCGGGAAAGAAGAACGGAAAGATTAACAAGATTATGACTCAGTCCAACGTGCAGATCATCTTCGACAGCTTTAGAGAGTACAACTTCGACATTGACGTCATCGCCCCAAACTACGAGGCTATGAAGCAAGGCTTGGGGCTCGTCGAACAAGAGATGCCAGCGTCCATCTCCTTCCACGTTCCCGACCAGTATCATAAGCGCATCATCGGCATCGGTGGACAACACATTCAGCGCATCATGAAGAAGCACTCTGTGTTTGTCAAGTTCTCCAACGCCATGGATCGTGGTGGCATCAACCGCGAGGATGACGACGTCAAGGTTGACAATGTCATCTGCCGGACTCCTGCTCGCAACGCTCAGAATCTCGAACTCGTCAAGTCCGAGATTTTGGACATGGTTGACCGTGCTGTAAGTAGACAAGATGAACATTTTCATGCTCAAATTGCAACCGCAACTAATTCGCATCACAGCATTCCGAATTCACCTCGCAGGTTGTACACGTGGATCGCCTGTACCATCGTCAGCTGATTGCCCGCTTGCCCGACATTGAAGAGCTCGAGAAGAAGTGGAACTGCAAGATCGTGTTCCCGTCCACGGAGCAAGCAAGCGATGAGGTCACCGTAACTGGCCCGGAGTGGCAGGTTCCCCTTTGCGCGGACGAGTTCTTGGGCATGGTGCCGGAAACTCACGAGCTTGTTCTTGTCCGAACCCCGCCGCTGGTCAAGTTTCTCGAATCGCCCGAGTTTGTCAACGAGCTCGTAACGAAGCTGAAGACTCAACATGAAGTAACAGTCGAGGTCCACGAGAACCCGGAGGAGAAGACCGAGGATGGTGGCCGTACCGTCACTCTGTTGTGGAAGCTCACGCGCAACAACACTGGAGGCCTTCGAGATGCGATCGATTTCCTGCAAGCCCAGTTTGCAGCAGCCGCTGTCGAACCTACGGTCGTTAAAGGCGCCATTCCTCGACCGAAGTCGGATTCTTTCGAGGAGACCCTTCAGTACTTTGACTCCAAGCTGCTTCAGCATGCACCCGCACCGATGGGTACCGACTCTCCCACCAAGCCAGCTTTTGGCGAGGAGATCCAGTCCCGCAGCACCACCCTGCTCGAAAAGCTCCGAAAGCCGGCCCAGCTTCTTTCTTCCCTCGATCGCAGAAAGAACAGTTCTCACTCTGTGAACACCCTTTTCAAGGGCTCAGCCAATGTTTCGAAGTCGTCCCTGATATCGATAGAGTCTACTCGGAGCTTCAATGCTGACCGAAACCCCTGGAACGATAGTGGCGTCAATCTTCCAGATGATGACAACAATCCTTGGTCGAACCGCCACTTTGGCAACGGATTCGAGACCAAGTTGACGCCTCCCAGCATCTTGCACAGCGGCGGCGACATTACGCCCCGGCACGGACCGCGCGGTTCTGGTGACAGCGGCCGGCCTTCCACTTCTCATTCGACACATTCTGGATACCCCGGTCCCATTGGCGGACCTTTCCGTTAGATTCTCATCTTTTAGATGCTCTACGCGCAATAGCCTTTGGCTGGATATACCCTGGCGTCAAAATACCCGGTCCATGAATCTGCATTGGTCGGTTCCATTGTTGAGATTTTGCTTTTTTCTTTCCTCGTCTTTTTTTCAAATTTTTGGTCCTTGTCTTTCTCTTGGTTTCGATTCCCCAGGGCAGCCAGGCACTGCGCACGCAGATTGACTTCAGCTATATGCACGAACCGACACCATGATACCACGAGCTGCTCAGGAAGGGGGAACGGCGTTCGCAAGACCGAGTTGGCGAAGCACTCGGATGATACCACAAAAAGCAAAAGTCATATACGGCAAAAGATACCACGTGAAGTTGCGGTGCTGTTGCGTTATACACAGGCGTTCATCTATAGGAATATTCCAATTTTTCCGCTTCTCTCCTTTTCAACCGTTTTTCTGCGAGTCACTTTCGGCATTGTCAACAACCATTGATGAGTATCAAGCACACGGAGCTCATGTTATACCCAAGAAAAAATTCACTCAGGAAACATTCGTTTCTTTTACCAGGGAGAAGTGGGGGGAAAGACATGTCATATCGAGGGCGGAAGAAGGGCGTGGCGTAAAGCCACACTCCTTTTTCCTCCGGCGGAACTGATTGGCAGAACGGGGGGGAACTGTGCGGGGTTGGAGCAATCTGGAAGGATGGTTTGGTGGTTATGATGATTGTTTTCGGGGGATGGACTGGCAGGCGGACGTTGGTTTGTGTACGATATGTGAGAAACGATGAGGCAGAGATACCCTTGAGCGTCAAAGTATTTTGTTCTTCAGCCAGACTTGCCTTTCTTCTCCATGGTGTTTCCAACAATGGCGCCGTGTTGTTTCTTGCGGCATGGTCGTCGTCGTCCACCATCTACGTTTTTTGATGTGTTTGTTTACCACCTACCTGGACACCGAAGCCTCTGATGGAATGAGACGCACCTGTCGGCCGTGGCGCAATCTTGTCTACTCGGCACAATGAGCGGCCACGTGCCCACTTTATCTCCCTGTGCCAGGTTGAGGAGCGCCGAAGGCAGCGGAAGCAAAGGTGAGTTATTGGCCTGCATATACCCCACATTATCGTCAGTGCACTCCACACTTGACCGAACCGGCAGCCGGGCCAGATCCCGCTTGGCCCTGTCCAGACCTCCTAACGTAGATCACCGGCGTTGGATACAGAGTTCATCCCCGCAATTTACAGCCACTTGACGAAACTGGTCTGTGTCTGTTCCCAGGTACTCTCCAAGTTTGGCCAAGTGACCAAGTCGACCCCTTCCTCTCGGCGGTCGATCTCTTTTTCTCATTCATGCCCATTGAATCCCAACGCCGTCTCTAGTATTGTCCACGTTCCTCTTCCATTCAACTCACAAATACACACGAACCAAGCCATACCATAGACATATAAACACTCCAGAGTGACCACAATCATGTCCGGAGACAAGAGGTCGGTTGAAGAGGAAGTGCCTGCCCCGAATCACAACCTCGGCGCCGACGACGCCATCGATGATAGCGATGACCTGGACGACGAGCACGCCGAGATCCAAAAGACCATCTCCAACTCGCGGAAACGTCAAAGCCTCAAGAATGGCGACATGAAGGTCCAAGAGGTCTTGCCCTTCCCCTTCCTGCCCAACACCCGGCCCCTGACCGTCTCGGACCTGGACAGCTGCGTTGCGCTGGAGAACGCTGCCTTTACGAATCCGGAACACCAATGCTCTCGTGAGAAGGTGAGCCAGCATTTATTTCATGTATCTTGTGTTTTCTTCCTGGCAACTTATTTTCTGTCGAAGTTTGCATCAATTGCATATCACCATCGGCAATTGCATATCACCATCGGACCTGCTAACACCCGGCATAGTTTGAATACCGCCTGTCGAGCTGCCCGGAGCTCTGCATCGGCGTCTTCTGCACGGTCTCGCCCGAGGCCGCCAAGGGGTGGGAGATCGAGACGTGCCGGACGGCCCACCCGGTCGAGACGGGGCGCGACGACGGGTCCGTCAGCGTGCTGTTCGCGCACGTCGTCGGCACCAAGTGTCGCGGCGAGGTCATCGCCGACGGCGACATGGACTACCCGCGCGACTTCCGCACCGACAAGAAGGGCCGGCCCGGCGTCGGCCACCAGGAGGACGGCCGCACCGTCGCCATCCATTCGCTGGCCGTCCACCCCAAGCTCCAGGGCTGCGGCCTCGGCAAGCTCATCCTCAAGGCGTACATGCAGCAGGTCAACAATTCCGGCACGGCGGACCGCATCTCGCTCATCTCACAGGGAGTAAGTACAGCGATTTGGTCCATATCTACGACGGTGTCTAATACGTGTCAAGTATCTCGTCAACTATTACACGCGATTCGGCTTCGTGCATAAGGGCGAGAGCAAGGCTGCCTACGGCGGCGGTGGATGGCACGATTTGGTAAGTTTTGCATCTTTCATATCATGAGCTGCCCCCTCGGCGCAATGACTGCTTGACTTACACGTATCAAGACGATCACGCTGTCCGGCCCACCCAGTCCGCCGCAATGAGTATGATACGTGGACAGACTCAGAGATACATCCGTGATTGATTCGAAGCATACCCAAGCGCACTGGCTTGCATGTTCTTGTCTGAAATCGCTCTGTACCATCAGGCCTCGGAATTGTTGGCGTTGGGATACCCAAAGGTGAGAAAGTGCTGCGCCTGCCGCTCTACCTGGGGTTGGGATTTTTTTCATATTTGTGGACGGTGGATGCTGTGATCTTATGGTTCCTGGGTGGGGTTATACGGCGTTGTTCCTAGACAGAGTCAAATTCATAGATGTGTCGAATGGGTGGCAGCGGACATTGCTTGCCAATTATTACATGAATTCCATTATCGTATTTGCCTGGGTAATATGTTCAGGGGGTCCTTTCAAATACGATTTTCACAACATTGTACCAACTTTGCAGAAGTCAAGCCTAGCGAAATGATATACGAGTTGCGCGAGCCCCTTGGTTTCTTCTTGCGTCTTTTACTTTTTTGGTTTCGTTTTTGTCTACAACGTCTAGAGTTGTCCGGCACGGTCTTGCTAACCCATACAACCTAGTCGCTGGCGCCGTACTTTGCGCGGTACTCCTCTATCCTCTTGAGGTCGTCCTCGGTGGCGACGCCGCTCTGCTTGAGGCCGCGGAAGATGTCGTCGAGCTTGAGGACGGCGACGATGGGGATGCCGAACTCGCTGCGCAGCAGGCCGATGGCGGAGCCCTGGCTGTCGGGCAGGGTCTCCTGGCGGTCGAGGGCGACGACGATGCCGACGACGGAGCCGCCCTCGGCCTGGATCTTGGCGACGGCCTCGCGCTTGGCCGTGCCTGCCGACACGACGTCGTCGATGATCAGCACGCGGCGGCCCTTGAGCGGCGCGCCCACGATGGAGCCGCCCTCGCCGTGGTCCTTGGCCTCCTTGCGGTCGAACGAGTACTCGAGCTTCTTGTACCGGGCGTCGACCTGGGACAGGGCGAACGTGGTCGCCGTCGCCAGCGGGATGCCCTTGTAGGCCGGGCCGAAGATGACGTCGAAGGGCAGCTCGTCAGCCGAAGAGGAAGAGCTGGCGCCGAAGGACTCGTGGATGGTGTGGGCGTAGGCAAAGGCCAGGGCGGACAGCAGGTCGGCGCGGTAGAAGTCGCCGGCGTTGAAGAAGTAGGGGGAGATGCGGCCCGACTTGAGGGTGAACTCGCCCAGGCGCAGGCAGCGGCCGTCGAGGGCGGCGCTGATGAAGTCGGCCTTGTACTGAGGGATGGAAGCCATGATGTAGCTCGTGATCGTATGTAGGTTTGGACGAGATGAGACGTTCAATGGGACGAGAGAATGGAAAGAGGAGTACAGGCACCCGGGCTTCTGCTCACTCGATCGAAAGGATATATTAGTCTGTCAACGTCAGAACTAGAGAATAAAAGCAATAAACCTATTCCATGTCATTCACTAACGTAGGAAATGCCCGCTCTCGCAGAGCTCCTAGTGCTAAAAGTGAAGTCGCTTCCATGGAGGGGTCCGAAAGTGGGATGTCCCGCTTTTGGGAACTTTTTTTTTCTTTTTTTTCTTCTTTCGCCTGGTAGCGGATTGGGTCGGATTTGACCCCGCCATCCACTTGTTTTTGCGCAGGTCCCCTGCTACTACCCAGGTCTGCTAGCGATAAGATAAAAAAAAGTGTTAGCGCCAAGATTTCGAGCCACCCGCTACTTATCGAAATTTTGACTTTTCACTCCGCCTTTTTTTCTGAGAAAGTCCCCAAGGTGCCGCCTCTGTCTGCCCATCGATAACGCAGCAGTCTTGTTTCGTTCGACCAGGCAAGGTGATTGATTCATTTGAACAACCACCCACCTCCCTTTCATTCTTCTTCCGATAGACTTTCTCTTTTGAACGAGCAAGGTTCATTCGGCCGACAAGATGAAGACCACCTGGAAGGACATCCCCCCCGTGCCGACGTCGCAGGAGTTCCTCGACATCGTGCTGTCGCGCACCCAGCGCCGCCTGCCCACCCAGATTCGCTCGGGCTTCAAGATCTCTCGTATTCGAGGCTTCTACACCCGCAAGGTCAAGTTCACGCAGGAGACCTTTAGCGAGAAGTTCTCTCAGATCCTAGAGAGCTTCCCCCGACTCGAGGACATTCACCCTTTCCACAAGGACTTGTTGAACACCCTCTACGATTCCGACCACTACAAGATTGCTTTGGGTCAGCTTTCCACCGCCAAACATCTTATGGAAACCATCTCGCGCGACTATGTCCGTCTCCTCAAGTGTTAGTTGTTTCCCGTACCACCAGGTCGTTCATTCCGGGCTGCCGCTGATCACATAAAAAACCAGATGCCCAGTCGCTTTTCCAGTGCAAACAGCTCAAGCGCGCCGCCCTCGGTCGCATGGCCACGCTCCTGAAACGTCTCAAGGACAGTCTCGCCTACCTGGACCAGGTCCGCCAGCACTTGGGTCGTCTGCCCGCGATCGACCCGAACACCCGCACCCTGCTCCTCTGCGGTTTCCCCAATGTCGGAAAGTCGAGTTTCCTCAAGTCCATCTCCCGCGCCGACGTCGAGGTCGCCCCCTATGCCTTCACCACCAAGTCGCTGTACGTCGGTCACTTTGACTACAAGTACCTGCGATTCCAGGCAATCGACACTCCCGGTCTCCTCGACGGTCCTCTCGAGTCCAAGACCACTGTCGAAATGCAGTCCATCACTGCGATTGCTCACTTGAGATCCGCTATTCTTTGTAAGCACTATATCCGCCACCCTTTGCTCTTCATGTGAAATGGGGGTTTCCCTGTAAATAATTCATTTCTAACAATTTTGGATCGCAGACTTCATCGATTGCTCCGAGCAGTGCGGTTACCCCATCAAGGCTCAGATTGAGCTCTTCAAGAACTTGAAGCCTCTTTTCTCCAACAAGCTGGTCTTCATTGTTTGCAACAAGATCGATATCCTGAAGCCTGAGGAGCTGGATGCCGTCACAGCCGAGGAGCTGCAGTCGCTGATGAGCGGCGGTGACGTCGAGTTACTGCAAACTTCCTGCAACACTCAAGAAGGTGTGCAGGACGTCAAGAACGCCGTCTGTGAGCGCCTCATTGCCGAGCGTGTTTCTCAGAAGTTGAAGGCTGGCACAAACAGCAGCGGCGCTGTTGGTGGACGCCTGGCCGATGTCATGGCCAGAATCCACGTCGCTCAGCCCATGAACGGCCAGGTGCGGGAGACCTTCATTCCAGATGCCATCAAGGAGCTCAGGAAATACGACAAGAGCGACCCCGAGCGCCGTAGGCTGGCTCGTGACGTTGAAGAGGAGAACGGAGGTGCTGGTGTGTACAATGTCGACCTCCGGGCCGATTACATTCTCGACAACCCCGAATGGAAGCACGACAGGATACCCGAGATCTTCGATGGCAAGAACGTCTATGACTACGTTGACCCGGATATCGACGCCAAGCTGCAGGCTCTGGAAGAGGAGGAGGAGCGTCTCGAGGCCGAGGGTTACTATGACTCGGACGAGGAGATCGACGATGCCGAGGAGGCTGATATCCGCTCCAAGGCCGAGCTTATCAGAGAGAAGCAAGCCTTGATCCGCAACGAAGCCAAGATGCGCAAGTCTCTGAAGAACCAGGCCATCATCCCCCGCAAGGCTATGAAGAAGCCTCTGTCGGAGCTCGAGGAGCATCTCGATGTATTGGGTGTGGACACGACAGACCTTGCCCTGCGCGCACGATCCAGCACACACGAGCAGCGTGGACGCTCCATGTCCAGGTCTCGCCTGGGCACCGAGATGTCGGATGCCATGGACGTGGACTCGACGCCTCAGGAGAGACTGCGCTCCAAGAGCAGACTCACGAGCAGAGCAAGAAGTCAGGCAGCCACGAACCGTCGTGATGATGGCGTGGCGGACGAGGAAGTCAGGACCTCTGCCGAGAGAGCAGCCAAGGTTGCCCAGAGGAAGATGAACCGCATGGCCAGACAGGGTGAGGCCGACAGACACATTGGCGCAACAATGCCAAAGCATCTCGTGAGTACTCGTGTCCTTTTATTGAAGACGTGCAAAATACTAATCACCCATCTAGTTTGCTGGCAAGCGTTCTATGGGCAAGACATCTCGACGATAGATGGGGAAATAATGGGGGTTTGTTCTATTGTCTATATGCGCATGAGACAGGGTATGACTTTTCGAACCGGCGTTCAGGCGTCCGCAACAAAACTAGGATGTGTGTTAGTTTGCAAGACATATTTCTATAGTCGAGCTTTTTATATACCCCTAAAAAAACAAGACTTGTCGATTCCGTGATTCCATGTCGTGACTCTCTCGAGTAACAAGACAATTAGCTTCGAAGTTGAAGAACTAAAACCAACTTCAAGAACGATATCGAGGTTCATTGCCATTTGGGCTCTGTGGCAGTCACGAGCCCAATATTGATCAAGCATAGATATATAATTGTAGCGCTACAAGGATGATTTTCCTCGACTGTAAATTGATTGATGCAAGTAAGTAGCAGTGCCTTATTCTGGTTATCACAACTCTACTGTGTAAGTGCAATAGCATAATTTTGGTCAGGCGTGGCTATCTTATTCAATAAGGTGTCTGTAATAGAAGGGGGAACCTTGATGAGACCCTGACGTTAGTTGGGCCGCCCCTGCTTGAAGGTTTTCAGGGTAACGACGCGGGGCACCAGAGCTTTATGAACTTTTGCTGTGGGGTCGTGTTGATAGTTGACTCACATGCATCATAGATTTACTATATCAACGCCCACAAGCCCTGCTCCGTCTCGAATCACCTGCTCGTTCAAAGACTCCCCACTCCGAATATATACATCGTCTGTGTCGCGCCTCAGGTACATTGTGTGAGATCATGGCAAAGGACGGTGACGCTGGCACGGCCAGCGCCGCAACTGCTGGTTCGACCAAGCGCGACCTGCCTCTTCGCGGCCCCAGCAATCCAGATGCTGAAGCCTTCGAGTACGTCCAGTTGCCCATATGTCCACTGGGAGAATTGGTCTTGGCCATGGAGAACATACTCGCTGACCCAGTGCCCTCATGATATAGTATCGTGGCGACCTACCGCCGCCTCCTCGCCGAGGACCCCGACCTCACGATGCCCATGGCCGCCATCGAGGCCCTGATCGAGTTCCTGGGCCACAGCAAAGTCAAGACCGTCTACGAGACTATCGATCTCGTCAAGACGCAGAGCGCCAAGCTGCAGTCGGCCGAGACCAACCCCGTCGCCCTGTCCCATGGCACCGACCTGTTCCAGCAGTACCTGCTCATGTCGCTTAAGCAGCCTAATGCGCCCGGCTCTGGCAACAGCAGGGAGCAGGACAACAACAACGCGGACCCCGACGTCCGGTTCGAGGAGACGCGCCAGAACCTGCTGCGCAACGGCCGCCTCTTCGCCGCCCGCGCCAAGGACGGCCGCGAGCGCATCGCCGTCAACGCCCGCAAGTACATCTACCACGGCACCACGGTGCTCACCCTGGGCGGCAGCCGCGTCGTCGGCACGCTGCTGGGCCGCGCCGCCGAGAAGCACGACTTTGGCCACTACGTCGACGACCCCCGGCACTTCCGCGTCATCTACGCCGTCGACCCGGCCCTCGAGGTCGAGAGCAACCGCGTGGTGGCCGCCCTGCGCGCCAAGGGCGTCAGCGTCGCCACCATCCCCCTCAGCGCCGTCGCCTTCGTCATGGAGAAGGTCAACATGGTGGTCGTCGGCGCCGAGGCCGTCACCGCCAACGGCGGCACCATCTCTCGCCTCGGCACGTACCAGGTCGCCCAGCTCGCCCGGGCCGCCAAGCCCAAGAAGCCCTTCTACGTCGCCGCCGAGCAGCACAAGTTCGGCAAGACGTTCCCCGCCGGCCAGTTCGACTTTGGCCAGGTCCACTTTGACCAGGGCCTGCTCGACTTTCACGCCAGCAGAAAGGAGGAGGACGAAAACGAGAACACGAGGCCGAGGCCCAAGCCCATGGAGAACCCCGTTGACTACACCCCGCCCGAGTACATCGACAGCTTCTTCTCCGACCACAGAGTCCTCACGCCGATCGAGGTTGCGAAGGAGGTCATCGACATGCTCATGTAGTAGCCAGCGGGTTCAGCGAGCATGGCTTGGTTGTTTTTGTTTCATGTGCTAGCATTTGTAAAGGCGTTCGGTTTCTGGAATGGAAAAAATTCACCAGGGGTTCAAAAACGAAGAGCAAGGTCGACTGAGAAGCGTTCATTCAGTTTGTCAGGGGGCTTTGGCACAGTAGAGATGGGTAGTAGGACAAGAGCATTTTGATGATCACACGATCCCCGTCGTTGAGAGGTGGTTGTCATTGTCAGTTTTGACACGCATGGGTTGGAAGTACGTAGGGTTCACCAAGAATATCAGGTGTATTTCACAAAGCATTCCCAGTGAGATCAATTTAAAGAAAAAAAAAATGATATATAAACTTGTTCAGTATTCAATTTGGAGTGCAGAAATGTGATAGATACGGAACAATGACAAAAGTAAATAAAAACAAAATAAAAAAGATCCGATGAACTTTTTTCACCTCTCAAATGACCGAGTTGTACTTTTTCGTCGGAAGCTGCCAAGGTTCCCTGATTGATGCCATGAAACTGAGCCAGAAAGGAAAAGGATCCGGTACAATAGCCCAGTAAATAGAGACGCCGGCCCAATGTAAGTATGAGTGAGATATGGGGAGGATCCTTTTGGTTCATGCAGCCTAGATAGAAACCGACGCCTCCATGTTCACCTAATGAAGAGGGAAAAAAAATAAACACCAGAGAGATGCCATGTCAAGAGAGGGACGGAAGGAAATGATCTACAGAATAGTGATGTTGAATCACCCTTTCATGTAGAATCAAAAATAACAATCGGTGGTGAACCTTTTGCGAGTGGAGTCCTTTGCCAGTGTTGAAGCTGGTCGACCGCGTCATGGTTGGGCAAGTAGGCTCCTAAGAGTCGCGAACGAGTCTCGCTCCTACCCAAGCATAGAGATAGTTTCTTTGGTACCAGTTCACACTTGATCCTCTGTTAGTGAACCGAATGTAAGAAATAGTCGCCCTTGGGTGCCACTTACAAAGATCTGCGTCCTGCAATACGAGGGTGTGTTGCCCAGGAGCCGCCGAGGACAACGTTGTGTTTTCCATCAAAGAAGTCCGCTATTGCAGGTCGCAAATTAGCAAATGTCGTCATACACTATATAAACCCCGATCAATGGAACGTTGAAAACTCGAACATACAGGTGTAGGCAGGATACAGGGCCATTGGCTCGAACCCCTCATGCCGAGTCAAGTGGGAGCTGGTCCATTCCCAAACGCCGCCCATCTCAGACTGCCCAGCCAGGCGGTTGCCGCGGGATGTGATGGGCACAGGATGCCAGTGGTTGAATCCGATATTGGCACCTTCGAGGTCAACGAAGAGGTCGTCAGTTTCTGACGGCTCGCCGTTGGCCTGAGTTCCGATTCCGCGTGACGGTGGCGTCTCCTCAACACCATTGTTGACGAGATGTCTGTTTTGAACAATGTCAGTCTTCTTATTCCACCACTAAAACGACATGAAGAGGGCGGTAATGTACTGACCCGTTGACTGCAGGTACTGTCTTGCCGAGCTTGCGCTCTGCCTCCTTCTTCTTCAGGTAATCGACATAGGCATACACGCTCCTGGCCTCCTCAAAGGTCGGGATACGACCGCCCATCCACGCTGCGCAGCCAGCCAACTCGTCATACGAGGCAAAGACGGGCCAATCCAGAGCGTATTCGAGGGGCACAAGACCATAAATGGTCCGGACAGTCTTGTCCTTCAAGAACGACGAAGGCAGCAGAGTAGAGCCAGTCTCATGGCCGCCATTTACGTGGCCGTTGACGTGGCCATTTGTTTGGCCGTTCGCTTGCCCGTTAGTGTGCTCGTGACTGGTTCCATTACCACCATTGACATGAGTTTGCGGTGCCTCGGCCCAACAAGCCGGCATCTCGCTAACCTTTGTCTCGTACATATAGTGGGCATACTATGAACAAGTCAGCTGGGTTCTCAATCAGGGAAGGCAATGCAATCTACCTCTTCATTTGTTATTGGTCGTCCTTTGGCCTGGAAAGCCTTGACATGAACGCTGCGAGCTGGCTTTTCGTTGTCCCTGTACTGTGTAAGCTACCTTGAATCATGGCTTGTTACCGCCAACTTACCAGCCAAAGTGCCCCTTGAAGTTCTCGTCCTTTTCGGGGTCGGACATACCGACAAGGACATGCTGCTCGGGAATGCTGAACCATTCGTTTGCCGTCCTTTCAGAGTATGCACGCTGGGCAAGAGCTCTGAAGTCAGGCTGCGGTATATGAGGAGGCGGCAAGGTCTTGTCACTCTGCAGCATCATGTAAAGAAGTGTTTCCATGTGCATCAGCTCATGCTCATATCCAACCCAAATGGCCCTGGCCACATCCCGGGGTATCTCTTCCGGACCATGGTCGTATAGCCTCGCCAGCCGAGCACGCACATTGTCCTGGTACTGTAGAATATCTGCTTGCTTGGGCCATTCTTCTGGGATCTCTGAATGAGAATGGCAGTGCTCAGGGTTATCAACGTCTGGGTCGATGCCCCTTTCGAAGATTGCAGAATAAGACGAAGGCTCCGTCAGTGGTTGTTTGGTCGTCTTGGTCAATTGGATGTCCAGGAAGGTCGGGATATGACCAAGGTAGAAAATACAAGCATTTCTCAACTTGATCGGCTTGTCCAACAATTCTTCGTCGGGCAGCATGCGTTGAGTAACCGTATCCCAAGTTGACCAGAGAGCCCTCCAGTCGTCCAGTGTCGGCAGCGCTGAGCCGGCATACTGGCTCCGTTCTAGGCTGAACGGCATGGTGGTAGGCTTCGTCAATAAATGCAGGCCTGCCAAACTTGTTAGAGTGCTCCATGCCATTAAATAGCCCTTCTTGAATAATGGTAGCACCGAATAGTGCAGTCATGTGCTGCGTTAGACCCCACGATGTAACAATAAGATAGTAAGAACCCATGTAACACAAGTGGCCCCAGTGTGGTTTGATATACACGCAAGGGACGTGGGGAATCGTTGCTTTTTTGTTTCCGTCTCTCATCACGGGACGTGAGTACATAGTGGGCAGACGGACTTGACTGTTCTCAATGGGGTAAAAGGCGGGCAAGAGGGCTGAAGGATGCTTCACTTACCATACTCATTAATCTCCGTCATCCATCGCTCTGTTTCGACTACCCCAGCTTCAGCCCATAGCTTTTTCATGCCATCCTCGGAATACTTGAGGCTCTGCTCGACCTGAATTCGCTCATGAGCCTTGATAGTCTCACCCAGAATGTTGACATCGCGAGTGGGAGAATAGAAAGCCTGGTGGCGGCCGCCTTCAATGTCGTACACGTATTCACCAATGACCTGCCAGTCATTAAGGTCGAAGACCTCGGCCTCAAGGACCTCATTTGCATGACGAAGACCATTCAGAATGAACCTCTCAGCTGGTCAGCAGCTGATGTCTGATTCATGGTCGAGTGGCTAGACTCACTGATGGGTAATGCCTTGTGAATCTAGATCGCGCAGTAGATCTTAGCACAGCTTGAGAACGGCCCACCACAAGTATTACTAACCATTGTATGCATGGCTGCACCGGATATTAGCATCAAGAACGCGGTGACTGGTAAGCATGGCAGTCGAGTCTCTCGTAACATACTAAACTTTGGACGGATTGGTGCATGAGTCCAGTCCCAGCAGCAACGTGTCCGAAGGCTGGAGGACATCCGAGAAGCTTCGTAGGAAAGAAGCAGCATCAGAGCGGTGGAAGTTCCCTAGGCCAATGTTGTGAGTGTACGGTCACAATCAACGGATGAGCTGACTGACCAATGCTTGAGCCCAAGCTCATGACACATTTCGGTCTTGATGAGACTGAAGACGTCTTCATCCATTCCCGACCATCGTCATAGGTTCCGTGCAGGCCATGACATCTGACAAAGCGGAACGCTGGAACTTGGGCTAGAGTCCGCTCCAATTCCTGCTTGTCCAGATCCAGGGCATAGTAGTCGATATCCTTGCCAGCATCCTCCAGAGCTTGGAGCAGAATTTGGACTTTTCGTAAGTTGCCCGATCCAAGCTCGACAACCATGGACCCAGAAGGAATGGCTTTGGCGATGGCCCGGGCCGAGCGCCTGAGCACTTGAATCTCGGAATTGGTTAGGTAGTATTCCTCCAGGTAGGTGATCTTCTCGAGAATTAGCAGGTAGTAGGCGCCGTTACCAAAGTCGGGCTTACCTTTTCAAACATCTGCAGACCCCTTTCGTCGTATAATAGCAGAGTTGGGAGTCTTCGTGGTCCTTCTTGGGGCCGCAATAGATGGTGGATCTCCTCTTTAAGATTCAACTCCACAGCCGCATGGCGGATATCAATGATATCCAGGTGCCTTGACGACGACTTGCTTGATTTGGACAAACCCTTTCCGGCCTCAAAGCTGGAAGGGATGGCCTGGGACTCGTACAACATATTCGTAGCAGAAGGCATTCTTGCCGGAGAACACAATGTCTCATGCAAGCAGACGGGAAGGGTCTTCTTGTCTTTGTATTCAGGGCAAGTCAGGAATGTTTTAGTGAGGATATAAAGTTCAACAGGGACGTATGGTGAAGATATATGGGAAGGCCCGTGAAGTTTGAGGAAACTATATTGTCAGGAGAAAGCAACGAGGAATAGAGACGGCTCCTGCATGCTAGTCAAAGTCAATACCTGGTAATGCTGATTATTTGCAGCGAGGGCCCCTCTACCGGCATGAAACTTCACTGGGCTCAGGATGGTGATGTCAACCGCGGGTACCATCAAAGTTCTATGGACCGATGCAGCCACCTCATTCGTCGTCAAGACTGGAGCTGTCCAGCCAGCGGTGCGCTAGGACATATGGTCGGACGAGCTGTCTCTCTCGGGAGACGCCTTTCTGCGGGCACTTGTTGGGGGAAACGTTCAAGGTCTTGGAGTCCAGTGCGGACTGCCGGGAACAGGCCACAAGCCCTGAAGCCAGCAAGCATTGCGAGCCATGTACCTTACCTACTTGCCTGCTCGATCTGCTCGTCAACTTGGAAGCAGGGCCGTTTGAGAAAGCCGAGTAGGATACCTAGTAGGTAGGTAACGTAGGTAGGTAGGAGGGAATAATAGGAACTGGGCAGCACACGCGAGTACCTTCGCGTCGCACAGAAATAGGCCCACGTAGGTAATAGATGTACGGAGTATGTACACACTTGGGTCGTGTGTGGGAGTTTTTCCCTTCGGCCAAGAGCAAATCAGGAACGCAAGCCCCTAGGGTTCCAGGCTCTGAGATCCACGAGATGCATGCACCCCCGCAAGGTTTGACCAAACCCTGGGAGCTTCGGTGCCTCACATGATGCGCTTCTCGCTGAGAATGGCAATGTTTTAGCTCCAGCCGTGCCTGGAGCCTGGAGCCTGGAGACTGGGTCAAACCGCTGCAACTTGTCTTCGAGAGGGCGCCGACCGGTGCTGATGTTGAGGAGCAGCTAGCAGGTAGGTGGCCAGGCGAGCAGGACCGTTCGGCGCCCAATCTCGGAGGCTTGTCAAAGGTTGGCAGCCCGCGGCCAGTGACACCAGGTGGGCCATACTGAGCGGCCGTAGTCAAAGTGAAGCAAAGAAAGCACTGCGACCTACCTAAAGATCATCCGTGATATAACGTCGACAGAGTGAATGACGTTGTTGACGCTCACATTGCCTATTTTCAATCAGTAAAAGTAGTGGTAGCAGCAACACATGGTGTCTGTCTGCTATGCATGTGGCGTTGGCACATTGGGCGAATGGACTTCCGGCAACCCAGACCCCGGATCCTGAGAGAAAGGACCATCGTTAGTGGCCATCATCAAGCAATCCAACGTCTATATTACCTACCTGGGCATCTCACCACATACCCGACGCCTGTCCGGAGGTACCAGTCGACCCTAGCATACATGGCGAGGCAGCCCGGTTGAAGCGGAACAGCTGATGATGACTATCGTCAAAAAAGGAAACAATAAGACCCAACTCTCTTTCTTAGTGTGGGGGTTCACGATGCACCACTTGTAGCCGAGAACGAGCGTATGTGTAAGCGAATAGTGTAATCATGTTTGTTCGTGGAGAATTCCTCGTGAATCTATTGAAATGGAAATGGAGATGGGCAGTGGGATTGAATCTTCAAACTTCTCTCTGAAGTCTGATCATCAGAGGCAAGTACAGCCAGTGGTTCGGTTGAGGAAAGCACGTCTGCCTTGATAAATTTTGGTTCGTTGCAATTGCGACCCTCGCGCCTTCTTAACAATTAAAGCACAACGAATGACATGCCCCTCCACCTTCACGAGACACAGAACTTTCCCCAAAACACAATTGCAATAGGTCATGGAAACGACTCTGCCAAATAGACCCGCATCCTTGGCTCTTCTTTGAACCAGTGTGCTTACTTTTCCACTGTTGCAAAAAGTACATTACATTACATGGCATTACATTACCTGCCGAAGTATCGCCAGGTTCCAGGTTCCATCGAAATCCCACGGAGACCGCTCGGTCTGTTCGTCACGATATCGTCAGCCCGCTCCGCACATGACCACTGCCCACGTCGTCGAATGGGCTCCTTGCCCCCCGAAGCCGTCCATATTCGAGATGCCGAGCCAAGCAGAGAGGCATCAAAGCAATGTTGAATTCTGAAGCCATCAGTGGTACGATTTAGTATTCTCCGGCTCTTGACTCCACATACTTGTCTTACTTACCCCTCATTGCCCCTCACGATTCCGTCTGGCGGATATAGTCACTCGGTCTCGTGAGGTTTGGGGGAGGACGATATTCGTCGTACATACGATGCAATTGCAGCCCCCCTGGGAATACCTCGTGGAAATCAATGTGTGACTACCCCGTACATATTTCGACACTAGGTGGTTCGGTAACAAGCACTGGAGGTTCCAGCAACTCATCTCGACCACTAATGCATCGGGAGGCATTGTCGTATTCCGAGAGGTCGCCTTGCAGGGCCCGAGCAGGGTGTCTGGCTGGACCTGACTTTGTGGGGAAGCTGGGAGACAAGAAGAGCAGGCGGCAAACGTGGTCTGTCTCATTGATCCCAGGTTCTTTACTCTGTACTAACATGCATTGATTCGCTACCAATGGTTCAGCCTTCATCTTCATAACAGTTCAACATCGGAGAATTTCCTTCTATGTCTTGTCTTCTGTTCAGATCGACACAACGGAGAACACAAATCGGCAATAGAATGACACACCTTCTCAATCTAGATGGCAGACAGATCGTAGATCCGGAGAAGGGGCGGCACCATCAAATGTATTGCGTCCCCCTCAACCGCCAGTAGCGCGCCAATACTGTGATACATGTGGTTGCACAACACCATATGGGAGAGCACGCAACAGCATATATTACATCACAGCGTCACCCAAGCCAAATGCGGTTATGCAGTGCAGAAAAGGTCCATACCGCGCAGACATGCTGGGACCGGTCAGCTTCCGGACCCTGGCGACGATGGACAACGATATCCTCGCCCGACGTGTCCGGCTCGGCGGTATGTGAATGCTTGGTACGAGGTCATATCGCATGTTTTCAAATTCGAAACGACGGACCGGAGACTTTCGATGAAATCAGACAATTGGCAGCTACGAATGACAACTCTTGAGGCGATCTCAATTCTCGGGCTCTAAACGCCTTCCTAAAACGGGTATACCGGTGTAGCGGCACAGATGAAGGAAATGCGTGCTCTCCATGGCTAGGTGAGGATCGCCGATCAATACTGGAATTCCAACGCCGGCCTAGCCCTGTCGCCTGTGAGCCGACCTACATTAGCCACGAGGCAAGAGCCTCTTCGACGTCACATCTATCTGACATCCGGGACCCAAAGAGTCATACCTCCGACGCACATGCGGCTGAGGCTTGTAAAGATTAGCTATCCCAAGGTAGCCCAGCCCATATCACCACTTCCGATTCCGAATTGAGCCTGGCTGAAGCAAACGGCTATCTCCCAACCATGGAATATCCATTGAGAGTGAAGAACTAAGAAGGCGAGGAGATATTCACCGTTGGAAAACACAAGATAAGTTGTATAACATCGATTCTATCCATTTTCTCTTATAAATTCCGGGAAATGTCATTTCTAGGCTTCTTGCCATAACATGATGAAAAGCAATTACCAACGCCTCTTAGATGCACGCTTTATGTAAGTCAAATTCGTTGATCTTCATGAAACTTGGATCATCCGTCGCTCGCATCTATGCCTTCGATGGCTTCTCCCACTCATCAAGCCAGCAGCGCATCTGCTCAAGGGCGGCCTGGATGATGGGCCATGTGTTCTCATCGTCCTCATCAATAAACATCTCTGGCGTGTGCACTCCACCCTTGACGATGTAAACCGGGGCTTCGGTTGTGTTGACTGGACCGCCCGGCCTGTAGTCGCTGGACAGAGTGGCGGACCTCCAGGGGTCAAACTCTCCGTTGACGAAGAAGACGCGGTTGTAGGGAGCATCCCACCCCTTGGTGTAGGCGTTGAGGTGAGTCTCAGTGAAGCCAGTCACCATTCCGGACACGTAACCATTCGTCTTGGGGAAGGTGAGAGGGCAACGACGAGCGTATTGCTCGGGGCGGAGTTGCGCCGAGACAACGTTGGTACCATCACTCTCCGGCGGTCCATTCTGATACCACCCAAAGGGTTCATTGCAGAGCATCCTACATGTTGATTAGTGGTACTTCTTGGACGTTATGCATTCACAAGATCAGACTTACCATTGCCAAGGTCTGTTGTCGTCCAAGTCATCCGGTGTGTTCCACACGATCTCACCATTCCAAGTGTCGCATTCCGAACCACCGTCGCCGCAGTCCGATGTCTTGTTGATATAAGCGGCATATGCATCAAGGGCCGCAACCAAGCCAATTCCAGCGCCGTTGTTCAAGATTGCCTTGCTGCGGCCGACAGACGTCTCAAGGTAGTCACAGAACTCGATGACCTTGTCCTGGTCTGCCTGCCACTCGGAAATGGGACTGGCAAGAACATCGGCAAAGTCCATGGCGTTGAGGTTACCCAGGTTGAACCTATCCTTTAGCTCCTGGATGTCGTCATCATCACCATGCTCGAATACGTAGTCGACGTGTTGAACAACAGCCTTCACATCATTGCTGCAGTTGGTCGGAAGCGCGTCTTCGATGGGCGAGAAATATGTCCAAAAGTCGTGGATGGCCTCAACCACAGCCGAAGAGGCGTGGTATGCGTGGAAAACGCCAGGCTCGAGTTGGGAAGTCCACGCCGCGAGGGCGCCGCTGTAAGAACCACCAACCAAGACCCACGGCACATCGTTGGCATTGCAGTCGCCCTCTTCGCAAAACTCGAGGTCGGCGTTGAGCGCAAAGTGTGTCATGTCCTTCATGGCATTCGGTAGATTCAAGTACTGCAACGTCTCGGCGGTAAGAGTGTCAAAAGGCACCGACTTGCCCCAGTAACGGTCTGATTCAGAAGTGTGTAAGCCATCTGCTTGTGTTACGCAATTGCACATACTTACGCTCAATGACGATAGCAGCCCCATTGAACTCCTGAGCATAGCGGCCCGGGACTGTGTCGTTTGCCAAGTAACCGATCATATCATCTGCCGCCGACTCTCCAGGGTTGAATACGAAAACTGGTCCGCCGGTCTTGTAGTTGGACCCATCCCACCAGTATCTCTGCTCGAATGTGCCTAATGATGGGTCCGAGTGGTCCAGGTACTGTTCGAATGTTGCGTTGCCGATCAAGTCGAGGTTTTCCATCGACGCCGTCTTGAGACCGAAGCGTTTCGACCGTTGGTGGATATCCCTGGCCTTCATGGTCGCCGTCGAAGGTGCGACGCATGCCAAAAGTGGCAGCACTGACGAGAAGGCTGCCCTCATGGTGAAGATGGTATTACGTTGGGTTTATGATACTTTCTTGCGACGAAAAAAGAAACCAATCAAGGAGGTAAGTGAAGATACACAGTCCCTTGAACGACTGTTCGATGCAGATTACAGTATTAGAGGGTATTTGAATAGTGACCAAGAATTATTTTCGACTTCTTCAAGGCGGCACGCGGGCGGTCTATATGCCCTCTCATCTTGCCCATCGTCAACATCATAAGCCACGGCATTTTCGACCAGTATAGCGCACGAAGGATCGGTAGTTTGATGATGAGCAGAGCCACTTGGGCAGTCGGCCGCCTACCTTTCCATAATAAGGGCACTACGGCGCACTACAGGGACCTTCACTACCGGGTTCTTTCGCTCGCCTCTTCTCTCAGCCCCATCTGCCTAGCAGGGGGTAGAGCAAATGGCAAATAGAAGCGCGCTTGAAAAAAAGACGAAGAAGAGTCAAGCGACGATTGCTCGCTCAGTCAGTTCGCAGCAGCGGATCCAGATGGTCCCTTGCTGCGCCAAGTGCTGACCGTGGCCGCTGAATGCGGATAGTAGTAGTATCCATCGTCAGGTTTCCCAATCATGCTTATTATGAACGCCCCCAGTCCTTGCGCTGCCACCGAGCTTCATGCCATCTGCCCACTCATTGCTGACCGCGTTCGCTGCCAAGGCGCGCCGCCTGGCCTGTAGCGTAGCGAAGCTGGGTCAACTACTAGCTATATGAAGAGATTGAAACAAAGAGGAATGGCACCCTGGAAGAAGCCAAAGTGCAGACTCGGGCTGTGTATGTAGTGCAGAGATGGAATGTTGATCAATGTTGTATGGACCAATGGCAGGATTGAAGAAAGAAAGGCCGGGTCGGGCCAGATGAGCCGAATCTACCATGGAGGATGGATCCGTTAAAAAAAGAAGCTTAATCATAACTTATTTTTCTTAATTCTATTTTTCCGCTGTGGCTATTTTTGGATTGCCAGCTGTACTGCTAATACTAAGCGGCTTACAACTGGGTCCCCTGGAACTAGTAGCACGAATCGCACCCCGAGCTGCTGGGTCTTGTATGATACCAGTCCCGATGGCGGCTCTCAGATGAATAATTCAAGGCATTGATTCCGCGTAGGACATATGTTCATTGTGAAACTATCATAATATTGTATAAAAAGATCACTTGTCTTTCGAGTTGGGTTCTACATGGCAACTTACTTAGTCAGGCGCTGGCTGGGTTGAGTGATCAATATTCGCTTGCTAGCACCGCCCGCATAGAGTTCATAACAAGATGGTTTGTCCACTATGAAATCTCGACATTTCGAGATCTGAAAGACAATTGATGGATTGTAACAAGACTTTCTGTGCGACGTGATATTTGCATGTGCACGTCCGACTAGGCTTTTTTATCCGATATTATAATTATTACCATGTACAGCACCGCAACCCCCAGATATGTCAAGTTAGGCATTATTCAAATCGATCATTTTTCCAGCTCGCCGAATTTGAACTCCGAACAGGTCCCACAGCGGTCGCTTTTCTCCTGAAAAGGGCAATCATGCTTGATGTGATATCTATTTTGACCTCTAGTAAGAAAAGGCAGTGGGGAGCAAGCAAATACCAGGTAGTAGTGAACGGCGGTCATTGCTCCCTCTTCCCCGGCCTAAGCCACAATGATCAACACGCACTTGAAGACCCTAGATTCAATCTATATCAGATGGTCTCTCCATTGCTTGCCCCATTCGAGCCATTCAAGGCGTAGGGTCTGAGCTTTTCTGTCTGCCATCTTTTATTTTTATCGCAATGGCAAGCTTAGCGGCCGCAAAACAGAGGGTGATCTGTAATTCCCGTCTTTCATCATTCTCAAGACCCTTCGATGCTGTTCGAATAAGATCGAAAAAGGTCATTTTTCGCTTTTGGTTGATAAAGTATTATCAGATCATGAGCACATGGTCACTTTGGTTTCAAAAGAATCACAAATGTCGAGTCTATCTGTTTGGTGGTAAATGTGGGATTCTCGAATTCTACCATATACCATATCCATGGCTTACTGCCCTATATTACAATACCAAATGCCTTTCATGAATCGTGGGCGTGTGAAATGCAAGACCTACAAACTCCTTGGACCGCGACTCCTCGTAGAACTTTAGATATTTCCTTTTCTCGCCGCTTTGAAAGATGGAGAAAACACACACTAAACACAAATCCTCCTCGTATTTGACCGGCTCACGGCACCGTCAATAGTCATCGTTCAGGATGGCGTATCTCGAGGTCCTCCGGCCCGCCATGCCCTCCTCGGCGACCTTGCCGCTCACGTTGCGCCGGTACCCGACGTAGCCGCCCTTGGCGCTGCTGGCGAGCGGGTTGCCGCCAAAGTCGAAGTCGTTGCCGCTCGACACCTGCCGCGGGCTGCCCACGATGAGCGGCGGCGTGGCCGGCTTGAGCTGGCCGTACGGCTTGGAGTAGAAGAAGCCCTCCTCCGGTTGGATGGACGAGTCCCTATTTCGAGCCATCCCGGAGCCGGGCAGGCCGGCCGGCTTCTGGTCCGTGATGTCCTGCGAGCCGCTGGCCGAGCGCGAGTTGGACGAGATCTCGCCGAGCGCGCCGCCGCGCGGGGCATAGTAGGGAGTCTTGGTGCGGGGGATACCGTATGCGGTGTTGGTGGAAACGCCATGGGGCGGGACGGTGGGAGCAGACGACACGACCGAGGACGACACGACCGAGGCCGGGTTGGAGCGCAGGGGGTTGGGGTGCCTGCTGCTGGAACCGCCCAGGATGCCCTCGTCCAGGTCCGAGACGTCGGCCGCGTCGGGTCGCATCATGTTGTTCTCGCGGTCGGAGTCGTCATCGTCCGTGTCGTCCCCATCGTAGCGCTGGACTAGTGCCTCGTACGCGCGGTTCTTGTTGGCAGCCGCAGCGGCGGCCGCGGCGGCGCGCTGCTTCTGTTGCGTGCGGTTGATCAGCGACTCGGTGGTGTACCATGCCTCGGTGAACTTGGCCTGTCGCTCGGGCGATGTGGGCGAGTGCAGGGTGGCGCTGCCGGGCCTCGACGATCCCGTCTCGTGGATGGGGATCTCCGTGTAGCTACCGCGACCGACAGAGGTGGGCTTGGACAAGCGCTTCAGATCCTCGGGCATTGGGAAACGCTTCAGGTCATCGGGCGACGCGATACTATTGCGAGGCGAGTTGCCTGGGACAACACCATACTGGCGACTGGGCAAATCATGTTTCGAGGAGGACATGAAGGAGTCGCGGGAGCCTGTGCGCGTGTGCATAAAAGGGATGCTGGGAGGTCTCGAAAGGTCCTCGTACGGCGCACCGGATCGGCGGCGGTCCTCGAGCGGGGTGGAAAGCCTCTTGGAGGTCTCCGAAGTGGCCGAGTAGGCGGTCGAGACGGACGACTTGTTGCGCTTGTGAGCTCGTGCGGTCAGGTTGTCCTCGAGCGGGTTCATATCGGGAGGCATTTTGGTGATACGCCTGAACATGAGTCCGAGCCAAAGCGAGATGCCGAGACAGATGAGGTGAAGACCGCCGGCTCCAATGAGGGTGTAATAGTAGGCCGGGACAAAGTAGTTGGTAAGCGTTTGGTCGGATAGCAGAGTTGTCCAGGTCTGCGAACGATTGCGCACAGCCAAAGCACCGTAAGCGTAGAAAGGCAAAGTGGCCAAGTCCGTGAAGGCCGCAAAGAGCTGGTAAGCGGCCGACGAAGCCGGCATTCTGCTACCGGCAGGTCGTATGTGATGCCAAATTCCGTAGGCACTGTTGATGGCTACAACACCAGACTACCAGAGTGATTTCGTTAGTCCATAGGTTCCTCGTGAGCTGGGAAGAATGAAGAGTCGACAACATACTGCGATACGCATCACCCAAGCCGTGAGGGCATCCACATTCGATATAAGAATCATGAGCGTCAGCGAACCCAGGGCCGCGACGAGCGCAAAGCAACGCAGGACCAACTGAACGCGCCTGAGCCATACGATGCCCGACTTTGTCGCATTGCTCATGGGGCGAAAGAAGGTGGTTCTGCCAGTGGGCACCTCGTGGAGACTTGTTGATCATTAGCGTATTGACTTCCATATTGTATAGTCCCAAGGTCTCACTCACTCGGGATGCTTGTTGAAAGAAACGAGCGGTCCCTCGTGCTTCTTCTTCTTGGGCTGCGGTTCCCAGCTCGCCCTCGTCACGGCCTTGGGATCGAACTCTTTTGTTGGCAGACCACTACCGCGCCGGTCCGAGTCGTACATGTAAGGCTGATCGACCCCCATGGTGGATTAAGAGATTCCCAGGGCCCTCTCGTCGAAGCGAGACTGAGATGGGGTTCTCTTAGGTGCGCAGTGAGCTGGCAATGAGTGTAGGGTGGATAGTAAGACTACAGCGAGCGACTGGAATGATGGAGGGTCTAATAATAAGAGGGGAAGATCATTATCATGCGACAAGGTGCTGGTAAAGAGGTCTCAATGCGCGTGTGGTGGTGGCCTGTTGGGCAGGGTAATGCAAGGTACTCCGAGACGGCAAAGGTTGGCTGGGCAACCGCCAGACTTACACGGGCGGTTGGGGCTGATAGCGAATGTCACCTTGGCCTCCGTCACACGAGTTCGAGACGGGCGCTCAAGAAGAACCATAATTGGTTCAAAGTAGAGTGACCATGTACGGCCAAATTCTGCTTCAATTTGACTACATGACATAGATTTTGAAAAAAGGACAGGATTTGGTCAGGCCTCCAAGCACAATCGTCGCCACTACGGTGATGTACCGGTATAGTGTGTTGTTCAACCTTTTCGATCTCCAACGGTAGCGCCCGTCGCAAGTACAACTTATTTTAGTGGCAGGTTTCGAGGGGCGAGATAAGAGTCATACCTCTCTATCTTAGCAACTTTATTCACGATTATTCCCTACGGTACCCAAATACATTAAAGAAATTTGGCCCGGTTTTGTTTGAATACGTCCCTACCAATAAATTCAATAAATTATAAACCCACCTTGAACTATAAACTACCTACTCGACTTGCTAAAAAAGCAGCATCCTTGCAACTACATATAGTCACCTCCAAACTGTCTTTTATTGTCACCACCAAAACTTATCGACTGCGAGAATGAGCTTGGTCGCAGCCAGGCCCTGGATCTGCCGATCGTGCCGGGTCAAGGCCCCTTCACAGTTCTTGTTCTCACAGACTGTCAACCGGGGTCGCAACCTCTATTCCACCGCGGCCTCTCGCCATGGCAGGCCTCTGCGCATGGCCGTCGTAGGCTCGGGTCCCGCCGGCTTCTACACGGCCTACCGTGTCATGTCCCGGATCCAGGACTCCAAAGTGGACATGTTCGAGGCTCTCCCGGTACCGTTTGGCCTGGTCCGCTTCGGCGTCGCTCCAGATCACCCCGAGGTGAAGAACTGCCAGGACAAATTCGAGGAGGTGGCTTCCTCGCCCAACTTTCGGTTCATCGGAAACGTGGCGGTCGGGAATCCGGACGGCCACTTTGACGGGTGCACGGTGCCCCTGGAGAAGCTCATGCGGCACTACGACGCCCTCGTCTTCGCCTACGGCGCCAGCAAGGACAAGAAGCTCGGGGTCCCGGGCGAGGACCTCCCGGGCGTCTACTCGGCGCGGGAGTTCGTGGGCTGGTACAACGGCCTGCCCGAGTTCGCGCACCTGAACCCGGACCTGACGAGCGGGGACGAGGCCGTCATCGTCGGCCAGGGCAACGTGGCGCTCGACGTGGCGCGCATGCTGCTCGAGAACGTCGACGTGCTGCGCAAGTCGGACATCACCGAGGCCGCCATCGAGGCGCTGCTCAGGAGCCGCATCCGCCGCGTCCACATCGTCGGCCGCCGCGGGCCCATGCAGGCCGCCTACACCATCAAGGAGGTGCGCGAGCTCATGAAGCTGCACGACGTCGGCTTCCACCAGATGGACATGGACCTGGTGCCCGACGAGGTCTCGAAGCTGCCGCGCGCCCAGAAGCGACTCATGGACCTCATCGTCAAGGGCTCGACGGCAAAGGTGGAGACGGCCGCCAGGACCTGGTCGCTGGACTTTTGTCTCTCCCCGACCAAGTTCTCCGGCAACTCCCAAGGTCGCCTGGCGAGCACCACGTTCGAACGTACCTCTCTGGTGGCTCCTTTCGATCCCGCGTCCAAGGTCAGTGGCACCGGTGAGACGATCGATATTCCCTCGGCTGTGGCCTTCCGTTCCATTGGCTACAAGTCGGTCGCGCTTCCTGGCTTCAGCGAAGCGGGTATCCTCTTCGACGACAGAAAGGGCGTCATCCAGAACGATGGCTTGGGAAGAGTCTTCACGAACAGCACAGCCGACAAGGGCACACCGGCACATTTGGGGGGAGTCTACTGCGCCGGCTGGGTCAAGAGAGGCCCGACTGGTGTCATCGCATCTACCATGCAAGACGCATTCTCCACTGGCGATGCGATTGCCGCCGACTGGTCCTCAGAAGCGCCCTTCTTGAACGGCGGAGAAAGTCACGGCTGGGATGCGCTCAAGGACGAGGTGGACAGCACTCGGTCCAATGTCGTGACCTGGCAAGACTGGCACAAGATTGACGGCGCCGAGAAAACAAGAGGCAGCGAAATCGGAAAGGAGAGGGAAAAGTTCACCAGCACCTCGGAAATGCTGGCCGCCGCCGCCTGAGAACTTTGAAACAAGACATGGCCGTGGCATTGTCAAATCATTGTACATTTCTTGTAATACATTGTACAAAATAGAATCTAAGACGACTTCAACTTCTCCGTAAGCTCCGGGACCTTCTCGAACAGGTCACCCACCAGACCAACATCTGCGACCTGGAAAATGGGCGCGTCGGCGTCCTTGTTAATGGCTGCAATCACCTTGCTGTCCTTCATACCAGCCAAGTGTTGAATGGCGCCCGAGATACCCACGGCCATGTACAGCTGAGGAGCCACGACTTTTCCAGTCTGTCCAACTTGCAAACTGTTGTCGGCGTATCCACTGTCGACAGCCGCGCGGGATGCGCCCACGGCAGCGCCAAGGGAGTCGGCCAGAGGCAGCATGACCTTGTCAAACTCCTCCTTGGACTTGAGGCCACGGCCACCCGACACGACCTTGGCAGCGGTAGCAAGGTCTGGACGGTCCGACTTGGCGAGCTCTTCCGACACCCACTCAGCAAGCGCCTCTGCCTTGGGGTCAACACCATCTTCGACAGCGGCAGACCCGCTGCCAACCTCGGCTGCGGCGAAGGCGGTACCACGGATGGTGATGAACTTGGTGGCATCGGCGGACTCGACGGTGGCGATCGCGTTGCCGGCATAAATCGGTCGCACAAAGGTGTTCTCGTTCTCGATGGCGGTGATATCGGAAATCTGCTGGGAGTCGAACAGGGCGGCGACCCGCGGCATGAGGTTCTTTCCGAATGCCGTGTGGCCTACGATGACGTGTGTGTAGCCGCCCTTCTTGATGTTCTCGACGAGAAGGGGCGCAAAGTTCTCTGCCAGTCCCTGGAGCAAAACAGTCAACAAGGCTCTACCGAATAGCCGAAGGTCCTGGCGTTAGCATACCTTGTCGTAGGCGCCATTGTCGACGGCGATGATCTTCTCAACGCCGTCCACCTTTGCAGCCTCCTCTGCTACACCCTTGATGTTGCTTCCGGCGACGAAGCCATGTACGGAGCCGCCGAGCTTCTTGGCGGCGGTGACTGCGCTGAGCGAACCGTGGTTCAACTGACCCTCGCGCTGCTCGAGGATGGCCAGTGTAGACAGTAACCTCTGGAGGGCCGAGGGGCTGTATGGGCTCGCGAAGGCGGAGGTGGACTTGGGGATGCCATTGGCTGCTCTGAGAGCAGTTCTTCTCGCTGCCGAAAACATGATTTACTGTGGTGATGTGCGGAATTGTTGGTGGCCAACTCGAGGTCAACTCACTCGCTCGCTAATAACGACGACTATCCACGAGCTCGACTCTAAAGCGGCTGTCATCGGCCGTGAGCCCGAGGTAAATGATGCCGCCCGCTATCGGCTGGAAGATTGCGAGAAATATGCAGGAATGCCAAATATGTAGTTATAGCAGACATGAACCCGTAATATGTGCTTATACACATTAATCGCGTTTCTGAAGTCTAACGCCCGACCCACCTTTAGCCTGTCCTATCCCAGCCCGTCGATTGAGGGAGCTCGGACGCTTTTCCCCCCAGTGCTCTCTCCCTCTCTGTTCGTCTCTCTGCTCCAAGTTCGCGACGCAGCAATTTTCCCAAACGCCAGGCGCGACTCCAGCTTTCGATTGATTCGCATCCACCACGACAATCCATTGACTTGGCCGATTTGCGACCACGTCTGGAGCCACCCCCATTCCCCATCACCAACAACCATTGAAACGACTGTCGCTCACAGCTGTCTGGGCATTTTGCGACACGCCATACTACTATTACACTCTTGGTTGCTTGTTCCTTTTAAATCGCTGGCTTTTTAGCTTCGTTGGTGTTGTAATTCTTCTTCCCCGGGTCTTGTACAAGGGCCATCAAATACAATCGCGATGGAAGAAGAGAACGTCAGCTATGGCTCGCCGGCCAACGCCGCCACGCCCGGCAGCAACCCAATTCTAGCCCAGCCGCCTCTACACGCCGCGCCCACTGGCGAGGCTGATCATTCCGAGGGTTCGTGATGAATTCCCATCTATCTGCCTTCGCGCATCACCATCATCAAACCCAAGACGCGCCTTACTAATGACGTTGCGCATTACAGATGTCCAGATGTCCGAGGTCCAATCCGCTGCTGAGCCCAACATCAAGCAAGACAGCGCCACTCCCGCGCCTGCTGGTACTTCAGATAATCCCCTTGATGCCCCCGACGGACCTCGCGCTGAGACCGCTCTAGGCGCCAAGGAGGATGAGGAGATGGGCGACGCTCCCAAGGACGGCCAGATCGCCGAGAAAGAAGGCGAGGCTGGCGCACCTGCCGCCGGTGCCGATGGCGCTGTGACCGAGACCAAGTCGAAAGAGAGCATAGAAAATGCCGCCCGCGAACACCTCATCTCTCAGACACATTCCATTGTCCTGCCAAGCTATAGTACGTGGTTCGACATGAACACAGTCCACAGCATCGAGCGCAAGGCTCTGCCCGAGTTCTTCAACAACCGTAACCGGAGCAAGACGTCTCATGTCTACAAGGACTACCGAGACTTTATGATCAACACGTACCGTCTCAACCCTAGCGAGTACCTCACGGTGACAGCCACTCGACGAAATCTGGCCGGAGACGTCTGCGCCATCATGCGGGTGCACTCTTTCTTGGAGCAGTGGGGTCTCATCAACTATCAGGTAGGTTTGACTTGTGCTCCATGCAATGCCCCAAAAATATACTAATGGTTACGTGCAGGTCGATGCCGACCAGAGGCCATCGCCAGTCGGCCCCCCATTCACGGGTCACTTCCAGATCATCTGCGACACTCCTCGTGGCCTTCAAGCATGGCAGCCTTCCGCCGATCCCATTGTCGTGGACGGCAAGAAGAATCCCGACACGGATCAAAAGGCTGCTGCCACTCCAACGGCTGCTGGCGAGCGCAACTTGGAAATCGGTCGCAACATTTTTGAAGCTAGCGCCAAGGGCAAGCAGCTGAACAAGACCGAGTCAAAGACCAATGGCGAGGCTCCTGCTACCAACGGCACTGCGAGCGCCACTCCCGACGCCGAAGAGTTGACCAAGAAGCCCATCGCCAAGGTCAACTGCACAAACTGCGGTGTTGACTGCACTAGAGTCTACTACCACCTGCCAGAAGCTCAAGGCGCCAACAAGGCCAAGAACGACGTGTGCCCTAGCTGTTACTTGGATGGCCGCATTCCCCACAACCAAACCAACAACCAGTACACCAAGCTGGAGAACCCGACCTACTCGGCAGTATTGGATCGCGACGCTCCTTGGTCAGATGCAGAGCTGTTGCGTCTGTTGGAAGGTCTCGAGAAGTACGATGATGATTGGGCTGAGATTGCAGAGCACGTTGGCACCCGAACGAGAGAAGAGTGTGTGCTTCAATTCCTCCAGCTCGACATTGAGGACAAGTACCTCGACTCGGAGGCACCAGTCCATGCACCCACTGGCCTGGGTCTGCTGGGAAGCCATGGCGGACAGCTTCCATTCAGCAAAGCCGACAACCCTGTCATGTCGGTCATTGGCTTCCTGGCAAGTCTGGCGGATCCCAAGAGCACAGCCGCGGCCGCGAAGCAATCGGTCGAGGAGCTCCGGGCTGGCCTCAGAAACAAGATCGAGGGTGCTGAGGACAAGCCTAGTGAAAAGGGTAAGGAGAAGATGGGCGATTCGATGGAGATCGACATCAGACAAGAGACGACGACCACCACAACAACGACGACGACTACAACAGCCGCCGCAAGCATCCCGCTTGCCATGATGGCTGCCCGCTCCGGCGGACTGGCTTCTCACGAGGAGCGTGAGATGAGCCGTCTTCAGAGCGCGGCCGTCAACGTAACGCTCCAAAAAATGGAACTCAAGCTTAAGTACTTCGATGAGATGGAGAGTATCCTGCAAGCCGAGAGACGCGAGCTCGAGCGTGGCCGTCAGCAACTGTTCCTGGATCGTCTTGCGTTCAAGAAGCGAGTGCGGGACACACAGGAGGGTCTCAAGACAGCAGTCAACGGCGACATTAAGATGAGTGGCCTTGACTCGCAAGGCTTGACTTTTGCAGTGACTCCGGCAGTTGGATCGGTACAGCCATTGGGTGCTGATGGTCAGATTAAGAGCTACGAGGCATAATGGTAGTAACCAACTCGACTGTTTTCTCCTACAAGCAAAAGTCGAACATGAGTTCATTGGGTGCGGCGAAAGGATAATTTCGAGGCGGACTGGTCAGGTTCTTGATTGTTTCTTAGGCGTTTTTAAGGTCGGCCCAAATGGCCACCGCTGGCATTCCTCGCAGTATCAATGTATGTTTTGTAGATTCCTGTGTACCACCACAAAGATGTTATAAATAAAGTCAGCTTGGTTGGTAAGAACAGAACTACAGTAGCGGAGAATGGACTAGTTCTGATGTGCTGACGCCCATGCGCGCTGATATTGAATTGAATGAATCTACATGGCCTGAGTGCTTTCGTGTTCTATTGAACCTCCCACTCGCTCACGTATTGGATGTTATCCCGCCAGTCTTTGGCAGCCGCCTCCGAGTCGAGTTGCCGTACGTTGTTCCTCGCCCGCACCTCCCCCGGCACATCGTCGGGCACCTCGATCCTCTTGATCATGGCCTGCAGCCTGGCCTCTTCGCGCCGGCTGTTCAGTATATCCTGCTCCTCGGCCGCGGCCTCCATCCGGTGCTCCGTCTCGATGCGCAGCTGCAGGCCCTGCCGCGCCCGCGTCGTGAAGCCGTAGTCGGCCGAGAAGAACATGGCCTCCTCCATGTCGCGCCCGACGGCGTCCTCGTCCAGGTCCCTCGCGATTTCTCGTCGGCGAGTTGTTTTCCTGTGGGCTTCGTCTCCTCTGTCCTGCGCTGACTCGTCGTCGTCTTTGGGCAGAGAGGAGTCTGAGGCGTAAGTCGGGTCTTCGTCGGACTCTGTCTCTGATATCAGATCCTCAGCGGTGGAGGGCCTGGCGGTAGTGTCTTTTTGCTGTTGCTGTTTGGAATATCCGAGCGCTTCCTCGACGTCGTGGTAGGACATGGCGTGCTCCTCGTCGCTTCCGTCGCTGTCGTCGTCGACATCGCGGTCGTCGTCGTCCTCGTCTTGTTCTTCTCCCAGCTCCTCGCGAGCCGACTCGTCGGCCCTGTTCTCCTGCTCATCGTCGTCCCGCACGACGTCGAGGCGGAGCCGCCGCGGGGCCCGGGCCCAGAAGTCGCGGCGGCTTGCCCGCAGGTTGAGCGAGTCCACGGCAGCCTCGACGTCCCGAGCCTTGACCAGCGCCTGGGCGCCCGGCATGTACTGCCGCTGGGCCTTGAGGCGCGCCCCGGCCATGAACAGGGCGCTCGCGACCAGGCGGCGGGTGACACTGGCGGCCAGGGCGTGGAAGTCGGACAGCGCCGTGGCCCGGATCGACGGCGGCTCCTCGGACACGTAACGCCAGTTGTAGTCGGGGATGGCCGAGTTCATGAACAGCCGGTCCGACAGCCGGAGCCAGGCGCCGGCGTGGAAGAAGTCGAGAAAGGGCATGTCTCCCTGCTCGTCCACGTCCTTGGCGGCGTCCTCGCCCGCGTTGTCGCGCGTGACGAGCCAACGGTCGCCCCAGCGCTTCTCCTCGGCCGAGGCCTCGTAGACGTCCTGCCGGAGCGACAGGTCGTCGGCGGCGCCCTCGAGGGCCGCCTCGCACTCGCGGCTCACCTCGGCGGCGGCGGGCACCTCGGCGGGGCGCAGGGTCCTCTGGCGCAGGCCGCGGCGGTCGCGGCGCTCCCTGGCCCGCTCGGCGAGCAGGAGCACGAGCTGGCGCACCTCGAGCGGGCCCTTGGACCCGACGCGCGCCGCGATACCGGGCGCGTCGTCGCGGCCCAGGCGGCCGAGCGCCGCGAAGAAGGCTTCCTTTTCCGCGGGCGACCAGCGCACGGCGCCGACCTGCGACGGCCGCAGCGCCAGGTCCGCGCCCTCGGCCGCGGCCACGTCGGCGGCCACGAGCGACGCCGCCGCGTCGGCGACGTCCTGGTTCAGCACGCCCAGGTACTCGGGGTTGAAGGGGCGGCGCTGGCGCTTGAGGGGCGCGCCGGCGTACGGCGGGAGGTGGTGGTGGGCGTCTTGCTGTTGGTGTCGCCTTCGTTTCCGTGGGGATCTGACTCCTCCCGACGACGGTAATTCTGCGTCCGTCGAGTCCCGGATATCGCCTGCGGCGGAGGCGGCGTGTTTCCTCTCCTGAAGGTAACGACGCGGCGCCGCGTCCGAGTCTTGTCTCACTATCTCACGCTCTGACAATACGCCGGAGTCGAGGTCGCTCGGGACGTAATCATCTTCGTCTGAAATATTGACCATCTTGCTGGCGTTTCTGGAGCTTCCTGTCCAGATAACGGCAAGTGCCTCTTCGCCCGAGAGACCAAGTCCCTAAGCTGATCTGCGACTTCCTGTTGATGGTGTTGTTTTCGACCAGGTTCAAGGTCGACAACATTCCATTTATGATCAATTCAGACGCCTCTTCTCTTCGTCAGATACCATTGCGACCCGGAATTTTCAGGTTTTTTGAGGACCAAAGACAAGTTGACTATTTGACTAAGTCAATATTTGCTTCAACCAAAAATTGTGAAGAAACAGGTTTGCTGTGGAACTATTAGTCATGGTTAATTCGATATCAAGGAGGAAATTCACTACTTACTGTGGTTTTTTGGTAGGATTTGGTACAGAATATGGCTGCCGTTGTAGTATTCGTAATAAAAAAAATAAAAAAAAGGTGTAAGTGAGTTTGTACCGGGATAAAAGACGTTTGTCGTTGACAGTGAAGATTCGTCGATTTTTAGCACTAGATAGAGTCTGATGCGTGCACGACCTATCAAGAACCCGATAATTCAAGGGATTCCAGTCCGTTTTGTGAGCGACGGTCCCGGATCAATGACAAATTCTGTTGTGGCGCTCAAATGAGGTTTGTAAAATCTTTCGTCACAAAAATTTTTGAGCTGCTAAGAGGTAATGATAGAGTCAATATGTGTCTCTAAAGGTCGGCGGTTGGAACGTTTGATGTGTTTTGGTGCATTGGCAGACGCTGGGGGAATCGAACCGTTAGCGGACCAAACCGCTGGAAGTTTGTGTTCAGAGCTGAAGGCTCACCCGAAGCACCACTGGAGCTGGAGCAAGCTTCATCCTTCCCAGGCAGTAAATACTCACTTGACACTCAACACCATAGACATGCGGGAAATGCAGTGTTGATCCAAGTTTCCCCAGTAGAGATGTACGCATCCAGAATAAATTGTGAAATCTCCTCACTACAAAAGTTGCTTTTCGTACTTATTGGTAAGGTAACATGCCACAAGTGTATCCGATTTATATCCGATCTTTTGACTGCTAACCTGCGAATTAGCTCATTTATGGTAGTGGTCAAGGCAAAAGAAATACTCTGACTCGTCCATCTTCATTTCTTGGTGTTGATGCTTGAGAGTGCCAGTCGACATTGACGACTATAACCCTTTAGACTCTCGTATCGAGTCCACGCGGCAAACCTGCTATAGACTATCGAGACGCCTTGACAATCCAAATTTTCCCTTTATTGATCTGATTTTGTTCCCACTCCTGGCTGGCCAGCACATGCAAAAATCGATTGCGTACTTCTTTCTATACTATCACCAGCACGTGACTACGTGCCAATTAATTATTTCCATCTTGTTGTCAGTTCCATCTCCCTGCTTTTGTAACTCCAGACTGTTGACAGCTCTTAAGCCCGAAATTTGATTCCATTTCAGGAGACTGGCCGCCAAACGGTTGTGTCATGTTGGGGGGCCGCATTCTTCGGCGCTTGTTGAGACCATCTTACAGACTTGCACAGGCGGCGACTGTCGTCCACAGCCGCCATCCTGGCTCGACGAGGCCCAGCTTCATCAGGCTGGTAGCCAGCCAGGCTGAGGCCGCCGTCGCGACAGAGGCACCGGCGGTACGGCCCGTCGGTGGCGGCAGGCATGTGACCCTCCGCAAGTACCAGGAGGAGTGCATTCAGGCGGTGCTGGCCTCCCTGGAGCAGGGACAGAAGCGCATCGGCATCTCGTTGGCCACGGGCGCCGGCAAGACGGTCGTCTTCACCCAGCTGATCGACAGGATCAGGCCCGCCGCCGGCCCTGCTTCGTCCAGGCGCCGCGGCGCCGACCAGACGCTCATCCTGGCCCACCGCCGCGAGCTGGTCGAGCAAGCCGCCCGGCACTGCACCAACGCCTACCCCGACAAGACGGTCGACATCGAGATGGGCAACATGCACGCCTCGGGCACGGCGGACATCACCATCGCCAGCATCCAGAGCATCACGTCGGGCGACCGCATGAGCAAGTTCGACCCGCGGCGGTTCAAGCTGGTCCTGGTCGACGAGGCGCACCACATCGTGGCGCCGGGCTACCTGCGGGCGCTGGGGCACTTTGGCCTGGACCGCAAGCGGCCCGACTCGCCGGCGCTGGTCGGCGTCTCGGCCACCTTCTCGCGCTTCGACGGCCTGCGGCTCGGCGCCGCCATCGACGAGATCGTCTACCACAAGGACTACGTCGACATGATCGGCGAGCGCTGGCTCTCGGACGTCCTCTTCACCACGGTCGCGTCCACGGCCGACCTCTCGCGCGTGCGCGCCGGCGGCAACGGCGACTTCCAGCCCGCCGACCTGTCGCGCGTCGTCAACACGGCCCAGGTCAACGACATCACGGTGCGCAGCTGGGCCGCCAGGGCCGCGGGCCGGCGCTCGACGCTCGTCTTCTGCGTCGACCTCGCGCACGTCTCGGGCCTGACGCGCGCGTTCCGCGACCGCGGCGTCGACGCCCGCTTCGTCACGGGCGACACCCCCAAGGCGGAGCGCGGCGAGCGCCTCGAGGCCTTCAAGGCCGGCGCGTTCCCCGTGCTCGTCAACTGCGGCGTCTTCACCGAGGGCACCGACATCCCCAACATCGACTGCGTCATCCTGGCGCGCCCGACGCGGTCCCGCAACCTCCTCGTGCAGATGATCGGGCGCGGCATGCGCCTGCACAAGGACAAGACCAACTGCCACGTCATCGACATGGTCTCGAGCCTCGAGACTGGCATCATCACGACGCCGACGCTCTTCGGCCTCGACCCGGGCGAGCTGGTGAGCGGCGCGTCCGTGGACGACATGCAGAGCCTCAAGGACCGGAAGGAGGCCGAGGCCGAGAGGGCGGCGGAAATGGCCGCCAACTCGCCCGACAAGCCCCAACAAGCACCCGACGGCCGACTCGTCAAGAACCTGACCTTTACAGAGTACGACTCGGTCTTTGACCTCATTGCCGATGCCTCGGGGGAGGAGCAGATCCGGACGATCAGTCAGTACGCATGGGTGCAGGTGGGAAAAGACCGGTATATCCTATCGGCTCCCAGCGGAACATACATCAGGCTGGAAGGGGACGAGGCCGCCACCGAGGGGGAGCCGAGCTTCGCAGCTTGGGAGATCAGAATGCTGCCGCAGGGCACGGCATCCAAATCACCGTACGCGACGCCCCGCCGACTCCTCGAGGCCACGACGTTTACCGATGCCGTGCACGGGGCGGACAAGTACGCCTCGGAAAAGTTTCCCAACAATTTCATATCGCGGCGAATGCGGTGGCGGAAGGGCCCGGCCACCGAGGGGCAGCTGAAGTTTGTCAACAAGCTGCGCGCCGAAGACGACCAGCTGACGTCGGAAGATATCACCATGGGTCAGGCCTCCGACATGATCACCAAGGTCAAACACGGTGCCCGCGGGAGGTTTGCTGCGATTGATGCTAGCAAACGCCGCCAGCAGCGCAAGGCCGAGGCCGTGGAGCAGCAAAAGGAGAAGAGACGGCTGAGGGAGGCAGTATCTGTTGGACCGTTGAGTGTATAATATTCGAGAAAATTTCCCAGTCATTGTTGGAAAAGCCAGTCACGCAAAGTCTCTCCCACATCAGAGACTAGATTGTATATTAGCAGGATAAAATGCAGCAGTACAACAGACGTCAAATTATGATAGCCCTTTTTACCAAAATCTTCTCATATTGATAGACCCTTCTCAGCCCATATCTTCCTATCATCTGTTCATCCTCTCCTTTTCAATGCCATTTCAGGTTCTTTGCAACGCCTCCTTTCCGTCTGGGCAATATAAAAGCAAACTTGCTAATAGACATCTGCGGGCCGTGACTGTTTCCCTTCCATTTCTGCTTCCATCAAAACACAAATCCTCAACTCAACTTCCAGTACCAAAAGAGTTCAAACTCTCTCGTTTCGCAGGTCTTCCATGCCACCGTGAGCTCCTTGATGAACATTTGCAGCAGATTAGGAGTCACTCAGCTTTCGCTTCTTGTTCTGCTTTGCCTCCTCCTTTGCTGCCCTTGCTTCCTCCCTTGCTGCTCTCTTGTTCTCCTTCTCTTCCTCCTTTGCTGCCTTCTCAGCTGCTTTCTGGGCTGCTTTCTGAGCTTTGGCTTGGGCCTTTGCCTCAGCAATCGCACGATCTTCTGCTACAATGCCAGCTAATGTAGGTCATTAGTGATAGGTTCTCAAGTCGTTCATTTCCAGATCATGGCACTCTCAAGCGACACTTACCAGCACCCCATGTACCTGCTTGTGTCCAATCGCTGGAGCATGCGATACACTGGGCCTTTCTTCCATAGCCTTCGTGGTAGGCGGTCAAGATGTTGAAGCATCTCTGGTGAGCCTTGACGTTGCAGTCGGAGCATTCAACGGTGGCCTTCGTGGTCTCTTCCATGCTTTGGAAGCAGACAGGACAATTTCCGTTGGCCAGCAGGCCAACATTGCATTCCGAAATTGCTTCCTTGGGTGATGCTGCCACGATAGGCTCAAAGAACTGCTCAAGTTCTTCCGACAGGAATGCGTTCTGCCAAGCGAGAGGCTCCTGCACCTTGAGAACATTGACCAGGACAGCTGCAAAGGTCAATGAATGAGACAATCCTATGGGACTGGGAATCCTACCATAAATATGCTTGCAGTGCTCTTGGGAGTGATATTGCTAAGTGGATGTCAGAAAGATAGACCCAAAGTGAACTAGTGATCTTCATGCATTACCTTGGCCGGACAGTTACAGTTTGGCATCATCGAGATGCTGACGCGGTATGAAGTGCCGTCGTTCCTGTCGTTCGCCACGTGGAACTCGATTGATTGACCGCCAAACTTGTGTTCTCCAGCACTGTCTCTTAAGCCGATCAAACAAATGGCTTCTTGTTTGATGACTTCCATCTTCTTGTGGTAGGCGTGGTCAGGACCTTCGAGCCACTTCTTCTTGCGCTTCTCGCCGCTAGCACTCTTGCCCTTTCCAGCGATGTTGCTCACTAGACGACAAGCCCAACGTCAGTGGCTTTGGTTACGTATGATCCTGACACTATGTCGGGGTGCAGTGATGATTCCAGTCTTCAGCAGCATGGGGACTTGAAACACAAGTGGAACATGAGGTGATGTCGGGGAAATACTTACTGTCCTCTGCGGGTGGCAGCTTCTCGGGCTCCTTGTAGTTCGTGAGAACCTGTCTGAGGGTCTCGACAGTTCCGCTGGCAGAAACTACAAGTTGCGTTATTAGCCATGTTGAAGTTGCGTGGCATGCCTGGAGACCTGTCTGCTCTGGGAAGAAGACACTAGTCGACAGGAAATGCCGGTGGATAAACTCACTGTCGCGGTAGCCACATTCCTCTTTGAGCACTGCGTACTTGATCTTGCTCCAGTCGGTATCATCCGGCAGAGGACCGGTGCCAATGGCATAAGTGGCCTTGCCCTTGCGAAGGAGGCGGGTGAGCTCCGGCGGATACTCGGGACCCTTGTACACCATGATGCCGGAGTACTGGGGAACGGGAGGGATCTTGCGGGTGCAGCCTTGCAGGTGAAAGAATCAGTGCTGTTGTAAGGTCGAGAACAGATCGCGAAAAAGTAGACGAGGAGACAATGGGGGAAGGGAAACTCTCTCGAACCAGAAATGCAGATACTGCCGAGACTGATTGGAGATTTCTGGTCAAGGAAAGGAGCCAGAAAATTGAAAACTTTCCGCCCCTTCGTCTGTATGCCAGAAATGTTTGACAGGTCGTGCCTGGAAGGTGCCCTTGAGAAATTGAGCCAAGCAGTGCCTTCCAGTTCAACTTGAAACCAGCCTAGGCAGAAACCTCAACTTTTTCAAATGGAGTCCAATGGGCACAGTTTTGAAGAAACTATGATGCAGCAGCTTGTAAAAACGTGTTCTGAAAGTTCAATGAACCACCAGGCGGACCATCCAGACTGAGCTCGTCCCATCGCCGGGGTCAGCAAGCAGTTCAATTGTTGCCATAGGGCAGACTTTTTTCAAACGGGCTGAAGAAACCTTCCCCCGGACTTTCTTCTCCTAATATGTAATTCCAATACACTCGATGAACATTTGTGTGCAAATGATATTGGGCTGACTCTTCGGATTCTGTAACTTCATGTCCAGCATATGTAAAGCGGCCGTGGAAGGTGCCATTGAATGACCAACCAGACTAAATGACAAGAATATCGCAAGCAAATAGGCAAGCACTTGACTTTCCCGGTTTTCTTTTTTTTCTTTTTTTAGACGACATTGTACTCTGTTCCTGTCAATCAAGTGTTCTGTCTCGGAAAATGGCAACAAGTCGTGAGAACGAGAAAAGCAGTAGCGGCACTTGCTACCCAGCAGTCCCGGGCATCCACGTATGCAACATTGAACAATCACGAAAATACCAATGGATATGAACATGTTCTAAATCTTGGTATATGGTTTGAGTCTTTTGTCTGATGATTGCAGATAGTCGCTGCTATCTCGCTTGCTTATCTGTATTTTTGTTCGATTGGGTCTATGGGTATCTAGGCTGCTCAAGTTACCACAAGAATTGATAACAATGACAAACTCTAATCCGCAAGCAGATCGACGCCAACGCCCTGTAGAGCCTCGACGGCCCAGTTCGGATACTCTGCCTTGTTTGCATACAAATCTGCGAAAAACTGTCTCAGGAACGCCGGATACCTGTCCTCGATGACTGCGTTTCGGACATCTTCCATCAAGTGTAGTTGATACCAGACGTTGTGTATGCTGAGCAGATGTGCTGCGACTGTCTCCTTGCCGGTGTTGTGGTGGACAAAGGCCCTCGTGACCTTGATGCCGCCCTCCCCTGTTCTACAGCAGATGCAACCACAGCCCTCTTCGAGAGGGCCAAAGTCGAGGGCATACTTGGAGTTCTTGATATTCAAGACGCCGTGCTTTGTTATGGCATTGCCAAACCGGGCCGTCCTCGTGGGCCACACGCAGTCGAACATGTCGGCGCCCAGCGCAACACACACGACCAAGTCCTCAGGGTAGCCGATACCCATCACGTACCTGGGCTTCAGCTCGGGCAGGAGTTCGGTGCACGTTGCCACGACACGACAAAAGTCGGCCTTGGCCTCGCCGCCGCTCAAGCCACCGATCGCGATGCCGGGCGTGTCTCTGGCGACCATCTCTTTGCAGCACTCGCGGCGCATCTCGGTGTCGAGACCGCCCTGGATGATACAGAAGAGATTCTGCCGATCCGGGTTTCTGTGCGCTGCGATGCAGCGGTCCAGCCAGCGCACACTTCGGTCCATGGCCTCGCGCATCCGGGCCTTGTCCGGCGAAGTGGTGACGAGAACGTCATCGAGCTGCATCATAATATCGCTGCCAATGGTGTTTTGCAGCGAGATGGAATGCTCCGGGGTCAAGAGCATGGGAGTGCGGTCGTGCGGGCTCAGAAACCGCACGCCTTCCTCCGTGATGGTGGCCAGGGACAGCAAGCTGACCATCTGGAATCTATTGGCGAAGCCAGGTTAGCCAAGATCGAATTCGCCAGTGGTCATCGATCAAGTCGCATTTGAGATGGAGCATCGTACCCGCCACTGTCCGTGAGGATGTTGTGGTTCCAGCCTTGCAGCTTGTGTGCTCCGCCAATGGCCTCAAGGGCATCCTGACCTGGCTTCAGGCCGAGGTGGTAGGTGTTGTTGAGACAAAGACGGCATCCCGTCTCTTCCAGCTGCTCCGGCGTCAAACCCTTGAGTGAAGCCTGGGTTGCCACGGGCATGAAGATCGGAAGCGGTACCGAGCCATGTGGTAGGGTGAGAAGAGAAGCACGGGCCCGGGTTGTCTATAATAGGTTCACTCATGTTAGTGGTGGTCTGTATAACTGTCTTGTCGGGCAGCAACCCACACGGCGCTGGGGAAAACAGTAGTAGGTAGAGTTTGGGCAGCGTGGAGTTGTGTTCTTACGGAGCAACGCGCTATCAAATCAAAAGTCAAGGCAGCAGAGGACTGCGAGGCAATGACGTTGGCCATAATCCCCAGCAAGACCCTATGTCGGGTCGTGGGGTCAAGGCTGGTTGATAGGTAAGGACGGCAGGCTGGTCAAAGGTTGGCGTATGTAGTATTCAGTACTTTTCCTCCCCTGGACGTCTTCTTCTCAAGCGCGTGTGGGTCAGCAGAGGCAGACAGACCCTGGGCCCGGCACCGAGAAAAGATTGTTCTGCGGGTAATCTGAGATAGAGCTGAGCAAGCCTGCCACCATCACCCTTGAATGCTCGGCTGTTCCGCTGCCACTGTCGGTGCTTGCAGGCAGGCTAGGCTAGTGACCGTTGCGTGTTGCACGATCAATGCCGCGATATGGAGAGAGAAAGTGGGTTTAGGTGCTGTTAGTCGGTGTTTCTTCCATATAAAGGTGATCCTTTTCTGCTGCTTCCCAAATAGCCACAGTAGTGCAAGCTGGAGTGAAGAAAGAAATCCTCAATATTTGATTTGGTGACTGGTTGAACAGCATGAAATTAGGGATCCTGCCGGTGTATTTTGGCAAACTGCACTTTCACACGCACTACACTAAAGAAAATCAGACGAAATCTGAGGCTGTCCATGCTTGCGAAGGCTCCGGGCTGGGCCGAGCTACATTCAGGTTAGCGGCCTTCTAGAAAGCTGTCCTGGGTCCAGGGAACCTAGCGCAGTCCCTTAGGTACGGGCTCGACAGGGAAATCAGCTTTTTTGTCCAAGACTCGATTCGCCAGCCGATCTCCAGCACGGAATACAAAATGTACGGTAATAATCCACCGACTCACTTGGACACGCCTCACATATGGAGATTGATAACCACCTCACTTTACTCACAACTTATTCGCTGGTAATATAGGCACACTTACCCAATTGTCCAGGGGTCCCGTATGGCCAAGAAATGCAAGATCGGGAGTCTACGGGGCCAGGATCATAAGCCGCAACAGCTTTTCCGAAAGAGACCTGGTCAACTCTTCTTCTTTTGGCAATTGGCAACGGGTCCAAACCTACTTTAAGCGTGACACGCATCGCTGCGCCCGCGCAAATCGCAAAAAGATCGTACGATAATGGTTTTTCTCGCCTGTCCCTCCCCTTCGAACTCTTCCCGCGGTCCTGTCTGCTCGAATAGGAAGCCATGCGGCGACCACAATTCAAGCAACCCGTCGATTGACACGCCCCAGCCAAGCCAGTCAGGGATGGATTCCGCAGATCTGGACGACAGGGTCACGCGGTAGAGCAGGGAACACAAAAAGCAACCACTGAGTGAGTTGTTTAAAGTGAACCATGGTGCAGCAAATCACAACCATACCCAACAGACTGACACTTCCAAGGCCGTCCTTCCCTCTGTTCCCTTGAGGTCTTGTCATTTCGGGAGAAGCTACCATCACTACTCAAGTGAGTACACTCAGGCAGGCCATCAAACAAAGTTCGACCTAATCATTGGGCCGCCGTCATTCTATTCGAGCTTCTCAGAGACGATCCAAACGTTTGCACACTTCTTCTTTCATCTGTTACCCCCCCCCCCCCCCCCCCCGGTCTAGACATCTACCTGGATCATCCATTAAAGGCTGTAGCTGGCCGAGGCGTACGGGGACTTTTCGTAGGCGTGGCATGCAGGGTTCACCCTTTCAGACCTTCGACATCCATGGCCTGACCGATCTGGTCGCCGTGTAAGAAGGGTCACATCTACTACCTACTCCCGTACTTTGAAAAATTCCGACCGCCCAATATTATCATCTCAACCTGCCCCCACCTCCCTGGAGCCCTGGCAACCCAAGTTTTGCTATACTATCTGGAGGTGACCCATTTTCGTCCTGTCCTGTGCCTCTTAAAGGCTTCATCGTACGACAAATGTCTTGAGCCAGTACCCATTGGGCCACCCGACTCTTATACTCTCTTGACCTGGACACCTGATTCGCTCCCCTGGTTTGCCAGTATTCCCAAAGCGCCATGTCGCAACTTTCCTCGTTCCACCTCTTCTCTGAACTGCCGGCCGAGATACGGCTGGAGATCTGGCAGCACAGCTGCTCCCAGCCACGAGTGGTGGAAGTCAGCTACGACGCCGAGCTGGACCAGTGCACGACGGTCACGCCGCAGCCCGCCGTCCTGCAGGCCAGCACCGAGTCCCGGCGCGAAGGCCTGCGGATATACAGGCCGCTCTTCGGCACCTCGACGCACCCGGCCGGGATCTACTTCCACCCGCAGCTCGACACGCTGTACATCCCGCGGCCGCCGGCCATGGGCTACGACGACAACGCCCGGGACTTTGCTGAGCTGTGCACGGGCGCCGCCGAGGTCGTCAACCTGGCCCTCGACCACGTCAACCCGGCCGTCCGGCGGCCCTGGGAGACGTACAACAAGTACGCCCTCATGTCGAGCTTCCCCAAGGTCATGGAGGTCTACCTCGTTCTCGACTCGGCAGCCAACGACAACAGCTGCTGCGACCACCCCGACGGCAGGAGGGCGGCCTCGTCCGGGCACGCCGGCTTCATCAAGCTGGCCGAGCCGCTGGGCGACCCCACGGAGATCTGCAAGCTGCTCCAGGACGTCAAAATGTCGTTTGCGTACGAGGTCGGCGCCGACTTTGAGGCGGCGGAGAGCAAGGCCGAGGGCGTCCCGGAGCCGCCGGTCTTGGTCCTCAAGGCAAAGGTCGAGACCGACTATCTCCGACTGCTGTGATGCGGTCAAGCACACGAGAAGGTTACGCGGCACTCACTCCGTCTGGGAGCGCTCAAACTGGAGACCTCTGAGGCGAAGCAATCGAAGAAACAACATTGGACTTTCGAATGGTGGAAAATATTGAAGTGATCTGGAAGCCCGCCAAGCTCGCAGGGAAGATGTCTACGGAAAAATCACGAACGGCATTGTTGAGTTGTAATGAGGTCACTTATTCATGGGTCCGATAATCATCATGGACTCGGGGTTGTGGTCGCGTGTGCGACCGTGTACAAAAGACACTGGAATTTTCAAAGCAAATAATGGATTGCATAAGGGAAAGAAGCATTGGGATAAGGGGAGTTCATACCCAGTCATTTGATCATGTATGGTTTTTGGGCAGGTGTTTGGTATTACCGGCGTTCGAGTGAGTTTTTGTTGCTGTAGATAATAGCATTAGCAGTCATCGACTGTACAAAATGTTTAATGGATGAGAAATCATATATTCCCTTCATGTGAGTGATCGAGCCTTGAGCATCCATATTCCAGCTGCTGGATCGATGGGCTCGGGTATAGGTGCATCGTCAACGAATATTTGCATGTGTGTAGATCTACATTACGCATGCGAAACAACTCGGAGCTTTCCACGCACAGCTCATTCTGTTTGATCTCCTTGACTGTCTCCTGTCGCCAAAGTGCCAAAAGATGGCCGGCACTCGAGTACAAGTGTAGCACCACCACGATCACGTTTACAGATCCCTATGAGCAGTCACGCAATTACTAAATGCCCCTCAAGAATTAGGTGCCTTTATCCTTTCCGCATCACACCAATAGATACAGACCTTTGAGGAGAAGGGCAAGAATGATCTAACCACGAACCAGTGGCACAGCTCCGATATCACATATTTGAAAATCCAGAGAAATCATGAATATCATTATGTCTGGCCATGTCCTGCAAACTTGCTTGCCATGGTCACTGACTACCAGACACTCCTTTCATTTCTTTCGAGTTTACAACCCACTAAATTCCAAGGACCAGCTCGACCTGTCTCATGATTAGCCCAAGCTTCGTCATCGTGCCTGCCCGTTTGTTATACAAACGGAGTCATAAAACGGCTGGCCGTTGTTGCCCGCAGTACTCTGTAGGCTCCCGCCGGCAACGAAACCACGACCTCATTGTCGTCGCTAACGCAGCGATTTCCAACCAAGGAACAAGCAACTCCAATGGGGGTGTGGTCCAGTGGTAGGACATTCGCTTCGCAAGCGAAGGGTCCCGGGTTCAAACCCCGGCATCTCCATTCTTTTTTATATTTTTGCCTGATTTCTTTAGTGACCTTGTATTTACTGATTTGGCTTGTTCCTTTACATTTCAATATATTCTCCTGGGCCACTTATTTCTGTGTTTTGTTTTGATTTGTTGTTTGTTTCTTTTGGCATGGTACCGTTAGATACTATGTGTTAGGTGAGCAGTGCTACCACGATTCTCACAAACGGATTACCTACTTCGTGGGTAGGTAGTCTTGTCCACTGTGAATGATCCATGGTCCGTGTAATGCGAGTATTAATCCTTCCGTTTTACACAATAGTCACGATACTTAAATGATAGATAAGTCTAGCTTCCCTTATATTTTTCACTCGGTATCACCTTTTCGTGACACAAGTTCAAGTCTTGTGCCTCATGAACAGAACGTCACGATTATGGGCTTTTATATGGTAGTTCACTGATTATATTTGTGGGCCTTCTTGGGTTGCTCCCTATGGATGGATATGTTCTATCATCCTTTCCACGAACGGTCGATATCATCATCAACCTGTAGCATTACGCCTGCTCATCGATAACCATTTGTCAAATGTTCCTCCCTCCTCCATCAAGCACAATGACCAACCCTCTATTCCTCCGACACCTGGAGACCCTCGCGCAGGCCCTCAACCTTGAGCTCCTCACCCGTGGCACGCTTGTAGATATCTTGCACATCGTCGGTGGTGGTCTCAAAGTGCGAAGTGGCGTCGTAGCTCTTGGAGATGAAGACATTGTCCTTGCTGCCGTCCTCAAGAGGCTCGTACAGCGGGATGGGGGCACCCTAAAGACAATACTGTTAGCGATACGACAGCCAGTATGCGTGTGAATACGAAGACTTACCAGGAATTGCTCCTCGATCTGGCCGAGACGCTCCAGACCAGCCTGCAGCTCGACGTGGTGGTTTGCCGAAGTCTCGGCAATGGTCGAGACAATGGCAATGTAGTAGCCCTTGGGGCAGACGTTGTGTGCCGAGGAAATGCAAGCGACGTAGATGTCGTTCTTGCGTCCGACCTGGGACTGGGGAATGATGAGCTGTGCCGAGTCGGCATCGCCGGTGCCGGCCAGGGGGTGCTTCAGCACGCAGATGGCCTTCAGGACATGGCCGACAACCTTGACCTTCTGGGGGAAGTAGCTGGGGTCACCAAGGATGAACTTGGCCTTGGTCTCGAACTTCATCTCGGGCTCAATGCCGCCCATGGTGGCCTTGATACCAACGGCCTTGCCGCCCTCGTACAGAACCTCGTCGACGGCGGTGTTGAGCATGTAGGTACCTCCGTAGATGGCCGACAGACGGGCGAAGCCCTGGGGCAGCTCGCCGAGACCGTAGAGAGGGTAGATGTAGGGGGACTTTCCGTAGCGAGCCACCGAGTTTCCGTAGAGGCGGATGCGCTCAAGGGCCTCGGGGGCCTTTCCGCTGGCAGTGAGGTAGCTGTCGTCGAGGTAGAGGGCCATGGCGTGGCCGATGAAGTCGCGAGTGCCAGTCTCGAGGCCGAACTTGTCGTAGACATCCTTCATGGAGGCCGAGGACAGGTCAAGACCTGGGTTTCACGTGTCAGTCGATACAGTTTGCAGTCTGGTGGAAAGTAAAGTAAACTCACCCTTGTGTGTGCTGGCATCCTGGGCGTCGAAAGTACCCACCCACTCGATAAAGCTCTTCATACGGCGCTTCTCGAAGATGCCCATCAAGGGCGACCGCAGAGCCTCGGCGGCATCTGAGGGGACCTTGGCCACGGTGGCCTTGGAGGAGGCGCCTTGCTGGACGAAGCTGCCAGCGACCTGCTTGAACTCGAGGTAGCGGGTGACATCGGTGGAGACCAGAATGTTGGTCAGCTCTCCAGACGACATCAGCAGCTTGGGCACCAGGTCGATGTTCCAGTCTGCGGGACGGCCATATTTCTCCCAGGGCTTGGTGCCCTCCTGGTAGTTTCCATACTTCTTGAAGAGCTGTTTGGCATCGTCTTAGTGTCTTGCTCCATATTCTATGTGTTGGGTCGTGGTAGAGATGGGTGAGGTTGGTCACGGATAGGGGTTAGGGGGTTCGAGCTCGGCGAGCTGTCACCGGGAAGACAGGGATCGTACCGTCTCGAGGTTCACCGAAGCCGCCTCTCTGTAGTAAAGCTCGTCAGTGGGCGTGTCAAGATAGCAAGGGGGCATGGGAAGCGTTTTACTCACCCTCCGTAGTGGTCGTTACGGTCAATGTGCAGCACCTTCTTGCCCTTGACACTGAGCACACTAGATTACACCATGCTGATCAGCTCGCTGCTCCCGGCTTTCGTGAAAGCATCGATATCCGACCTACCCAGAAAGAATACACTCGGTCAGACCTGCGATGTGGTTGCGCGTTAGCCGTCATGTCCGTAGCAGCGATGTTGCTGTTGTCGTTCCTCTTCTCCTGCTATCAGCCGTGCCAGAGCTCCCGACCCCACCAAGGAGGCAGACGGAAGAGCAGCAGCACAGCAGAACTGCGGTGCGGGGCAGCAACTCACCGGTGCCGAGCACAATGACATCGTATTCGGGGGCGATCTCATCCATGGCTGCAATGTGTTTTGTTGTCGAGAGGGTATCAAAGAAGGGAAAGAATAGTAAAGTTAGTAGTGAGCAACTGGTAACCAAGAAGAAGAGCGCAAGGAGAATGCTTCTTCAGAGAGTGGAAGGAGAAAAAGTATCGGTGAAAGGGATGCCGTCTTGGTGTTGTTCATTAAGAGACCCCGTTGGAGCTGCGACTTAGACCCATTTTGGTGTCAACCAATTGGCGGGGTCCCGCTTCGCATTTTGGGGGGGCGTCTCCATTCTCCATTGCCTGAGATGTGTCCCAGATGATCGCCATAATCATGCAGCTATCCGTTGGTATCCTCATTCCTAATCCTAAATGGTCTCCCTAACGACTCTTGCCGCGAGGGGAAGATGAGTCTGGCTCGAGGAATTCGTTATGTGGCGGCGTCATCTATCCTCGCCGCGTATCATTCACCTCACAGCTCACCACTTACTACTCGCTACTACATCGTACTCCTCCCGGCTGGCGGCTGAACTTGATCTACTACTGCTGCTGCCAAAATATCACACTAGTAGGCTTTAGAACCCAGAGTCGCCTATCATGTGCATTTTATGGAGCTGGCTTGTGCTCGAGGACCGCAATGTCCAGAATATATTACACAATTTTACAGAGCCCGGCTCCTTTCTCTGAAGCCCTTATGGATGACCGTGCGAATCTATTCCTTCCCCAATAGGCGTACAGACTCCTGGATTGCGCTCCGTGCGTCTCCACGCCTTATATAGTAGTAATAGTAGTAGTAGTAGTACATCTCGAAATATTGCACACCAGAATGCAATACCAAGGCTCAACGCTCATCATGTCCTCGATACGGGCTGGCTATCTGCTGCCTCCTTGGTTGGCAGGGCGGACGGGTCAATTGTCGCCTGTGCAGATGCCTGCTTCTCTTGTCCTACTACGCCCTCGGCCTCGACGGCTGGGGCTCCCGCTGCTACATCCTCTTCAAAGAAATTTGATGGTGTGTACGGGCTGCTCGTGTTGGAGAGATCGACCTCGGGGTCTTGCTCGGCCAGCTCTCTCGCATCCTCCCATGTGTAATAGCGCTCAGTGAGGGCGTGCTTGATGGACTTCATCGTCTTTGACACCTGTTAAGGGGGGAAGAAGGGAAATTAGCAAGGTTCCACATGACGATGATATTGGTTTGTCTTCCAATTTTCTTCTGGAAACGTACCACCCTCATCCTGGCCTTGCTCTCCTCCTCGCCAGTCTTGAACTTGAGTCTCTTCCGTTCCCTACTCGCCGTCGCGACTCTGTTCCTCTCCTTGACGCAGACCCACCACAGCTTGTGCAGGTCGTCCCAGCTCTTGTGCCGCAGCTCCTCGACCGTCCAGGAGCGGCCGTGTTGCGCCTCAGCATCGGGATCCAGCAGCGCCTTCTCCTTGTCGTAGAAAAACTCATATAAGCCGTGCTCGGGATCCGTCTTGACCTCGTCGGCCGGGTTGTACTTGGCCGGCTCGGGGAGCTCGAAGCCGTCAACTGCCATTCGTGCCTTTGTACCAGATCTGTAGATTGCCGAGAGACCACGCAGCCTGCTGTTGTCGCGCCTGGGCTTGCGCATCTCGAGGGGAGCGCTGGTCGAGAAAGGGGCCGCTGAAGACCGCGAGGCCAACGCGAGGCATTGCGAGGGGGCGCGCCGGGAGGACTGCTGCAGAATCCGACCGAAGACCGGTCGGAGACTCGTTGTGCTGGCCATTGTGTAGTCGATCGTCCGCGGCCTCGAATTCAAGGTCGTAAATTCTTTGGGGCGATGGCAGTCCAAGTCTCAATTGCAGATAGAGCTGAAGCCTTGCAGGTCGCCCGCGTAAGCTCAAGCTTAGGAATTTTTCGATGTGGCGCACAGCCGGCAAGCGCCACATATATGGACTGCGCCACACCTACTATAAACTCTCTTTGACTACGCAGCTCCGTGGCCTCAGTTCAACTTCGACTCCCCAGCAAAATTCGACCATCAGAATACCTTCAATAGATCATTGTGAGCATTGAGGCCTCGTGATTCTTTTTGGACTATCGATGTTAACATTAGTATGCCAAAGGTCAAACACATCGCTCCACCACAACATGTGACAGTTCCATGATTTCAAAAGTCATCATATGGAAAATGAACAAGCCTGTCAAGCCCACATGTCTGAAGCTTCTCTTTTCAAGTATTACCCAAGTGCAGACTTAATTTTCACCTCGTCAAGTCTCGTCTCAGCCGGCTCCAGGAAGCAGATAATGACTGCTGGAATATCTAACGTCCAGTTATATCTACGATAGTGGTGAAAGTTATGACAACTGTGACATCTTGTTCCGACAACCACTAGGCCCTGTTTCCTATCGATTTCAGTGTATGCTTTTGCATATCACAGATGTATAGATGGTCATCTTCGTCTTCATAAACCTATCTGCACTAATAACTACATCAGACAGGTTAAGACACGATAGAAGCGATAGTGGCAGGTAAGAAGAAACAAACAATGCATGCATACCTAAACTCATATCGCTCAGTGGTATACGTAACTCATGCAGACCATCACAACTGAGTCCGCTAATTTCCGCTTCGCGTGCCGTGTTACTTGATTGGTCATGGCACTTGCACACAGAAAGAGGCACCCGGTCCAGAAGTCCGCGGTCTGATTTTATCCTTTCAAGCCCGTGGTCGAAAATGGAAAGAGCTTGCGTGATACCTGCCTCGCCTGCTCACAAGAGTCCTATATATTGGGTCACATGGGAGGACGAGCGCCAAAAATGTTTTTGTCAGGTAGGTAATCGTTGCTTATTCCATGCGACACCTGGTTTCATGTGACCCGGCTTCGCTTAGAAGAGGGAGAGGAAACGCACGCGGGGTGTTGCGAGAAATGGCCGCCCGTTACCTTTTGGATACTGCCGAGTTTTCCTCGTTCGGAAGATGCTTTCTACACATCATGGCCGTGACCTCTGACGTGGAAGATATCCAAGTACACGCATGCACGCCTCGAATACGACCGACACGGTGACCGGTCATGACCGAGCAGCGAGTCAGCCGAGACAAAGTCGTTAATCTAAATCTGACACCACCCGGAAGCATAACGTTGAGAAAACGGCCGCGAGGAAAAGTTACTGCTTGGGAGAGTCACCACGAGACTCAAGAATAGGTTGTGATGATGGTCTTCGCTACCATGGAACAGACAAGACCTCGTCTTGTGCATGAATAATCTGAAGGCCGTGATCAAGATCTTCGAGGAAGACCTCCTCGGCAGTAAAAGGACCGACGCGTACAGTCCGCCCAAAGTAAAACATTTTCCGCCGTGTGTTTCCCAGACATGCCAAATCTTATATATGGATGGTCTTGTTTTGCATAGCTCCATTAGGTTTGTAGCTTGTTAATAAGGGATTCCGCCGCAAAACGCAGCATGCCTGCTTCCAGCGTCATCTCTGAATTATCTATCTCTCTCCGATATTTCCCTCGAGCTCTGATTGTGTAAGTCAGTCACTCCCGCCGCCCTGCGTCGGCTCCGGGAGGCGTAATCCGAGTTCCGCCGGTTGGCCCGACTTGCTTTTTCTCCTGGGCTGTACCTCGTACAGCATGCATATACCGCATATACCTGCATAAAGTATTGGTACAAGAGGGATCAATTAAGAGGAGATAAAATAAAGAAGAGAGAAAAAAAGCAGATTGTCGTAACAGAAATCGGAACGTAACTCGTAACTGGAAACAGTTTTGTGACGGTTCAGCTCGTAGTCCATTTAACAACGTTCAAGGCCGCAAAGGAACTCCATGCGCTGCTTTGGTATATCGCTCTCGTACGATCCGGACGGAGCATTCGGGGAAACCTATGACGAAGCAAAACGCCTGACGCTCGCATCGGCCTCGTTATATTGTTTCGTTGGCTGCGAAACCATGTTGTTTGTTACCCCGTGGGCTTATAGTTGTCCCATCTGATATATGTGTACACAGCTTGAGGCGCCCTCGAGATAGCGGCGGGACACTACAAACATCGCTCCCCGGTGTCTCTGTTGGCTATTGCGACTCTCTCGTCTACACGTTCACTCTTCTGATATTCGCTAGGCACGAGTCCGAGGCTCCAGTAGTGATGTCTGGCACTGGTGTCCCTACAGACACGAACAGACCTACATTTACCTTGTTGCGAAGCGGGAAGAGACCCAGAATAAGATGCAGAAGAACACTATGGTTTCAGACCGACAGCGAGAGCTGGTACATGATCGTTTCCGTGCATATAGACCCACTGGTTCATGCTCGATCCTGCGCCTCCCTCTCGTTGCCGGCGCTCACGGCATACACAGCCCAACTGCCGGCGTTGGACTCGGGATGCAAGTAGAGGATCAACATGGCAAAAGCAACATGTCGAGGCGACCAGGAGGTAACTATCATAGAATATACTCTATCCGTACATTCAGCACGACCTGCGTCGGGCGTAAGTATGGACATCGGGGTTTACGTCGTCGCCAACCCACGGAGAATAGGCAGGTAGGCTTGACAAGGATGGCGAAGGGTCATCTCGGCTTCACTGGTCTCCAGGCCGATAGTCGGAAACATTGGATTATACAGAAACATGTAGCTCCTCGGTAAGCCGTGACCGCAAGGGAATATGCCCCCGAAAAAAATAGTACATACAGATGATAGAGACAATATATGTTCGAGTTTCGCAGGTGACGTCCGAGCAAGTCATCCCGGGTGCATTGCCCGGGCCCCAGCAGATGATAGAAACGCATAACATAGACAGGCCAAAGTATGGCAGCAGTCAGCTATGGGTCAGACACATGCCATACTCTCAATGACATTATGTGTTCTTGGATATGGGATCAGTGGCGTCACGGAGGCGGATTATGGTCATATCATCATATGCTCGATGCTCGCCGGTGAACAGCCAAAATGGGCCGTCTCGAATCGAAGAAGACGGACAGGGCGGATTTTTCCATTCACCGTATTCAATTTGCATCATTTCTCGTCGAGTGTACGTACAAGAGTCCATCCAAAGTGCCTCCTCTTTTCATGATCTTGTCTTCTGTGGCGGCGGCCTCGCATCCGAGAGTCCTTTCGGAAGGCACATAGACTTGAGTTCGCGTGCGTGGACAGGACGAGTCCAGTACCTCCCACCACCACGACGAAACAAGCACCTCGATCCGTATCGTGGGCAGACGGGCCAGCGGCTTTGGTTCATTACGAAGTGCCTCTACGATGCTGACGCGGCCCCTCGGGACGGGGAGAAGAGAGCTGACGTGTTGGCTGTCGAGACGGTCAACCCTGTCGTCTTACACGATCGGCATCGTTCTTTTTCGTAACGCTGACTGCTCGTACGGCCGCGAAGGGGGAGACGTAAGCATCGAGAGGTGGGTGGGAGTAGATGGGAAGAAGAACTACGTCGTCGCCGAGATGGTTCCCATAGCTTGAAGGATTTGTTTGACGACGGCTTCCAGGGCAAGGATACGTATAGAATCACAATTTCATGGTCTTAAAACAACAACAACAACAACAACGACAAATAGGAGCTCGACGTCGTCGTGGGCTTGTTATTGGGTGCACGGGGAAAAGAGAAAGACGATAGTGGTTGATTCATCTCTGGCAGAGTTGCCGGCAGTGTGGATCTTGTACGTCGAGTTCCCGAACATGGTTTCTTATCAAACGTTGCCCGAAAAATACGACTCCATCGGTCGGGATTCTGGGGATGTTTTTGGACGCAGGATGCCGTGTGGTCCACTACTGCCTTGTAAATGGAGTACATCCAACATGTCTTGGGATGTTTAAAAACTGGAGTCGAGCTACCCTTGATCCAGCCTTGATTTGCTTTACTGGAGAAAGAGAGGAGGCTTAAAAAAAGTGTGGGATATGGGGATGGAGATGGGAATGGATCTGTCTGATCTGATCTGATCTTGAACCGGCAGCCCTCTCCAGTCTTTCCCTCTGCGTTCCCCAGACAAGGCCCAGCGGGAGGAGGAGCCAACGTCCACACACCAGAAACTCAATGCCACCAGCCGAAAGTCTTTCAGATGGAGCCTCGACAGCCCGCAGCCTGCAATGGAGACACCAAGGAAAAGATGGCACACACGGGGGCGGGAACGCCAGGCACCGACAACACCAGAGATGGCTTCGGCTTGTGGAGTCCTCGCAAGTTCCCGCCGCTCGAGCAAAGTTAAACAGCTGGAGATGGTGTTCCAAGTGGACTCCTTCGCTTTTTTTCCGTCGTTTAAAAAAAAGGGTCTACATACAAAGCAGCATAGCATCTCCATAGTATTCAACGTCAAGAAAAACACGAAAATGGCCAACCAGTTGTTACAGTCAACGCAAACGCACGCATATGGGACGGCGACAGGACGAAACAACAGGCTAGCAGTCGGTTGTACCGCGAGGCAAAGCTGTATCTTGCCTCAATCGGAGGCCACCGGAGCGGCCGAGCATGGAGCATGAAAAGGATTGTATCGATCGCTGTCTCGCAAGTCCGGCATCTTGGTTCAAACTTGACATGTTCCGCGGCATGTCGCCTTTGTCCCAACCAAGTAGGACGGCGCCATCGACCTAATGGGAGAAAGTTGCATCATATCACACGCCAAAGCGAAGTGCCGCATATACAACACGAGGTCAGAGCTGCTGCTACTGGGCGGCAGCATGTGCGCATTTAAGCCGAGCCAGAGATTTCGTGGCCCGGCCGCCGCGGCGCCGTCCCGTAACAATCTACCACTTGGGAGCTTGCGACTAAGAAAGATGGCATCGTTCGTAGATCGCGGTTCATAAGAACGTGAGGCGCCTCGTCCTCATTCCTCGGACTCTGCGCTCTCGGCCTCTCTACGTACGCACGTATAATAATCCCGGAAGAAGTCCGAGAAGTTAGGAGCAAATTGTCAGGAAAAGGAAATTTCCCTTACCGCTTGCATTCCTCACTCGTGTCAAGAGTCAAGAACAATGCTGATTGATCCCGACTTTTCTGAAAGATCAAAACAAATGTTGCAAGGTTCTGGCGCGTTTGTCTCAGAACCCCTCGCCGTTCGCCTGACCCTGACTCGAGCAGCAGCATCTCGGCGGCACGAGCTGTTGGCAAGAGTCAGGGTCCTCGAAGCCCTGAAGTGACATGGCCTGCTGCTCCCATGGGATGGCTGCTCCGGCGGTGAACCCATAACGAGTTTAGCCCAAGGCAGGCAAGCATTTGCTGTGAAAACGTTCCGAATAAGCGCCCCCTCCTCTGCCCACATTGACAATAGTCTCCTGGAGGCCGAGCACTAGCCGCCGAGAAAGGCACGAAGGCGGAAAGGCAGCTGTGGTGGGCTCTTTTCGATCATGTAATAGTATTAGCATGAGCAGCCGTAGTATCGTCAAACACACCGCGCACAACGCACAACAGCAACCCGGCCGACCTCTCCTGGGTCGTCATGCCGCTCAGATTACGCAACGCACTAGGTGTCAAATAGGCAAGGGCACGCGCTTCCCAATCTGGCGGTAAGGACCAGGTAGGTAATGGAAAATCAGTTCTCAGAAAATAAAATAATGCCAATGCTCAAGAAGTGCCCTGCTCAACCAAAAAGACGCGCCCGAACGCCCAAAACCCAGTGTGCAGGTACTTCGTCCATTGCCCAGAGGCTGCCCTCTACACTAGTAGGGGGCCCAGCAGCAGGCGAGGCAGGCTTGCTCAGGTGAAGGAAGATGCTGGTTCAGATCGTCGTCGACCGCGTGGCCCCCACATTTTTACTCGAGAAAGAGCAGGCCGGATCAGTTCATTGTGTGCAGAAACCTGTGGTGAAGATACTTGGCTTGCAGAGTGTTACGCTGGAAAGAGATCCGACTTATGCAACCATACATAATATCAGAGCACCATGATACGCGCCGCCCCCAAAAGGAACCGGGGTGGCAAGCTGTATTCCCTGGATTCTCTTCTTCTCTGGCGTCCCGGCACTTGCCGGATAGAAACACAGCGTTTTGAACGTATAATAACGTGTGTATGGATGTACTCTGTTCGGCTGCCAATGAGGGATGAATGGATGATATGTAGAGATAGAGTAATGATTAGCAAAAGAGAGCACATCGAAACATCCCACGCTCCAAGGGGCTTGGCAGATATCGAACTGGCATCAGTGCATCGGTATCTGCTCACGGCAGTTCGCTTGCCTGAAACACATTACAGATGCCACAGATGTGCGATCGCTTCGTATGATTGACTGATGAAATCTTCTGCTTGCTCCTCAGCAAGAGAAGAGAGAGAGAGAATGCATACCAACAACAAGCTTATTGCTGGAACTTGACGCAACTTTCGTCATCAGCACCGTGACAACGTCGCATCCTCTAGGTATGAAATGAGGGCCATCGAGACATGAATGAAACTACTGTGTATTGCAGCAACTCACTTGCTGACAAGCGACCATACTGCTGGACTACCGCTGGGCATGTCCAAGATGTACTTGTACCGGCCGGCCAGTAGCAAGACAAGCGTGCGAGGGGAGTCCTGACAAAATCGGCATCGGTCTGTCTGGGAAACAGGCAGCCCTCCCGGGTCCCTCTATTACCCGAACCGCGAACTCACCAGGTTCGGTAGTCTGCCGGCAATAGTGTCATGGGCCGTTGATCGAGGACCACAATAAGACCGACAGTAATTACTGTGTATAGTAGGATATAACTTTCAACTCGCACCATCAACGTGCTCCGAACGCGAATCTGACGATGATCGGTCAAATCAGTCAGGACCGAGGCCCTGCAAGTTCAGGATCTAGGCACGTACGCTGTCTGCATCCAAACTGAACGATAGTAATAAGATTGACTCGTCATCATGCCATAATAAGGAAACAATATCTCTTACTGCTGGCGTCTGCCGATGGACTGTGCGTCATCACACTCGTTGATGGGTTGCAACATTTTATTTCAAGTGGTCAAATCGCGGAAGCAGCGCGCGTTTCCATGACTCGCACATGTGCTTATGAGAGGTGCTGCGCTGTCTTATTGGCCCCCATAGAGCGGCAATATTTTGAATTCTCATGGTGGTGATGGCCAAAAGGGTAGGAAGGTGTGGTTAACTGCATGAACCAAGACGAAAGATTTGGCAGTCGCGGCGTTTTGGTCAAAATTATGATGATGTGAGACAGTCATAGTGACAGGTCGTGTTGTGTTTGTCGAAAGTTGCCAAACCTTGTCACAGCTCTATTAGGGTTCGAATGGTTCCGAGAAGAGGCCAAGATGACACCTGCATCTACGAAGTACAGTTTGACTGCGTTGCTGAACCAGTAATGAGCGCAGAAGAGCCATTCTCATGAGGTCTTTGGTGTGTCGCTTGCCTCGCTTGCCAGTCAGCCACTTGAGGAAATAGACTGTAACCCCGTGCTAAGAATAAAGAGATGATTTTGCGCAGTCAGTAGACTCACATGGGTGAAGCCATCTGTCTCATCCAGTGTCACTTCACACTTGATCAACTGCCTCGCCCTTGAGTGCAGTCTTTTTTTTGCTCTACGCTATTAGGGCTGTATAGCTTCCCTTCACTCGAAGTTGTCCATGTCCGGGTACGGACTATGATTTGTGCTTACGATCGCCAGCCACCGACTTCCAGCGGATTGCCCAGATTGGCAATCCGGCCGATTGCAAAACCCTGTCAAACATGGGTGAGTGATCATAAAGAAAATGTAGCAGAAGAATAATAATTCCTGAAAGACGGCGCGCACTCGAATCCTGTAGCTGCATCTTGCGAGTTACTACGCTCTGGCTTCTCGGATATGCAAAGTCGCAGAGCACTACCCAAGGCTTATGATAATGTGCTCTTTGAAGGCAGAAAGTTCCGTGAAACAAAAGACTTCAGATGTATCGGCAGGCACTTGCCGCCGGCATCTACACACATCTCTGAATCCTAATACTTCTCAGGACGTGCAAAGAGATTATTTTGTGACATGGGGCTGGCAGCTGGGAGTGGTGGTTCAGAGACGGAATTAATCGTTACCGGGCTTTGCTCCTTCGGGCAAGTCCAGCGGTAACCAGCCCCGACACTGGTATCGTTCTTGTGTCAACCATTCGAGCCATTTCGGAGCAAACAGTCAGAGCTACGAGCTTCGTCATGTACGAAGTAGAGTAATGCGACTTGTGGTGCAGTATGCTTCGAATCTGATTTGACGGTTTCGCGCTGCTGGGGGCTGCAGCTCGCGCGGTCCTTCTCTGCATTGCTGAATATCATCCAGTCGGCATTGGCAAGCATTGGCATCGACCTCGTCCATCGGTGCGAACTCGGCCATAGGTAGCTGCACCGATTCAAAAAAGGACGAGTTGTGTAGTGGGGCGAAAGCCCAATGAGGCATCACCAGCCCTTGTCCAGGTTCGAGCCGGGTCATGATTGCACCACGGAAGAGGAAAGGTGAAATTTGACCCTGGATCGCGCGGAATCATGGATGTGCAATGACGTTAGAGTAGGTCGGGATGAGAGTCGTAAAGAAGAAAACATTATCGTGAAGTGGTTGGATCGTAAAAACTCAATTGCTTCGGGAATTCGGCACTCTCGGAGCAGATTTTCTGCAAAATGGCTAGCCCGTGGACGCTTATTCATGAGCTGCCCTTTGATGATGTGATAATAAGACTCTGCTCAAAATTTAGAGACAAGTCAGACAAGTGCTTCAATGAATTGCAAAGACGCGCCTGCTAGACCCCTACTACCGTTCACAGACGCTTGGCAATTGGAGACGGTTGAAAAAAAAATCCAGGGACCTCTGGCCCACCGTATAAGACGGGGGGTTTGATGCAGCAGGCCCTTGCACACACTCGCGCTGCATGCGTGGATGTGCGACTTTTGACAGGGAAAACGGGGGTGCAAGCCAAGCTCTTCTCTCTTTCATCAGCGAGCGTCGGATGGGATCAATGCGATGCGTCGGGACTGAATCCAACGTTCCGATTTGACGAAGGGACTTGTAAATTTTTGACTGCTAAGCTGCAAGGAAACGTCGCATGGCATGGACGTACCCGAGGTCAAGGGGGCAAATTATCGAGCAGTGCTTTGTCGTCCTGCGGCGGTAGGTATGCCATTGTCTGCGAAGGGTCTGTTCGTGGGGGATGATATCGAGGGCAATTGAGAGAGTTACGGAGCGCCTGGATTGGTCGCATCGAGCCTGTTAGGAAAGCTTGTATGACAACCTTGGGTTAGGGGCCATGTGGAAGGTGGAGTGACGAGGCTTCCAAAAAGGGCCCTGCTGGGTCTCAGTCACGGTGAGGTTCGAAAGCTCATGGGCGCAGACCCGTTCGCTAGAAGCCTGATGGAAGCATGGAAATCGGGTACGAAGCCTTGCCAGCAGCACCCAAGGCACCCAGTGTGTTACACAAGATGGGGTGCCCACAAGCTGAATGTCGGGCAGCCTCATTGTAGCGTACGTGGTGCAGTGCAGCCTTCCAGGCAAAGGGTCGCTGACCTCCACCTGAAGGGATGTTGCATGCAGAGGCGGAGATCTCTTCAACGGCCAGCTAGGCAGTGCCCACCAAATATCGTCGTGGTGCAGTGCTGCCAACGTGCTCTGCAGTGCACACGAGGCTCTGCTTCGGTCTGGTCGGCGGGTGCGTATGGTCTGTGGTATGGTTCGAATTCAGATATTGTCCCTCTTTCCAACATGGATGGTCCTCCACCACCCGTTAGCTGGCCGCATGGATCATCGTCTCCATCGAGCTACAGCGCGGGTGCGCTGGTGCGGCGAGACAACGCTGCTGGCGGGTGGGAGTGCGTGGAAGCCGTTTGGTGCATGGCCCCCAACTATTTACCTCATCCTGAACCACCAAAAAGGCGGTGGATTCAATTTCATAGGAGAACATTTTAGCTGTGGTGGGACTCCACGGCGGCAGCTAGCAATAGCTTTTTGTTGGAGGGCATCTTCCAAAGATGAGTATCAATTACAACGACGTGTATGTTGTATTGTCCCTTTTTGCCATCTAATGGTCCCCTTCGCTCAACCATGAGCAGCTCGGGCATGTGCGGCGCAGCTGGAGCACCGAGGAGGAACTATTGCCCTTTGGATTTTGAGAATTGAGATCTCGGAGCTCCGCGGTAACAATGTGTCACAGCTTCGTAGTAACACGATGGTACGTAGAAGTGCTGGCTGTTTGAATTTGGAAGCAGATCGTGTCCCGAGGCGGTACGTATCCGTACTCCGGTCGATGGATGCTGACAAGCGGCCGAGGTCGATATTTTGGCGTGGAAATAGTCGATAATCCAATCCAGGGTTCGGAGCGCTCGCTTTGGGGGTCTCTGTCTGTCTCTGGCCCTTGGCCTTTTCTGCTTGACTCGTGGGTCCCGACGTGCAGCTACACAGAACGTTCCGCCAGCGCGAATCGCTTGCGCGCACAGGTCTCCCGACATGAGATCTCGCGGCTCTCTCTCATGTTGTGCAGTGCTTGGCGCCCATACCATGACTAGTGTCGAGAGACTCACACCCGCCCGTTCGCCCAAAAGCAGGGGTCCATGCCAGCGCATACTGGGGGTTCTCTCTCAGCTAGGCAAGAGCAGTGTCAAGTTTGGACATGTTGTAGGCAGCTATGAGCGCGTGACACAGATTGCCTCGCATCAGAAATTTCTCTATCGTGCATTGTGAACGAACATGGGAAGAAGCGAGGCCAAGAATTCCTCGGTTTGGAAGTGACGACTCCTGCGCTGCGCAACGAGGTCGCCGAGAAACGCTCCTTCCAGCCCAAAGCCGTTCAAGATGGTCGGCTGCTCGCAAGAGAATTTTCTATGCAGTTTGCTAGCGCCTCGTTGCGACTTCCCAAGTATTCATCTACAGTACTGCCTCCCAAGTACCGCTACAAGGCAGCAGAAACGCCTCCTGCCCAGGAAAGGCCTTCCATTGGCAGTGCAACATTGGACCGGCCTAAGCAGAATTGGCACTATCGTAAAGTGGGGGTCAACCCATGGATGGCTCCTTCTTGAATCTTCTCCCCATGTGCATGCCTCTCGTCTCGTCTCTTGCCTCTCTATCTAGTCCAAAGTTCGTCGCCCACGATACCTACCTGCTATACCATAGTGTCTATGCCGCCGCCAAGTGCGGAATACTCAAACTTTGTACATCCTGTGGAGGGGCTCGTCCTGTGAGTGTTGGTTGCTGTTGATTCAAGGTGATATAAAACAATTCTATTTCGATCTCAACGTTTCAGATTATTCTCAAGCATGATACTGCCACACGCTCGTGTAGTTCCAATCATCTCCGGCGTATATCTTTCATTATACGAATACAAGGTGAGCATATGGACGTGGGTGGAGCTCGATATTGCAAATCGCCATGTTTGCCAATCTGCGCTAAGATTGCAGGAGAGTGAGGCGAGATGTAATGTTTATTATTTCGGCGGCGTAATAGTGACCAAGATATTGGCCTAAACGACACTGCTACGGAAAAAGTCGCATCAGATCTCGCTCACCGTCCTTGGAATGCTCTGCAGAGCAAGCCTTAGTTTGAATTCGAAAGAGCTGCTATGAGCCTTGGCGTGGTGGTCAGTGGTAGGTAACATGGGACGTCGACATGCACACGGTAGACATGATAGACACTTCAGCTGCAACTCTACTGTGCATACCTCATGCTGAACCCCACCTATGTGGACTCTTGGAAACAGTATAATCCTTCTGTTGCACAGAGTTTGCTCCACCGTGATAGTCAGCTATGGATCATTTGGGGTTCTATACTACCTACCCACATACTCTACACAATAGACAGTGTTGGAATTGTTTGTTGCTGCTGCCGCAGCGGCGGCGCTGCACGCATAGTTCGGTAGCCCGTAGCCGGTTTGCTTTGTCACATGGCTGGTTTGATCAAGGTCACATTGTCTTCGCTACAGCGGTAATGAAGTCGGAAAACCCGGAGCGACAAGAGAAAGAAGGAGATTTGGGGTGGCCAACGCCGAGAATACTGAGAGAAGGGCTTCCTCGCTACGCCCGCCCGACAGCCATGCTCGCCAGATAGCGTCGGCCTGTTGTCTGTCTGTCTATCGATAAAATGCATCAAAGAGTGACGGATCGATATCGACCCTGGTAAGGTATGCGTTAATGGACCGGATGTCGTTGGCAAACGTACGCGCAAGCAAGAGCAGCGCCCCCTTTTCCCGGACGATCAGTATCCCTGCTGCAGAAGCTCGACGAGTGTGCAAGATCTAGTGAACGGGCGGCCGAATCGGAACAAATAACATGCTCACACGTCGTGACGAGAGACCCCGACAGAAACACGACCAATATAAATGTCAAATGACTCTGGTGATCACGGAATTACGGAACATACTGTAAGTCAATATGACTGGTAGCGTCGATGCGTTTCAGATATTCAAGTTGGTTACGATGCGCACGCCAATAGGCGAATGCGTGCAAAAAGTGCTAAGCATGCCAGCCAGCCAGCCAGCCAGCCACCATGCGATGAGGGATCTGTAACGTCTGATTGGTCGTTACCATCAATGCAATTTGATATTGTGCACATGATGGGCAAGACCTTCTTGGATGGGTGTCTTGATAAGCCGGACGGGTGAGTGCAACATGTGTGTGTTTGTACGTACTTCGTACCTAGGTATGTCAACTATTGACCTGCTTACCCAAAAGACTGACTGACTGCATCGTGCGATTGTTGGACTGTACGAGTAATTTGACGTTGATCTGTGTGCGAATCATGACAGGGGAAGACGTGGCAAGGGACGGACAAGCCCGGATTGGCAATTCTCATTAGTTGTCACCAACAACATTACTTTTATGTGACGCCGAGGCCAAAAAAAAAAAAAAAAAAAAAAGAGCCTTGCAAGCCTTGAGCATCTGGTACCGTATCAGGATGTACCATGATGAGATGGCTGGGTTTGCATACCTACAGCAACGCAACTGTGCCTGATACACAGTTTCACGCCTTGGCTTTTCCGATTGATGTACGTATATTCGTGGCTCTGCTGGTCAATCGCGGCTGCGGCTTAATTACTAGGGGAAAAACACTATCGGGAAGACCAGCGATGAGTTGACGCTGCTTGCTTGCATGGCTGGTCAAAAATAGATCTGGTCCATGTGCTGCTACTGTATACTAACGCACGTTAGCGAGCGCGTCAGCTACGAAGCATTGTGGCTTTATAAAGTAGGGGGAAAAAAGACATGCGACGAACTGTCAGTAAGAAACCGCCGTATTGTCAACTTGGGTATATCCGGTCGAGTCCGTCTCTCAACTGGTACGAACACAAATCAAGTAATACTTCGTATGTGAGTTCGCACATACGAGACTGGAAATTTCAATGCAACATAGATACAGTACAATGCTGCTGATTGCAGCAATTACCCCTCCCTTATTCATGGTTTCATTAGTTTTTGTTGATCCAAGAAATCATTAATCAGTGATTAGTAGTCATTTATTCCGTAGACGAGGTCGTCGACCCTGGCATATGAAATCCTTTCATGTGCCTGGGTATCCTGCCCAAGCCGTCGAATATCAGCCCACTTATTTCCTCGTCCTCGGCGGTGAAATAAATGGAAGAAGTAGTTGGTCACCACCGACCGCCCTGTTGATGCGCTGCCAGCCGGACATGACACGATACGATGCCGCAGAGAGAACGGCTGTGCTGGCTGTGCCACGATATATCTGTCACATAAGCATCCAAGTGTGCACAAATGGTGTATATTTGTAACCAATGCAACTAAGCAGGAACGTAGCACCAGATTCCGCGCAAATAAATGATAGACGGGCTCCTAGTCCAGGTAGACTGTGCGGTACGTAGCGCAGTGTTCCGTAACTGGTGCTTCGCTCTCAGCATTTGCGCCTGGCGTATCATCGTATCTATAATTGGGCTGTCGTAACGTACTGTATGTGTGGTGTATCTCGGCGAATTGCCAAGGTGCAGAGCTCATCGACGTATTCCGCTCTCGGTTCTCTGCTCACTGTCTGGTCCCTCGAGGCAGATTATCTCATCCCGTCCGTCACATTTCCCTCTTCATCTCTGGTCTTCTTCTTCTCACCTCTCTCCCTCTCCAAACCTCTGCTCCTTCTCCCGTCTCCCAAACCAAGAGAAGTCGAGATAGGCCCGATCCATCAGACATAGTCGTTTCATTGCCCAGAAGGGACCCCTGAACTATCTAGGAGCAAAACCATAACTGTTGAGACGCGTGACGTACGTACCTATTTCCTTTGTGGGACGACCCATACTTACCCATTTTCATACGGGCTGGTGGGTAACTCTTCTCTGCTCTGCTCCATACCGGGCTCTGTCTGGCTTTTTGGGTGCCTCCTTCTGCGTGCTCCAGCTCGTGGAAGCTCCTTCCTCTGCCGCACTGCCGCACGCGCCAGCACACGCCTTTTTGTCTTCCACCACCTATTATTTCCTCTTCAGACATGGCCTCCATGCTTACATAGCCCGCGGGTCTCGTTCGTACTCTGTACCTGTACAATGATTGGCATGTCGGGACTGCCTGTAATGGCCTGTCTGTGGTTCCCTTAACACTTGCCACCTGCCTCTGCCAAACCCCAGCAAGCTTGAACGGGCGAGCAAGGTGTGCGTGCCAGTTGATTGACGGGCCCGTCTTGTTCCCAGCCAGAGCTCTGGTCCTCGGCATTTGTGTGCATAACTTTTGCATCACTATTCTGCTTCCTCGCATACCCATGCCCATCCCATCCAACCCATCCCTTCCCATCATCCCAGACAAGCCAACGAGACCCACTTCCATCTTGCATCCCACTAAGGATGAAGGGCATAGAGAGAGCAGAGAGAGAGAGAAGAAAAAAGCCCGCAGCCTGCAGAACGGAGACTGACGGGAATCCACTTAGCCGATAAACGGTTCTTTGACAGCACCTCGACTCGTGGCCCACCCACGAAGTCTCGATACCTCTTTTCTTTTCGATTGTCCCTCTAACCTGATCGGGGCCACCTACTACCTTGTACCTGGACCTTGGCCGTCACTCTACATTGCGGCTACAGTAAACAGGAAAAAAACGAAAAATTCTACAAGTCCAAACCAATTGGTTTTGGCCCGAGCATATACCAGAGACCTGGCAAGGGCGCAACAGTCAAAGCTACTAACCACTCCTAAAAAGAAGCCGAGCCTGGAAATTTTTCATTCTAAATTGTCCAAAAGGAGGCAAGCAGGCAAGCTGTCACAGAAGAAAAAATAAAAAGAAGTCGGCATCGCTTTTTCGAAGAGGATCCATTTCTCCACTTTACAAACAACTCCTTTCACCTTTTTTTTTCGGACCCCATCAGCAGCAAAGCAGTACGGCTGTCGACGAGTCCCACGTCGTCGACCCCCCCGTTCACGGCTCAAAGCTCTGGTCGCCGTTACTGATTCTCCCATCACCCCTCCTCTCCGTTCTAGCAAGCCACCCGCATACCTGCCTGCCTGCCAGGTATACTGCTGCGAACCCGGTTCTAGTTATTGGAGCATCGTCCAACGCCTTCCGCCCACCCAAGCTCCATTCTGTCCCCAATTCTACCCCAAAACCATCACCATCCGTTCCCCTCATCGTCTCAAGATTTTTTTATTTTTTGAGACCATCACGGGTTCTGCATCTACAACACCAATTCGCGCCACCATCCCTAGACATATACTGAGCATTGGCGGGCTTTTAAGCTTCCTCGTGTCAGGTAATAGTGGAGGAAATTTTCTGGACTCTCACCTCTTTGTAAAATATCCTTCCTGGGTCACGTCCCCGCCAACTACAAACGTCCAGAAAAAAAACAGTCGCGTCTCGTGCGTGTTTGTTGCCTCGACGCGCCTCGAAACCGTCCTCTACCCTCCCTGCCCACGACGATTGTGTCTGCATAGTCAACACGAACAATCTCGAATCCGACCCTGATACTCTTGTCAATTGACAGACATCAGCCGCGATCCGTTATTTCGTTTCCAAGATAATCTTCGCCTTGTTGACTCTCCAGTCCTCGCGCGTCAACATCTTCGGAATCACCCAGCTACTGTGTTCTCCTGGTTATGGACGGCTCCCAGTACCACTCTAATGTCATAGGCACATCGGCACCTAGCTACCATCCGTCGCCAGCAGCAATCTCGCCTCACCAACTCCAGAACGGTCACCTCCCACCGCACACACTGCCTCCTCTCCAACCTCAAAATCCCGCCATGCAGTCCATGTACAATAGCCACCCTCACACGCCGCGTACGCCGGGCACTTCAAACCCTCCCACGCCCACCAACAACATGAGCAGCTACCCTCCTCCGCCCCAGAATAACAACCCGCGCGGATACCAGCCGCAAATGATGTCCTACCCTCAGCCCCATCAGGGTTATGGTACTTCGGCTTCCATGATGCCCCAGTCATCCGTCGCCGCGTCGCACCCGCAACCTATTGCGCCCGCGCCGGCCAGCCGACCCCCCGTGCTCCGTCCCATGCCCGCCGGTGGCGTCATGCCCCAATCCGGCATGTCGTCGCCCTACGCCAGTCCTCTGATGCCTCACCAGCAGTCCATCCTGCAAGAGACTGAGCAGCCGACCCATGTTGTTGGCTCTCAGGGACGCCGTGGTATCTTGCCCAGCGCGCCTGGAAGACCGGCCGCTCCTACGGGACCCGGATCTGCTAAGAGCACCGTGATCCCGCAGAAGGATGCCGATGGCAAATTCCCCTGCCCTCATTGCACTAAGACTTACCTGCACGCCAAGCACTTGAAGCGCCATCTCCTGCGCCGTGAGTATCCACATATGCACGCTCACCAGAAGAAACCCTACTGACAAGGTCTATGTAGACACCGGTGATCGCCCTTACATGTGTGTCCTCTGTCGCGATACATTCTCTCGCAGTGATATCTTGAAGCGTCACTTCCAAAAGTGCTCCATCCGACGAGGCAACCCCACCGGCGCAAGCCACCTTTCGCACCCCTCGGCTCATGTGAAGAAGCACCAGGCTGCTCAGGCCAAGGCTGCCGCAGAGGGCGAGCTTAACCAGATGAATGGAATGAACAACATGCAAGGTGACGGTGTTGTCCACCCTTTTGGCATGGTCCCAATGGCCGATGGTATGACCAACCTGAGCAACGAGCAGAGTCAGCTCTCGAGATCCAGCAGCATCAGCCGCATGGACGATAACCGTGACAGACGCAGCATGACTGGTGGAGGATCCGTCTACGGCGGTGGCGATGTCCAGAACTCCATGGCCTCCAACATTAACCCTCAGCTGGCCAACTACAGCATGCCCCAGGGCCAGAATGGCATGCAAATGTTTGCAGGCTCAAACCAAAACCAACAGAACCTTGATTGGTCCATGTTCCAGGCTGGTGCGCAAGATACCTACGCAACTTCGTTTCAACATCCTAATCTTGGGCAGACGCAGGTCGGAACGAAAACAGAACATCATAATTCAGATGTCGAGAGAGCAGCCACCGTGGCCGATACCAACAACCGATCGCTTTTCTTTTCCAATTGGGACAACAACTCGACGATAAATGATCCCTACCAGCACATCTCGACCCAGATCCACGGCTTCTTCCACCCTCCCGGGACCGTCATCACCTCGCAAACGGCCGGCATCACCAACTTCTACTCGGCTGCAAATATCAAAGATTTCCTCGAGCAGTACAGCCATTATCATTGTCACTTTTCTTTCCTGCACATACCAACCTTTCGCATCTTGGAAGCCTACACCGGTCTTCTCGCCAGCATGTGCTGCATCGGAGCCTGCTACTCGGCCCATGTTTCGCCCAATCAAGTCCGTGAGGTGATGAATTTCTTGAAGATAGCCCTGGAGCGAGATTCCAATCTGTTCTCTGGTACCGCTAATCGCAACACCAACTCGGCCCCAGGGCCCATATCTGACGACGAGCAAATGTCGCTGGAGAAGCTGCAGTCTCTTGTCCTCATGTCCCAACTTCTCGTTTGGAACGGTACTCCATTCCAACGAGAGAGCGCCCGGCGACTTTTCCCACAAGTCGCAGATATTGCCCGCAAACTTGGTCTGTTGCAGGTCTCGTCGTCTCCTCACCTGTACAGCGTTCTCCACCAGCCCGATCTGGCACTACAGAACGTCAGTCCCAACAATTTTGATTGGAGTCTGTGGACTCGCCAGGAGGGTCGAATTCGACTCATGCATATGCTGTATCTGTCTGATGTCGCGTATGGGTTGTACTTCAATTTGGACGCTCAGTTCGAGAGTTCGGAAATGCAGATCCCGCTTCCGTCTGATGAGGCGGCCTGGGAAGCTTCCAATGCTACTGAGTGTGCAGAAGCCCTTCATCTGTACGGGTCTGAAGTTACCAAAGCGAGAAATCCTGATGGGTCTCAACGCAGCAAGCAGCCAGAACTCAGTCTTGCCATGCGTGCCCTTCTTCATGAGTCTTACCAAATCCATCCCGGCAGCACGAATTTGCACGGCAAGTTCATACTCATCCATGCCCTGTTGGCACAAATTCGTCGCGCGCAGCTGGAGGGTTCTGTGGCCAACATGAGTCGGTCTGCAACTCCGCTTCTACAGAATGATTGGATTTTCAAGTCAGACACTGCTGTCAGTGTCGACAGCAGCGGGCGTGCCACCCCCGTTGCCGGCCAGTCTTGTGAACTGCCACCGCAGGTACACAGGATGTTCATCATTGCGCTGGACAAGTTCAAGCAGAATTGGGACATGGACATGGCCATTCAATTCCCGCCTTCAATACCCAACTCAAGGCGCCACGGTTTCTCCAAAGATGGTATCCATTTTTACTACCTTGCCAGGTGGCTGCTGAAGCAAACCGATGTCCAAGATCTGCGCCTACCGGCGGATCACCGGTTCGCCCGGGTCATACAACTTCTCAAGAATGTCAAGACATGGGTGTTAGAAGATGGTGCCAAGAGAGGCGAAGAGCTTGGTTCTGTGGGCGAGATCGACAATGCATTTGGGGTCGCCGACTTGACCCTCAACATGGCAGACTTGTTCGCACCTCTGCCCCAGGTTGTCAAGTCGCCTCATACGCCGTCCATCAGGACTGAGATCTAGTGGTCGAGTTGTTTCCCCCATTGGTCAAAGCGAATTTTTTTCCCCATTGCATCGGCGGCGTCGGCTGTTTCTCTTTTTCTGTTCACTTTTTTCTCCCTTTTTTTTTATGAAAAGTTGCGATTCATATCGTTTGTAAGGCATCACGGCGGTATTGTGATCTGCATTTCCAGGGGTTCAGTCGTGGATTTTCTAGATCGGAAGGCTCATTTTCTGTTATGTTCTGTTTTTTTTTTTTCTCGTTTTGTTCCTGCATTAGATCACCAAATTAGAGGAGGACGAGGAGGCTAAGAGGGCCGACTCGGTCATGATTCGCATGATGAGTGGTATGGTTCTTGCCCATGAGGCAAGACCTTTGCGGTTGGTAGATACGGCATTTGGTCCACAAAAGTACCTCAAGGCTGGCGGGCTCGCCATCCAGCCAGTCAATGTCAATAAGAAGCACGAGTCTGAAAATAAACTACACTCCCTGCGTAACGTACCCGTGTTTTGGTTCCTCGCTGTGCATGTTCCTGCTTCCCTACATACCATATTTCACTGCACTGACCGTGGAAATGTCTCGGTTATGGCGACTAGAGGCCGTCCCGTGTATCTCACAGGCCCGTGTGGACACATTCTGGTCATTCGCTCAGGCCACGAGAGGCCGCCGGTGCATTTGAGACTCCTGTGCTTACTAAGACTGCCGCTCACCATAGACCTACGGGCTATCATCCGGCAACGGCCCTCTCTCGTCAGCCCTGCGGCGTTGTGGGATTGTATGGCTTCCAGTCGGAATCATAAGCGGCACGGCGAATATCTCACTGTACGAGAGTTTCCCACCGGTAGTCATTCGGCAAAGAGTGAGCAAGATGAATCAGCACATTGCTGACGCCTGAAGCCGGTCGAAATGTCTGCTTACAGAGAGCAGCGACTCAGTCACCTTGTTTGGGCAATGACCGCTTCGGGTTGGATTAGAGGGAGATTCGGTCGTGGTGTGAGTGTGACACGGCAAAGGCGACTTGGCTCTCTCGTCAGGACGAGGTGGATGGAATATGAAAGTAAAGGTGATATTTTTGGGAAATCTCTTTCGTATTCTGTTTGAGTACAGGACTATCAAGTGGCTGTCGTGCGAGTCAGCCTGGCTGCCACCTCATACCACCTCAGACCTAGCATCATATATTGTTCTCCTCGTCGGAGTCTACGGCAGACGTGGCGATCTGTCCACGCGGCCGTTCCCGTTGGCAGAGTACCCGATCGATGCGAGCCATGGTTGGCTGGTTATTAGTCAGTGACAGCCACCGCCACCGCCGATATATCCTCGACGACTACGCAGGTCGGCATCACCACGCTCGTTGTCCTCGTACGTGGCAAGGGTATCGTGCTCTGTACGGAGGAATGGCGCTTCTCATGTCTATTCTGATGACGGCCAGATGGGAGATGCTGACACATGTTTCCTGTGCCCGAGCCGTGAATAAGCCTCGCCTGCTGGATCTGTGCTCGCTCATTCGCCGAGTATTCCCTCCCGGTTGTCATTGTCCCTTGCGAGAAGACATTTTTTGTAGGAGGCCGATGAAGTATAGCCGATGGTATGTCCCTCTTGTGTCGCGCAGTCACGGTCGGTGCAAGGCACAGGGGGCAACCCGAAAATATGTATGTGCCATGGTCGGCACTTGTTAAGAAGAGCGGCATTACATTCCGTTTACCTGTCATGGGCCTAGTAGTTATAGATCTTACATACTTCGTCTAACGCGTCATTCATTCCTGGGCGCCGGCAATCATTACCACCGGCATGATATCTACTGTGTGGCTGGCACTCAACTTCTAGTATCAAGGTTCCAGGAAGCTCATCTGACAAGTGGTAACTCGCTTGCCTTGGCGCCATGAGCGTCGTAATGACTGTGCCCCAACGATGCGGCCGGGTTAGATCGACTCACCTGGCTCAGCAATTATAGCTCACTTGGAGCAGTCTGCAAATCTCACAGCTTGGGAGCCACACATACTGGGTGATGAAGAGAAGGGAGGCCCAAACCTGACTCATTTTCCCGTGGCTGTTGTCATAGATCATCATGCAGGGCACATGACTTCAGTGTGTAAGTGACGCACATGCATACTCTGAGGAACAATGGGAGAACCGATCGCTCGGATCTCCCTCACCCGCCCAAATGAGAATTGTGATATGGCCCAACTAGGCGCCGAGCGTCACCGACTGTTCCAGTTTGAGGGATGAACCGCATGCGCAGTCGCAGCACATTCGGGACAGAGACTGCCGCAGCTTCTAAATACTCATGATTTTCATAGGGAAAGGACAAGCGAGTTTCGGAAAAAGTTGACAAAGGCAGAGAAGAAAACATTCCAAGAAACAAAAGAAAGAGTCGGATGAAACGTTTATATTAGAAAGGTACTTGCCACTGGAAAGCCATGAAAGCTCATCACCAGCGTCGACTACCATACGAGGCCCATCTTGGTGGCAGCCACAAGCTGCATGCAGCAGGTAGGTAGCACGGGCAAGGGGAGGGCAGTCTTTGCGATTGGTTCCGGCGCAAGCCATTGATTCATCACCATGTCAATTGGCAGCCCAAGCTGACAGACACATGCTTTTGAGGCACAAGAAGAACATATGAGTTTGCTTTTGTGGATGGGCGGAAAAGAAGAACAGAGCCAAGATGTATCCTTCATTTCCTTCACGACTGTCATTTGGATCACACCTTTCTAGCGGCCAGCGACGGCTGTAGAGGGTCTCCAGAGCAAAGATGATAGTGATAGTGTACCTAATGATTTGACAGTTGATAGTAAATGAGGCCGTTGGTTGCACATGATCCGAGCGTGGTGAGACGCGTGGTACTCGGGACGTGTGACCGATCTCACACACCGCTTTCCGGAGCCTTGACGTGGGTCTCGTCTCGGCGGGGGTCTATTGGGATGATGGATGGGGGTTGCCAGGATGGGACGGTAGTCATGGTTGCTATTTCTCTCTCGTCGCCCTCTCTGTGCTGCGTTCGTTCGATTCTGAGCAAGCCAACGCAGCGCGCCGCCGTTGTCTCTCTGTCTCTCTCACCGATCTTTGCCCTTGTCCACGGCGACAATCCGCGGGGCCAGCTGGCTCAACGCGGCCTTGTCCTCCTCGGTGGGCTTGAGGCCAAACTTCTCCTCGGCGCGGTCGGAGAGCTGTAGACCGATGAAGCCCCAGGCGAGGATGCCAATGCCCACGCCCATGCGGGTGCGAGGCGAGAGGTTCCGATAGGACCTAATTTTTCTTAGCTGGACGGCAAAGAAAAGACAGAGACATAGACAGCCGCGGGGGAGGGGGAGAGATTCGTGAATGAACCAACCCTGGTCCCTGGATACGACACCAGAGACCTTCTAGAAGAAAGCCCAAGCTGTAAGGAACGCGGCACTCACTGAAGTAGCGACATGTAGTATGCGGTGACTGCACTAGGTAAGGCAAGGCTAGGTATGGGTAAGTGGTAGTGTTCTTCTACCCGTCCGAGTGGATTCCGAGATGCGTTGTTCGCACGTGGTTCGCGGCCCAAAGTACGGACGTCGTTGGGATGGATGTGGGAAGGGATAGGAAAATTTTTGATGTCTACCGCCTGACCTAGTACCTGATATTGAACGAATTGGGTTGGAGGGCAGGAAGGGACAATTGTTGGCGTATCAACCTGCCTTACCTTTGCCTGGTCAACTAAAAGGTACCCTACCTACCAGCCTACCAAACTAATGTATGAGGTCGAGTAGCGTCCGGGTTATTTGTGGACATACGTGTAACTAATGGCTTGTCAAAATTGGTTATGATTCCTTTTCTTCTTCTTCCAAACTGGCAGAGCGGGGCCATTTTGCAAAAATTCCAAAGAGGTGAGGTCTACACACACATACCTACATTAGTGAGGTCCCTTGGATTGCTGGGAGGGGGGGGGTTGCTCCCAATCAGGCATGTAGCTTGGGTGGAAGCGCCAATTTGTCGGTGTGACAGCAAAGGTCTTTTCATCCTTTACCGCGTTCCCGGGTTGGGATCCCGGAACACGGATGTGATCGTTAGTGGCTTGCTTCTTTCCCTTTTTTTCCACAGGGCAATCCCTAGCGACTAATGTATTCATACGCTATCTGGAGCCTGCATCTGCTGGAAGCATCGAAGAAGCATAATGGCTTGCTAATGAAGTCCTAATGCGTTATGGATCATTGCTCCGGCTGACAGGTAGGGAGATACGCTGATGTATAGTCCTCGCTGCTTGAATCATCCATGCTGGGTCAGTTCCTGGAATACGGACGTGATCAACCATCCTCCCAACGCCAAGTCATGTCCGTACGACTATCTATTCTGCAATGGAAGCAAGCAGTACGGCTACGCACAGAAAGTTCTATGGCGTCACTTACCGACAGTTCGTCCTAGGCCCCACGCATGCCTGAAATGGCGGACGGAGATCATTGATCGCCAACCACGTTATCAGTATACTACGAGCAAGAGTAATTCACTAACCTAGGTACAAGGCAGCTCGTCGATGGTCAGCACTGGCAAAGAGGGAAACGAATCACATGCAGGTACTCACTAGTACTGCCTCCACTCATCACAGTTGATCTACTGCAAGCCTCCCTGGAGGCCACGGCGGAAGAGGATCGCAGCAGGTGAGGAGTCGATACTTTGGAGGCGGTCGCATCTTTTACCATCTTGCTCGTACCTCGTTCACGGTGCATCACCAACTACCCGGCCGACTGGACCGGTTCTCGCATTTCGACAGATTTAGATGCTACCTACATTGGCACTTGATGTAGGTTGGGTGGTAGTAGATGATGTAGGTGGTAAAAGCTAGAACACCCTCAGAGGTAGCGTAGAACATTGAGGTGCAGTAGGTACGAAGTATGCTACCCAAAGATAAAGTGCACTGCTGGCTACATTACTAGTTGCTGCTGGCTGCTGCTGCAAGGCCCAGTCCCGTCCCCAGGATACATTACCTGGGCTGCTTTTACCCTTCGATACCTGACAAGAGATATGCACCCTCTTTACCTCTTGACCGCTCTCTTCCTCTAGAACGACCAGGACCCCCCCAAACCTCGAACTGCATGCATCCCCATTCTGCGGGTTGGGCCTCTCTCGTCTGAAATCCTTCCCCTTCCAATACGCTTCCGTTCTTCTTCTGGAGGAAAACAAAGGCGGACGGACCCCTGCTGGCGTCTGGATCGATCCCAGCCAAGCAAGATCCCCTCCAAGCCCCCCCATGCGTGTCTCACTCTCACCGATACTTGGTGGGTTTGCCTTTGCGCCTACATGCTTCTTCGTACATACAGTCTCGTTGCAGAATGTGTAGAGATTGCTGATGCAGCTTCGCCAAACTGCACGGCCAATCTTGTCGCTCCAGCTGGAGCTTACATTACCTCACGACAGCACCTAAAAACCAGTCATCCGGCTCTCCAATGATAATAACGAACCACCCAGGGCCTGCCTCCACCGTCTTGCGTCGTTCGTTTGTTCGTTCGTGCCCGCCCATCATATCACCCGCCCGGCCTCGTGCGCACGTACCGTAGTACGCATCGGTGTTGCTGTTGTCGCTGCTGCGTTGTGTGGGCAACCCATAATAGTACATACTCCGTACGCAGACAACCTTGTCAGTCATCACTCTCGAGGGCAAGTACATAACCGTCCTCATCAGCCCGCCACTTCCTGTCTGGCCTCACTCCTCGCCTGAATCTGAGCTGACGGGATCCCTCAGGTGACTGCTAATCGACTGGACGACGACTTGTTGCTGTTGTGACTGTGGTGGTAGTTCGTGTTCATTCTACTGTTTTCTATTTTGGCAAATACAGAGGGAAAGAAAACTGCAAGGATATCTCTTCATTCTCTTGAGGCTGTCCTGCGTTTATACTTTTTTTGTTTATCCCCTGCCTTCCTTGATCGGATTGGATCCTCGGACCTACTTAATACTACCTCCCGCCCCCGGACCGGCTCCATTCGGACGGACGACAAACTATCACGCGCATCCCGCCCGGAACGTCTCACCTGCAGACCGTCCCAGTATTCTTCTCTTACTTACTACTCGGTCTTGCCGCCAGAAACGATCTTTCAACATGGACTCCTTGCCCGTTGAGCTGTTGCGGCTCATCTTTGGCTACTGTGACCGTCAAACCGCCAGAAACCTTCGCGAGGCCAACAGAACTTTGGCCAACGTCGGTTATGAGTACATGCTGGCGCCGCGCTTCACGGTGATCGCCTACCGGGACGACATCGACCGCCTCCACAACATCGCACTGCACCCACAGCTTAGGGGCAGCATTGACTCGGTAGTCATCAATCTCTCTGACGTCGACGATTATGACGCGAGACACGCCGCATGGTTGCAACACTTTGTCCAATTACCGGAAGACCGTCAACTAACCCTGAGCAGTGCCTGGAATGAATATCCAAAGATTGCCGAAAACCGGAAGAAGCTGAGCCAGTTTCATACGAGGGCCGACGATGTGCGGGAAGCCCTTGCCGCCCTCCCCAACCTGAAGTCGGTGGCCGTCACCTTCACCGAGTGTCCCGTCGACAATGACGTTCTCAAGGATGTCTACGGCGTGCCGAGCTGCCGGCGGATGGACCGCACTCTCGCCTACAACAACCTGAACGCGATCGTCGCCGCCCTGAACGGCCTGTCCCTGAACTCACTGTCTATCGACTGGTTTCCCCTGGAGATCCTGAAAACGCCTGTCCACCGGCGACACTGGTTCACACACGCACGCTCGTTCAAGAGCCTTTCGCGCTTTGATCTGACGCTGGATCCATCTGGATTGCAGGGGCCCGCGGCTGCCATGAAGGCCGTGAATGGTCTTGGATTCGTCTTGCAGCAGCCGGCCAACGTCCGCACCCTCCGGGTCGCCTTTCACCCCTACTCGAGTCCGGACTCGAAATTTGCCATCAACTTTAAAGAAATGCTCAATGGATTTGTCTTTCCAGACTTGGAGGACCTGACCCTCGCGGGCATGTCCTGCGAGGAGGGAGATCTTAAGAACTTCATCACGCAGCACCAATCCACCCTGCAGCGACTGCGCCTGGGCGGCCGTGGCCTGGCCAAGCCCTACCAAGCGTCACTCGGCGGGATGCACTTGCGCGAAGGCACGCTCAAGTCTCTTTTCATGGGACTGCGGTCCAAGCTCACGAGACTGGAGCGTTTGCATCTCGAGGGTATCTTTGAATGCGAAGGCCAGTACGAGACCTACAACTTTTACCCTCTGACGAACGAGGATTGGGAGGAGGTGCCCCGGCCGAGCTGGGTACACTCATCCCGCGAGACTATCAGCTGCCTTCCTTTTGAACAGTTCCTGACGGCAGGCCGACCTTATCCCGGGAACATGTTCGGCCAACAAACCAACTAAGGGATTTCTTGTTTTGCATATTTACGGAGCATACTTCTGGTCTCTTGATTTCATCTTTCTACACATCATTAGAGTGTCGAGGCACGCGCCATGACGAAAACCAGCATTCATCGGAACGGCTCACGGCGTTGTTTTCTTTTATTTTCGGGATGGGAGCATTGTTACTTCAATTTGCGACTATATACACACATACACACTGACGTACACACACACATACACTGTGGGGATGATATGAGACGATATGGCTTGGAAAGTATATTATTTAGTTCATGTACATTAATTAATACCTGTGATGGGCAGTCTTTGTCTGTCCGTCTGTATGAAGATAAAACCAATATGTCATTGATGCTCTGTTTCTTGGAAATTTAGACACTAGCGCGTGGGGAACTTGGTTTCCAGCTGCTGTACGCACCTAGAAAGTTGCTTGCATATTGGCCAAACCCAAGACCAAGGTGGTTGCACTGGGTGGCAAAAGTCGAGCGTCACAGCGCGCGATCTCGGTTATGTGGCACAGCTCACAGCTTGGAACAAGAGAAAAACAGGATTGGCCATGATGGATGATATCAGATACCTACCTAGGGCTCTCGGAGCGAGTAGCATATATTTCAGGATTGAGCAGTGCTATTCTGGCTACAATTTGAGGTTACAATTCATTCTCACTTCTTATCACACAACCATTGAGTATACAAACAAACGATCCTCTAATCTCCAAACCTCGAATCCGCGAATACTGCTTCACATACAAACCTCAAAAATGGAAGCTTGGCAATCGATTCTCGTTTCTTTGGTCATAGTCTGCAGCATCTTGGCCGGCAGTTATGTTGCATACGAGCAGGGCATGTTCGACCCGCTGATTGAGAAGTTTGGGTACGCCTCACCTCACTGGTCACGCATTTTTCTCTTCAATGTTGCATTGTGGCAGTGGCAACGAAGCATTGGGGCGTCTAATCTCCGCCCCCATCTATGTTTCCCCCCCCCCACCGGCATTGCAACCTGGATTGAATAGTATGGGGCAGTATACTAAATTTACCGATTCCGCAGTGTCATGGTGTTCAAGGCCAAGGCTGAAGCCGAGAAGGAAAAGTACGAAGCTGAAGGTCTCCAGGCCGGCGAGGACTTTCTCGACTGTAAGTCAAGCAACAAGCCCGACAGCCCGTAGCTCCCCTCTCCGCCCCCAGATCTTCAGAAGAGACTTCCCGATGCAGTAAAGCAGCATGTGGACGAACGAAATAAGGAGAACTTGCTAAGCTAATAATTTTGATAGCCCAGCTCAAGGGCAACAAGCAAGCCCGCGAAGTCATTTCAGGCGTGGGTCCCATTGGAGGCTTGAAGAAGGAGCTGTAAACTCTGTGAGACAAGATAGTTACGGGGCGCCAGCCTCTGCTTCATTGACAAGCCCGGACATCCCAGGATTCGGTCTCCAGAGGACCTGCAAGTTCTGTGCGGTGTCAAAACTGCAAGACTCGGGGGAACCCTTCAAGACAGCTCCTTGCTCTCTATCACCTGTCTGATCGGAGCCTGAGCAGGGGAGGACCAAGCGAAAAGTAAACACGGCCAGTCGAAAATCAAGGGTCCTCCAAGGCTGGGGTCGCCCGAGTACTATACCAACTCCACCCACACTATATTCAAGCTGGGTACCAGTATTTACATCAGCGGCGTCGGCGTCGTTGATGATCATTCATGGGAATGAGATATCCATGATTTGTATTTACATTACAGCATTGGGCGTTATTGTTATTTCGGAGAATTAAAATCCTTCTATACGTGTCATATCGATATCAGGGAAAAGCAAATTTGAGCAATCAATGACCCGCGTTGTTTTTGTTTCCTGCCGGCGTGGCCGCAAACTTTGAATACGTGCATCGTTTTTTCAAATGTCTTACTCGCGGATCACCATCCATCTCGAGGAAGAGCAGGAAAGAAGAAAAAGAACCAAGACAAGAATATGCAGCTAGCGCCAGGGGTTTGAGTCTTTTCGCAGCCGAGCAGCGAATGAGCATCACATCTCTGACTGCCCGACTGCAGCTCATCATACCATGGCTGCCATGTGTACCTTTTTCTCTCTTCCCTTCCCACTCTCCCCACCTGCTTGGAAAACAAGAGCGACGCCTGCGTCCAATCGTGCTCGCTATACAAGAACGACAGGAGACTGGAGACCGGCGGGCAGTTCGCTATTTCCGGGAACGGCCCAACCGACGCCCTATTGGAAACGTCTCTTTGCTTCCGTCCATGCCCTTCACTAATTAAGGCGGTTGAAGTCTACGTTGGGCCCGTTGAGCATTAGGGCCTAGCCTGCCTGGTAGTTCGACGAGGTACCTGTCCGAGAGGGAGGACGTCAGAGAGTCTAGCGAAACGTTCGGGCGGGATCTGCCCAGAGCGATGCTCATTCTCTCTCTCTGTGGTGTAGCCACCGGGGCACTAATAAGACTTTCACCACCTAATTGATTCCCGGCTGATGCGGTACGCGGCCAAGCTCGAACCAGTTTGGGGGGCGGCGAGGAACCGTCGGAAGAGTTTACTGCACGTATCCTGGGGCCGCATCGGTGAGATTTAAAGAGTCATGTTGTGTGTGTGCTCCGCTGCATGAGCCGGACGGACGTCAGCGAACTGGCAGGAAATCATCGTCTGATTGCTGCACCACAAAAGGCAGAAAAGAAAGAACGTGTCGCCCAGTCTCCAGTGGCTCGAGTGGAGGGGCAGAGAAGACGATGGATTGTATTCAAATGCTTGGGTCCAAACAACGCTTGCCCCCAGAAAAAACCCCCGGCGTGGAACACGTTGAAGCATTTGTCTCAGATACCGTGCTCTCCGATGTTGGCAAGTAATCACGATGGAAGTAGTCAAGTATCACAATCACATTGGAGTGGCTGACAGACACCGGCCAAAAAATATTTTGGGCCACGTCCCCAATGGAATGGATGGCCATCTTCATTACAATGGGGTCGGGATCTGGTTTCTGCCACCCCTCGAACGGCATGATCTCCCCAGGTCGACGATCTCCCAATCATCCAGCTCTGCCGGGTCCGGTCTCGAACCTTTTGGAACCCCCCAGGTTCAGCATTCTTCTGAATGAGCGCGCCGGGATCAGGACTCGAAGATTTCGAAATGGATGGCTGCGCCTATATACACGCACATTGAAATGTACAGAGCAACAGCAACATGCTAATAAGTTTTACCCACTGCGTACGTACATGCCAGTATGCGTCAAGGCCGAGACTTCTATCGAAACCTTCCCCACGTCTGAACTGCTTCTCTTCACTGCGGCTCGTACGGATGGGATGGGTACCTGGACATTGGATCGCATTTTACGCAGACAAGATGCCCGCTCATCCGCGTCGTCCCACCCGCAGTTTTCTTCGAGCAGTGCCTCCCTCTGTTATGTTTCCCTGCAAGTGTCCCATGCGGTGGCGGGCCATTCAGGCGTTCGTCTGGCAGTCAGACCAGAGAACACTAAAAGGTAATCATTATAGGCTCCCTGCAAACCATCGCGAACAAGCCCCGAACAGTACGTGCCAAGCTTTCATGCACGGCGAGCAGAAGCGCAGATAAACAGGGCGGCAGAGAGAGCGTTAAGGTTCGGTATCAAGCCAGGAGCATTGAGGAACTACTGCTATTGTTGCTATTACCTATTATTACTACTGTACGTACAATCTAGAATCTTTTCCGAAATGGATAGGAGGTGGATCATCATCATTTTTCGCGTTCTCGAACTTGCTGCACAGGGCAAGCAGTATATACCGGGACCGCGGGCGAAGCAAAGTAGCGAGTGGGGACAACCCTCGGCCGGCGAAACACTTGCCAGGAGCAGAGAATGAAATCATACACGAAATGGTGGAGGCGCATGGAGAGAGAAACGCCCATTGTTGGCCAACCGAAATGGATATGATGACGCCCGCCCGGAGGCGGCGGACAGTGATTTTCCTCTCTCGTGGTGACCGTGCTCCCTGAGCATCGATAAACAATGGGCGCGTGCTTCTGCTGGGAAGAAGAAGCAAGAACCAGCAAGAAAAAGAAGAAGAAATTTACCATGTGGGAAAGAGAAAAAAGTAGACAGCTCGATAGTGTGGATCAACAAGTTGGCAGGTTCTCAGCTTTCATGGGACCTCCCAGATCGAACAAGCCCAAGACAACAAAAAGTCCCCGTGGTAGGTACTCGGTACTCGTTGATCAAACAGGGCCATTGAATATAGTAGCAGTAATTCACAACAGCGGTCGTGTCTAATACGGATGGACGAATATAGAAAAGTGACAGCCCTGGGCGTCGAATGGGGCTCTTTCGTCTGAAATTTTACCCTCTCCTGGGGTTTCATCAAGCCATTGGCTTCTGTCTTTGCAGATACTATCTCGCGCTCTTTTGCCCCATTGCTTCCACCATCATATAGCTGCATACAAACTAGTTCTGCAGGCTGCAATCAAGAGGAGCAGCATTGCTTTTCTTCAATCGTAGCAACTCGGCCAGCCGGAGAGCGTGCCTGAGTCTATATCTGACACAGCTTCATCTCCAGGACGAAGAGGCGCGCCGCACCCCTCCCCTCGTTCGTTCGCCGTGCGCCATCTCAGCCCGAACGAGCCTACCAGAATCGAGCCAAGTCAGGTTTGAGAAGCACATGTCGGCCCCCCGCATACGCCGCCGGCAAGAAGCGCAATCCTATTTCGCATACAATCTCAACTGCTCGCGTTTGTCTGGGTTTCCTTGGCGCTCTCTCTGTCTTCCCCAGCATTCCAAGAAGGCGCAACAAGTGTGGAAAAGTACCAACCGGTTGGGTCTTTGGGTGCGAGAGAGAAAAAGGACTGGAATTCTCGCGTGTCCCAGCAAGCTGCAAGCAAGCAAGAGCATTCAGATCTCGCGTTTGATCAGCCCGTACCTTAATTCTGGGGCAACCATCGTGCCTGGATTTGGGGCCAAAATATCTTGGCTTTTTTTCCCTTTGGATTTTAGAGCCCCATCAAATCAATCGGACGGACCCAGTGGGTGCCTGCCTTGTAGGTGGTATTTCGCGGTACGTACTCGGTACGCGCCCTCCAAGGCTCAAGCTTGAATTGCGCTCATCAATTCAACTACCACAGTGCCTACATTAGGTATCCGAGGTCTGCTGCAGCCCATCTCCAGCACCACACCATCTTGTTTTTGGACCCGTCTCTTGCCTTGCCTTGCTCTTGGGGGGCCTCAATCCGCCCTGTCCCTTTTTTTCCTTCTTCTGCTACTCAATCTTGTCTGATCATACAGTACATCCCACATCACATCGACCCCTACCGACATCCTGCTACACCAGTACCACCCACCACACCACTGGGACTCGGAGGTGTCATATGTGGGCTTCCTGCATGTGCTAAAAGCTGCATCCGAGAGCCTGCCCGAGTGAGTGAGTGACTGAGTGACAGTGAGCACCGAGCACAGCACAACACAGAAAGCCAGCCACACTGCCAATCTCCATTACTCTCGAGAGGTAGCATTGACCGCAGGGGCTGACAGACAGCCTGCCGGGGCTCTGTTGCGTTCGTTCATTCGTCCATTGGGATATCCAGAACCCAGCCAGCAGTTCCTCTGGTTGGTTCGTCCGATCGCTGGCTGGCTGACTTGGCTGACGGGAACTGGACTTGATTCATTCAAACCTCGTTCGGGGTCCCAGAAAAACGTCACTTATACTTGGTCCCCCCAAGGCTGGCGGGCAATCCAAGCAACCAAAACCAAACCAAGCAGCAGCCCAAGCAAGCATTCTTTTTTAAAAACTCTCCGCTTTTAATCATCGGCCGCGCCCCCCTCCCCTCCAATCTTGGAATCTCCATTCCCTGTTGTATAAGCCGGCCTGATTCTCTTTTTACGGCTTCGGGGCCCTTCCCAAAAGTAATCCAGAGACAGTCTTTTCAAAAACTTGTTGGCCGCTTGCCGATTGCTGCTTACATGCCAGTTGGGCCTTCCGGGCATTCCCACCTAATCCTTTCCGTCATTCCATCCAATCCGGTGCTCGGTCCAACTAAGACGATCTTTTGTCCCTTCTTTCTGTTCTTCTCTTCCTCCCTCTTGTTGGATGAATGATTGAGGCAGGAAACGCCAGGTGGTAAGCCTGCTATCTGCAATATGCAGCGGGTGTCCGCCTTACTCCCGTCGTGGAATTCCAGCAGGAACAGCGCCGGCTCGACCAGCGGCAAGACCAGCCTCGACAAAGTCCGCAGCTGGACTGCTACTACCTCTGGCAACAGACTGAGCACGGCGTCTTCAAAGTCTGGGAGGGAAACCTATGCGCCGACGACCCTCGACAAGGAATGCGAAAGAGCCGCCCGCATCTTGATTTCGTTCTGCCGTACGTCAACCGTCCCGATCATGGTACAGCCATGACGATGATGTCCTGAATCACCTGGTCATTCTCGTCCAGCCCACTCTCTCTGCTTTGCCATTGCCCTGCAGGCCGCTAACACGATCCGCAATAGGTGATGGTTACCTAGTCACCGACGATCGACCATCCAGCCCTACGACGACGTCAAGCGGCACATCAACACGTAAAATACTAAAGAAGATCCCTCCGAGGATAATACAGAATGCCGTCGGTCTCGCCGTCTTCACATCCATGCGATCCGGCCTGTGGTCGTCGGGATCGGGAGGCAGCGGCGTTCTGCTCGCCCGGAAAACCGATGGTACTTGGTCGCCACCGTCAGGACTGACACTGCAGACGGCCAGCCTCGGGTTCGTGCTCGGCGTCGACATTTGCGACTGCATTGTAATCATCAACAGCTTCACCACACTGGAGACTTTTGGCAGGTCGGCCTTGACCCTCGGCACGGATGTACAAATGACGAGCGGCCCGGTCGTGTCCTTGGGGCTTTTGGAGAACGAATTCAAGTGGGCCGACTTGAGCGACGTCGTCTTCACCTACGTCAAGTCCAAGGGGCTAGCGACTGACACCAAGCTGGACGGGACGGTGTTGACCGAAAGGGCCGACGAGAACGAGAGGTTCTACGGCTGCAGCTTCAGTGTTCCCAAGATCCTTGCCGGAGACGTGAATCAGAGCCTACCACAGCTGAGGTCTCTCCATGAGGTGCTCAAGTTCGCAGAGGGCAGAAACGACTACGATGCCAACCTGGTGGAGCAATTGGCAAACCAACCCACTCCAGGAGACGCGAGCATCGACCCGTCCCACAGTGGCGCCCCGAGCCCAGTCTTTGGTATCCCCAATCCCGAGGATCCGGATCCTTATGGCGTTTTGGCGCTGGGCTTGGCCGGCTCAGAGATCCGAGAGGCTGGAACGCGATTGAGGCCCGACAGCAGCCAGTTTGACTTTTGCCCGAGCCCAGCCAGCCCGGCGTTCCCCAAGTATAACCGGCAGAGCATGGAAACCTACATGACGAGAAGCAACAGGGGTAGTTACATGTCCAGCAAGACGGAGCGCAGTCATGTGACCGAGGCCGGCACGCAGACGGAGGTGAACACGGCCGCCACGACCCCCAGCCCGGGACAAAGCGAGGCCGGTTATCAGCCGTCCATCGAGGAGAAGCCGGAGGAGGAGGAAGTGGCCAAATCGCCCGAGGAGGTCGATTACACGCAAATCGATATTAGCGCCATTCGCAAACTGACGGCCTTCCCGGACCTCGACGAAGATTTGCCAGCCGAGACAAATGACGACAACGCTCTCAACATTGAGATTGAGCAGACCACTAGCCCAAAGACAATCTCAGAGAGCGAACCCGAGCTTGATGCCGATGACGAGGATGACGAATTTGACCAGAACGAGTCTGAAATCTCCGATGGTCTTTCAGATGGCGACGATGAAGACTTTGAAGATGCCGAGGAGCCCATTGTGTACGAAGTCGCAACTGTGCAGCCTCCGCGAATGCTCGCATCTCAGGTTGTGCAGATGAAGGGGGCCGTGGTGAACATCCCCCGCCGGGTGCCGCCCCCGTTGCCCCTGCGCAGCCCTGCTCGCATGTCCCGCGACAGCAAGTCCAAGTTTGGCGATGTGAGCATGATCAGCAGTCCCCTCCGCAACGAGTTCGAAGCCGCTGTCCAGGCCGATGAGGTGTCGACGCCCAAGGCCCGCGAGTCTTTTGAGACATCCGCTCGCAATTCGATCCACGACACACCGACACCAGCAACCGAGGAGACCATCGTTGAGTCGAAAACCTCAGAGCCCGTTGTCGACTACCTTGCCCAATCAAGCGCAGTTACCGAGGCAGAGAAGCCATCCACCCCGAAAATTTTCCATGCCCCGAAGGGCGAGGAAGAAAAGCCAGTCGAGGTCAAATTGACCAGCACGGTCGGCGGAGAGACCGTTGCCTAACTGAATTTCCTTGTAATCATCTTTTATCTTACCTTCATTTTCTCATGATATCAACATTGGCGCGGCGTTATTGGGAATGACGGGAGCATTATTTACGCACCGTTGGGACCTGGGTACGTACCTTGCCTGAGGGCTCTAGGTAAAAGGTACAAGGTCGTTGAAGGTTGCTTGGTGGGCTGTTTTTAATGAGGAAATATGTGAAGTGGCATTTTGGTCCCGTGTGAGACCAGACAAAATACCCCCCTTTGAGATCTGTTAGATAATTCATTGTATATACTTAGAAGGAGAAGAAGAAGAAGATGGAGAAGCATTGGAGTTTACACATCGGACGATATCAATGGGAACGAACGAAGGAACGCTGGGAAATAAGATGCTGCTCGGGTGCCTGAGAGCCGGGCAAGACAAGCACGACTGCAACGGCCTGCCACGGCCTTTCAGATATCAAGAAGAAATTCGTTACAATGGTTGGCGACGTGCCTTGAGCCCGTTTGTGCGCTCCCATGCGCCCTATCGCTATCAGTGCTGGTACACCTGGTAACCGTGACTGACTGACCTTTTCGCCGATGCCTTGGCACTGTTTGCCATTCGTTCATTTCCAACGACACTCTCAAACATTCATTCACTCCGTCAGGGCATCATCCATCTGCCATTATAAAATCTTCGCCCTACCTCGCCGACGCCAACTGTCAGAGAACCCATACAAAAATGCCCTGGCCGAAAGGGAAGCCGCGCCCGTTCGGACGGCACACTCTTCTGGATGGAACGCGGTCCACCAGAGGATCCCGGGCTTCTTCCGCGTAAGTCGTTCATGATGCCGGGCGGCCCCACTCTGGTCGGTACAGCCAGGGACCCCGCCTTTTATGATTAACCATATAACTGCATAAGCCCCACATGCTGCTCAATTATCCGAAGATTTATTCTCTAAACGCGAAGTTTCATCGGACTAACCAATTATCCAAACAGCAGCCGCGTTCCGCGAGAGCTTCGCGACCTTTCGTCTGGAAACGCGACAAACATCGAGAGTTCGGATACTCGTACCGAAACAGAGCCGGACGAAAACGAGGACGACGAGGACGAACACGTTGAAGAGGAAACAGCAAACCGCGCCAGCCAATCCGAACCTTCTGCGGCTCCGCGCCCACCCAAGCGTGCTGCACCCGATTGCGCCAGTAACGATAAGCTCCAGCCTCCGCAAAAGCGCATTCGCCGCGGAGAGCTCAATCATCTCTCTGTTTACCGTCGCCTTCTCACTGGAAAGGCGCAAGACGATCCCGAAGACGAAGGAAGCGACTCGGATATCCTAGACGTCGACCTCTCCAATCTTGATCGCTACAAGTTCAACCTCCACAACGTCGACCTGTCTAGTATTGACCTGACTGGTATTACACTAGACTTTTCCGACATAGACGTTGCCGAATTTGACTTTACCGGCTGGGACTTCTCCCGTATCAACATAGTCAGCAGAGAAATGTCGAGCCAGCAGGGAAAGTGGCGCGAGGAGCAGGTGCTCATTATCTGCCCCGGCAGTCAGACCACCATGGCTCAGCTGGGATGCGCTGAGTTGACCCCTCCTGCCAGTCGCATACCCACGCGCATGTTCAAGGACCCCGAGACTGGCGAGTACCTGCCTCACCATACCTTCAAGCGCAAGAAGGCCACTGCGACCAATGGCGCAGAGGATGTCAAGTCGTCGGATGAGGACGATTATGAGTACGTCGAGGATAGAGACTCGGTCGAGGGCGCCGTCTATCCCATCGTCGGCGGTCGCATCGTCAACATGCCAGCTTTCCTGGCCTTCCTCGATCACGTTCACGCCCTGCTTACGACCACGTATCACAACACGCCCATCGTGCTCATGGCTTCGCCCCAGTGGACGCGCCCCGACGCCGAGACCATTGCCCGCTACATCTTCGAGAAGACCAGAACCCCGGCTCTCTGCTTGCTGCATAGCGCAGTTGCTGCCCAGTACGGCATCAAGTGGCCCACGATGACGGTTATCGACATTGGTTTCGAGAAGGTCGACGTTACCTGCTTGTATGAGAACCTCATTGTCAGCAACAAGACCATTGGTTTCCCTAACCCCAACCGCGACATCTCGGGCGGTGAGGTCTTCACCCGAAAGCTTCAGTCGCTCCTCGACAGCGAGCACTTCACCTACGACATGGTCGAGCAGCTCAAGAGAAGCCCTCTCTGCGAAGTTCTTCCCTACGCCGCCGAATTTGATGAGCTCATGGAGCTTCCCACGGAGACCAGCGCTACCGGTCAGCTTCCCGCAGTAGACGCCCTCAAGATCAACGAGCCGCCCAAGCCGGCACCTGAGATTGGCGCGGGCGAAGAAGAGGGCGCCGAGGACAAAGCCAAGGACGAGGGAGTTCTAGATGTAGCCAACATCGTTACGAGCGGTAACACTCGCGAGTTCCTTGCCAAGAAGGAGAAAGAGAAGGAGAAGGAGAAGGCGATTCGAGGCAAGAAGGGCAAAGGCCAAGAACCCGAGCCCTCCAAAACAGCTCGTCTGCCCAACTCGAAGCGAAAGTATGCCACTTTCCACTATGAAGAGCTAGTGCACGAGGATGTCGACGTTTCCGCGGCCAATGGCACATCGAAGCCTGCTTCTGAGAACCCTACAAACGGAGAGGCCGCCCCTGTCGATCCCACCGCCAACGGAGAGGAAAGCAATGAGGCTCCCCTGAACGATGCCGCTGCCGAGTTGCCATTTGCTGCAGAGGCACCCAGCGCCGCTCAGACGGAACGCAGAACAAGACGTGTTCGCAAGGACTTTGAGGTTGGCCTGGAGCGATTCCTCTTTGCAGACCGAGATGAAATTGACCGTATCACAACCACAATCTACCACACGATTCAAAACATAGACGACATCTACCAGAGATCCGGATGCTGGGATAACCTGGTCTTTGTTGGAAACGGCAGTCGACTAAGAGGCCTCAAGGAGAACATTCTGCAGACCCTGCACGCCCGCCATCTCATCTCGCCGAGCAGCGCCACCATCTTCACATCTGAGCTGCCCTCCAACATGGCCACTCCCACCGGCACCGGTTCGCAGACCCCGACTGGCTCTTTCACAGGCCAGCTTCCGTCCGGCCAGCTCCCGCTTCCCGGCTCGAGCTCCGTCAACCCGCTCCTGCAGGCTGCCACGACTGCCTCCATGGGTGTCCCCGGATCCGTCCAGGCCCCTGGCTCCAACGCCGATGCCCCGAGTCGCCACTCGCACGCGCAGACTCCCACCAGCATCAAGCTGGCTACCCTGCCCACCTACCTCGCCGAGTGGACCAAGAACGGCTTCGAGGAGTCCATGTTCCTGGGCTCCCTGATCGCCGCGCGTCTCGCCTACTGTATCCACAACTTGGATGTGCAGACCACAGAAGCCCAGCGTGGCATGAGTCTGAACCGCGTTGACTACAAGTACGTTTACCCCGAAAAATGCTGATATGCGAAAGATTGCACGAATACTGACAGTCGTCTAGCGAGCTTGGTCCCAAGGCCATTGGCAGCCATTCCATGATGGGCTGAGTACTGCCTCTGCGCGGCTTTTTAGGTCGCGGGAATACGAGTTGCCTTGGAAACGTCGGCGACTGCTGGTGATCTCCAAGGCACGTATGACGCAGTTGTAACGAATTACGGCGTTTTCAGGTCTTCACATAAAATTTTGGCGTCTATGGATAGGAAACATAGAGATTCAGCAGCAGTCAGTTTTTGCGTGTCTCGATTTTTTTTTATTGAAACGAGGTGACGCGAAAAAGGGGTAACGGGAATCTGTTTTTGCGGACCCAGAGTGAGCGGTCTTGTATTAAGCGAAAAAGCAGAAAGAAGAAGAGGCGAGAGAAAGAGTTTCCGTGGTTTCTTCCGCTCTCGATTGGTTTTGCCATGCGACTCGTTTTGCCACGAGACTAGTTTTGTTGCGAGGGCCGAGATTCCTTGTCTGGGCATGCCTTCTAGAGATATACCCATAATTGCAGACCGTATACTAGAAGCAGAATGAAGAAGATAATTGTTCCCAAATCTCGAGTGGCCTCGGGGTCATCTATGAACCATACGTCTCACTTGAAGGAAGGGATCACGGCGCAGTATATGGGTGAAGGATGATATTGCTTTGTACTGATTCTGTGTTCTCGATTTGTTGGGAGGGCGGTAATCCTCCCGAGATGTTCCTCAATGGAGCACAGGCATGGACGCTCACAGCTTTTACCCCTACGACATGACCAAGATGGATAAATATCCATCTGGTCACGGACAATTCTGATTACATACTCTCTCTCTCTCTCTCTCTCTCTCTCTCTCTCTCTCTCTCTCCCTCTCTCTCCTTGTCTCTAGCCACGTATATCGGGGGCATGAGATCTCCCTCCTCTAAACCGACCCAGGTTCGGGCAACGACAGTGAAAACCAAAAGCAAGGTAGAATAAACAATCCCGCATCTGCTATGCACAAATTGCAGCTTCCGCTCTTTTTGACCAACTCCAATTACGCCGGGCAAAGTCCCCGCTGCTGCTTGCAAATGCTAGTGTTGTCGTCGTTATTGTACGAAGTAAAAAAAGATTATCTACGAATATGCGTCTCCAAAGTGCGCCTCAATGCCGTACGCATCAGCCGAGAGGTCAAAGAAGGGCAGATTGCCATCTACCCACGGGTCATTGTTCTGCGTCAGGATTCCCAGGTCGTTGGTGACGTTGAAACGTTTCCGTTCTTCTGATTGCAACTCAAATTCGCTCGAGTCGTCGCGTGTCGAGGGTGGGCCTGTGTTGTCGGGGCCCAGCATGGCCACGGCTGACGAGGCATAAGACTGGATCGGGCGCAGTGTATTGCTGTCGCGATTCCATGTATCATGCTGCGCTTCTGAGCCGTTGGGGCCACCATTTGTCTCGCCGTAGGGACCCGATCCATGGTTGATGGCAGTGAATGTCGATGGTCCGGATCTTGGCGGCGGCGGCATTCGATTGAATGATGGCAGGCGGCTGTCGATGGGTGAGGCACGATCAATTGTGTTGGCCCTTGACCGATCTTCCATGCCTGATAGATCCGAAGGTCCCAGGTGGCCAAAATCTTTCAGAAGCGATATGCGCTTGTACTCTTCGAGGCCGCCACCCTTGCCGCCATGCCGAACGCCCAGGGTTGTCTTCTCGCTGAGGGCTCGATTGTGTTCCACATGCGCATCATAGTCGCGCTTGATCTTGAGGAAATAGGTATCCATCTTCTGCAATACGGTAATGTAAGTGCTTGCCATGCTCAGACAAACTGCCATCTTTGTGAGCGTCGTGTAGGTAAGGCCCAAGGGACCGTGCCGGAATATGTCCAGATCCTTTTCCCCTTCGGGAGGCTCGTTCCACTTGTGACTAAGCACATGTTCCTTCACATCCATATTCTCAAAGTGGATGGCATAGAGAACCACGAATCCAGCGGTCCAGATGGCGAACATGACAATAGTCGACTGAGGTAACTTGTCCTTCTTTTGGCAAATCTCAATCAAGTCTATGATCTCCCGAGCCGCCTTGAAGACTTGTTCCGCGCTCTCGAGCCAGAAGCCATCTGGTGTTTGGTCCTTAGGGAAAACAGGATTGTCAAGCGGTCCTTCTGGACCCTTGCAGCGTATCGGCACAAAGGGAATATATCTGCGGTCAAGTCAGCTATACTCGTGATTCTTATTTAGTGATGCAGATGTGATGTGGCCTTACTCTCTATGAAGCATGATGATGCATACGTTCCTGAGCATGTGGAGCAGGACGTAGACACTTGACGCTTGGTGGTTCTCATGCTTGAAATAGTTCGGACGTGAGAATGTAAATGTGCCTGGCAGATTTGCTTCAAAATCCAAGAGCCGTTCTCGTAGCTTGAGAAACGTCGATTCTTCGTCCCAAGGAGGTCCCTGTTCCGTGAGACGGCCTCCATCAACGCTGTATCTCGAAATATCCCCCCAAAGACCCACGAGTTGGACAAACCGGCTCAGAACGCTGTCATCGGTGACCCGCGGGTCAGTGGTCGCTTTCGCGGCTTCGAGGAACCCGGTGCTTGCGTCCATTTCCAAGTCGAACTTGTCTTCTGAGCAAGGCAGCTGAATGAGCAGCTTTGACGCGTCTATGATGGCCACTCTTTCCTTGCCGCAGGCCAGCATTCGATCAAGAATGAAACAGCTCCACATCGTTCGTCGGCATACTTCTCGTTCCAAAATGATCTGAGACTCGCTGATGGTGGCAGTGGGGCGTTCGGCATGCTGCCCGATCTTCTTGTATTCCCTGTCGATAGAACCAAGCCTGAGGAAGTGTGCCATCCTCACGGCGATTCCAACAAACATCCACGCCCCGAGGCCGCCGGTATTTGGCCGCGTCTGGCCCCACTCGTATAGTCCGAGCATCAGCAAAGCCTGAACGCGCTCGACCGAGGCGGAACCCACAGCGTTCCTCATCGAACCTAGTGCGCGAGTTAGAGTTTCCGCATAGTACTCGGATGCCGCAGCAGGGTCAACCTGGGTCTGGACAGGCCGAGACCTCGCGTTGCCGCCCTGAGAGTTGCAAATGTGAGCCAGGTACTTGACCAGATCTTGATGATACCGTGCGGTCAGCGTCAAGATACCCAACAGCACAAGGTTGAAATCCGGACTCGAATCGGGCTGCTGGCTCCTAAACCTGCGACCCAACTTCTCCTTCATCGTCGGTAGATGCAGAAACGGCAGCTCGGGCGCAAAGTGAAGTTTGTACAGATCGAGCACCTGGTCCCAGATATCCTCTGTGAGAAAGGGCACGGAGAGGACTTCATCGGCGAACAGGGTGCCCTTTTCGTTGTCGAGTTTGGAGAGCTCGTCGATCTTCTTGAGTTTCTTCCTATCCGAGCCACCGTCTCTCTCCTGCTTCATGGCCGAGGGCGGGTCGTTTCTCTTGGGAGGTGCCTGATTGGGCTCGGGAAGTTTGAAGACGCAGTCCTTGCCCGTCTTGAGGCAGCTGTCGCATGGGCTCGTACCGCCATTGTTCTCGCATTTTATCTTGGACTTGCGGCACCTGAGACAAGCAATGCTGGATCGCATAGGCGGGCGCATCTTGGGGCCCTTCTTGCTCTCAAAAGCCAGACCTGCCAACATGGGCTTCATCTCGTGGTCCCCATACCCGCGCGACACGCCCCCCACGCCCGGCCCCTGGGAGAGATCCGTTGCCGATGATAAACGCCTGTCTGGGGGAGCCGGCGGAGCGGGCGGCACTAGAGGCGCATCGGAGGACACCGAGGACTCGTCGAACCTCCTCTTACTAGTCGATCGATATGAAGAGACGGTTTGTGTATCATCCGTGTCTGGCGGGTCCGGCGGCGAGAGAATGGAATGGATGCGGATTGGAGTACTAATTTTGACGGCTTGGGTCTATGCGAGACCCACGGGAATCGAGGTAGAGAAGAAATGGTGAAGACACAAGCCTTATCTCCGAAGGCTTGTTATGTGGTCGCGGCAGAGCAACACAAGTTCCTGCCGGGAATGTCGTGAGAAGAGAAGATCCTCCTGTCTCCAGTATTCCCGTGTCCGGCCAGCCACGGCGACGCAGATGGTATATGGCCTTGTTCGTGGGCGCAATGCGTTGCCTTGTTTCGTTCCTTTTCCTCCTTTGCTTTTCTTTCCTTCCTTCGACAAGAGCTGCGTGCTTTGAACAATTTGATGTGCCTGCGGAGGGTCTCTGGTTTGCAACGTGCTACAGCATTACAAGACTTGAATCATTCGTATATAAACCTGACGAACGGCAAAAATAGCGAAGGTATACACCACCGCGCCGTTTTCTCGAAACGTTGGAGCCGGCTCTAAATCTGCTTCCAGACGAACCTCCCACCTCAAGATATCTGGCGCAGGGTCCTGTAGGCGGATAGAACAGAACGCCCTCAAACTAGGTGGTGGAAAAAAGAGTGAGGGCAAGATCTGGAGCCACTGAAGCTAGACGGGTAGCTGTCGGTCGGGTGGTAGCGAGTGTGAGCGAGCTTGCTTGCGGTTTGGCGGCACGAGCTTGGCCGGCTGGGGGAAGCTGTATGAAAAATTGCTGGAAAGAAATCAGTCCTGAAAATCCGGCGCGAGAGTTTTGGCTTCTGTGGTGATAGCTGGGCGATCGCTCGTACAATTCAGGTCCCGGGCGGATGAGGGCAGTCGTCAAAGTGCAAACCGAGGAGTATGAGAAAGTGAATAGGTAGGTATTCAAGGTAGGTAGGAAGCAGGGAAGAGCCCAGACTACATTTACAGAGTTTAAGCGCAATTGGAGTTGCTGGGACCTTGGGAACTCTGACGGAGCTGGTAAAGCCGCAAGCTCATTCATGACTTTTTTCGACTACTACCTACCTGCTACCTTACTACTACTGCTGCTGCTACTACCGCTACCGCTACCGCATGGCTAACAGATTGAATGGGCCGCTAGGGTAGAATCCCGGGGACGGGTAGACAACCAACCCTAGGACCGACATTGCCAGCCAATACCCTGTCCGAAGAGGACTAGAAAGGGGTGTGTGGAAGACCCAGAAGCCCCCCAGCACCTATCCACATTCCTAAAGTTACATGCCACAGCGCAAGTACGTCAGGTACTTGCGGCTAGGTAGGCCCAGGCACTCCAGCTCCCCAATGAGAAGACATCTCAGTGGCCTCTCTGCCTTGGCCCGCTCGCACCTGTAGCATGGTTATAGTAAAGTAGACATGCCTAAGATAAAGCCATGGCCCGAAGAGCGTTTGGTTCCCGCTCAAGCCATACTTCCTACCCGTCCGCCTGTAGTGTATAGCACTAGACATTAGTAGAAAAGTACCAAGGGAAGCTCCATCGTTGGATATGATATACACCGCTCGCTCAACATGCCGCATCGAGAGCTGTTCTCATACACGGAGCAGTATATAGATCGTAAACATTGTATCTGTACTTTTCCTCGCCCTCTCTCTTTTCTCACTCTCACACCTACCACCTACATGCACATCATTATACTAGTATTGCATGGTGGAACGACCGGGGGCACGTCCGGCTGCTTTGTTCGAAAACAACAGATCGAATGACTTCTCAGTTCACGGCCGCCTCTCGCCTGCCAGTCTTTGAAACGTTTTCTCCATAAATATTTTCAGCCATGTACACAGTAGGTAGACGGACCGAGCCCGCAGGTAGTCGGGACCCCAGGAGGACCTGACCGGAATGCAATTCTCGCAATAAAAAGAGGCGCGATAGCCATGGACCATCTGGACCCCACGCCCGAGAGTACTAGCCGATCCAGCTGTATACATTGCAAGGTACATGCATGCCACTCGCTCATCACTCACTCATCGCTCATCAATCGCTCGCCGGGCAGGCATCTACAAACCACATATGCACTTATCTCACTTGATTTCCAACTCTCTGCCGACGCCTTGAGATCGATAATATTTGTCCGCGGAGAGAGCTCCAAGAAAACAGACGGGCCATCCAATCCAGCCACGGGCCAGGAGCCATACCCAGGCAGAAGAGTAATGATTGATATCTCGCTAAAGCTGCAACACGACACCACTTTGTCAGGATGTCTCTCTTCTGCATTGCCGACCCATCGATACGACACCTGCCATTCCCTACATGCTCGTCACATGGAGCCCGTCGGTTGCTGTCTCTATGAACTCACGAAAAGACAGAGTTTGCCTTCCCGCCCGGCCGATGGAAGGATCCCCCCATGACCTTGGGTGATTTGATGCAGCCAAGTACTTGCAAACATCTTCCTGATGATTTCTCCCCTCCGGATCGATCAAATATCTGGTGGATCATCAGCCGCGAAGCCCGAAGCAGGTCCGGCATGCCGGTCCATCCATCACCACCCTACCTGCCTGCTTCGCCCGAACGGTGACCACTCCAGCAGACCGGTATGTAGGCAGCGGATAGGTAGGCATGGAAGAAGACAGGTACAGTTTCGGATTGCCTGCCGCCAGAATGGTTACCCGAACCTGAAAAGCGGTGACAGGTCCAAAGAAGAAACCAACTTGAGAGACATGTATCACCTTCGCACGCGCCAATAATAAGAAAAGCCAACTGGGGGGCCGCACTTCGTTGGGAATGCTGCTGTAATGTGTAATGCACGCACCCTGCGCGGCGGCTGATGGGAGTTCCCGGCAGCCCATCGCGCCAGGGTCCTCTCTCGGCGCACGCCCAAACTAAGCTTGGTTCTCCCAGCATATCTAAAGAGACGGACTGCGCCCAGTGGCCGTGGAGGCCGTGTATACAAAAGTCAAACGAACGCCGAATATGTTCATACAGTGTATGTATGGATGGGGGCGTGGCAGATTGATACATCACGCGACTGCATATGCGCACGATGGATCACACTCTCTGTCCCGAGGTGGTACTTGGCAACAAGTTACAACAGTCTTCATGCAATCCGATTCCTGGACCCGGCAGCCAGGGTCGCGAGGGGGATCAATTCTTCAGCGGGAGCGATTCGCACCGCCCGCTGGCCTCGCCCCGGCATTCAACCCAGCCCAATACAATCCATGTGAGGGCAGCAAGGCAGTCGTCGATCCATCCATCCAGGCAGTCCAGGCAAGTGGTGTAGCGTCACAAGAGGGCATGGTAGGTGGCCTGTATGAGATAGGCATGCCGCCCGACCCCCAACCTGAAGAACTCGGGCTGCTGCTTCGGTTGATTGATCAATACCCTCCCTCGCTGGATGTGCCGGTAACGCCGCTTCTTCATCCCCGCAAGCCCTTGATTAGGACCCATTGGCTGGCGAGATTGCGCACACCCCTGCAAAAGAAGAAGGTGTGGGGTCGGTAGGGGAGATTGACCCATTCGTGATGCGCCCGTTGTTGGCCTTTGATCGCTTCGAATCCTCCGCTTCCCCCGTCGTCCATTGCCGAGTGCTAGGATTCCACGATCAAGAGAGGCCCTCGACCGTATGTACGGGTAGAAGCATCATCGCTGGGCAGCCCAGGACTCGCTCATCTTCTCAAAGGGACTGACAATATCAGTGTCTAGAGTACACTACCTATCCGCACATATATCGAGGTGTGATGCCCGAATAGCGTGGTACTCTGTAAGCTGTGATGCTTGGCCAACAAGTGTGGGGAACCTCGTGTATGATGAGACTTTCAGCTATGAGTCCGATCCTACTGACGCGAGACGTCGGGCCGCATTCCAGAATCGGCCCTTCGACCCAGACTGCCAGGCTGGCTCGAAGGAAAAAAAAGTAAGTCCATTTTGTTGCCGCTGCTCTCTTTTGCCAGGCGAGGACGAAACTTGAAAAGACGAACGTGAGCACTCCATGACTTACATCGATGCTCGAGATGGATAGCAATAGAAACCTGCCATCTGTCCAAAAGGTATTGTCTCCTCGCTCTTCGCTCTCGACGTGAGAGTCCCTCGACCACCAGTTTCTGCAACTCTGCCTGTCCAACCCCCATTTATTAGGGGGCCAGATGCACGTAGGCGCTTCCGAGGTCCTCAATACCCGCCCGGACTTGGGCACGGAATGCGACGCTGGTGGTCGATCGGCAGCTTCGGGCAAGCGCAAGGGTAAAACGCAAATTGCTCAAAGGAGCAGTGAGAATCGTCCTTCATCCATGATGGTCTTCCCAGGCTGCCCAAGGTACGTACCGGCCCCCGACTTGCAACCCATGACTTTACAGTACACCTACACGCACGATCAGCACACATGCGTCGAATTGTCCCCAACATCTAGGTAGCCGTGTGCGGTGGTACTACCTCGTGACATGCGGATCGGGACGAATCACACAATAATTTCTATTGATACCTGTTCATGGCACTCACGAAAAGAGGCTTTGGCCTTGGATCCAACGACTACTACCGATGCAAAAGATGAACGCTTATATACCTACTCATCCCCCGACTTACACCTGCGCCCCACCGAAACATCGGGTAGAAGTACAGAGTACAGAGTAGGTAAGCAGGTAACGTACAGTAACGTATAATAACCTATACTTGATGCCATCACAGAAGAAACCCGCTTCAGGCGATCGTGGTTGGGTTGTATTATTCCCATGAATAGGTAGCCATCACCGTGGCAGTTCGGCTACATCGCCCGCCTGCCTCCAGGTTCCCAAAAGTTGCACATCCACCTCCTCCTTCGTCGACCAGGATGAGTTGGTGATTGGTTTTTGGAAACATGCATACACAGTAATTAGATGCAGCGGCATGTGTGCGTGCCCCACCGCGCAAGGGTATCCTTCTTGTTTTCAACTATCCATCTACCGCAACTATGCGAAGCTGCATGCGAAGCACAGTATGGTTTTGTCTAGGGAATAACATAGTTGCTGTTCTGCATTGGGTGACTCTGTTGCCTTGTTGTTAATATGGAAAAGATAGGCGAGCGATTCTAATCGTGCTTTATGAGTATATGCAGACCAATTACAATTAGTAACGTCCATGTAGTAATAACGGTTCGCATGTAGTAGATCAAGGTCTAATGATAGAATCATGTCTAGATTACCAATCGAGCACCTGGCTGGAGGCCTTTGAGATAGTGTGAAATCGCAACTAATGCGACTGAACAATTCGTATGTTTGATGAACACTCTGATGCCTGAACCGCCAGGACTGATTTCGTCTTGCTCGCGCCGCAAGCTTTCTTGCCATCACAGTCACTATAGATTTGCCTCAGTAGAGCATGCGGGTGAGACAAGGTGTTCGTTGTCGCCACTTGCCGGCGGCCTCTATATACTGTCAGTCGCCGACTAGGCTATGAAGTAAATTCGTACAAGCCGAGCTATGATAGTATGACCAAGATGGGGGATCCATTCGTGACTGCGCTTGTCGCCGTGGGCCTTTACACAGCCAGGTTGAAATAAACGTTTCCCGAAAGTCTTGGCTTTTGCAGAAAAGAATACCGTGGAAGCTGCTGCATACATATATGGTCTTCTGACAGACGTGCTCTTGACTGGAATATGGTCCTCACGTGCCACCGAAGGCGAGACGCGGCAGCACTGCCACAATCTTGGCAGGAGACGAACCCCTCACTAAACCGCGCGAATGAAGGTTCAGTGTGGAGGGCGAATGTGTATGGGAAGAAGCTTGGAGTGGCTTTCTGGGGAGAGCTGCCCTTGGCTTGGAGCTTCTTTTCTGTCACAAAAGCGTTTCCAAGGCCTCCATCTCTGGCTCAATCAAGGGGGGTGTGGCAATGCCGCCATCCCCCAAACCGCCCAATAAATGACGTTGCTGTGAGGCCTCGCTGGTCGTACAATCAAGTTATAACATGCTGTGTTTGACCTGCGCGCTTAAGAGCTCTTGGAACAACAATTTGTCAACTGCTCACGGCGCATACCTAAGAACATCTCTCTTTACCTAGTTCAGGCGTCGTATCACGTATCCCATTATCCGTCCGCCTCTGAAGAGACGGCAGGAACAAAAATAGAAAGAAACGGTTGCAGCCAGCCAGTACGAGGTCAGCAGCAGAGAAAGAGGTTCCACCCCTCAGCGGACGAGCACCAACGAACCCCTACCGCGCATACCAACTGCGCATACTACAGCGCTAAAGTTCACCACTCTGCCACCACGATAGCCGCCAGCGAAACGTATCCAACTCGTGGCCGTCGCCTCAAAAGCACTGGCAGAGCCGGTTATCCGAATACAGTACCTGCTCACCTTCCAGCCCTGTCGGCATAATTATCATTATTATTCCTATCATCTCTTTGGACACTTTGCAGCCGCGTATCCCGCCATGTCTTCTGGTGGCCACAACGTTAGTATACTACTCGAGTTCCCGCGCGTCATATATTGTGACCCCCTCCTTCGGACCCGCCATGCTGCTGTATCTGTATTGTGCTGTGCTGTGCTGTGCTGACACTCTTCTTCTGCTGCCGAAGGAACCCAGGCTGTTGTACGCCTTCCAGGGCGTGTCCGCCTACCACCTGCACAATGGGCGAGAGGAGTCCCTGACGCCTGCTGGACCCCAAACTCTGTCCCTTCTCATGGTGCCGACTTCTTCGAGTTATGCAGATCCAGCATCCGTCGGCAGTGAAGAGGCCAGCCCCCAGGACTTCTACCTGCATATGCATCTTGTATGAAATTCCCCTCTTGGTCAATATGACTATTTTCCCAAAAGACGGGCTTCGTATACTAATCCTACGTCTCATGATCTTCTCAGCCTCCTGAGCTAGACATTCCTCTGCCAGCAACTACGCAAATATACCACCAGCCACCAACAAGCTATCTGATTCCGCGATGGGATCTAGGCCCAGAGAGCGGTGCCTTCACGCGTCTGGCGTTCCCTGCGCCGGGAAGCCGAAAGGACTTGCAGGAAGACGTGGATACGTTTGAGACCATCTTGGCGCAATGTACGGCGTTCCTGGAGCGGGCGCCCGTGCCCAAGTCGGCCAAGGCCAAGACCGCCACGGGACTTTCGTCGTCTTCTGGCTCTTCCCCCACCGCGTCCAAGTCCAAGTCGGCGCTCAAGGACGAGCAGCTCCCCGCGTACAACCCGGGGGACTTTGCCCCGGGCCAGGGATACGCTGAGGGCGCCCAGAGTAAGAACCAAGGCGGAAAGATTGTCCTCATCGACGAGGAGGACGGCAGCGTCATCGGAGAGCTCGGGGAGGGGTACCAGGTGCTTGAAGACTCTGCCTTGAAGCCCGGCTCGAAAGGTATGTGGAGTGAGGTCCGGGAATTGCTGAATCTTCTGTATTGACTGTTGGCACAGATCCGGTGGAAATCACACTTCCCTCGGAGGGGCAGGAGACGCTTGCGGTTGCGCCAGCCCCCAAGGAGTTCCTGGAAATGGAGCTTCACCCTGCTTATCAGAAGTCGTTCCTGGTCTCCAAGGCTGTCTATGCCTCGCGCTTGATCGTCACCACGTCCGACTTGTTGACCAAGGGCATGCAGACGGGCGCTGATAGCTTCAAGGCCAAGACCAAGCCCAACGAAAAGGCCGTCACGTTCACACCCACGACTCACGAGCACGCCCGCCGCATCGGAAAGTTCTCGGGCAATGTGGCGGAGCTTTCTGCCAAGACGGTCGGCCAGGTCACGAAAGTGGCACAGAACCTGGGTGCCAGTCTCGCTGGGCGAAAGCAGAAGGAGGGTTCGTCCAGAGGGTTCGGCCCAGACGGCCAGCCGATAGATAAGTTCAAACCTGGCCTGCTGAACAAGAGCCTGATGGCCTTTTCGACGGTAGCCGACGGCATAGAATACGCCGGCCGGAGCCTCATGACCACCACCTCCTCGGCAGCCACCGACATGGTCACGCATCGCTGGGGCGAGGAGGCCGGACACCTGTCGAGCCATCTGGGCGGCAGCGTCAAGAATGTAGGCCTGGTCTACATTGACGTTACGGGCGTGTCGCGACGAGCAATCATCAAGGCTGTCGGCAAGGGCATGGTCGTCGGGAGAGTCAAGGGCGGGGGCCAGGTCATTGTCGGCGAGGACACGACGGAAATGATAAGCGGCGCCCCAGGGCGAGACGACGCCAGCATCGGAGGGTTCTCCAAGGGAAAGCAGACGTATCAATGATAGAGCAGAGTATTCTCAAGCAGGGCACACTTTTGAGCCCGCCACGAGCGTTTTGCGGATACAGGAGCAATGTACAAGGACAGCTCGATATTGACAGTCAGGCTTTAACGATCGGGCGTATTTTCACTAATTGATCAGCATGAATTAGTTATGTCAACGTGTAAAAGAGTGTGGTTCGAATTATACAAACGACCATTTTCTATAATTTTTATATCCATCACGTGATTCGAGTACCTTATTCAAGTGTAACATAGAGCAGTTGACTCCAACGCGCCTAGCAGACCGCTAGCTAGTTTTTACAGGCGAAAGCGCGATTCGTCTCAGTGAGGCGGGTGCGTTTGACAGACACAGACGGACAGCCGCTTGGGCCGGGGGCATCAACCGTCAGGCACCTCCAGCAATTGTTTACTTCTTTCTTTTCCGAATTTGACCTCAAAAAAGTATCGTCAGAGGCCAAGATCTTGATTCTTTCGTTTTCTTGCTTTCTCCCCTTTCACGCCGCCTGATCCTGTGTCATCCGCTGCCTGCCGCCAACAGTACCTTCAAATCACCACGAACTCTGAGCCCGACTGTAGTGGAGAAAGCTGTTCGCAATCACGGGAGGGGAGCAACTTGGGTCTCAAACTCAAACTCAACTACAGCGCCGTCTTGTCCCGAGTTGTGTGCGTTGTCTTGTGTGTATGTGTGCGCGCGCTTGAGGCTTGCGGCTTTTCCGACTGGACTCAATGTGTCGGCTCGAGATCCTCGGTTGCATCATACTCTTCTTCTACGACATCAGCGACAAGCTCTCGCAGAAGAAGCGGTCGCATGTCGCAGGCTGCCACTCCACACCAACCTTGCGACGGTAGAGTTCACTGGAAGGGGAGGGCCCACGTCCAGTCGGGTGCTGTCCTGCTGCTGCTGCTGCTGCTGCTGCTGCTGCTCCGCCCTGGGCAGTAAGAGAGGGGCCCTGGCTTGTTCAACCTCCCACTACCGTACGTACCTTCGTCCGGCAGGCAAAGAGAGACAATGTTGCACGAGATCTTGCTCTCCCTGTCCGGCCACCCGTCGCCGCTGCTCAGGAATGAGTACTCCGACGCCGGCCCCGGCGCTCTCCTCTCCGCCCCGGAGCGGGACCTTCTCAAGACGGCTGGCCACCTCAGTGATTTGCACTGCAACCTCATCAAGTACACGACCCATATCAGCGCGTCGCACACTTCCGTCATATGCAGAGCCGTGGCCACGGCCGTCAGCGCCACCCACCTCGCGGCATTTCAACAAAAGATTCTCGACGTTGAGGCCGGGATCTTGTGCAAGGATGCCGGCCTCGTCGGGGCCTACAACATTGTACCCTTGACGGCCGTCATTGGTGAATTCTCGGGCTGGACGCGAAGGCTCGAGTGGCTATGGGACCTGGCGCAGTTCATGTCTAGGAAGAGAGATGGAGCCCTGTGTACTGGAGCCGCGCTGATGAACAAGCTGCGCAGCGAACTGCAGACAGGATATGCCGATGTCGAAGAGACTGCATCGTCTCTTGTCAAGGTCGCAGAGACCGCCTGGCTCAAGCAGGTATCTGCGTGGGTGCTCTACGGCCGTTTGCCGAGTTTCGGCGCCCAGGATTTCTTCATTCAGCGTGACGAACACGATGAACAGGTGAGTCGGCCAGGACTTGTTGTCTATCACGAGACTCACTATTGTTACAGGGCTTCAAAGTAGACTCGTCCCTGTTGCCCTCTTTCGTCACAGCCCATACCGCTTCATCCATGCTCTTCATTGGCACCTCTCTAAACAGGGTACGCACCAAGAGCCTGGGCCAGTCATCTGCTGTAGGGACACTTGGCCATCTCTCGTCTCAGCTACAGGAGCTCTCAAGCCTCAGCTTTCCTCTCAGCTCTGCGGCACTATCAAAGGCAATCCATGCTATACGCTTGAATTATTCCCGGACAGTGTTGCAGAAGCTGCTGCCCCTCGAAAAGGTCCTCGAGATGCTGCAGCTCCTGCGGCAGTTTATGCTGTTGGGTCGTGGAGAGTTTGCCATGGCTCTTACACAACAGGCAGACGATAGAACTCGCAGCCGCTGGCGCCGTGCTGACAACCTCGCGTACCAGAAACAAGATAGTCTGAGCACCGTCGTTGTGAAGGAGGGCGAGGTCGCTGCCGTCCTTGCCCGGACCTGGGCTGCCCTAGGCATGATGCAGAGCCAGCACGCCGAGGAGGACGAAGAGCTCGAGCTTGCTAGAGATGTTCTTCGGCTGACAATGTCGAGTTCCCAATCCACGCCAAAAGAAGCACTCGAGGGTCTGGTGGAAACTCCCTTTCGCAACCTTCTCTTATCAGCACCAGTTGAGATGACGGTCCATATTCCCTCGCCTTTGGACCTCTTTCTGAGCACATCCGACTCCCAAATCTACAGCTGCATAAACTCATACCTGCTGTCAATACGCCGTGCACATCTCCGACTTACGGACCTCTGGAAGATCACTCGGCTCCGCCGTCATCACCTGGCGCCCCCGAGAGCGCCTTTCAGCATGACAAGAGGAGGACTAACCAAGACCAAAACGCTGAGAGAGCGCTGGTCGGCTCGATCTACGTATTTGAGAAGCGCATGGACGACGAGCAGTGCTGCAATCTTCTTCCTAGCGGAGACAGAGGCCTATCTGCAAATCGAAGTCGTGGAGGAGTTGTGGTCAGACTTTCATGCCTGGCTAGCCGACAAGGGTGACTCGACGAATCCCAGCAGTGATAGGCTGAGGAGGGCTACAGACAGGCAAATGTCGAGAAATAGTGGCCAGCTAAGCGATAGTCTTTGGGTGCCCTCGGCGCAGTCAAGACAGCGGCAGTCCGAGGCTGACCAGATCAGCGCAACGTCCAGGGTCGTACATCATGACCCTGAGACTTTGTCAGTGGCACACAGGCTTTATCTACGGTGCTTGACGCAGCGGCTGTTGCTAACACAGCAAGTCTTTACGGCGCCAATGTACAACCTGCTCATACATACGGATCATCTTGTGGCATTGGTGCACCGCCTCGACGGCATCTGGACCTCGATGGATCTTGAGAGCGACGAGGGCGTTGTCGACGCGTTTTCGAACCTTGAGGCAGAGGAAGTCGACGTCAAGACGAACCTAGCCAGACTAGAGGTCAAGATCAAGAAGTCGGTTGAAGAGGTGATCAAGGTCTTGCGGAACCTGAGCGTGGACCCGGCGTTCCTCGCCGAGATCGAGAATGACGGCATCGTGGACGATGAAGACTACCTGACAGACGACGACCAAAAGAAGTATATACCCAGGAGGACCGGTGGCATCGACCGCCTGCTGATGAAACTCGACTTTGGCGGCTGGTTCGGCAGCGGCTAGTTGTTGCGAGTGAACATGAACTATCCTAGATGACGAGGACTAAAGCACGCGGAATAAGATCATAATGAAAAACAATAGCATAGTTACTTCAGATGATATCAATAAAGTATGATATTTGATCAGTTTCAAGCACCAGCCAACTCGCCACTTGAGTCTGGGGCATCCTGTAGAATATGTTGGGCTTGCGTGTTCAATTCCAGCAGCATATGCCCTTTTGAATATTGACCCGGAGGGCACTCGAGTTGCTCATCCCAACACTAGATCGTGATTCCCGTCCCCGAAAAGATCAAATTGAATCGAGCCAATGGAGATTGAACACCCCTGAGCAAGTCCCCGGCCTCCCCGACATCGAGGCATGGTCCCTCCAGACCAACGCATCGTCGGGCCGCACTGCATTTGATTATTAAACCTACCTACTTACCTACCTACCTACCTACCTAGTCAGTCTATTGTCCACGCTATACTCGATTTCAGGGGACAGAAGGTTTGATCGCCACGTGGTTCGGGGGAGACCTCTTTCTTTCCCGGCGTCCTTTGTTCCATAATCGAGTAGCTCTGCCTCGTGTTGAGTTCGGCAAGGCGGTGACTGTTATAGTCATGAGTGATACTTTCGTACATCGATTACTGGCTGGCGCATTGGGATGAAAGATGAAGCGAGACGTGCTCTTGGATTTGAGAAACTGCTTGGATTATATATATGTACACGATACGGTGTCCGTATCCCCAACTCGCCCTTTCATGCGCTCATGCCGTATTATATTTACACTTGAGGTCTGCTCATGCTCGTACCCAGTAGCTTTCCGAATAGATGGCAATAGCTTGATCTGAAAAGAAAGAAGAAGAAGAAGAAAAGCGAAATATTGCATTTCGCCCCCGAAGTCGACGAAGCGAATGCTGATATAAGCAGGCTTTCCTCGCAGCCGGGGGTATATAGTAGTAGTAATAATGGTAGCGAATGTGAAACATAGTGTATAACAACAGGAAGAAGGAAAATTCGTTAATTCGTCAATAACTCGTTCAATCGCTCGCTGCCGGTTGATAATCTTTCTGGAGCAATGTCCACCATCTGGAGGTGTTCCGTTGGCCTAATCCCGAACATGTATATATGCATGTGTCATCCTTTTGCGCCTGGTTGTGTTGCCTATGCGATTTCAAATGCTTTGCTGTCGTATTTCGTTGCTGACAATGCGGGATTGCATTGCGTATAGATACCTTGGTATCACAAGTTGATGAGTCAGTCTGACCGACCATTTCGATTGGCCCCCCACCCCTCGTTTAGATGCTGCTGATTGCCAATGCTGACAGTATGTGCAGATTGCTCAGGGGCGTGAGATCCTTCCCATATTTCCGTCATGTAACCCCGAATCTGACGGATCCTTACGGGCCATCAGTAAGGGATGAATTGGCGTTGCGTGTGGCTTTGGGGTCTTGCATGATCTGAGTTCCGACGTGAGAAGAGCTGTTGCACAAAGGACTTGGGCCCGCTGTGATCAAACTCCAATGTCTTTGATCTCGTCGGCACACCGATACGCTGAGTCTGTGTGCCCTTGGCACCCCATCGCTGCTTGATGCAGTCGTCAACAAGAGCCATGAGCCCAGTCGCAACGACGACACTATGTCGGTAGTCAGAATTTGGATGTAGTACTCCGTGATAGAAATCGAATGTCCACTTACTCTGCAACATCAGTCATGGCTGTGACTAGCTCCTCGTCACTCAACCACATGTGACATGGTGGTACCCATCCGCCGGCTCTCTCGTCCTCCATAACCTGAATCGGGGATCGGGTTTCGGGCACTATGTGAGCAACCGGGACAGAGTTTAGACTATCGCGGAAGAGGTGGAAGGACACGACTCCCGTCAACTTGTCTGTGACTCTCTTCCATGTGTACTTGTGTCCCCACCAGTTGAACTCATAGCGCTTTGATCCTTTGCTGCCACAACGTTCGACGTCGACACGTGCGTAGTTGGAAAACTCGAGCTTGATGGAATTCGTGGCACGCTGAAGGACCCTGTGTTGCTTCTCGGGCGAGAGGTCCGTATCAAACATGCCATCAAAGTCTTCACCGGCCGTTGAGTTGGAATAGCTCGTCCCGGGCCTGCTTAGATTGGAGAGCATCGAGCCTGTCGTAGGGGTGCGCTTGGGCTGAGGCCGACCAAAGGACTTCATGGCGCTGGACACGGACCGCTGCAGGTTGGGTCGGCTCTGCATGGCTGGCTCAGTGTATCTCCTTTTCGAGTTGCAGACCTCGCGCCCAGAGTCTCTGCAGTACCTTCGTAGCGAAAAGTCACGCTTGTTGAGGTCATACATGCGGAGGTGGAAAAGCTGGACGGTCCGTCTCCTCCTGCCTGGTGCCACTGTGTCCACACGCAGGTTCATGTTGCCATCCGTGGTGAAGTCGTCATGCCTGATGGAAAGCCGGTTCATGCTCGGGAAGAGCTCGGCAAAATATTCCGGTGAAGAGGGCCGCACATTGACGTCTGCAATCTCGTGCGTATATGGCCGTAGGGGTGGTATGGTTGCATCGTCCACCACGTCGTTCAGGCCCAGCTCATCCACTTCTTCTGTTGAGTTCAGCGAGGAGTATGTCTCTACTGAAGACCGTGGATGTACATTGGTTGACGGTGAGAGATCCTCGGCGTGGCGCTCCTGGTATTGTTTGGGCCTGGGACTGAAAGCTTTGGTTGAGCCCTGGGCACCACTGAGTGAGCTGGGAGCAGTACTCCTCGAGCCATAAGAGTCACGGTCTTCGTATGAGTCATCGCTGCTGCGAGAATACCGTGTGCTCATGGTGTGATTTGATGAATTGGTGGCGTATTGTCTATGCGACATTGTGCTAGTTGTGATGAGGTGTGAACTTGCAACCGAGTGCTATAAGTTCTTCATACGGGCTTGAGTCCTACTAGCGCTGAGAGGGACGTGGCCTCCCTAAATATATACTGTAATACACAAACGCCCAGCGGGCTGGTGCCTTGTCGGAAGCAGGGTCCTGAGGAGTTGGGCAACGGCCACGGATGGGAGATAGTTCACGATGTTGTGATTTGGTACGTGAATCAAGGCCCGATGGTAGGCAGGGTGGATCTATGAGTCGACTGCCGGGTGCTATATGTACGGGGAATATGTGCCCGGTGGACGGCTGTAGATAAGCGGCAGGGCGAATTAAGTCTAATTGATGCTTGAATAAAGATACAGTGCAAATGTCGAGGGGTGAATGTGTCGACACGAGAGAGGATAATAAGAACGGAAGGCAAGAAAGAATTGGTTGGTCGCGACGACAGCCGTAGGCGATGGATGAATCTTCTGTTATAGGCTGTGTGGCTGACAGACGAGCAGTAGGATGGCGTGGCGTGACCAGGAATCTTTTAGACGATGGACGACGGCGGGAGGGCCAGATCAGATCAGCGGCCTTCTGGTTAAAGCATTGGTAGTCAGATCGGACGACGAGGCGATCGGCGAGTGTGAAGGAAGCCGTTGCTGGCGCTTCGGAGCGGCCTCTGCCCTCGCTGGCCTATAATACCTTGGACAGGTAGACCCTGGCAGGTCAGCTCTCTGGCTCTCTCTGTCTTGTGCTGGTGGTGACGGAGGTAGGGGTGGGTTTGGCTGGGAGGGGGGCGCCCCGGTGCCGCCTGAAGTCGGAATGAATGTGATGGGATGGTTGGACGATAGAGTGTGTGCAAGGTACAATGACTGAGACCCGAGAAGACGAAGTTGGGACAGATCCTGTTGGTGGAACGTCACGTCTTGGTCTGTTTCGAGATCGTGACTGGTTGCACTGGGCCTAGAAGGTGATAACTGAGTTGGTACTGAGTTGGGGGGAAGAGACTAGGGGGGCCTTGTTAGGTAGAGAGTGACCGCTGTCTTGGTGGGGGGGCAGGAAGAGGCCGGGCTGAGACGGGATGATGGATTACAGATTATAGGAAAGTTACATATCGTATGTACCTACTTACTTACATACAGTATGTATGCGTAGGCAGTGGAAAGCGTCACTTTTTTCCCTGCACACCGGAAAATACTCTGCTGGCAACGCTACGTGAAGATCAATATCCTTTCCGTTCTATTTTAATATATGGGCTTGTGAGTTTGAACCTGCTACGAGAGCTTCTGCTTGACTTTGCCGCGTCAGTACCGAATAGACGCCAGCACAGCCTATCTGCCTCCAAGGTACCTACCGACTTGGTATACGACTGCCTGCCACCCCCGGGCATTTGATCTCGTCCATCAGTAGTCAATCGCCTTGTTCCGCCCGCTGTCAGTTTCCCATCTGCCCATGCCCTTTCTCCCAAGTCATACAGCATGACTGGAGGCCTGCAGTCGCAAGCAGATGAGCGCAGCAGCAATAGCGCAGTCGTTAGTAGTGGGAAACGTGACCTCCTAGGCGAGCACCGGTCACTTTTCAAGGGGGCGTTGGGTGGCACGACGTGGGCAGTCTTCCAGTGCTCCCAGTGCTTCCCAGTGCTGGTCCATCTTGGCGGGGGACGCGGCCTTTTTAGCGCTCGACGTGCGTACTCCGGCGGTCAAAGGGTTGACTCTGTACAGTCCCCGAGTTTCCTGCGAGTGTGTGGCCGAGGCGCTAGAATAATCCACGGAACACCACGTATATTCTAAGTATGCCCGTCAAGGTACTGGCACTGGCATTCAGCAGCTTCTTACTTTGGCGGCAGATATGGAAGTATATTACCCACCTAAAATATACCATTCAATCTTTTGCCCAGCAAATCTCGGGCTGAGCCGCGAGCCATCAGCAGGCCTGACAGGACAGGCCCCAGGGCATACTTTGCCTAATGTATACTGAGGTCAAGGTAGGTTGGTAGCGCCAGGCGCTTGCCATAATAGCCCGGGTTTCCCCCCCCACCTGTCAACGCTCTAGATCCCGCCCGAGGGATGCGCAAGGTATCTAGGTATGACTGGGCGATCGTAAAGTAGAAATCGGCCATCGGGACCAGGCTAGGATGAATCTTACATCTTTCCTATTTCTACACAGTAAACCACACAATTCATGCGTGGCGTGGATGACGAGGGTTACCGCAAACAGTGTGCACATCACCAGTTGAAATCTCACTCATTTCTTCCATTACGGAAATAAAAGGTTCTGGAGATGTGTTTGCAATCAACTCCACGATTGACATCATCTGGCATAGATTCGATCACTCATTGTGGAAAGTGGCCCCTAGGTAGTAGGTACGACAGGTGGTAGGTGGTAGGCAGTAAGTAGTATGTAGGTTTGGTATTGAACATAATCTGCACTTGCCCTTGCTTGCCCACCAACTCCACGCCTGCCGGTAGGTACAGTTTGCTTCTGTTCAACCCAATCTAAGCATTACATGTCTGCGATTCACAATCAGAGAGAAAGATAGAAACACGGAATGGCTGAGAACCTTGTCTCGAACCGACCTCGCCAAGAGGTCCAGTGCAAAGGACTCGTCGCAACAGGGCGCGGTGCCCAACACAGCAGGGCTGAGGATGCTTCAATGGGTCGAACTGACCGCAGACCAGCCTCTCTCCCTCCCTCCCTAGCATCGATGCTTGTGTAAGGCAGTCACTATGGTCAGTAGCACCGAGCCGCCGCCCTCTCGGTTCGCCAACGGCTCCGTCGAGTTACCACACACCGACCGGCTGGTCTTGTTTAGCCTCCGCGCGCCGTCCACTGTTGCAGCGACTTCGTATTTCTTTTCTCATCTGTCAAGCCGAAAAAGAACAGGCACGGGCGCGTGACACATGGGAGTCGCAGTTTGAGCATCAGCATTTTCGGTGTCCGTCCTCCATCGGCGCCTGGGAATGACGTTGATGTCTGACGTGAACCCGAGAGTCTCAGCAGCGAGTCTCGTGCAGCAGCAGCAGAATCGAACCTTTGTTTCCGCCATGTACTGCTCATTGGCCAATCCCCAAAAGCTTCCAGCGCATCCGCAAACACCTTCGTCTCCACCGTGCGCGAGTTCCGAAATATATGCTGCAACAGGGTACCAAGAGTTATGGTGAGTGGTTATCTACTGTAAGTATCAATGCCTCGGCCGCCGGCTTCTATAGCATACTTGCTTCACCCAGGTAATGTACGTACGTGGCAGTCCGCGATCGCTAAGCCTCCCAACCTAGGTAGTCGTCCTGTATGTAACTCGTACCTTGGGTGCCATGATGCCCAACTGCGAGTTGCGAGGTTGAGGACAATGGAGGAAAAGTGAACCGAATTTTCCGAGCGCCTCGAACTCGGTTGTACCTCCAGAAGGGAAGGGCCTTGATTTCATACACGCCTACCACATCTACGCTGCGGCCTTCTCTTCGGATATGAACTCTGTTGAAGCATCCCCGTTTTATGCCCCCATAGAGGGTCATGGAGATGCGCAATCATGTGTGGCTGCAACACACACCTTTTCAAGAGAATCTCCCCGAATCTATCTAACCTAGGTACCAGTCTCCCGAAACGAGCACATCATGATATTCCCGTACATTTTCCGCGCTACGCTTGTCATCTGGTCTGACAATTTCCGTGGAATCATTACACACAGAATGGTTCAACAAGAGACACCTACTTTCTTGTTTGTTCCACTGATTGGGGCTATCTCGTCCTCCACCGCCGCTCAACCCCGAAACAACACAAAAAGCTGCCCCACGTCACTTAGAAGGGAGGGCATGTTATACTCATCATGTTGTGCACCCGCGCAAAGATCCAACTAATTCCCATCAAAGCCTCACTTGTAGGACGAACTGGGAAAGCAAAGCATGCACATTGCCGCGCTCTTCATGTCTCGCGCATGGTGGTTCCACTGTGCGACGTTCACAGCAGGTCCCCGCTTGAAGGCTCCTGCTCTACTACCGAGTATACTAGATATGCTTGCCCGCAATTTGGGCAGTATACTCCAGAGACTTCACGATGGTTGCGCTGCGTCCCTAGCGAAACCTGTAGTATCTTATTCCACTAACGTCAGATCGGCCTCCACTGACGCAGATGGATTCCTTACATGACAACCTCCCGCATCGTTGTATCGACTTCTGCAGGTCGGCCAATGCGGCAGTACATTGTGTGGCAGCCTCTCATTCGCCCAGCATCAGCTCTTCCATGTCTGGACCCCGGACTGGACATATCGCACTATCGCCAGGCACATGGACGCCGTTGAGCACGTGTCTTGCGTGTCTCGCGGGCTGGCGGCTTGGCTCCATCCCATATTGCTTTTGGAAGGCCCAGACCGGGTCGCAACGATGCATTCGCTCACAGATACTGCGAGTGTTTACCATCGTGGTATATTCGTGACGTGCGCCTGAGGCACCCAGGTCTGTTTGGGCCGCTATCAAGTCTGCTTGGCGCTCGAAGATGCGGAAATGGCGATGAGAATCGCTTGTTCAACCACCTCCGAGCTGTCAGATCGAAGACCTAAATGATATTGACTGTATCTTTTGCGACCAATCGTACTATATGCCGCTCGGGCACGAGTGTATGCGAGCGCTTCTTTCAGAGGGGCATGACGAGTCGCCTTTCAGGCAGAAACGAGCCCGGCTACGCAGCCAATCCATATGCTTTCCAAAATGCCGATATATTAAGAACGAGAGCAAGGACTCATATCCGGTCCGCTGGCACTGTATTGGCCAGAAGCGAGTACAGTTTACCACGAGCTGCTTGGGAGTTGACTTCTTCACGTGCCTCGTCGTGCGTTGCACCAAGACAGACAGATGAACTACGGAGCTCGTTCAGAGATGCCCAAGCAAGCCGCTATTCCGAGAGACGAATGAATATCAATGAAGGATGTAGATCACCAGGAGGATGCCCTCAGATCGACCAGACCGACCGACCACGGCAGACAAGCATGGCAAGCAAGCCATTGTCTACGATGCATGCTTCACGCACCCCACAATGCTGTCAACCGGCATCGGACCCGTACGACATACGTACTGATTTCCAAGCACACTGTGATATTACACTTTTGTCGCTCGCTTCTGCCACTGTTCTTTCTCTTTTTCGACGAATAAGAAGGCCGATGTTGCTTCTGCACTTCTCTACAGGCCGTCATTGTTGGACAATACCAAGGTTCTAGCTTGTGTGGCATCACACTCGGCAAGTTCCAGAATATCGAAGCTTAACACATCCATATGAGGTAGGACGTTGCAATGCACTGCAGTCTGCTCTAAACCTGGATGACTGGGTTTGGCAAGCTTTGGCAGGATAGAAAACAAACAATGACGAAGATCGATCACGACTGCTCATCCAAGACCCAATCAGCGCGACGCATGGCTGATATCGTAGATCAACTAGAGCTGTTGTGCACATTATTTCGTCCGATCTCATCAAAATATGCGATTGTCGCCGCATGGCCATCTGGCGTATGACAGTGTACAGGCCGCTCAGGACGCAGTTCTACTCGACAACTCGCCGATACGGCTTTCTCAGCATGGACAAGAGACTTTTTGACCGATCCAGATAATACAATGACAGACTACCATCTAGTGCAATTCCAGAAGTTAGGCAGATCATATAAAACGTATTGTAACGAGGGATACGACAAATATGAGGTACTGTTGGCCTGACTATGTGCCAACCAAACTTTGGATTGCCCAAACTACCCAACAAGTCGACTCACAGAAACAAATTGCGAGGAAGACAATGCTACCAGAATCAATAGAAACCCGGTCGTCCTGTATGGATGACTGATGACTGGTCATATCTATTCGAAATTTCTAAGGTCTCTTCTAGATCTTCAAATAGTATACGCCCGAGGCCATATATTGCGAGCGAAACGAAAGTCCATTGGTCGAGGAGGCACATACGCACATAGGCTATACGGAGCCGTCAAGTCTAGAAACAGCAGATCAGAGGGGCAAAGCTACCTACTGTAAAGCACTCACCATATGACTTGCAGCTGACGAGCTTCCAGAAGCTTGTTTCCTTCTCGCTTCATCCAACCAGCAAAGCCTCATCCCCTCATTGGCCATAATGGCATTGGCTTTGCTGCTGTGTCACCACACGAGGAGGTCCCAAATTTGAACGTATTGAGAGAGCGATGACTGCAATCTTGCCGCTTGCCCACCCTCTTCGCCCGCCCCCTCCCTTTCTCCAAGCTGTCAGAAATGCGACCTCCCATGCAGCCCACATGGGGAACTCGACGGGAATGCTAGATTCGGCGAGCTGCCTTGCAGAAAATCGCGTCTGCTCGAGCCGAGCGAGGCCCCTTTCCCCCTCCACCCTCTTCTCCAGAAAGAAGGATTACTCGCCTATCGGCTGTATTCAAACATGCCCATTCGGGGATTCTGACTGGGAAATCCGTGCCCTCTGTTCGCCGAGGCGGTCGTAGGAACCGTTGGCTCCCCGTGCTCTTCTGCGGAACAAAAGCGGCGATTGGCCGCGGGACGTTTGCAGGACTGATGATAGGCCTCAGGCAGTAGGAGCGAGATCGGCGGGCAGTTCGAGGCCCTTTGACTCGCGGAGATGATCAGCGTTGAGCGTCCCCCCAGCGGAAGGAAGCCTGACGGGACCATCGATCCTTGTGATAGGAAGAGGAAGAGGAAGCTTCAATAAAGGATACTGGGAAGGACCCAGGGGCCAGGGCAAGCCAGTTCCTCCTGGACTATGGTTTGGCGAATGAAAGTACACATAAAGACGAGTTCCACGGATTTCAGTGTGCTTACACAAATACGTAGAGAGATGGGCGTACCTAGATCTGTTATTGGAGAAACTATAGTGTCCCCATGACCATATCTCAGGTATCACAACCTGTTCCGTCTAACTAATCAATGATGGTCCTTGACAGCTTGAGCCGCCGCCGTCTTACGATGGACAGCATATGACAAAGTCCTACGCAAGGAAATGGAAGAGAACAGGAGGTATGAACTGCAAAAGACATGGGCCAAAAGAAGATGACAAGAGTCAAGGCGCTGACGTAAAGATCGATCCACGATAAACTCGATCCCTCATAGTCGGTGCTTATTCAAACGCGAGTAGTGGTCATGAACGATACGCTGGTGTGTAACGTTCTCCCTGCTCTGCAGACCATGTTGCACGATATCTTCCCCAAGTGTGTCCAGAAAATCTTGTATCTCGAAAGGCTCCAAAGCCATAATCAGAGCACAGCTGTGTTTTTGCCTCCTTTCCCATAGATTCCACGTTCACGGCAGGGCTAGAGTATACCTATTCCTAATCGTAGCCAGGCGGCCAGAACCTCGAAAAGTCTCAACTGGGAGGCTACACACACAGAGCGAGACCGAGAGTCCAGCCTCATACGGAGACTCCGAGGCAGACCTCAGCCTGATCGAGCCGTCCGTCCATCCGCCCCCCTGGGCGCTCATCACGACCACCACCAACATTATCGCCGCCTCCCCCCTTTTCTCTACGCTTACGTGAGCACGAGTTCCCATCGAAGAGGGGAAAAAATGGGAAGGAAGAAAAAACTGCTGATGTTGAGCCGCATGCCGCGCCAGGACAATAGCAAGAAACAAAATGGCGCTCCCGAAGCCTGCCAGATTCGCTAGGCCAATGCTACCCTGCCATAGTAGAAACAGGAATGTCCACGCGAATGGCATCAGATATCGAAAGCAGGCTGACCGACTACTTTCCTCATGGTATGTAACGTGCACTCGACTCGGCGTGTCGCAACTTTTTTTTTTTTTTTTTTTTTTTTTTTGGCTTACCAATGTCATCATGAAAAACCTAATCTGCAGCATAATCAAATGAGTTTTTTTTCCTCTTTCAAAGTAAAGGAAAGAAACGGTAGGCTGTTGCGGCAATTCGCATCCTCTGAGTACGAGTGGCATGTCCATGGCGTGATCTCGGTTGATGCTCCAGGGTCACATTCCTCTTGCGCGGACGTCGCCGTTCTTCGGGCACGACTGGCCTCCGTATCAAGATACTACAAACGACTATCACGAAACGAACATTAGTTGGCAGGGTGGGTAAGCAATCTTCTCATGCAGAGCTTCATGTCTGCGCTGTATGCCGCCTGGGTATTCTGTTGGCATCTTTCACGACACCCTCCATTCACGTGATATTCTGAGGAAATGGTATGATCCAGGCTTTGGCTCAGACGACATAGACTTGCAGAGGTTTCTATTTGCTTGTACAGCATTAATGGCAATAAAACTATGAATGCGAGAAGATGATGGACTTGTTGGCCGCCCCCGGGCGAACCAAAGTATGCAAAGAGTACAATACAAGTGCAAACTATTAACGACGCCTCCAAGATAGCTTCGAGAAAACAATCGTAAAGCACCTCATCGTCAGGTCTCTCTTGATCTGCTTTCCAGTCCGCTCTTGTTTGCTCAAGAGTGCCAAGAATGAAAATCTCGCTCGTATCTTGGACTTCCGTAATTACTACTTGACCGTGATAATATCTCTTCGCTAACCCGTGGCGCTGCAAAAAATGGCTCATATCTCATACTGATACCCGGCGAGCGCTGTGAGCTCACCCGCATCAGCATGGGCAGATAGTAGTCGAAGGGACCGCCCTCAGACCTCTAATTCTGAGAGTCCCAGCCGACCCAGCTGCGTGGCATGACACGCCAGACCTTGACCTCTCCCGATCTCAGATCATCAAGCTTGAACGACTCTTGCTTGACCTTCTTGTTCTCGCGCCCCTGCTCCCAGGCTCGCACCTTCTTCTTGGTACCGTCCCATTCCGCGACGACGGCGACATGGTCGGGTTTGCCAACTTCCATCGAGTACTTTGCGTGCATGGGACCGTGCTTGCCCTGGAATTTGGCGTTGCGGATCGAGATGATGTCGCCAGGTCTGATCTCGTCTGACATATGTGTCGAGGCATTGGCCATGTTGGCGTACACGAGAGCACCGTAGGCGCGGGTTCCTACAGGGAGCAAGACGTCCTTGAATGGTTTCAACAATTCAAAGACCAGGGCCTGAGGCGTCCCGTCGCCGACCACGGAATCCTTCTTGGACGAAACACTGTTGGAGATTTGAAGACCAAAACGCTCATACGCTTGCTCTAGCTGATCCTGGCGCAGACTGCGCGGGGGAGGCTCGTGTCTCTGATCCAAGTTTGTATCAGATGGATTCTGCGGATCGAACCGGGCCGTGATGATTGTCTGCGAATAGTCCTGGAACAAGACATAGACATCCTTGGTGACTACAGTCCTACCACCGGGTGCCGAGGTAGTCGATTCGTCCGACTCGAAGAAAATGTCCCGTCGGCCTTGGAAGACTGGAGGCAGCCCGTTCGGCTGTAGCCACCAGCTTGTGTGCTGGGCCAGGTCAACGTCGTTTGCGACAAATCCCAACTCCGCAGAGATGGACGGACGGCCGACGTCCATCGATCTGCGCCCTCCAATTGGTCTCTGGGCATCCATCGATTGTCGTGGCGGAGCCCTGCTTGGGGCAGCTTGGGGAGGAGCCGGAGGCAGGGATCGGTTAGCAGGCGCCGACGGCGACTGATAAGAGGGCGCCGCGTCTGGCGACCTCACGTCGTCGTTAGCCGCTGGGATGCTGTAGGATACGGTGGTAGCACCAGGCTGCGCTCCCGAGTACCGGAACGGGTCATACTCGTCATCATCTCCTTGCGCCGAAGACTCTGGCACCGTTGGAGCCGGGGCCGGCGGCGGCGGCGGGGGAGCTCCTCGGGGCATATCTGCTGAAGGTCGTCCTGCCGGTGGCGGTGGTGGTTGGCTGGGCACTGGCGGTGGGACTGCTCTGGGGGCCGAAGCCGGGATAGGTGGAGGCAGAGATGGCGGAGGGGCCTCGGTCACGGGTGAGCGAAGAGACGTGGACTCATCTAGACTTGAATCTCGAGCATGCGATTTCAGTGCATCTTTGTGAGGAGCCGATGAGGCAATATCTGTGTCATAGTCCCCATCGTAGTCGGTGATTTCTCCTTCCTCTCCGTTATCAAGGCGACCTGGCTTCATGGGAGGAGCACGCTCATCCGAGGTCGAAGTTCTCGCCAATCCAGCTCCAGGAGGTGGAGGTGGCGGGGGGCGCGTTTGCGATGGTGCAGGGGGAGCCGCGCCCGGGATTGGCGGCGGTGGTCGGCTGTCACGCTTGTTTGGGCGCCCTGGTGAGATGGGCGATAGTTCGTCTCCTCCAAAGGAACTCCTGTTGCCGGTGGATCGGGGCGACATTGGCGCCATGGTGGGCGATGCTACAGGAATGGGAGGCGGAGGGGCACGGGCAGCAGGCGGTGCCTCTGCTCTTGGTGTTTCGATTGACTTGATTTGACTCTCAGAGAGTTCATCGTCTGATTCCGACCCAACACTTGGCTCAGAAATTGCAGCCGGTGGTAGTGGGGGAACCGGTCGAGCTGCATGTAATGTCAGTCGAGGGGCCATCTTCTTCATGGTATTATGAAACTTACACTCGGCAGGAACGGGAGGTGGCGCTGGTCGACCGCCCGGAACAGGAGGAGGAGCCATGGGACTCTTCAAAGCTAGCTTGGAGTGAGCGTCTTGTTACGGTCATGCAAAGGTCAAAAAAAACTTACGTTCGGCTGCCGCAGCTCGAGGACTAGTCGTGGCGACTGGGGTGATATCTTCGCCCACGGGCGAATCTTGCTCCTCGCCCTCCTCAATATCTTCCTGGTGGCTTTCACGGCCCATACCTGGAAGCGCCATTGCAGTAGGCACTGGAGGTGCTGGACGTGGTGAGACAACTTCTTCACGAGCGTGCTCACTTGAACGACGTCCGGCGGGCGCCGGCTTCTTCTTTGTGGCCGGACCAGCAGAACCAAGAGGAGCAGCAAACGGGTTGTGCATGCCCATCATACCCATACCTCCCATTCCGCCCATGCCGGCGCTCATCTTGGCCATTCGAGCGCGGAGTTCCTCTTTGCGTCTGGCTTCAGGATCTTCCTCGTCCTCTTGCTCATCCTCGCCCTCTTCTGCTTCGTCCTCGTATCCCTCCTTTTCCTCGGCAGCTTCGACCTTGGGCGCTTGGGAAAGACGTCTTGGCTGAGTATCACTATCGTCGCGTTCAGTCAGTTCTTCGGGGCCTTCTGTAGTATCGCCAGCCCCGGACATGTCTGCCTCATTGCCGTCCTCGGGGACGCTCTTGGACTTTCTCCGAACGGGCAGCGGTTGTCTGGGAGGGGGCACTGGCTGTGCCTCGTCCAAGGAGTCCGTAGCGCTTCGGTCCAATGATGGCGTTTCCGGAGCTTCGAGGGAGGCTCGTTCGACGGGGTCCTGACTTTCCGTACGCTTCTTGGGTGGAGGACGCTTCGGCTTCTCCTTCTTTGCGGCGGCATCGGCGTGACGCTGGGCAGCCTCCGTCTGTTGCTTTTGGAGAAGCGCCATGCGCTCTTTCAAGCTCATTGGCTTTGGCTGATCCTCATCTTCACCCTCCTGGGATGAGCCGGCGACCAAGCCCGCTCTGGCAGCGTTTTCGGTGTTCTCGGCCTCTTTCTCCTTGATCTCGGGATCCTCGTCCCTTCTGTATACCTTGGGGGCAGGCTTTTCGCGCGGTGGCGGGACGTAAGCATTTCTACTTGGAGGAGGAGCAACGAATGGCTTCTTGACGAAACTAGAGCCGCCTCCGGAGCCGAGACCACCCGGCTTAAAGGGCGCAATAGGTGGGGCAGCAGACTTGTTGAATGCAGCGATGCGGTCTTTGAACGAACTGCTGGCCGGCTTCTCCGACACTGGAGGGGGACCGCCGCGGGCAGGTCCGGAAACCTTTCGAACATCACTGGTCGCATCGCCCGTCGGAGCTTCGGACGCGGATGCAGCGGGAGCGAATGGCTCCGCGGCTTTTGGAGCCGGCACGGCCGGGGCCTTCGGCGACCGCGGCTCGGCGGCCACCGGGGGTAGCGGAGGCGGCGAAGCCATGGGCGTCTCCTCGCTGGACTCATCGAGCACCGGCTTGGTATGCTCTGGCACCGGCTCAGGTACCGGCTCGTTCTCGGGCTCTAGTTCTGGTTCGGGCTCCGGAGCAGCGGGGGGTGAAGCTGGGGTAGGAGGTGCTGGCTCTGCTTCCTTCTTCTTTGTTCTTGTTGGCCGGGGTGGCGCGACTGGTTCGTACTTCTCGACAAAGTTGCGAGGGAAGATACCCTCCCGCTTCTCGCCGGAAGCATCAACGTATTCGCCGCCATACCAGTCTGGGTCGTCAACATCAGTTACGGTGATGATCTGGTCGACATCGAAAGGCAGGTCATCGTCGTGTCCCGAGGTGTACTCGAAGAGAGCCTTCACCTTGAACGGTGCAGCAGCCATGTTGCCTCGGGCGTCGACAGCAGACTGCACCTGTGTAGCTTAAAGAAGTGCTTAGGAAGCTGGTTGCAGATAGTCTGCAAGGCCGGGGGATTACGGGCGGATGCGATGTGACGGAGTCGACGAACAATTGTCGTTGGGACCGATGTGTGACAAAACGACTAGGTACTGGTATTGTAATTTCAGGTACGCCCTTGAATGCGCGTAATTCGAAAGTGGAGAGCGTAGGTAGCGCTGGGATCGTCGAGAGTCTGGGACAGAGAAGATGGAGTTGGTGAAAGACTCCTGTCCTCTGATAAACCTAGGCTTGTAGGAACTCCTCTAGTAATACCCCGGTGGAGGTTGAGGCTGAGCAGCTGCACCTTCGCAAGGAGCAAGCAAGCAGCCTGTTGGAGCTGTGCAAGTCAGCGCATGCTGCATGAAATCCAATTGGGGACGGCGTACTCCAGATAAAAAGAGCTGGCGTACGCATGGACGGACTGGCGGACGGCTGTGGGATTGCGACAAAAGCAAGCAGAACGAACCTGGGCAAGTGAATGGACAAACAGTCCGTTTTTGGGGTGGTGCCTGTATCAGGAACTCGAAGTATCAAACAGTGTCTCAACTTAACCATGAATAGCCGTCAGGTGTCAGCTATTCGGAGGGGTGGGAAAAAGGATGTTGCTCTTCGTGTCCCAGAATCTGGCTGAACTGGAGTGTGAGTGCCTGGGACGGACCCTTTAGGATGAGAGAGGACGACTTGGACAAGGGTTGCTCGGCCTGAAATGCTAAACCACGCCCCGAGCTCTGCCCACATTGAGATGGGGAGCTGGGCAGCGGGCAGGTGGGAGCCTAATTGGTACCCAGAGAACGACCTCCATGACGCCACATGGGAAATATGTCATTGCTTGTGGCTTTTGCTCCCTGCTACCTACCTAGCCTACCGCAACCTAGCTTGATATCTTTGTTAGGTACCGGTCGCATGCCCGGTCAGCCAGTGCGCCACGGGTCTGTCTGGTGGGTGGGATTCCTCAAGTGCAAGCAAGCATCGTAGCGGGGTGGCCTTGGCTCGCATTTGTCCCACATGCCGATCCCGACTCAGCGAACATCTGAAAGCTCAGGCGCATTTTCTGCGGACTGCTCACCACTCCTCCCGTGCTCAGATTGCACATCATTTTGATATACTGTCAATTATTTCCCTGCGACAGCAGCATGGCCACCAAGGCCCCCAAGTCCATCCTCAAGAAGCCCTCGAATCCCGGCGCGCTCGCCGCGGATCAAGCCGCCGCCACCAAGGCCCGCGAGGTCGCCGTCACGCACGCAAAGATTATTCACCAGCAGCGCGACCACGAAGACCAGGTCGGCGACTCCATCATCGAGCTCTCCAAGCTCCCTCTGGTGCGCGACTCGTCCTGCTCCGCCAGCAACCCTGCGCAGTCCGATGCCGCCGCCTTCCGGTCTGGCATTCGCCTCTTCCAGCCCGGAGATTACGATGACCTGATCGAGGAGCGCAACGCTGAGGGGCGCTGTGGATACACCTTATGTCCCAAGCCGCGCAGACGTTTCGCGGGCGGCGAGTGGAAGATCGTGGGCTCCAACATCCTGCCCAAGAAGGAGGTCGAGAAGTGGTGCTCCCAAGCATGTGCTAAACGGGCCTTGTATGTCAAGGTGCAGCTCAACGAGACAGCCGCCTGGGAGCGAGCCGGCATCGAGAGCATTCAGATCGAACTCTACGAAGATCCGGACCAGAAGCTGGCTCAAGACATGAGCAATTTGCAACTCGAGAAGGAGCGAGAGGCTGTCAAGATCTCTCGAGACCTGGCCCTTGAGAGGGGTGACATCAACCGGGAGACGCAGCAAGCAGTGCCCATCGATGTCAAGGAGAAAAAGACCGTCAAGGCTGCAGAAGAGCCGTCATTGGAAAACCACCCCGGCAACGATGGACATCTCATTCTTGAAGGATACAAGGTCAAGTCGAGAGAAAGGGAGCCCACTCCCATGGACACGGAGAGTACTTGATGATAGACGGGAAGTTCTTCATGTCACAGCATAGATTGGCGTTCAAAAGGGTTGCAGCATATATGAATTCGAGATACCCCATTTCATCAGATCTGGTTGTCCAAGTTCACAGTTAATCGTATTGCGTGTCGAATCAGATGAGGCATGTCCTGGCCAAGAATGGGTCGTCTCGTCAACCCATCATTAGCATCGATCCGGTCATGAAGCCATGTGTCTGCGAGGATACAGGCTTGACTTGGAAAGTCACGTTCTCGAGCATGAAGAAAGAGAATTGGCAATCAACCGTCGTCTTCGGAATTAACCAAAGAGTCAGGGACACCTTGTGTGGGGTAGATCTTGTCTTTTTTTTTTTTTGCAGATCTAGAAAGCACTCACTATGGTCCGTATTGACGCCATGAAGTCGTAAGACCGTAAATGCCAGTTGCCCAATTCAACCATTCGTAAACCCTTTGCGTGATCCTTTTCTCCTGCGCTAGAAAGACTTTTATGAGCGGGGAGCACGGTCGCCGAAGCGGCGGGGGCGCTCGGTGCCCTGGGACTGAGTGACGGGGACAACGTTGACGGGGATGGAGTCGAACTGCGAATAGTCATGTTAGCATGGACAGTCTGGATGGTGGTTCTAGACTTTGTGGGTGTACTCACGCCAAGGTGCTTGAGGAGGTCCTTGGTCTCGGTGTCGATGTCGAGCTGACCGTTGTCGGAGTTCTGGGCGAAGTCCAGAGCAGAGACCTCGGGAACGTACTGATCCTTGCGCTCTCTCTCCTCCTCCTGGAGCTTGAAGGAGATACCACGGACGGGACCGCGCTGGATACGCTTCATCAAGTGGGTGGTGTAGCCAGCTGTAGGAAGACTCTATATTAGTAACCGTTCCTTCCGTATCGAGATGTGCCAGTGCGATCCAAGTCGGAGTCCTTACCAATCTTGTTGCGGAGGCGCTTGGAGGCAATGATGGCGATCTCATCGCAGACACGCTTGTTGGTCTCGAAGTCCAGGGTGAGCTTGGGGTAGTAACGCTCAATGATGACCTTGGCGGACTTCTTGACAGTCTTGGTACGAACGCGACCCATTTTGGCGGTATTGCTGGCTGTCGAGGGGCGATGGGTGTTGGTATTGGGCGTTGGGTGTTGAGCGTTCGAACAAGTCGCAATCGGGTGACTTTCTTAAGATGCAGCTTTTCGCTGATTTTGCGATTGTGCTTGTGGACAGTGAGCCCCACATTCTTATCTAGGGCAGACGGTATCTAACAGATTTGATTGGTAGACCGGAGGAGCTCCACCAGCTGCGGCCAGCTGAGGTTTAGCTATGCATAATCTCAATTGAACTTATGAACGACTATGCAACGAGGCGCCCGCAACAAGTGCAATTGATGTCAACAGCGTATTGCGAGTCGCGACGAAACAAATAGATTTTCCTCGATGACATAATGAACTTTGGCAATTTATTATACAGGATGCTGCTCAAGTGATGCACATCTAGTCATGACCATCTGATACGGTAATAAGCGAGTACATGCTTGGAAATCTCATCTTCGTGTCTGAGAGCAATCGCGAATTCCGTACCTTCTGCTCTGCTGCAATTGTCAAGATATAGACTCGCAAGAAAATGCAACTCGTGACGAATGAAGACGCTTCTGACCGCGTATTTGATTTCTTAGGCTCAGTATTGATACAAAATTTACAGTACACGTTTTCGCTGGTGTACATGTGACAGACCTTCGACATTGCTAACATATATACGTCGTCGTGTAGCGTCAATGTCAACTTGTCAAACATAGTCGACTGTCGCTGAACGTGGTATCCCCAATTCAGTGTCTACCTTCTCCATGACTCTCGGTCTACTTATTAGTCCCTGAGACCATAGCCGGTTGTGTTGTCGGCAATTTGTTGTCTTCTCTGCTGGCGGATGGATCCACGAGCACCCATGGGCCTCTCGACCTTGCGGATCTCCAGTTTCTCCTTCGCGGCATCGTCAAAGACAGTAGCTTCACCAACCATCTCCTTGTGCACAACCGATGCATTTGGATCAGTGGGATCAAACTGCAGGACCATTCTGCCACTTGACTCGATGGAAGCCTTGGCAGGGTGAACGTACACCTTGGAGCCGCCCTCGACGTCAGGAAGGTATTGATTGAGACCAGGAATCGTCTCCCTGGCTCCCCTGCCCAACGTGCTCACGTAGTTGAAGGATGTCTCGCCCTCGGGGATCTTGGAGATGAAGCCTCCCACACCGATCTTGGCAACGTAATTAGTTGAGCTTTGTCTAGGTTGCACGATTCTGGCCTTGACTGGTGCATGGGACTGTTGCGGGCCGTAAATCGGGTGGTTCTCGAGGTAGTTGCTGGTGCGCAAGTATGAAAGTCCGGCGGACGGGTGGGTGATCGGCGGGCCCATCCGGGCATAGGGGCTCAGGCTGATCTCGTATTTCTTGTTCGGGGCCATTCTGCCCAACTGCTCCAACGTGGTCGATTCAGGAGTCAATGGAGCAAGGTCCAAGAATCTGCTGACATGCTGGAAGAGCAAGATGCGATCGCCGCGCAGTTTCCGTAGATACTCGGTCAATGCCTCCTCGGTGATGTCGCTGGCCAATGTGGGCGCGGGCGCCGTCTCCGCCTTCTCGCTCGCGAGTGCCTTTTGCTCCGCAGTCCACTCGGAAGCAAGTTGCTCCTTCAAGTAGCTGCGGAATTCTTGACGTCTCTCCCGTACGGTGCTTGAGAGGTATTGATCGAATTCACCATCCGTCATACCGGCCAACCACGGCCCACTAAACTTCCAGCGCACGTTTTCCATCTTCACCTTGTCTTCGGCACTGAGTGCAGTCACATCGCTGTGGTCTTCGAAGACGGACTTGGCAGGCTTTTGGTCGCTGGCCTCCTGAGGTACCGTGATGCTCATGTTCATCTCTTGCCATTTCTTCAGAGTGATGGCGTGATCTGAGGAAGATTGAAAGTCCGTGACTTGTTCGATGGAGTCGACCTTCTTGACGCGGACCAGCGGCAAGGTTGACTTTGTCGTCGTCCTCAAGGGGAGCGGCCGCTTGAAGCCCCAATCTCCAAGCGCGCGTGATGATTCGGGAGTCGTCACCGTCAGGTGAGTAGGGAATGGCGTCGTCGCGGTCGGGGACTTGTGCCTTGTCGCCGATGAAATGTCAACTGGGGCTGGTATGGGTGCTGGCATGGAGAACATGCGAGACGACCTGAGCAGAGCAGCTCCGGGAGCCACGCTCCGAGAAGCGTTGGCGCTGGCCATCTCGAGAGCTGCCACTCGTGTCTTTTCTGCTGCTATACACAGAGTTTCCGCTCGTAGCCGAGCTCGTTGTCAATTGCAATGGCGCTGGCGAATGCTTTGCGATGATGCTAAACTTCCTCGAAAGCTCCCTGCAGAATTTCCTGAAGCACGGGCCCCAATTGGCTACTGGCCGGTACGTCCCAGATCGGCGGTACCCGCATTTGCCAATGCAGTTGAACCGGAACGCGTCGGGATGACGGAGGCCCGCCAGCTGGCAATACGTACTGCCTTAATTAACGTCTTGCATTCTAGTATACCAACTAGTAAATATGCCATCCCTACAAGTTTCACAGCTTCGAATATTTCTGCATATTTATTAGGAGACCTGGTCATTCCAGTTGATTATCTGGAAAATGATTACAACAAGAAGCTCACTTGGACTTGATGATCATGCCTGTGAAAGTATTCCACGTCACTTGCGCCTACCGCCTAGAATACACTTTCCTCATATGCTAGCTGAATGTCCCTAAATCTGCACACGAACATCTGAACAAAGACGAAGATATATAGTATCCACGTTCACTTGCGAGGGCCCTTCGCAGCCCTCGCAGCCCTCTTTCGTCTTCTCCGCCCTCTCCGCCACTCTCGCAAATATTCCTCCGCCGTTCGAAATCCGAGCCTTCCCACGATCAAAGAGTATTGCCAAGCCGCCATTGCCTCTGCGCGAAGCGCTTCGACTCCCCATCGCAATCGTTGTCCTTGAGTTGGTGGCGGCGTCGGCGGCGGCGTTGGCGGCGTTCTTTGACAGGCATTGCATTGGTGTCTGCTCTTGCGCGACGGCAAGTACGCCTCGCCGTAATCATAGTCCGGGGCTTGCGGCCTGGGGTATCCGCATGAACTGAAACTCCCCCTTTGCTGCTTTGACTGCTTTACATTTGCGTTTTCGTACTCTCTGCGGCATGAAACCTGTGCACCGCGGGCAGTGCCTTTGCTGAATTTCTATTCGGCACATCGTTTTTATGTGATCAATGATGAATGCTATCAAGCGTCGCAGGCTTGAGCTCCATATTGGCGCTGTTGTTGACCGCATGCGTAATTGAGTGCCTTGATATATGTGTTTTTTTGCCAGCGGTGTCTAGTCGAATCTATGATTCATCACGACTCAGAGAACACATTGGTCACAAATAAAGAGAGGCGCATGGTGCAGAGAATGATCACGGAAAATCGCTTCATTGTATCAGACTTCTATTTTGACTGGCAATGATTCAACTCTTTGCGGGATATCAAGATTTCACTCCCAGCTTATCGCCGTCGATGAGTATGAATCATCACACTCGCATTTCAAGCCGTTTGAGTCTTCTCGGCTTTCTCATATTCCCGGAAGTGATTGGCATGCCGGCCAAGATCCATGGGCGAGTGTCGGGATTCTCAAGACCTTGATTCGCCATGCTCTTTCAGATATGCTGACCAGTCTGTTGGTTTGCCTGGCTCTCCATTCAGGCCATCGCCTTCTTGCCAGAGTGAGTCATTCCAAGCACCGAGCCCGCAGAGATGTCTCATGGTCGGACGACCATGCGGGCAGTTCCAGGGTTTATCGAGTTCGCCCATGTGTCTGACAAGCTTTTCCATCTGCTTGTTGGAGAGTGACTTGCCTATCATTACGCTGCTGCGGCAAGCACGCATAGCAAACATCTTGCGTACTTTCGATGGACGAGGTATGGTATTCGCCGATGTAGATTGGTGATCCGTGAGAAGAGAGATCAACTCTTCAAGATCCGCCAGCGTGAATGTCGTCTCTCGGCTCAGAGGCAAACTAAGCAACTGACAACGAGAACCAACAGGCTGGTAGCCACTTTCGTCGATACTAACTTGAAACCCATTGTTTTCCAACGCCTCCATGTTCTCCTTGATGACCTCTTCTTCGATGGCTGTAAGCTCGAGACTTTTGGGCTGCACAAGTCTCTGTGACTGCACCACTGTGGTTTCTTGCAAACGTTCGAAGTTATATTTTTCGTCGGTTGCATGTTGGTCAATGATGAATAACTCGTCATCCAAGGCGTGCTTGTCTCCCGCGTCGTCGGGGCTTTTGCTTGCATTGCGGATTGCCAAGATGAAGCCAAGGTTGAACTGGCCGATGATTTTCATCTTGCCAAAATCTGATTTTGAGATGGTCAAAGAGAGTTTCTCCTCGGCGTCTTCGCTTGCGATGTCGTCACTCGAAAAGTCCGTGCCGGTACCAAGTCTGGGATCTGACAACAGCCCATCTAGCGAGTCGAGAGCGGCACCGATTGTATCCGGAGTAGTGCGAACATTCAGCATAAACTGGCACGTAGCATCCTTGCGTCTCGTCGTGCCTTTGATAAAAGTCTGCTGACGCTTCTGAGACTCTTCAGCGTTGACTTTTGCCACGTCCTCTGCGCTGTCAATAATGTCACGAACTATGCTTTGCTCTCGTGCTTTCTCCTCTGTTTCATCATCCGCATGATCCAGCTCGAATTCGGCAGAATCCGGTCTGGGCAACTCGTGCTCACTCGCGCCGGCACTTTCGAGTCGGTGCTCTGAGGAGACTGGCGAGTCTGCCACGTCAGCGCCTGCTGCACCCGAATCATCGTGCGCTGGTTCTGCTTCAAGTGCGGGAGACCCAATTGCGTCTGCTTCTTGGTCACTCTCATCTCGATCACTCTCCACAAAGAGTCCCTCGCTGGCTACACTAGCATTGCTTGGAGATCTGGACCTCCTCGAACTCTCCTCGAGGTTAGGCACCAATTCGATGCCCTGAGAGCGAGCGTTGGAGCTCGTGGCCGAGAACATCTGTGTCAAACGTCCTTGAAAAGAAGGAACTGGCGCGGCCGGTTTCGAGGCGTTCCAGCGCTCTTGTGACTTCGCTCCACCGAAATTCTCAGTCCGCACCTTCTTCGCGGGCGAACCTATCATACTTGTGACAGTTTCGCCGTCTATCGTTATAGTGGCAATTTCTGGTGCAGTACGTTTAGTTCTGGGTGGACTCCATCTCACGTTTTTGATGTCTGATGTCCGAGAGGTCGGTTGAATGCTTGGAATGGGAGGTTCCGGGGTCAGTCGATTCTCAAGATCGATGTTCACAGTTTCGGTGGTTGCCTCGTCTCGAGTAGAAGCTCCCTCACACGAGTCGAAGCTTTCAGTTTGTTGCTCATGTTGACCAATATAGGAGGCTCCAGACTTTTTGCTTTTCAAGGGAGTTTCGTCAGACTTATAAGGTGTCTTTGGCTGTAGCACAGAGCCAGGAGCCTGTGGGCGCTCTTTAGACCCTCTATCTAGCCACCGACCGATTAAGTTTGGAAACTGATCTGTTTGTACCGGAGACGGATTGGAGGGTTCGGCGTCCTGCTGCCGTGTCGCTGTTGTCGGATCATCTTCAATGATCTGGCTGCTGGATCTGCTAGACTGCTCCTGAGCATTGTCTGGGATATCATCCTTTAGGGTTTTCGAAGAAGTCGGGGTGCTCCTAGTGTCATTCTCCACTGTGTTCTGGCGACTCACCGTTGGCTTTTTGGAAGCCAATTGCTTCAGGCCATTGAGTTGGGACATCGGCACCGAGTAATCTTGAACCTCGAATAGGGCGATAAGCGACTCTCTAAGGTTATCGAGCAATCGAGATTGATCATGCAGCAATATTGTTCGCTTATCCGGGCTGACGTTGACATCGTACATGTGCGTGTCTAGTTGTATGTCTGCGAAGATGAAGGGTGACTGTGATGAGTTGTAAGACTTGTAGACCTCGTTGAAAACTTTGGCAAACTGGGGTAGGCCACAAGGTCGCCCATTCACGAAGAACATTTGCCGATCCGGTGTCTGCCGACCCTCGCCGTGAGCAGGCCTGGATACATGACCGCGGATTTTGACTTGTTTCGTGGTTGAATCCTGCTGGGCTGTCCATCGTTGATTGGGAGCAGCTGTAGGCTCCAGTTCGAGGTCCAGCTTAAGAGGTATGAGAACAGTTAGGGTCTTGGCTCCGAAAACGTTGACGATGTTGTCTCGTGTCGTCGTGTTGGCTTTGGTTGAGAACAGAACAATCTTTTTGCCCTTGTTGGGCTGCTGCGAGACGGAGAATTTCACTCCAGTCAAGATGCAGGCATACTGGTTGAGCAAGGTGATGACCTTGTTCCACTCTCTCTTGATATTTCTTTGCAGCTCCCGGCGCCTGACAGGTAAGTTGTTGAACAGGTCTTCCACAACGACAGTGGTGCCCTTTTGAGCTGCAACAACTCCCGTCCCTCGGAGCTTCCCAGAGGTCTCGAATTCCAACCGGGTGCCCTTGGGAGCATCCGAGGCCATGCAGGTAAGGACGGAGAATTTGGACAGGGCGCAAAGTGACGATAGAGCTTCGCCTCGGAATCCAAAAGTCTCAAGCGAAGTGAGATCCTCATAAGTTGATAATTTTGAGGTGTAGTGCTTCAAGGCCAAGGTCTCGTAGTTGTCGGGGGCGATGCCACCGCCATTATCCTGAACTTCTATGCAATCCAAACCTTGGTTCTTGAAGCGCACCTCTGGGACATTAGCTGGTCAGTGTGTCTGACTGGTTTGTATATCAAAAGACGTACCAATGTTGGTAGCACCAGCATCGACACTATTTTCCACGAGCTCTTTCACCACCGAGCAGAGGTCAACGATGACCTGGCCCGATTGTATTTGGTGTACCTGCGCATCATCGAGTCAGCGATGATGCTTCACACGGGATGTTGCGGGATGGAGCTTACGGTGCGGGCCTCGATGGCCTTGATCGTTGCCATTGGGTGCGTCAAGTTTCACCTGCAGTGTTTGTCCATTGCTTGCAATAGTTTCATGGGTTCCCGATTTGCGTGCCAGCCAGAATAGATATCAAAAATGGAAAGAAACCTCAGCTGCAGAGACCAACGTCAGAATGTTGTAAATGCTTCTCATGTGATTGCCCCTACCCACCAAGCAGATAGATTGATATCAGGCAGGTACGTAGGTAGGTGGGTAGCTCATTGCTGCCTCAACGCGTCTTTCCTAAATTGAAACGCGTCAGAGGTGGTGTGGCGCAGGCATGGCTTGAACACCCGCATTGTGCAAGTAGATTTGTGCAGGCGCCACACCTGCGAGATGAGCTGAAAAGCCATTGCATCTCTTCATCCTATGCGTGTTGAATTTGGGGATTCCGAAAACTTGGAATAGGTCACAACAGACCATGTCTCAAAATTCGTTTCGAGTCCATAGTCACCTTGGGTATCCATGCCTTGCGCTGACAATCGGGGTCTGAAAAGCCCAATGCAAACATCAGATGACAGGCCTGTCGCTAAACGGTGCCGACCTGTCGATGAACCACTCGGCGGCAAACTACCTGCATGACTATATCCCACTGGAGCAAACACGGATCAGACGAGCAGTATTTTATATCGCCATTCGTTTAACAAAAAGCTGAAATAGTAACTACCAGAAAATTGGAAAGATAAAAGAGTCGATGTGACCATTGAATCTCGGCCGGCTAATGGCTTCAGCCGCATTCTTGTCTTGCGCACCAGGCACGCAAGTATTATGGTATCACTTGGCCTGTAAGCACGAATTGATGATGCTGCGATCTGGCTTACTTACATGTCGCGATTCGAAACAGGACTTTGCCAGCCTCGGACCGCCCACTTGCGAATTTGGATTCAACACGAGCGACACGGTCACATGATGCTGTTTTCCTAGCCTTCCTCTCCCTCCTGGCGTCAACCTTCCAAGAGCCTCACGAGACCTGGCTTGCTAGCGTAGAGAGATCAAAGTCAATTGTGCGTAGCCAAAAGTCAATATCTATTTATTGTTGACCATTGAAACATTGTGAGACTAGATAGCCGCGATCTGGGTGTTCGACCTTGAGATCTGAGATAGTTGAAAAGCCATATCGTAGATGCTCCGGAAGGGCTGAACTCATCTGACGCCGGGCATTACTTTCATTGACTAGGTACCTCATAGAAATATAATTTACTTATTATTACTCGGTACAGTTCCAACCGGCCACGTCAAAAAGTACCCACCTACGAGAATATCTCTGGGTAGATATGTCAGTGTAGATACAGTCTGGCATTTACCGGGCAAGTGTGGAAGGCTTGAAGGCTTGGAAGGGGAGAACAATTTTTGTGGCGATCTCGTCTTTGATTTTCAATCAGTCATCAGGGGATCATCGCCACGCGAAACTCAGACAAGCACGATTCGTTGATCGTAATTGGGGGTTGATGGTCAATCACTCAATCAGTCAAGCCAACCACATCTCACGAAGCATTTTGCCCAGGTCGTCCCGGCAGCGTCGGGAATATCTATCTGACTATCCCTGTCCGGTCACCGCGGCGTGCGGACTTGGCTGCATCGAGCTGTGGTCCAAGAACTTCCAGCGCTCGGAAGTTGGAGACCAGCGCTCGGATGACGTGCTATTCTCACCACATTTACTGCACTACTGAAACCCGATACCACTGCATCGCATATTGCTTCCATTCCATGCGCTATATTCCACCTGGCACCTGGCACTCGAATGCACATTCAATAATTGGGATATTCGCTGTGGCCCTCTCAATTTGGTATGCTTGGACATTGGGCTGAGAAAAGCCGACTACTAGAGACATGCGACAACGCTCAATCGATGAGCAGCAATGTACGCACGTAGTACTCCGTAGAGAACGGCATCCATCCTTGTTAAACTGCTGTGCTGGCTGGACTAGTTGACAAAATGTGATTTGGTGGATATGCATAACCTGTAGTGGGATGGGCATTACAGGTTTTTGTCTGATCGGACTGTTCAAGTGATGCGAGGCCGCATTGACGGCCTCGTGTAAGCTGCCGCCAACACGAGCTGCAACTACTACTTTCGGCGCATATATACGTACTGTACAATGTGTAACGTGTGTGACGAGCTGCATCCGTGAAAACAGTAAGGCTGAAAATGAGAAAGCCATGGGCAAATGATCGGGATTCACGTGGCGCCTCGATGGAAACTTTTATGAAAGGGGAGAACAGGATTTGACTACAATGGACGCTTCTTGTCAAAGTTGCCTCCCGTAGTGCTAGGTACATTGCAAGTCTGACGAACCCGACAAAGTAAACACTTTTTTTATGTAGTAGTAGTAATGTTACATATAGCAACTCCAGCCGGTGCAGTCCCAGAGTCCAGACTCTCTCTCCTTGTTAGCGATTTGGTCAGAAAACCCACTTGCATGAGTAGCAATATGGAGACTGCAAATTACAAGTCTTATTAAAATACAAGCTTATATTCAATGCTGATCAAACGTGGCTGCCAGCGAGAACACGAGCCTCATTCTGTTGCATTACAGCGCCACGCTTTCAACGCCGTCAAGATGGAGACAATGCACAACGAAGCAGTATAATGCAATACTAATAGTAAGTGTCCTTTTTTTGTTGTCCTAGCTCCTGAATCCCCGGACGGAGCATTGGGAAAAGGTAATATAGGTGAAACATATCGGGATCGCCTGCAGGCTCGAGCAGGCCCCGAAACATTATTCAGCATCTGCTTGGCCTGCCAAGCCGACCAAGTGACCCTTATTTCGCTCAATGAGTAGGCAAAGCTTTGTGAATTTGATCTAGTATATCACCTGTCCACGTTTAGAGATGGCTGGATCGAACTCTTTCCGCATAGTAGAATTGAAAACGTAGGTATTTTATCAAGTATATTCTTGGAGACTCATCATCTTTGTACTGGTAGCTATGTACCCATGTATACTACCTGTCCAAACAACGTCGTACCGAACAGGCCGCAGAGGAATAATAAGCCGAACGATAATACTCCGTACTGTGCGGTGTATTGCAGACAGCTGCCAGTGTCATAGGGAACTCGGGCACTTGCTGGACAGAGATCGAGGTGCTGCAGCTATGTTCCTACGTACGGTAGCAGCGTACGTAGGTAGGCAGGTAGGATCCCAGCCAGTCCGGCAAACAAACCCTGGCGAAGCTGCATCAAACATTGCAGCAGATGATAGTATGGATATACGTACCTTGTATGTAAATAGTAGCCGCTGCAACCACCACCACCGACCCTTGCCGGAAGCCACTCTCGCTTCTGCCGGAGGTGTCAGCAATTGCAGAGGCACCAAAGTCACATCATTCGTTGCTCAAGTGATGTCGCAAGCCACGACCTTGAAGATCATGCATCAATCCCGAGGATATCGCAGGATTTGTGACTCCGGCCGGGGTGGTGACTGGCTGGTTTATATCGAGGAAAAGTGGACTGCCGTAGCAGACTTCGTGGTGAGATTAGTGGGTGGCAGTGAGTGGTAGTGGGTGGTTGCACTCCCAATTATTATTTTTTGGTTTGCGCCATACCGAAGCCAGCCACTCTTCTAATAACATGGCAAAAAAGCCCAAGCACTTTTTTCGTGGGCAGAGAAGAAGCAAAAAATAACCTTGTGCACCGAAGGCTGCAGGACGGACGGGTTGCACGCGAAACATCCGTCGAATGAGCTCTTCGGACCATTTTCAAGCGCATGGGGCAACTAAAGTTAGACGTCCTCGCGATTATTTGACGCTTCTCTCTCATCCTGCCCAGCTGATTTCACTGCTATAACCTTTTCGCCAGCCTAGACAGAGGCACGAACAAGATCGACGCCTCACTGCACCAAGGCCCGCCTTGCAGCGTCGGTCCGCTTCGCTCGCTCGTTCGAGTCGAGAGCTCATGTCCCCTGCCTCCTTGCCTGGGATCTCGCGCGTTTTCGCTAGGCCCCCTCCAAGCAAGCCGCTGCTACTTCGGTGCTTGGTCCTGTCGGGAGTCCACATTCGTTTCCACTGCCTTTTCCGCAACCCCATGACCGCTAGCTCTGGTCCTTGAACTTCTCCTTCTTTACACAAGGGGATCGGCACCCCTTCGAATCCACTACCGGTAAATGGTTGCGCAAATCGACTTCTCGAGCGCCCGTCTGCTTGGTACTGCTGCACAATTATCACCGGCCGCCGACTTTCTTTTCATGTGCAACAGACGTCCTCGTGGTCCGTATACGCATCCGAGCTCGCAACGCTCTTCAAACACGGTTGCAACCGACGACAAAACAATTCACTTACGTTCCGGTGGGGTTTTGACCAAGTCCGCCCACCCATTGCTTGTTCAGTGGGCGCGCCCGCCTCTTGGCACATGGAGAGGCGCTCGTCGTCGTCAGGCTCGTCCGAGGATAGCATTGATGCGTCTGTCGAGACTTGCTCAGCCGGCACCGATGGCCAGCAGACGATACCGAGCGGGTTGCGCAGTGTAGGGCAGACCGTGCCTCTGGATCGGCCGTCCGAGAGACAGGAGAAGCCCCAAAATACAAGCAGTAGACACTCGTTTGCAAGGATACGACGCCAGAGCAGTAACATCAATTGGAAGCCGGCCCACTCGAGGAACGGCTCGCGCACTGGTTTCTCAGAGAAGGAGGCACTCGCGCAAGCACATACCACGGCAATTCTAGTCACAAACTCTCCAGACAGTGACACTGGCGAAGAGGAGGGAAAGATGGTAGACAAGAGACAGACGGGACACCGGCCATGGGTGCGCAGTCCATGGCGCATGACCCTAGTGTCGTTTTTGACGGCAGTGCTGGGCATTTCGCTGCTGGTTGCTATCCTCAACTCGTCATGGACGCGCCAGCTGGACCCCAAAGGATGCCGCATGTCCTATATGAGCCCGAACTATATTCATCTTAGTGATTTTGACACTGAGCATACGAGATTCGCCAGCAAGTACTCGTTGTACCTTTATCGAGAGGGGGCTGTGTCGGCAGACACCACGGTATGTGTAAACCTGGCAAACATTGCAAAATTTCGCCCGATTTAATGTTTGATATAGGTCACCGGCATTCCCGTTCTCTTCATTCCAGGCAATGCTGGGAGTTACAAGCAGGTCCGACCTATAGCAGCCGAAGCGGCCCGGTACTTTCACGATGTGCTGCAACACGACCCGACAGCAGCCGAGGCCGGATTGCAGAACCTTGATTTCTTCACCGTGGATTTCAACGAAGATTTTACTGCCTTCCACGGCCAGACCATCCTAGATCAAGCCGAATACCTGAACGAGGTGATTCGGTATATATTGTCTCTCTATCTGGATCCCAAGATGTCCAGGGGTCGCAATCCAGATCTGCCAGACCCGGCTTCTGTGATGGTATTGGGTCATTCCATGGGAGGCATCGTGGCTCGCACCATGTTGATCATGCCAAATTACCAAACGAATTCCATCAACACCATCATCACCATGTCTGCCCCCCATGCTCGACCGCCAGTGAGCTTTGACTCCCAGATTGTCAGTATATACGACGACATCAACAACTTCTGGAGACAAGCCTACTCCCAAAAATGGGCCAACAACAATCCTTTGTGGCACGTTACCCTTGTGGCTATAGCCGGAGGTGGACTCGATACTGTTGTGCCATCTGACTACGCCAGCGTAGAGTCAATCGTGCCCGAGACACATGGCTTCACTGTCTTTACGACTTCAGTTCCCAACGTATGGACGAGCATGGACCACGCTGCTATTTTGTGGTGCGACCAATTCCGTAAAGTCATCACTCGCATGCTTTACGATGTCGTCGACACGGGCAGGGCCTCACAGACCAAGCCCCGCGCGGAAAGAATGAGACTCTTTAAAAAGTGGCTGCTTACCGGGATGGAAGAAATTGCTGAGAAGACTATCTCACAGCCGGATCCACAGATTCTCTTGACTCTAGAGGACAATTCGAACACTGTTCTCAAACAAGGAGAGCGCCTCACGCTTCACCAGCTCGGCCAGACTGGCAAAGCGCGAGCACATCTGCTCCCAATTCCACCTCACTCGTCCTCGGAACGGAAGCGTTTCACTCTTCTGACTGATACCAAGCTGGATTATGCCGGAGAGAACGGCAAACTCGAAGTTCTGTTTTGCACAGTCTTTCCCCTGCAGCCAGGGGCATCCAACATTTTATTCTCAATGAACATGGACTTGTCAGGCGATAGTACAGGCTCTACCCGCCTTGCATGCAAGAACGCCGCGCCCGACTTGATTGCCCTTCCCAGATCTACAGCACGCACGGAATTTCCCTTCTTCAGGGATGGGGAGCAGCCGCTGGCACCTTTCTCCTACTTGCAATATGACTTGGAAGATGTTGTCGAGTATGAGTTTGTGGCCATTGTCGAGAAAGCCACATCGAGCACGCCTGGCTGGGTTGTTGCCGAATTCAGCGAGCAGAAGAATTACCTGTTATCCAGCCAAGTCAGTCTGCAGAGATTATTATCTTTGGGGCTGAATCTGCAACTTCCCTCGAATCATCCGATGGTGACAGAGCTCAGCATACCTTCGATCAAAAGCAGCATGTTGGCATACAACCTGGAAGTTAGCAAGCAGTCTTGTGGCAACCGCGAGCTGTTCGCTCCCCTAGTAAGACAATACTTGAGCGAACCCTACGAGTCCAAATTCTTCGTCAACGCTCGAGACGTCAAGGTCAGCTTGCACGGAGTCGCGCCGTACGTACCTCCGCCCATGAGAGCCAAGCGCTCTCAGGATGGCCTGAGTTTTCAGTTCTGGACGGACCCCACTTGCGACACAGGCTTATCTCTCCGTCTACGCGTTGATCCATTGGGCAGTCTTGGAAAACTGAACATGCGGTACCGGACTGTCTTTGCGGCTTTCCCCCTACTTGTGGTGACTCTGGTTCTTCGGAAGCAATTCCGAGTCTACGACAATACTGGCGTGTTCATTCCGTTCATGGATAGTCTCGATACTTGCATCCGCCAGTCGCTGCCGCTTCTACTGTTGTCCTTGACACTTTTCGGATTGTCAGTCGGGCATTCTGGCTCCTCTGCTGGTTTCTCGTTGTGGAAAAATGTGGCCACCTCGGTGGATTTCCAACAAAACGACCTCCTGATAGGCACTGCGGATCCTTTCTTCTGGTTCATGGTGCCCATGATTGGAGTCGTGTGTACCGGTGTTTGCATTTGCTTCCATTATATGACACTCTTGTTGACGTCCATCATCTGTACCATCTACGGCCTTGCGACGAGAAGCCGAGCGCGGGCGCCCACAGAAGATAAGAGACGTGCCTTGTCGCCCATGTTCATGCCTTCTTCGCCAAGGCGTCGATTCATCACGACAAGCATCTTGCTGTTTCTGGTTTCCACGTTCATACCCTACCAGTTTGCATATGTGGTCGCTTGCTTGGTGCAGATTAGCACAACCGTCCGCGCGTTGCGCTTCTTTCGCGAGGCCCCTTGCGTTGGGAACTCGAATTTCTACAACTACGTCCACTCTATCTTGCTGCTCATGCTATGGGTTCTTCCCATAAACCTTCCTACACTGGTAGTGTGGGTACGAAATCTGGCCGTCCAGTGGTTCACGCCGTTTTCGTCGCACCACAATGTGTTGTCGATCCTGCCATTCATTCTCATGGTGGAGACCTTGACGACGGGGAAGATGGTGCCGCGGGTGACAAGTCGCTCAAGACACCTGACAAGCTTCCTCTTATTTGGCATAGCCATATATGCTGCTGTCTACGGCGTGTCGCATGCCTATATGTTGCACTATCTCGTCAACATCGTGGCAGCTTGGCTCGTGGCAATTCATTCGACGACTGATTCATTTACTGTCGCCGGTATGAGGGCACTCTTTGATGGCGATCTCTCAGACGACCGGAAGCAGGGAAAGACTCCATGAAGGACTACCTAAGTCTAATTCAACGATCTGGCTTTCTCGCATCGCTGTTCACGAAGACACCCTAGAGGGCCTCAAGTCTGCTTCCTTCAGCTGACCATGTTTATGCCGCCTTGCAGACGGCCCTGCACACAACCTATACACAAACGCATATACTGGCTCGAGCCATCTGTTGGTGCAGATATGTTTATACGTCGAAGCCTTCCAGGTGGAGTCAGGCATCATCAGCTGGTCTGCCCACCTTGGATTTGTCTTCTTGTTCTCTTCTTTTCGTGCCGTGTAGTGTATTGCATGGTACGCACGCACGCACAAGGCCTTTTTCTCTTTCCGCATTATTCCCTCATGTTCCTGATTACATTGCATATGCATAGTTGGCTTGGTGTTTGGGTAGGGGACTTTTCATTTCTTGTCTACTTAATTTTGTGTTACCATGTATTGGGCACCCAGAGCACTGTCGTCCGACACTGCATACTTCTCAAGGTACTTGAAGTGGGACTGGGGGATGGGACGAATGTCAGCGTCTTTGAATGAACGATGAGACGAATTGGGAATGGATCGGGGCTTCATGGCGGCAATGCAGACAACTCGGTTTGATTATATAGAACTCGAGATGCGTCTGGCTGCAGGTAGAAGGAGGGCCTCGCCAACGAGTGCGAGATAGACTCAGGCTTGGATGCGACAGTGAAACTCTGACCAGCAAGTCAAAAGAAATTTGCATCTAAGAGATGGCACAATCTTTGAGACTCGAGAGAGGCTCGGTCTGTCTAGAGGAAATACTTGGCCTGTCACAGTGGCCGAGTTAATGTTAATCAAGTAACACATTCAACTGGAGATCCATCAAGATATATTGGACGTCTTGCTGATTGTATGGTTCTCTGGGAACAAGACGTACAGACCAACCATGCGCCACTGCTTCCCCCCCTGTAAGATGAACTCCGATCTGTACAGAAATCGACTTGCACACGGCACCAAAAGATCCCGCGCTTCGAAAGTGGCATATCGCCCCTTTTGGCCCATCATGTCAACTTGTACCATGCCAAAACCCTTCCACATGAGCGATCTGAGTCGCCAAGATAGACAAATAAGCAGTCCGCAAACGATATTGAAACGGATCATCTTGCTCTATCTTGTTCCGCCACGTTTCCCAAATCCTAAAAGTGAGCAGGATTCTCGCAGTCGGACCAAAACGAGCTCTCCGCGGAGCGCGGCAACGAAGGCGGCCCCGGCCGGCGCTGCCTCCAGCGCAGCTGCAAATCCCGCCACCCGGCGCCGTTCCGGACCCACGGCCAGACGTCCTCCCGGAGCCTGGGCCAGATCTCGAACTTGCAAAACAGCAGCCCCTTGTATTGGAACCAGAGCACGAAGTAGTACAGCGACACGACGGCGAGGACCATGACGCCCCAGATCGTCCAGAACAGGATCGTGGGGTCGACGAACGGGCCGAGCAGGATGGAATTGGGAATTGTGCCCCGGTCGATAATATGTTCGGTGATGTGCACCGTGTACACAAAGGACACGTACCATAGGATGATGAGGCCGACGGTGTCGATCATGGCTAGGAATCGCAGCCAGAGCGTCGAGGCCATGGCGGGCTGTCAGGCTTGGGAGAGGTTGGCTGTGGTGGGCGAGCGATCTGGGGCGGTTGCGTACGAAGTGTTTGGTGCGGTTTGTGGAAAAAGGACTGGCGCGGTTGGGTCGTGGGAGCTGGGTGTTATTTGATGCCCGGGTCTCATGTGTAGATGCACTTTCCAAAGGTCTGTCCCGTGGTTGCAAGGAGAAGTCACGGCAGGCGGTAGTGGCACTTCAGATCGCAGCTTTTGAGAGAAAGTAGGTACGCATGAGCTGTTGCTCTTGCCTTTAGAGGCATTTGCTTCAAAATTCAACGAGTCGCAGCTATTTATATATGGCATGAAGTGGGAATTTCAATAACACAGGCAGTGCAGTTTACAGTAGTCACCTCCTGTTTGTGCATATATGTTGGCCACAGATAATTCTTGTCATTGTAAGTATTTACCATTGATTGAGTATGTAATAACTATGTTAGTTTCCAACTCCAACTGGCTCAAGGTAGCTCTCCAGGCTTGATTGCAATTTTTTCATCATGATCAGTCTTCTGTTCCAAGTTAGTAACCACACCAAGCATGGTCTTATCCTACCAGTGTATGAATAGTCTCCGTGCGTAGAGGAAGATGATGGCGCCTGGGCTTAGGAAGAAGCAGGTCCGCCGAACAAGCTACTCACCCCACCGAGACCGTTGGTCAGGCCCGCCTCCCTGTCGAGTTTCTCTTGCATGGCCCGATCGGATCTGGCCCGAGCCTCCTCGATCTCCAGTTTGCGTAGCTTGTCCTTTTCCTCCTGGTCGACGCTCTGGCGGTAGCGCAGGAAGAGCTCGACCTTGGTCCCGGCCTCGGACAGAACTATGCTTCCGGTCCCGGCCAGGTCCTTGTTCCGGCCTCGGATCATCCTCTGGATGTCCAGCTTCGTGAGGTCGATGAACTCGTCCAGGAACTTGGCCGGGATGCGGTGGAGGTCCTTGGCGGGCGCTCCGTTCTGTCGAGGCAGCTTGACCACCTTTTGGAAGTTCTCGCGGGGCGCCGCCGTGCCCCTTCCCCTGCTCCCACTGCTGCCACTGGTGCCCCTGGTAGCAGCCATGTCTTTGTTTGTCTGTTTGTCTGTTTGTGTTTCTTGGTATTTGCCGGCTCCTCTTTGTAAGAAGAGGGATTGCTTTTGAAGAATGAGGGATTGCTGTAGGATTGCTGTAGAATGATTAAATGTCTGATGTCAATGTTGGAACTCCCTATCTCTTTTGTGTTGAAGATGAAGATGAAGAAGTTCGGTGCTTTACCATGCCACGACCTGCCCATTTTATACATCTTTGGGCAACGATATCCCATCCACGTAGATACCCTCGAAACTCGTTAGGACAAAGCGAACTGCGCCATCGGTGTCGGTACTGACAAGTTGTTGCACAATGAAACAAGATTGACGTTAATATTGGAAATGACTTTGTTCATACACATGTCACGATTATTTGAAGAAACAAGGGAACATTCTATTTGTGCTAATATACTATGCTGATTGGCAAATTTACAGGATGCCCGAACCAAGTGCAGGCAAGGGAAACGAGTTGCAAATTCCAGAAGTACGATTTCATACTGTAACAAGTAACCTCAAGAAAAATCGAACCTATCGGGCAGAACAATAGGAGCGACAAGAGTCCAAATGTACATGCCGTAGCAAACCCAAGCACTGACGATCTTGACCCAGCTGGCCCAGTATGTCCGACCTACTGATGCAAACTCGCCGTCATTCTTGATATCCTGGCCTTGGGTAAGAAGAGTGGCGACCCAGCAAGTAGCCAAGAAGAAAATAATGTGGAAGACGGTATAGCTGTACTGTGTGCTGTTGCGCTCATCGTCGCCTGTCTTGCCACTGGACGAGTCGTCGTCCTCATCGTCGGAAAGAAGTGCATCGGCTGGCAGACTGCCCTCTTCGACAGCCCTGCGCAGCACTTCGGCTCGCATCTCTCTGCGACCTGGTTGTTGGGTGACGAGATCATGCTCGTCCTCATCGGGCAGCTTGATGCCTCCGCGGCTGTTACCCAGGCCGAGACTCTGCGTGGCTGCGCGAGTGGTGGTATAGGCAACCGTAAGCATGGTCACAATGGCACCCATGACCACCGAGGTGGTGCGAGTTCCCTGGGCGCGGATCAGGGGGTTGCACTGCTTGTCGTCGGGTTCCATGGACACGGCCGACATGGTCAAATATGTGCAGTAAATTGCTACCATGGCGGCCTGGGCAAGACCAGCCTTGGGGTTGTATTCTTGAACTGCAGGGTGAACAGAAATGAAGGATATGAGAACCCAGAAGATCAGGTTGATCGTAATGGCCGCCTGGTTCATGGCGCAATCGCCTCTGGCAAAGAAGATGTACTGGACGATGGTCATGACGAGCGAGCCCAGGTACATGCCCAGAGTCGAGCCGATCAGGACAACGCGCCAGACGCGAGAGTCAGAATCCTCGATCTGCGCCAGGCAGTATTCGGCCCAGGTATGGGCGAGGTCGACCAGGAGGATGAGACCGAGGATCAGGAAGGCCATGGCGGCAAAGAATGAAATATAGTTGCCCCAGACCTTGAAGAATTCATCGGGTATCAGGAACGAGAGCACGATAAAAGCCAGCCAGGCGATGACCTTGGGACCCCAGAAGCCATTTTGTAGCGCAGCGCGAGGATTCTTGGAGTTGTTTACACCAAACAGGAGACCGGCAAAGACCAAATGGAACAAGCCGAGAGCGAAGTTGATGCGATGCACAGCCAGCCAGCCATAGCACTCACCCGTCGGACAGTTGATCTTGACGTAGTCCAGTGTGAGATGTTGAAGCTTTTCGATCGCCCACGGCGTGAGCATTATCCATGACAAGATGGAGTTGACGAGGAGGATGAGGGCGTATGCGATACGAGTTGCGACACTTGAGGTTCGGTCAGTCGAGTCCAACATGATTAGCAACATGATGTATGATCCATCTTACCTGTTGCCGCATTTCCCGCAGGCACTGCAGACCATGGAACAGGTCGCGGCACCGCAACAGCTCGCGGCGAACGACATCAGCTAGAATTGCGACAGCGAATTAGCAATTGAGGTTCGGTTGGGTCGCAACGGCAAGCACAGGCAAGACGCCGAACACCTACCGCACCCGCGCTGGGGACTGCCAGAAGCGGAAGAGATAATAGCGCGCCCATGGTGCTCTGCGCATAGGCTGCTTGATGCTGGATTCCGGGTTTGTTTTTGTTGTTTATGGCGGAGAGGCGACACTGAAGCCTCCAGCTGCGATGGCGACGTTGAGACAAGCTTCCGACAGCGCCCGGCGGTGCGACAACCAATGGGTGGCAGTTCGGTCATGTGGCACGTGCACGGACATCAACGATTACGTCGTTAACGACGAATGTACTGTACCTAATTTAGGCACTGCCTGGGTGAGGTGAAAGGACCCCCAAACTCCCCAAACCCCCCACCAGAGCTCGACGGTTATGGCAGATGTGAAGATGCAGGAACAGTGGACCATCTTGGCACCTGTATTGGATATTGACATAAACCGATAAAGTCTCCCAGACAACACCGGTCAGAGCATACATACAAGTGGAACGCCTGATCTTCCGACAACCCGCCCTGTCTCAAAGATATTCGTACCGGGTCTCCAATGTTTGTATGGCAGTGCATGCATACTTCGTACAGGCGGGCTGTTGCGAATCATGCATCGCATTGGCATTGTATGTAGTTTGTACGTCCGAAAGTACTACGGATACGCTACCGAAGTGGTACGTACAGCGCCATACGTGATGGTCCCCGCCTCAATTAAATGCTGGAAAGGGGATGGCGTCTTATTGCGACTGCTAAAACCTCCCGCCCGGTTGGTTGATTCAGGGCTGAACTGTTGTACGTACGTGTATCCGTACCGCTATCGCGCCCCTCCGAAACGTCCAAAACTCCCTGCAACCACTTTCCCCGACGAGCTGCGAGATAAGCCATCCTGGCTTGCACATTGCGACTCCGGTCTTTCTTCTCCACGGGCGCTGACAACACACCCGTGTTCTCTTGGTCTGATGCCGATTTCCCCGGATTGATTGATTGATTGATCTCGCACATACCCATACATACCCAGGTAGTTGCTCCATTCCTTTGCAACTCCTGTTTCCCTTCTTGTCACCATTCTTCCAATCTGCGGTATCATGACCCATCTCCTGCTGTAGCGATAGCCAGTCCCTTTGCGCCGCCAGCCAGCGACTTCTGAAACCACGGTCACGACGGACCTATATATCTCGAGCTACGTTACCTGAACCGATATCGCATACCGAATACGTATACATACATTCCTTATCATGACCTTGGACAAGCAGCTGCACAATGCGCGCATTGTGTCGAGCGTAGCAGCCACCGTCATCTCGCTGGCCTGTGGTACCAATGTGAGCAAGAATTACTGTTGCAGCCTCTCTCTTTGAGTCGTTCTTGATTCCTGATTGTGATCAAATCCAGTATGTATACTCGGCATGGGCGCCCCAATTCGCCGACCGGTTGCTGCTGTCCGCGACCGAGTCCAATCTAGTCGGACTGTTTGGCAACCTTGGCATGTATTCGATGGGCGTGCCTGTTGGCATCTTGGTGGACAATAAAGGCCCCCGGCCAGCCGTGATCAGCGGCTCTGTGCTGCTCCTCGTAGGATACTGGCCTCTGCACTCAGCGTACAACGCTGGACATGGCTCGGTGCCGTTGATGTGCTTCTTCTCCTACCTGACTGGCCTCGGAGGCTGTCTGGCCTTCGCTGCTGCCGTCAAGACTTCAGCATTGAACTGGCCGCACCATCGTGGGTCTGCCACGGCGTTTCCCATGGCCGCCTTTGGCCTCAGCGCATTCTTCTTTGCCCTGGTCGGCTCCATCTTCTTTCCGGGAGACCCAGGCCGCTTCTTGGAGTTGCTAGCTGCTGGTACCTTTGGCCTTACCTTTATTGGCTTCTTCTTCTTGCGTGTTTACCCCCATGGTCACTATCATCCTGTGCCCCATGTGGAGGAAAACTTGTCAGACTCACAAGAACTGCATAGATCTGTTTCGCATGACTCCAAGAGATCTCGCGCTGGTCGCGGACATTCTGTCGAACCCGGTATGTCTTCTAATGATAGCACAGTCCCAGAAACGAATGCCCCAGAAAGCGGCACGCCCGGAAGTTCGGACAGCCATGTCATCGATGTCGAGGCCGCCGGCAGTTCAAAAGGTCTACCAGCCGAAGTCGACGAAGTGGCCGAGGCAGATGAGACCTCCTCTCTCATGTCTCGTTCTACCTCGGCCTCTTCACTCCCAGGCGACCTGCTCCTGCAGAACAGTGTTGACCTCGATCGCTCTCATCGTGTAGATATCAGGGGTTGGGCCCTGCTCAAGAACATCGAGTTCTGGCAGCTGTTTTCCATCATGGGCATATTGTCGGGTATCGGTCTCATGACGATCAAGTAAGTCCAGTGGCATGCGTGTGAAATGGGACCCAAGCTAATGATATCCAGCAATATTGGAAATGATGCAACTGCTCTGTGGAAACACTGGGACGACTCGATAGACGACAAGACACTCGTCCTTCGACAACAGCTGCATGTTTCTATTCTGTCTATTGGCAGTTTTACCGGAAGGCTGCTGAGCGGTAAGTCGGTAGCAAGATGACCGCCGACCATGGTACTAACACAATTCTAGGAACGGGCTCCGATTTTTTGGTCAAAGTTCTCCATGCTAGTCGAGTATGGTGTCTTGTCCTTGCTGCGGGTATTTTCTCGGTTGCGCAAATGTGAGTTTCTAGACGACAGGACAAGATGGTTTTCCTGCTTTGCTGCGAATTGCCCGAATTGCTGTTGGGTTTGATGAGCCAGAGCATGAAAGCAGACGTTCTTATGTGATGGTGAAAATGTGCAAAGCTGACACTAACCTGTTGGCAGATTTGCCCTCAATGTCGAGAACCCACATCTATTAGGCTTTGTATCGGGATTCAGTGGTCTTGGATATGGTTTTCTATTTGGTGTTTTCCCCTCAATTGTGGCCGAGTCTTTTGGTATTCACGCACTGAGTCAGAACTGGGGATACGTAAGTACTTTCATCGTGCAATGCGGCCTCATGACAAGCAATCGGAGCATGCTAACATTTTCCTGTCGAAACAGATGACACTCTCCCCAGTTATCAGCAGCAATGTGTTCAACCTTTTCTACGGCTGGGTATTTGATGCCCACTCCATCGTCGAGCCTGATGGAAGTCGCGACTGTACCGAGGGTTTGTCGTGCTACAGAGCTGCGTACCTTGTCACGATATGTGCCTGTGCATTGGGAGTTGCAGTTACCCTGGCTGTCATTTGGGTTCAGAAGCAGGCAAGACTAAAGGAAACCACCAAGACTCGCCAGGAGGATTAGCTACATTTCCCATGTAGACGTGAAAAACTTTTTTTTTGAATGTTTAGATAGTTACAAGCGGGATAGAATAGAGTCAATAGAATAGACAACACTTACATATCCCTGTGGGCACAGTCCGTTTCGGTCAAGCTCGATGACGCACGAGAATCATCTCCTTTGCGATTGGTTTGTCATTGTCGAGATCCATTGTCACGGGTTTATGATCATTGTCTGGCACGGCACTAGGAGAGCGACAAAGGTCTTCTTCAGACCAGAATTTTCTTTGTTCCGGTACATACAAAAGCCAACAGATCGCACTCTGAAAATCTGATTTGTGTCTTGGCAAACGATCTCACACAAGTTTTCATCACGTTCAGGAGAGGAAAAGGACAAAAGACCGAAAAGCATAGAAAATTACTGCCATTGAGGGCCAACTGCGGTGCCAGGAATTGGAAAAAGAAAAACCAGGAAAAGAGAAGGAGAAGAAAAGTCCTCAATCAGCCATGCAGCACTTCCTCTCCCGGAAGCGCACCGGCGACGGAAGCCTCGCCGAGGCGTTCCGGTCCGCGCCGAAGCGCAGGGTCACGGTCACCCGGCCCGATGAGCTGCGGACCCTGTTCGACCGCGTCAGGTTGTCGCACGGGCTCGGCGGAGGCAGAAGCCTTGCGGCGGTCGCCGAGGACGAGGAGCCACCTAGGAGCCCGGGGCTGCCGAGGCCTCGGAGGGTCGCTGGCCGGAGATCCAGGAGGCCCTTTTTCGCCGTGCTGGGCAGGATTGAGGAGGAGGAGAGGGAGTATTTCTGTTTATAGTACTGGTGGTGCGTTTGTTCATCGGTCATGGCTGGATTCATGACGGGCTGCTGGAAGATGGGGATGTCCATTTCAAATTTGATACTTGTGCGGGATCGTTATTCATGTTGTGCTAGCTAGCACGGTTGCATATAAAAACTGGAAGAAAGGGGAGAGGGCACTGGATCTTCCCCTGGTATATATCGCTTTTGGAACCTAATTCGGAAGTATTTTCTTGGTTATTCACAGACAGGATGCAGTGCCACCATATTGAGACCAAGCTCTGCCTTGTGCAACGCAATGATTATTGGGCATTATGAACTTTTTAGAACTCCTGATCCTGTACAATAAAAAAGAACCCCCCTTTTACTTCTTACACCCCGTTCCTCCCCTCGGTGACCACGATCTGCGTCGTCTTGATAACGGCGCCCCTCGGCGGCGGCAGTATGCCCTCCTCGCTGGACCCGTCGTCGCCGCGGCTGACGCCCGTGCCGCTCGCGCTCGTCACCCGGGCGTTGTACCCTGCCCCGCCGCCGCCCCCGTCCTCGAGGTGCTTCCTGTGCTGCGACGAGAGGCTGTGCAGGCCGACGGCGTCCTCGTCCTGCCGGTGGTAGTTGCTCCGCCGCGAGCCGTACTTGTGGCTGCCGTGGCCGTAGCGCGCCGCCAGCGACGAGTCGTACGGCAGGTAGCCCGTCGCGCGCAGGCGCCGGCTCGTGTTCTCGAGGAGCGAGGAGAAGAGGGGCCGCAGCGCGGGGAGGCAGGCGGCCACGATGCCGGTGTGGAGTTCGGCGCTGTGGGGGAGGAGAGGCCGAGGTTAGGAAACGCGGTTCTTTTTGTTTCTCGATGGAGAACATCTAGGTGGAGAAGGGCTCTTACTAATTCCATATAAAGAAAGCATACGCCCAGGTATAGTCGAGATCTTCAAACACGTGGGAGCCGACATAGACGCGGACGATCGAAGCTATGCATGCGCTTTTGGGTGGCAAAACATCAGTTGACGCTCACTCTTCAAAAAACGAGATCGTGTTGCTAAGCAAGACAAGACTCACAACAGTCCGAGGCTCAGAATAAAGAGGAGCGACAGTTTCGTCCTCCTGTTGACCTGCAGTTTGACAATGATGGGCACCGGGAGCAGAACGAACACCGCGTCGGTCAGGATGTTCATGACTGGACTTTTGTTTCAGCCAACTGGTCCTCGGGATATCAGAGCAGGGGAATTAAATATACCTCCATTGAAAGTCGAGATGGCGAGAAACGTGTCGGCCGAGAAGCACTGGGCGTCAATTGGTCGCGGGAACGCGTATGCCGCCATGGGAGGGATACACTGAAGCGCCAGAGTCAAGTCGCACGAGAGGGTGAAGAGCACCAGAAATACTGTTCAAAGATTCGTCAGCCCTCTTTTTCAACGTCTCATGCTTCATCTCGTTACGCGCCGGAAAGGCCAGGTTCGGGAAGAGTCGGATATGCGCTGCTGAATACATACCGATCATGAAGATGATGAACCGAGTATACCATAAACCTTGTACGAATCGGAGGAGAAAGAATCCAAGCGAGATCTTCACTAGGCTGATACCGGTGACGAGCAATGGGCCATGAACTGCGCGTAGGATCGATAAGTAAGCGAGCCGTTTTGGATCTCGGAGGAAATACAGAATCTTCCCCAGGGAGACAGGAGGAAGGTCATAGTTCCCCTCAACGTTATGAAGCGGCGATACGTACTATACTGCCAGAAGGCCAGTTGGCCGAATTCGTCTATCCTGATATCCATGAAATGGCGGCCAGCGCCATACTTTGTCTCCTGCACGAGGCACACCATGGAACCAATAGCGGCAAGCTGCACGTCAAGAAGACCTCGGTATCAGTCATGTTTTCTTCCGCCTGTGTTGGTGTACAAGGTGTTGTTGTATTCTCAAAGGGGTGCGGCAAGTACACGTACAAAGGCCAATACCATGACGGCGTCATCGAGCCCAAAGGTCTTGATCATGACGCCGCGCACGTAGATGCGCAGCACGACGCATATCGTCGAGAGCGCCATCATGGCGCCGACGACGCCGTTGATCGTCGGGGCGTTGCTCGGCACCTCGCCTCCCATCCTCGGTCCTCCCCCCATCACCACCGGGCCGGTCGAGTTGTCCTGCTGCCTTGGCCATATCGTTTCTTGCGACGGCTGGGTTATTGCCATCCTCTGCGAGACATCCACACACGCAATGCGCTCTCTTCCTTTCTTTTCTGTCGTTGTCTTGTTCGCTTCTGCGTCTTTTCCTTGTCGTCGGCTGCATTAATTGAGGTCGGGGAAGCAGGCGGCCAAGGATCTCTCTCTATCTCTCTTCATATGAAATTTGACATGTACAGGCAGGATACCCTTCGGCTATTATAGGGGGGAAGGGGGAGGCTGCTTCGCTTGCGGGTAAAATCAATGCAACGCCCAAGACCTGGGTTTACCTGGGCTGTCTCATCCGCACCTGTTTTGCGATCTCGTTTGACTAATACTATCTTGCGACCGGGAAGAGAAGGGGATTTTCCAACTCAAGACAGTCAAGTGAAGGAAAAGGTATGTGTGTGTAGCATGGGGAAAGAATCAGGTAGAAAGCCGTCCTGCACAGGAACCAGCTCGCTGTCTAGTTTGTACAGCACGTCCTTTGATTTTCAGTGCCCGGGGAAGCATTTTCTTCTGTAGGGGTTCCCTCTCTCTCTGGTTGAGCTGCCGGAGCTCGGGTACGCGAGACAGGCAATATAATTAGGCTGCTTTGCGCATTAACGAGGCGCCCTTCGCAATTGGCCCAGGCGGGTGGGCAGAGAGCAGCTGCATATAACAGCCCATGCCACACTTTCGCGGAAGATTTTCATATGCGCGCGTGTGTGTGACATTGTCTTCCGCCATCTGGAGGGCAACTTGGCTACAGTACGTGCGAGAGAAGGAGAGAGGAGGCTCGAATTTCGAGAACAAATCCATGACACTCGCACGAATACCGGAACAAACTTACTTGACGCACGACAGAGCAGAAAACAGACCTCTGACATATGCTTAACTTGACGTCAAGTAAGACGTTGTACAAATAAGGATTGTTGTTGGTCTACTCGGTTAGAAGAGTAAAAGAGGGATTGTTGAACCGAGATCCACAAGCGAAGCACTATTATCAAAAATGGCTATTGTAGCCGGGGGCAAGACTCAAGCATATGATTTGCTCAAAAGTTCCAACTCGGCCGAACATGGGACGAAGAAGAAGAAGAAGAGGCGAAGGAAGCAGATCCAAAGAGACGGTGTGGTCTTGGGTCTCGCTATCACACACTCATCATGGTCAATGGGCCGAGCACGACTGTATGTCTGTACTGCTGGCCCGGGATCTGTTCTGCTACTGCACAGTACTCTGTACACGAGAGCATACATAGGCCAGGGCCAGGGGCCAAGTACCAGGGAGTAGAAAGCCCATCCCATGTTCAAGGCCCGGTGAGAGATATAGCAAAAGCTTGTGTGCTTGCTTGTTCAGCGCGATCGTCTGGGTTGTAACAGAGGGTGAGAGACACGGTGACGCCACAACACCTCGACGACGGATGATGAAAATTCCGATGTCAATGGACAGAAGATGTGCATATATCAGTCATCCGTGGCGGTTGCTTCGTAATACATTACGGAAGGTGAGTGCCGCAGCTCACCACCACCTTCGGCAATTGCGAGGTGTGTGCTACCTGCAACTATATGAGCGCGCCGAGCAGTTTGTATGTGCGTGGATGGCAGGACCCTCGGACGCAGATGATGGAGTGGCAACGATATCGCATATTGGGTCGAGGAACAGCCCGCCCGCTCTTGCATGATCCCGCACGAGCTCCTTGGCAAGCTGGATCGATAAAGAGAGCAATGAGACTTGGCAACATCTTGGGTTGCTTGGAGGTCACAGTGGGCGGCGGAAGGCTGCGCGTGATCAAGGCCAAGGGCAAGTAAAGTAAACGAGGAAAGGCGCAGAAAAGAAGAAGGGTGCCCCGGAAAATCGAACATGTGCAGCAGCAAGGAGCGAGTTCCGAGCAGAGTCGTACCTGGCTATCATGCTGGCATGCCTGGCTTTGCTTGCAGTACCGTCGTACAATGGCTTGAATGGTTACACAAGCGCGGTTTAGTAGACGTTTGAGCTGTATTAGCCGGATCTGCACGATGAGAGTCAATGAGAGAGCTGGTCAGGGGGGAAATACTGTATGTGCCCACCAATACCTTGATCCACCCATCAGCCCGTTCATCTCGACTATAATCGGTTCTCGTCTCCCTTGCTTCGTTTCTCCAGCAGCGATCCAGTTGCCCATACCTAGGTAGGTAGGTAGACAGATTTAAGGTGAGCCGGGGTCCCGACTTCTGTCTCCGCTTGCCGGGCCGAAATGCGAGCAACTCACGACATTTTACCCCTGGAGAAAATCAAGAGCTTAAACTTTTTTTTTCTGGCGGAACAGCTCCTATTGGTTTCCGAGCGTTGCTTTCTTGATCCGAGATAGCAATCTCATCTTTTTTTTTCAGACCAACACTATGTTGGGCAGTGGACGAAACCGAGACCCGTCTTTCTTGTCATGGGAGACCATGTCGCCGAGACGAGGAAACATTGCACTCTTTTTGCTACTGCTGCCAGACTGGGAAGATTCTCTGCCGTGCCGTTTGGTTTTACTGTATGCGTACAAGGTACGAAGAACGCTTGAATGATTTTCCCGTCGCATGATGCGCAAGCCAGTGAAAATCTCGAAGTCATGTTCTGGCAACGAGTGTGGCTGCGCCTCCGCTGTTCTCCTCAATATGCGCGCTTCCTCTTTTGGGTGAGTGACATTCTGTGCCGCTGTCGTATGCAGCGCGGCCAATATCCATCGGGGGCCGGTTGATTGGGCAATATATATTCCCCTACCTGCAGCAAGGGTTCGAGAAGTTCTGGGCGAAACAGCCACAACAACAGTGGCCAGGGGAGCACCAAGCATAAAAGGGTAATCCTAGAGGATATGTATGAGGTTATTTGCTCGTCCAGTTCGCATACACGCTTCGTATTGTGATGTAAGGATGTAAATAGGTACAGTAGCAGACATGTGGGAGGCAATGAATGCATGCATGTAGGGTGTGATCCGACGAAGCTGGCTGCCGGGGACCGCAAAGCTGTACGTACCCACCCACCCACCATCTTTCCATCCTTTTGTCCCCACTTCCCCAGACTTTCCTCGACTATAGCCTAAATTCGAGGGGCTATAGTCCGAGATGGAGGCTATAGTCAACGGAGGGCAGGCACTCGGAATTCCTCCCAGCTGAGCATTTGCAGAGCACCTTTGATAAGTGCGTCGTTGTCGTACACGCGTCTTGGTGGGTTACCCAATCACAATTTCTGCGACGTCAACCAACATACGACATCCAAGCAAGTTGATATGTATGTACGGTGTAGGCATGTATGTATCCACGCCGATATTTCTTTTTGAGGCTCCATTGTTCCCTCCAACCTCTCTGCCTCAGCGTGACGATAATCCGAGACCGGCGAATTGGTTCCATTTGCTGATGTCGCCTAGCGGGCCCCAATATCGCGTTGCAGGGATGCGCCAGGTCTGTTGGTTCTTGGCCGCAGAAGAGGCAAAGAAGAAGAAGAACAAGACCTGGAAGAAGCCTCCAGCCCTGGCGAGCCTGGTTCCTTGGTTCCGGAAAGCCGTCCGTTTTGTGCCGTTAGCCTGATGCAAGATTGAGGCGCTCGAGTTTCGATCCTGACAACCGAGCATGTGCTAGGATAACACTATGAACTAAGCGAGATTCTCTTCTTCGCTACCGATGTGCCAATGTCAGATCATAAAAAATGTCTCTCTTGTTAATTTGTACCAATTATCCTGTACCGATTGCCCGGGACGAGGCGCCTCTCGCATGCGTCTTGCGCAGTCCAACCTAGATTGTTCTTACGCAATGTCGCCTTGACAACGGCTGCGATGATGCTTTTCTTCGTATCTTTCGTATCAGGTCACCGCCAATGGTTACACCACTATTGACACAGATTATTTTCTTCTTCTCGGTGACCTGACCTCGGAAATCCCGCTCGCGTGGGATCCGAGCGGCCTCGTGGTCCATCTGGTGACAAGGCCGATAGACGAAGAGTTTACCACGACGGACGTTGCCGCATGTGCTCGCTTGCCGTTCCGTCCGCAGGGCGATTTGTATACTCTAGAGAAAGGAGCTCACCATCGCAAGGCAAGCTAGCTAGCCAGCTGCAAGTCTAACAAGGGTCGGTCATGTGCTGCGATGAATTAGGGAGTCATGGCCGCCTCAAGTCGAGCCTGCCCATCATATCATGATTGCAACGTTCTACTCAGCAAGCACCGGGCGACGAATGACAAATCGCAGGCGCCCTCCCACATGGCAGGAATATTGCATGATGGACGAAGGACCCTGCAGTCGCAGGTCCCAACGGCATCAGTTTATTCTCTCGGCCCTGTCCAATAATCCCGCTCGGTCTGCCGGGGCCGATCACACGGGACCTTGCGGGTCTCCTTCTCATGTGCGTTGGTTGTTTCCAGGTAGCATTCCGCCTGCTCGTCTGCGCCACGCTCGAGGTCATATATCTGAGCCATAAAACGTGGTTGGGTATGAACTTTCCTCTTTTCATGCATCCATACTGATTGGTCTTGTCAAAGCGTTTTCCCATGTTTTAGCATTTTCCCGTCCGCCTCGAAGATATTTCCGGCGTGGCCTTTTCCTCTCATTGGCGCCCGCCATAATCACATAGCAGCCACCCCGTTCGAGATGAAGCCGTCTCCGTGGGCTCTGCTCACACTGACATCAGTGGCTTCTTCTGCATACGTCCCGGAATCGACGCTGAGCACAGATATTCTTGCCATCTCGAGTCTTGCCAAGCTAGCTGCCACTCTTGCCGATGGCACTTTGGTAGATCTCCTCGCCGGTGAAGGCGTCTCGCAGGAATGTAACTTGCTCGAGGTGGGCATCAGGCGGGAATAGTGCGTAAACTGACAAACCAAGAAATGTGTTTCTGGGGATTTGCTTATTGACTGACCTGCACCTCAGCTCGACCTTGACCAACCAGGAGAAGCTCGCATACACCAGCGCTGTCAAGTGTCTCATGTCCAAGCCCGCTCAGACTCCGGCGGATCAGGCTCCGGGGGCCAAGTCCAGGTACGACGACTTCGTGACGACTCACGTCAACCAGACCATCAATATCCACGCCACCGGAAACTTTCTGTCGTGGCACAGATACTTTTCTTGGGCGTTTGAGCAGGCGCTCAGGGACGAGTGTGGCTACAATGGCTATCTGCCATACTGGAACTGGGGAAAGTCGGCCCTGGACCCAATCAACTCACCGTACTTTGACGGCAGCGAGTACTCACAAGGAGGCAACGGCGTCTACGCCGAGCACAATTGCACCGAGGCGCTGCCTTCCGGCCTCAACTGCATCCCGCCCGGCGAGGGCGGCGGTTGCGTTGAGACGGGCCCGTACGTCGGGATCGAGGCCAACGTCTCGGCCGCAGCCCCGACGCTGCGCCTAACCGAGACCAACCTCACGGCCGGGCCGTGGCTCGGCTACCAGCCGCGCTGCATCCGGCGCGACGTGTCGCCCTGGGTTTCGAGCCAGTGGTCCACGGACGAGCAGTCGTTTGACCTGCTGACCAACCCGCTGTACCAGACGGACATCGGCGCCTTCCAGAACCGGCTGCAGGGCGACTTCGACGCCGGCTTCTTCGGCCTGCACTCGGGCGGCCACTACACCATCGGCGGCGACCCGGGCGGCGACTTCTTCAACTCGCCCAATGACCCCATGTTCTGGCTGCACCACGCGCAGATCGATCGGACGTGGTGGATCTGGCAGAACCAGTTCCCCCTAAATCGTACGCTCCAGATCTCGGGTACCAACACCGTCTTCAACACACCGCCGAGCGCCAACACGACGCTGGAGGATACCATCAACCTGGGCGTTATCCGGGACGCTTCGGCCATCAAGAATCACGTCAGCACGGTCACTGGGCCGTATTGTTACATTTATGTGTAACATGGTTTATGTAAAATGTCATCCCCAGGCTTGGTTTCTTTTTGGCTTGTGGGCAGTATCACTGATGCCCATTAATTTTATTTTTCTTATTTTTATCATTTCATAGACATGAGCATAATAGCAAGAAACACGACATCGGAATAGATCTGACATGCTTTCACTTCTGTCATGTTTGCGAGTATCTATGTAAATCGTTGGTGCAAACATCAACATTCGCCCATGGCTCTGTGACCGCATACACGCATATGTATAATCATTGGACAATCTCAGACTAGGGGGTCCCTAGCAGCCCTATGGTGTTTATATTCCCAATTAGGTCTTACCTCTTGGCATTTGATTAGTGCTATTCTCAAGCTGGGTGTCACCGATGAGCATCGCAATCATGATCGCCCTGATGTCATGATGTCATCTATCGGAACAAAAAGAAAAAGTAAGTGGTACACGACAATTCATTTTATACCAGCGCATGCGAGACTTTGCTTTCAGTCTGTACAGGACAATGGCCTCCATGCGGTGTAAATATTTCTTGGCCGTGGACTATCTTTCAGTTCATCATCGTGGATTCAGACGTTGGTCGTGGCAGAAATAAAAGCTATGAATGGAAGATGCACTGTGAATTAGAAACTAGGCAACAGGATTGAACAAAGTCTATGAAAATTAGGAAATCTGCCAATGCTCAGAATTCGATGCGAAGATGATGACCGATCCACTAGAATAGTGGCTTAGAGACGGGCAAAAAACAGGCCGTTTCTATATTCGGCTCTAGGCTTGGCAGGATGATGAGTGACAAAGCGTCCTATTATGACCAACTCGGCCGTGGTAGTACAGAGCTAGCATCCGAGTGCGAACATTTAATGCCATTCTAACAAGCCCCAACTAATGAAACAAACCAACTAATCGCAGCCTTTAGCTTTCGAGCTGCTTGGGAACCCAAAGCCATCTATCTGCCAAGCACTTTTCTTTACTGACCTTGGGGCCTTGTGCGATGATCCTTCTCCGTATACTCGCACACGACTCGCGGGCTATGCCAGCAGTATGGCGGCATGGAATGAATTGTCCCGAATCGCTCTCGCATTTTCGTAAACAGCAGGGCTTGGATGCGTTGAGTTTGACGATGATTTTGAAGTTGTAGTTTTGGAAATGTTGACATGTAGTATATCTATAAACTCTCTCTTCCCACATTGTCAAGAAAATGTATTCAGACACAAGCCCGACATCAAAGCCAATTGAGAGCAATACAACGTCACATATTAAACTCAAAAACCAATTGTATTAGTCTTTTCGTACCAGAAACAAGGAACACAATCGCACAAGATGGTTCAGTCCGACCGACCTGCAGCCAACGCCTTTGTGGCACGAGCCCGCAAAATCTACAACCCCATCGGCTTCTCCAAGGGCTACAACTTTGTGCTGTGGTTCATCTTCCTCGGGGCCCTCCTCGGCTTCACCCTCGCCCGCCTCCAGTACCTCGACATCTGGGGCGTCTTCTGCGGCGACAAGGGGTCCTCGAGCGCCCTGCCGGGCGAGTGCTTCTACTACACGCGGCCGGGCCCCGACCGGATCGGCATCATCCTCCATCTGGGGTGCATCCTGCCGGCCTCGCTGCTCGCGTGCCTCCAGTTCGTGCCCGCGGTGCGGCACCGGGCCATCATGATCCACCGCGTCAACGGCTGGCTCGTCGTGCTGCTGAGCGTCGTCGCCACCGTGGGCGCCTTCCTGATGGCCCGCAACACGGTCGGCGGCGGGCTCGACGTGCAGATGGGCATCGGCGCCATCGGCATCATGTTCGTGGCGTCGCTCTTCCTGGCCGTCGTCAACGTCAAGCGCCTGCAGATCGAACAGCACCGGGCCTGGATGTTGCGGGCTTGGTTCTACGCCGGTAGGTTTGGCCAAAGATTCGAGTTGTTGGCCACGAGATGTAAAAGACTAACGACCTGTCTCAACAACAGGCACCATCATCACCATGCGCATCATCATGATCATCGCCGCCACCATCATCTCCAGCATCGGCGGCTACTACCACGCCCAACCCTGCGACAAGCTCGAGTACATGTTCAAGAGCGCCAACGCGACCGTGGGGCTGTACCCAGAGTGCGCCGGCTACTTCTCCGGCCAGAGTCCGGCGCAGCAGGCCGTCGTGGCCGCCAACCTCGGCGGCAACGTGGCCGAGGTGGCGTCCGTCTTCAACGCAACCTTTGGTCCCGCGTTCTGGTTGGCGTTTGCACTCCACGCCGTGGGAATTGAGATATACGTGAGTTTTACCCCCGATGACGGCGAAGAGATTCTTTGACTGCCGGAAACTTTGAAGAGGGACTGACCTTGTGTGAAAAAATCAGTTGCACCTCACGCCGGCGGAAGCCGAACGTCTCAGGAACGTGTCTTACCAGCGCCAGGTCGAGGCCGGCATGAAACACCCGGGGCGGGCCGGCCTCACGGCTGATCGCCTGGGCGCTGCGAAGATTTGGGAGCCAAAGCAAGATGACAAGAGGGCAGATCTGTCTGGGGATTCCGAGTCTCATCTCCAAAGACCTTCGCACTGAGTGCTGCTATTGGTTATCTTGATTTGATAGCAGATGTATTTCGTCAAACCTCTTGTTGGCGTTCTTGGATTTATGGTATAGAGAGTATAGAGAGGGTATGGCATTTGCAAGGCAATTGGTGGTAGTTTAGACAGGGTATTCAAGTATATGCGTTCTGTATCTCGATTCAACCATTTCGCTCGGCTTGAATTTCTCCTCCAATTCTTTTCTCAGCAAGATGTCTGCCGTGCTCCACGTAGTCGTCTCATGAGCTTATAAGAATCGGGATATATCGTTACATATGGTGTACAGAGTGTTTTGTTTGTGTTACATGGAGGCACCCTCCAAATATGGACGCCCCTTTATCCAATGACCTCCTTGACAATCTTAGCCAGCTCGGCCTTCTCGACGTTCTTGCCGTCGAGGGGGCCGCCCGGGGCGAGGAGCTGCTTCATGACGTCGCCGAACCTGGCCTTGCCGCCCTGCAGGGCGCCCTCGCTGGTGAGCGCCGTGACGACGCCGGCGACGGCGGTCCGCAGCTCATCCTCTCCGAGGGTCTGGACGCCGCTGCCTGCGACGTACTCGTCGAGGATGGCGATCTGGGCGCGCTCCTTGTCGACGAGGTCGGCGCGGCCGGCGCCCTCGAACTCGGCGGCGGCGTCCTCGGAGGCCTTGGCCGTCTTGCGCAGCAGGGCGACCAGCTGGGCGTCGGTCTGGATCGGGCTCGCCGTCTTGGAGGCGTTGAGGGTCGCGGCCAGGATCGACCGGAGCACCGTCAGCCGCGGGGCGTCCTTGGCCCGCATCGCCGTCTTGAGGTCGCCCTTGAGCTTGGCCAGCAGCGGCGGCGGCGGCGGGTCCGACGAGTAAAAGCGCACCATGCCGCGGGATGCGGCGGGGCACGGTGTTGCCGGGCGGGCGCGCATGAAGCTCGCGGCGAGCCGTCTCGACATGAAAGCGGCCATTGTGTGTGTATTTCTTTGGGTGGATGTGGTAAGCTGGAGAACAGCCGATTGCGGTTCGCGAGAGAGGGTAGCTCCAAAGCTAGGTATCGGCTGAGCTTAGGGTTTGCTGAAAGAGCGCACAGTCGGTCCTGGAAGGAGGGCTGTATACTCAAGGTAGTGATTGGGAAGTGAATAGTAACGTGGCTGAATTGACTTTTGGTTCTATCCTCGGCGCAATCAACCCAGCAGACGATGAGCTTCGAGACGAGGAAAATTTAGGCCGGCTCTTTGATTGGTCAATGACGGCTCCCGCCTGGGGGATGCATGGGAGAGCTTGAGCTTAGCCATGTGCTAAGAGTCCCCTGCAGCCCGGGACGTGGCGGGACAGGCGCCGGAACCAGACGCTAAGGGACCTTGCGGTAGGCGATTACCTATCATAACTTGTAGGTTACAACCACCTGCCACAGACATTCGTGAAGAACGTAAATCGATGTGGCCTTTCATTCTACCTGCTGCATCTGAACAAGTTCATGTACATAATGGGTATCCCCTAGAATGCAAGACCAAAAAACAAATTATGGCTGGGCAATGAAAGAAGGAACAAGGAGAAGGCCCCAAGTTCGTTAACTGCAACTTGATGGTGGACGTTGGAGCTCGGGACCTTAAGGAATGATTGCAAAGAAACCGTCTTGCAACCCAGCCAACTAAACCAAACGACCAGAGTCGAAAGACCGATCATCCAAGACCATCGAATGCTACCGTTGATTAGTTGCGGAAATCACTCGTGAATTGGGACTAAGTAGCTACCGCCATAGAATCTTAGGTTCTGCTCAGCATTGAAACTGAACCCAACAGAGGGCATGTTCGCCCAGACAAATCTTAGCCGTAGCCTGACTTTCAGTTGGAATTCAGCATGACATTATTTATAAAATCTCCAGATTGTACGTCTTATGACGCAGAAACGTCAGGTTGACTGGCTGTCGTCGATTTGCCTCCACATACATCATGTTGCGTATTAGGGAACGGCCCCAAAGATCGGGTCACTTAAACAGTGACAATTCATTGACCGATTCTTGTATTTAGCAAAAGCTTGGAAAGCCTATGTTTAACGTAAGTCTGCGGGAAATGGGTCACATGAAGCATATTTGGGCCATTGCTTCGAATTCTCTTCTCCTCAATGACTGTAAGTTAGACGTGCTCCATTCTCCTTGATTCATGATCCCTGGGAACATTGAGGTTGAGCCTGGAGCCCATCGTGGGGGCGAACTTGGGTAACATTGTGTGCAACGCAGGGCAGGGAAGCCACGGGCCTAGATTAGAGCTTTGAATGTTGCGAGAAACTCTAAATCAACCACTTCCTATTGGTAGCACTTCCATATTCCTGGTATCACCCCCCCAACCTAAAGCACAGCAAGAACTACCTATGTTCTCAAGACACCTGCAATTGCCAAGTCCAAACATCATCATTCTCATCCACCAACCTTTTTTCTCTTCTGAGAAAAGCGCTTCCATGTCCCCTTTCAGCCCTTCTCAGAGATAAACGCAGTGGCAGCTGGCATGTGTGTCGGACTGTATTCTCGTCGTTGGCGAGCTGCTTATTGTGACACACACCTGGTTTGCAGCTCCGGACTGAAGATGGCACACTAATATCTCTGCACCGTGCCTTCAACGCTTTCGACCTACCGCGACGTATCTTGAAAAGTCAGCCATGAAGCCAGCATCATCTCGAGCTCTGAGTGGGATGCTTACACGGAGAAGTATGGCTACTCATTTCGGAACATTGTCAGTCTCTGCTGGATAGGAAGATCTCTGCAATTGCTTACCTTGAACGCTGGATTATTGGCATCGGCCCTAGCATTTTCCACAAGCTCGTGGAAGGTCTCTATAGGCATTCTAGATCGTCGTGAGCATCACCATGCCGCGCAGACCCCTCCAAGTTTCGCCGGGTATATCATACCTGAGTCCGCGTCGCGATGTCATTGGCCATAAAGCAAGCGAGTATAACAGCTCGTACGCGTTTGCCTTGTTCCACGCGCCAATTTGACGTTCTAGGTCATCTGTTTGGAACCGCTCTTAGCCTTCGAGGGCCACTTTCGGGTTCCATTGGGCGCTTACCAGTAGGCCATTCACACAAGGGCAGCTCGAATGATGTCTCCTCGACGTCGACAAAGCCGCCGGCTCGAAGTAGTGCCCCTAGACGCATACCCACACGAGGGTCTTTACCTAGTCGAGTCATCGCCTCCATATATCTGCTGCTCCATTGCCGCAGAGCTCCGTCTATAGCATATCTTCAGCTTGTGTTGCGTCGGCGGTCGACCATGTACCAGACTCACCATCGGGATAGTCGCCGCTTGGGCACTGAACGTTCAGGTATGTCTCCATGCACTGGACACATCCATTGCGAACCAGTACCCTCCTCATCTCCCGAATGTAATTGCTCCATCGATCCGCGTTGATACCGCCGTTGACCATTCTGCTTTGTACTAGGTCGAAGTAGCCGTTATCGTATGGGATACTGATTCCAGGATATGTCAGCATCTATGTATCAGAGTTCAATGCGCGGTCTGTAGGCTTTACTCACGATTCGTTCAGATCGCACTGGTATTGGTACAAGTTGCTGGGCGTCCCGAATGGCATCATCAATGTGGAAACGTCGACAGCATGAACCTGCCCAGCGTACGTCAGCCAAATGTTAAAGATGATCCTTCTATCTCGACACTAATATCAATCGCCAGCGATGGAGCCTTCTGACTGGCACGTCATGAATCAGCTCTCGTTCGAGTATCATCACTCGTTGCTGAATCAACACGCATATTGCTGACACAGGCCAGGTGCAGAAAGGGTTCGATTCGAGACTTCTTGCTCACGTGTCGAATATTCAGGCGGATACGTACCTCACAGTTTGGATGATTTTGGGCAACATCGATAGCCCAGCTTCCATTTCCTGTCCCGCAGTCCAGAGCTCTGCGCAGAGCTGGCGGTGTAGGCAAAACAAGTCGGTTCGTCTTCATCAGTATTATCTGATGCATCCACGTCAGACGTTGGTTCTCTTGCTGATTCTAGGTTAGCATCATCTGCCCAGGACATAAACAAGTCAGCAGTACCTCGTCGACGGGAGCAAAGTATGCTCGATTATCAACGGAAAGGCAATGATAGTACCGGCCATGGTACTCGAATGTTTCGTCGTGTTCTTCGGGTAGGTCGTCGATGTCGCTGCTGCAGAACGATGAGCAAGTTAGACTATCCGAACCCTCCAAACGTCTTACTCTGCCATTTTGCTAACCAGGAGCTGCTTAGCGAGTGTACTTCAGTACGCGAACTACGACACGTATGCAGGCAATGAAATCTTGAGGACAAATTCGACGTACTTTGTTCATGAGCTGAAATGCCGAGGGTTAAATTTGGCCACAATACTCTTGGAAGGAGAGGAACTGACACATGATTCACTTCGGAGTATTTCAGTATGGTTGGCCACGGCCAGCAGCAGACCATTGCGACTTATTCTGCTTCCTGAAGACCATGTACAGAGATTGCCGACGGAGGCGTAGCTGCAGCGGCCCCTGGCGAACACGTTGCCTACGCTAAGCGACTGCTGCTTCCACCCCAGGCTTGCTGCCGATCTCTGGTGGTACAAACACAAGGCGACCCATTGCCCTTTTAGGAGTGCCTGTCAGGATGGAGTCACTATCGGCCGGGTGCTCACATGGAACATTTCCAGAATATTGCTGCTGCTCGAAGAGCTCTGGGCTGTTGCGGGGACGTGTCACGATGTCATGTCAGATCCTGCAATCAGTCGGACAATTTATTTTTGGCTCGGCTATTCTGACTGGCTCAGCAACTTGGCAGCAATCCGCTAACATCCAAGACCATATATACCGTACACGAGAGATACCCAGAGACGCACCTTTTCGTCGTTCTCACAGGTGTCACCCAACTCATGGAGATAGTTGGCAAGACATTCAAGTATACCGGAATGCACGTCTCTCGGACTTGAGCTTATCAGACTCATCCCGCATATGTTTGAAGGTCCCTAGGTAGAGACGGAGACAACAGAGAGCAGACCGCAGTAACTATTCTGCGCCCGCTCTCCCCGTACATACGCGGCGGATATTATAAACGGAAACCCACAGTCTTTTCTCCTGTCTGGGAACCTCGATCACTCAAAGAGCACATGCTGAGTGAAGGGCTTCAATAAGATATCAACCTCGGATAGGATTGCACGGTTCTCAATCCGTGCCTCGAAGTAAAAGGGATAATCATGCATGATGCGAAGAAGGGCTCTCGTCTCGTGGCAATCGCACCGCACGGCCTCGGAGACGTTTGAAAAGGACACGGGCAATCCGAGAATCGTGTGCACTCAGGGTTTACCTGCTGCTCCCACACGGCTGCGGTCTGAGGCTACGCAATCTTCCCTTGCCAATTTGGTTTGCTCAAGGCAACGTGATCAAGCCCTCTCCAGCTGCGATCGTTCCTAGGCCAAGCGGTTTATGGATATTGATCATGATGAACGACCAATGTCCACTAAACTCATCTCTATTGGAAAACGAGGAGGTCGTGTCATCTAATAGGTCCACCAGCAGATGGACTGTCGAATGAGAATAATATCAGGGTAAAGGCTCTGAAAAGATCAACGAAGGAACTTTCAAGCCGTCGGAGTGATCGGTGGATACCGCGTGGAATATTCTTCGAAACAAGGATGCTGTTTAGAATCCATGCCCCTGCATTCTACACCACACTATAGTCATGGCAACCAGGGTTGGGGGCACTTTCGGAATGTTTAATCAGCCTGAAAGTCCCAGAAAGCCGGGTCGAGGTCTGCGCCTTGGAGCACTGGTTGTTGCCATTCATGCGACATCTGCGTACGCTGCACGCACCGGAGCGCCTATTCAAGCTGCGTGACCAAAGGCTTTCCTCCTTTCTACGCCAGCAGAACGACAAGGCATTCGAAACTATTACGCAGCTCAAGCGAGATGTGCCTCCACCACAACAGAGGCGAGACTGTAGCTGAAGCATGATCAAGAGCCACATCATTGCAAGTCAGCGCATATCCTATGGTCCAGAGTCATAACAGCTACTGTCGCCATTTGTGCGCGAAAGCAAGACCATCAAAGACTACTTTGGAGGTAGTCAACGCTTTAGGGATCGGCATAACGACCTCCGCCACCAAGCATACCACCCAATGGCCGTACGGCCATGACTACTGGTGGAGTTCTTGGCCTTCGGATACCAGGTGTTTCCAATGCTTGATACGCTACCGTTATGAAATTCTGGAGCACTGCGGGCTTAATAACATACCCGAGGCGGTGTACTGCCCAACCTAGAAAATGTTCGAGGCATGAATACGGACTGGCCGAGTTCAATCTGATTTATGAACACGATGGCTTCAGCCACGAGTACCTGAAAATCAACGGGATACATGTTATATCTCAGGGCCGAAGAAGTAATGTCCACGGACACCCCGGCCGAGGCCGAAGGAAGCGAATATCCCCTTCTTTACCAACCACGAGCCGAATTGCTTCCGCGGCCTTCCAGTCCTCGGGTCACTGGACTGTTTGGGAATGGCCTGCCCAGGATTTCGGCTGACGAGAGCAACAAGTACAGCCTTTCCACTGACCAAGACGGACGCAGCTGGCCACGTCCAATTGCCATATGTGGACGAAGTGCTGCGTATCTGGCATGTCCCTTGGTCACCTCGACGTCGACCCTGCAGGCTCAGAAAGTACGATACACTAGCGCCAAACGCTTGACAGAGAGACATTTCGACTCCTCCGGACCTTGTACTATTTTCGGCGAGTTTCGCTGACAAGTAATGAATGAGCCGCATGGCCTTGCAGGAAGAAGTGGAATCCCATGAATCCCCCTTACGGATGGTACCCCTGTCCCGTGGAGTCGCAAGTCCTCGTCTCTTTTGCGATATATCGAGCATAAACGGCCTTAGAGCAAGATACTCTTGGTGCACTGTGATCGTCCCCTCTGTCCATCAAGAGAGCGTTTCCAAGGGGGAAGGGGGGAGGAATGGTCAATGGACAAAGTACCTAGCACGGCAAAAAGAACATTGGCTTACGGCTGTGGTGATATCCACATTATGGCAAGGACAGGGGACGCGTCCATGGTATCGTCTGTGATTGGACATTTCCGAACCTCGAACCCGGATGGAGAAGGACCCTGGCTGCTGGTTGCTGGTCGAATTGGAGATTTGGCAGATCGCATGCAGTGTAGGCAGCACTGACAGCGTTGTTTCGGACGTTCATGCATGCGATGACGGCAGCAGACGATCCAGGTTCCAGTTCGTCGGGCCACGCTAACAGACCAGTGGATGCCCGCCCCAAGGATAACCCATTCTATTTCTCACTAATGTAGGTACGTCCATTCTTTGTACATTCCGCCACAGTTGACCATCCAGTCGGGTACGGAAGCAATGTACACTCCGTCGGTATATGAATACCTACACAAGTGTGCATATCTCTGCCACACGTACAAGTTTCCTGCGTATCTTACAACCATTACAACAATATGAGCCAAGTAAGTAAGTATCCCATCAACACTCCCTCTCGCTACGTGTACTACTACATATAAATTGCTGGTAATATTCCAAAAGAGCCTTGGTGGGTACTTGAATCATATCCGAGTTGGACGTAGGTGGTATCGACTCAGCATCATGACAAACATTCGAATTTCTTCGGACGCCTAGGTAGGTATTGTACCACGGGTGATCACCCTTGGCCATAACGCGTCCGGCCCAGCTCTCCGGGCCCGCGAAACTCATATGATTGTCCGTATCAAGACCACATGTCAGCAGGCTCCCTGTTCACTTTACCACTAGGTACATGTACTATACCACAGCGCGCTCTGCGGAGGGGCCGGCCGATGGGATTCTTTTCGTCTAATCAGAATTCGGTCATCTGCGGAGGGAGCGGGGGTCTTGTCTCCGAGAGCGATCCTCCTGTTCGGATTTCTCATAAAACCCAGGATTCACAGAACGTGGGCCTTGTTTATTGTACGCGGGGGGTCGTAATAAGCGTTGGTTCGAATCAATACCAGCCAGGTATACATACGGCAAGTAAGTAGCTGCTGCTACTGCTTTTCAAGAGAGCTACGTTACATTTGTCCTACTTGACAGATCTTTATCGGTCTACAGGACGACTACTCACACCCGCGAGATACGGTATCTGATTTTTTGGCGAGTTGAGCCATTTACATATCTGCAGATTTGACATGGTCGCATCCACAGCAACATATGTTGCCGCTTTCTACCATTGCCAAAGCCGGCCTTGTATCATGCCATGATGGAAGTTTACAGATGGATTATATTTCTCGAGGCGCAAAGATATATATATTTGTCCTTTTAATCATCTCTAATTCTGTAAGCACGCCCAAGCTATGCTTTGTCACAAGTATGCAAACGTACGTCGTGTCCATGACCACAAGAAAGAAGGGGGGAAAACAACAACCTGATGAACTCCGCCAACCAATACTGGTGGTCCAAGATATGAAGACCGCGAGGACTTGTCTGTCTCGCCAAACTCGGCCCTGCCCCATCTGATGCGCCATTTTTGTTTGACCGAACCAATTTATACTCCTGTATGCAGGTACGTGCGAAAAGTCACATCATCACACGCCGACCATATCAATCCCGAGAGCCGTTTACCAACAAGTAAACACTGGATTCCTTGCTTTGACCGTTTCCAAACGCTCAACAATGACCTTTCTCCTGTTACCTTCCATGCCCTCCGCGGCCGCGTAGCCAAGATCGCCTTCCATATCGTCGTCGTCTGCGGCAAAGTCGCCATACATTTGCTGAGCAATGGAGCTGCTGTTGCGCCTTCCGGCGGCCGTGGCAAAGCTAAATCGCCTCTCGCGGCGTGGCGTGTACATGTTGGCAGCTGCACGCGAGGGACCCTGGTAGCTGGACCTAGGAGCGGCCCGCGAAAACTTGGGTCTCGGTGGTGAGGTTGGTGATGACAATGGGTTGCCTTCGTCCCACTGATTAGACGTCTTTCCATTCGGCGAAACTGTTTCCTCGTCAGGGGACTGCGCCCGCGGCGTGTTAAGCTCGAAACGCCCCGGGTTGGGCAAAGGACTGGCAAACCCCAGCAGGTCCTCTGTCTGGACAGCTGGTGCACTGGACGAGTTGGCAGCACCGATGTCCATCTCCTCTTCGATTGCATCATGCAGCTCAGGCTCGGCCTTGCGACGCATCTCGGCGCTAGCAGCGCGCATGGGAACGGCCACTGGCACGTCTACAAGATCATCCCAAACGCAGACTCTGGCGCGCCGTGTGAGCTCCAGGGGACCGTGGTCCGGTGTTTTGAGCGTCTCAACGACGTTCCAAGCTTGGCCTTTCATGACGGCCATTTGCCGAGAGAACATCTTTTCTTGGAAGTCCGGATCGAGCCTAAAGACTTTCCGAAGTGCCAGCTGAGTCTGGCTCCACCATTCGGTAGAGGTCAAGAGCGGCAGGAAGTGGTCGCGTGTCTTCTGCGAGAACGGTCTTCCGATCAGGTCGACTGGTAAGAATAGCCAGCCAAATGGAAAGCTGAGATACGGTTAGTGGTCTTCATTACACGCAGATTTGCCATTTCACTCACCTCCGCCAAGCGTCCGGGTGCTTCCAAGGCCACGACAATGAGTTGTCAATGGCACCAATGGACATCTTGGGCTCACGCACAGCGGCGGTGCCTTGAGCGTTCATCGGCTTTTGGGCCTTGTAAGGGTTTCGGCTCGAGTTCCTGGGTCTGCTCCCATCTGTGATGTTGACTGGACGCGCTGGCTGGTCTTCATCCTCGTCGTCTGCTGCGTCCATGTTGAACTGGGGTGGCTCCGAAGCAATGGATACCGCATGTGTCTCCCAATCTACCTTTACCATCCAATTGTCGAGGCCTCTATCCGTGTTGCGCATAATGTAATCCAGAATTACTAGCTTCTCTAGTTCTTCGCGGAACGCTTGCTTCAGACCTTCGGTCCAGACGAAGTTATCCGGGCCCAGCGGTGGAGGAGTCGGCGCATCATATTCGTCGTCACTTTCGTTGCCCCCATTGACCTTCCTGCTGGTTGGACGACAGTTGTCGGCCCACCGCTTTTGCTTGTGGCGATGCGTGTCGTTATTCCGGAAGCCGGACCAATACTGGTCTGGCCACGGGTGCTGCTTCAGAAAGACATTGGCATCCTTGAAGCCTTTCAAGAAGACTTGGAAACTACCGGCCTTGGCAGGAAGCGGCTTCTTCTTCCTATAGAAATTCCTGCGGTCCCAGTACGGATAGTGGAAAGATTTGGATGACAGCCACACGACGTCCGTGTAAGGCACCATGTTTGTGCGCAACTGGCAGTCCAGGGTGTATGCTGCCGCTTCACTGACATACGAGAGGTTAGGAATCAGACATGCTCGACCAAAACAACAAGGGAACAAGTTGCGGTGGATCCATTTGTTCCACTTGGGATTGCCCGCAGCATATGGTTCCTCATCCTTGGGTTTGAAGACTCCGACAATCTTGCCGTCGAGGTTGCGGGCAAAATAGCTTCCGGAGCTGCCCTGAGTGATCATGCTCGGGTGCATTCCCTGGTCTATAGCGGTCCGTACACTGCCAACGATCTCCTCGAACTCGTCTCTGGACATGGCCGTTTCGTGCGACGAGGCGGCCAAGGTTTCGGCGGTGGCCGGGCGTACGCCGTCGGGCGCATGGAAGACGCTGTAGTGGATCTCGAGCTGCTCCTCATCACCATGCCTCCCTTTTCCCTTTCCCCGCTTGAACTTGGACGCGATCTCGTCGGCCCATCTCTCGAGCCGCGCGTTGATGGCCTTGAGGTCTACGCCGGAATTAGTCCTCGCCCTTCTGGGTCGGTGCTTGTGTTTGGCCCCGTCGGGGGAGGCCATGCCCGAATGCGGGCGTGGTTGCGAGGCTCCGGCATATCTCGGAGCGGTCTGTGGTTGCAGAGAAGCAAAGCTCTGGCCGAGAACCTCTTCGTCGGACTCGTCGCTGAACTGGTCTGCCTGGGCCAGGCGCTCGTAGCCGGTGGTGGCCGGTCGATTGCGAGGCATGGCGAGAGATGATCAAAGGTAGAGCAGAGTACAGTCTCAAAGATATCTCATGTTGATGATGATGATGATACAGCTCGCGATGGGGGTCTCGAGTGGGTGGGAGCAGAGCAAGGTCGCTATCGCCGTCGTCGCCGTTGTTTTTTTGTTGTTGTCGTATCGCTGTTCGTTGTAATTGGAAAGGGGTCAGTGCTTCCTTTGCCTTGTTCCAAGGCCGGCGCCGAGTCAAGGAGAAAGAGCCAGGGGCAGGAAAGTTAAAAAGAAGAATAGGTAAAATACACCACAGAATAGAATTGCCACCGCTTCCCAAGCAAAAAGGGTATCCTCAGTTTAGCAAATGCTTTGAGAACAAGCTGCTACTGTGGAAAATGGAATGTAGTCAGATAAGTAACCACCTCACTTGGATGTTGAAAGACCTCTGACACGTCACGTCACGTCAGTGGATTTCGCAGGCCGAATAATATTTTGGGGTCCCCCATCCCTTGTACGTAAGGTAAGGTAAGGTGGTGAGCGGCAGCTGCCTACAGCTAAAGCCCGGGGCCTTTTCCTCCATTCTCCACACTGATAGCCAAGTGCCCAGGTAGCGAAGTATTCTAGAATTCTACAACGAACAAATGACTGCGCGTGTGCCCTTGCTTCATTTCACCACGAGTAGTACTACCACCTCAGCGTCTTTGGACGATCTTCAACGGCACCTACCTACTGCTGCGTTCCTGGGTGTTTATTTTTACTTGCTAGCATCGCTGTCCCACTTGCAATCACGCGACAGAGTTTGTGTTTTCGGGACGAATAACGGCACTGCGCCTATGTATGTCCGTACGTTACAAGCGAACCAAGCAGGACAAACATGAACGCCGGTCTGCCTTGTTGGAGCTTTTCGTGAAATCCCCATATGTTTCGACATTACCGACCTACCTATGACCTGCCTAGTTTCTCCCCCGCATTCTCTTAACTGAGCAAAAAGTCCCGTCGAAATGGATCGAGATAGGACGATAATCTAGGACAGCGTGACCATGACTTTCAAATGACATGGCGCCGCCTACTAGACACCAGATGCACATGCTACCACCCGTGGGTAGAAACGGACTTGAAAGTATAAACGTATAGTTTCCACAGGCCACCCCTTTCATTCCAGTTGTCTCACGTCGCTTTTACTTCACCAATCCAACTGGCAACGCATGCTTTGGGCGACTTTTAGAGTTTGGTGTCGAGCTCACATCGAACACCCAACACAGCCCGTCAATCTTCCACTCTCCTATGTCTCCCCGCGCCCTTCCAGGCGGTGCGACAACGCTTCTTCGGAAGGAAGCATGGCTGGGCGATACGACTCGAGCTGCCAAGTAGGAATCGAAGACCATAACACGTCCAATGCCAAGTAGGATTCGGAGATGACAGCACATGGGCTCTCCAACCAAGAATATCGTCTCGTCTTCTAATACCGGTAGGTAATGAACCGTCATCAGGCCATCACGCATGCAGTGCAGTCAGTCCACACTGCACCTACCTCAGACGCTTGTCCGGGCTCTCCCATCCGCTTGCTCCCTACCCAACGCTCACCTCCTTTGTCTCACACAGCTGAGCTTCGGGTCGTGGATAGGTAGGTAGGTAGGTATAGCAGCAGGTTTGAGTTGCACCCGAGGCTGAATAGCACCACTGGGATCATCCGTCATTGGCGCCATATCCCACCCACCCATCCATACCTGTTGTCTTTTCATCTTATATGCACTTGGGTACCGGCATCAATGCTCCATCAGCCAGCAGCCCCAAGCCCTGCGAGCCTGGAAGTAGAGGCAATGTCAGCGGTAGTGCCCCCAGCAAGCAACCGCAGGCATCTAGATTTTGTTCTCAGATCCTTTGGGCTCTCTCTCTCATCAGTCTCGCCCGTAGGGATAATGGGTAGAAAAGTCGAGTCGTCGTGGGTCGATTTAGACTTCTGGCCCGGTCATTATTCTACTGTCGTGAGAGGCATGAGAGTTCATGCTACCCAAGCTGACCAATCGCGTCGGGTCGACCGGCGCAGAAGGACCATACCCGGTCATGATCTAAAGGATTCCCGAGAGTTGACGCCGACTAGTTTGTAGGCATAATGCCTAGCTTGCCCTGCTTGCTTACCTAGCAATGATTTCCCTAGAAGCACATGGCTCTCTCATGGCTATCGGCTATGCGATCGACACCTCGCATCATTTTGGTTTCCCTTGGCTGTCTTATGCTAGGCGGTTTCACCTTTCAATCCTCTCCCTGCTGAATGATCAATCCATTTATTAATTCATCCCTGCCCAGGGGTGGCTCGTTCGTCAATCCATAAAGGAGCAAACACCCTTCCTCTTGGGCTTCCATCAATCCGACACCCAAACGAGTTTACATCATTCCCCTTCCCACGGAGCTGGGCAACATTTCATGAAGGCTATATTTGTCACATATCATCTCCGAGTCTCTTCTTTATTGTGTCTTCTTTGACTGTACGACCACAGCACTAGTGACCAGGCATTCGAACATCCTTGACTTTTGCTGTTCCACTCAACTCCACAAGACACCGCAGGCCTCCACTCTATATGAGGCTGTCGACGCGGTCTGGAGTCTCCCTCGCGCTGCTACCGGCGGATATAGGAGTATTAGTATAAGAACCTGCTCCTCACACATACAAATTGCCTCCCTTCTCCCCAATCACATCCATTGCCACATCCCTCGAGCCACTCAGTCTTGCACATCCAACCAAGATGGACGCTCAGGCTCTGGGACGTGAGAGGCTGACCGAGGTCTTCCTGTCGACCATGTCGCCGGCCGAGGCGGATCAGCGAGGTCGCAAACGGCGCCGAAGCCCCGCACCCTTCCTGACTGTCACCACGAGACAGGTACCCTCTGGCGAGTCCACCACTTTTCGAGGTCGCTCCCGTTTCCGGTCGACATCTCGTCTGGACGGCTCCAGGAACGTTTCCCGTATGCGGGACGCGTCCTTGTCTCCCACAAGACGCAAGATCTTGCGGATCGCCCGGCTTATTGCCCGGCATAGAAGCCAGAGCCCTTCGAGATCTCGCTCGCCAAACTCACAGGAGCAGTCCAAGAAGAGGCGGCAGAGGACACGAAGCCGCGGCCGAGAGCACCATCACCACGAGCACCCTACTGCTGTAGCCGAGCACTTTTCCGGCCTTCGGCATGAGATCGTTATCAAGACAGAGGCAATCGACTACAAGCAGCATGGTTGATGGGCGCCAGAACAAAATAAAAGTGGACTTGGCATTGACGAAGAAGGAAAAAATGGAGACTGAAGCACGAAAAAGGGATAGAGTAGTCCCCCGTCCGGGGCCTCCGTCATGCATAGTGTACAACGTGGAGGAGGCAAGCGCACTATTGCATCTGCCCATACTACCACCACCACAACGGCTCGCGAATGTGCAGCCAATAGGGCATTCGCGGTGCACCTCGAGACAGAACTCAAGGCGCGAATGTCACATACCTCCCCTGGCACAGGGACTTGAGGTTTATCAGTCCGACGGCAAGCAAACAGCATTTGGGAAAAGTTGGAGTTATCACAGCGGTCACTGTTTGTCAACTTTCACTGGAAATTGGCCCCATCATCTTTCCACGATGGCTTCCGCAATGGGTCATTTACCCGCGAAGCAGGAGGCAGCGCATTCTTTGCGGTCACGGACACTTGGACTGCCATGCTGCTCACTGGAGTTCAGCGAGAGCCATGGCGCGCATGGTCCAGAAAAATTCAATATTTGGGGCAGGGTCGTTGGCGTTCAAACTGTAAAATGTCTTAGCACTTTATGAAAAGCAGGGTCAATACTGTACCTGCTACTGACTATACATACCATCTACCACGTATTCTGTACCCAATCTGGAGTGATCCCTGTGATGCGATGCAATAATTGTAACCAGGGATCAATCAAGCATGTAAATGTATGGCTATGGCGATCATTCTCACGGCATTCAGTATATTCAAGGTAAATCGCCGAATCGGCAATGTCAATGGCCCGACTTGAAAACCTTGGATTGTACAAAGTGCCCAGCAATACTATTGCCTGCCTACGATGATCGCCAAGCAGAAGACCGTTGCATGACTGGACAACCCCACACCAAATGCGAAAGACGACCTCGACAAATCGTAGGCATCTGCGCAGACTCTCCATATTCTGCGCCTCCGGACGTCCTCATCGGTATGATCCGCAGGGCTTATATTCTCTGATCCTACTCTTTCATGTACGTACATCCCGCAGTACATACGTATGCAGGTTGGCAGGCCCGCCCATTGATACACCACCACCTACATGAAATACATACTGGCCAAGACGTTCCACTTGCAGAAACCTGACTTACTCATTTCGTGCCTAGTCGTAGTCCCCCCCAAAAAGGCAAAAATGGGGATTCTGTTTCTTTGCGGGCTTGCAATGGGGGCACGTGGGCACCCCAGCTAATCAATATGAGGTTAGGGAAGACGCCGCCCATGCTTCGTCATTGATCATGGGATCGGTAGAGCCTGCGACTCTCGCCGGGAAGAGTTGCTCCATCGACTAATTTATCTCTCTCGTCCTTAAAGTGACTTGTGTACAAACTTGTATTGCCCTGGCCTAGAGATCAACTACTGGGAATATCCCCAATGGGGAGTGTAGGGGTCATGCAATCGATCAACTTGGGGGCAGACAATTCTGTCTTGTTCTCTGCCTGCTGCATGGGACGAAGAAGGCAGGCTACCTCCCGACCTATAGCCCAAGGAGGTCCGACCAGCGTATAATGTATCTGTCGAGTAGTATATGGTGAGCATACCTACATATCACCAACGGACGAGCGGACAGCCTCCACGCCCACCTAGCCGCCTAGCTACAGGCTCATCACCAACACGGCCAAAGCTTGAGACACCTTTTAGTTCTAGGCCGGGGCCGCGGCAGTGAGTCGAAGGAAGCATCACCAGAGGTGCATGAGCGCAGTCAGTCTTATACAACCTACAGATGTACAGGATCTATATATTTGATGCGCAGGGTAGGACGAGAAGGCACCCCCAAAAAGCCAACGGCCTATGGATTGTTCCCTTCAAGTCCCTTAATCCATGATGACAATCGAATAGCCTCGTAACGGATGCAACCTTGAGCCGACGTGGGTTGATCATCTGAAAGACTGAAAGCCTTCCCTCCCGACAGCTACGGGTTCGATACCCACATCTCTCTGCTCTATGAAGGCGCGCGTGACTCGAACAATTTTCCACACCAACAAGAGTGGCCGCCGCGGTTTGAGCTCGATTGTGCGGAACATGATGGATGACTGATATTTTTAGGCAATCTGAATATTCTCTCTCTCGTCCGTACCTTTTGCCAACCTCTTACTTTTTCAGGCGACTTTTTCAAGTTGACAGTGTGGCGTCCTTTCCTTTTGTTTCTTATCTATTCCAACCGAGCCAGGTTATTGCACGTTGATACCTTGAGAGAGACGGACGGCGCCTACCTCAGGTTCTACATACAGACTACAGGTCGTCCTCCAAAATAACCACCACTACCCAGTTGACCACCACCGACAGCTTACCCAAAAGTACAAACCGCATCTCACACAAATTCACTCGCTTGATGCGGCTACTGCCTTGCGCCCGAGGCGAGAAAGCAGAAAAAAAAAGCTAAAATAGAATAATCGTCCCCCTTCTTTCTGCCTTGCAAATACAACTTCCCACCATTTGTTGCCTCCTACAAAGAGAGACAGACAACAGTCGCTGCTATTGATTAATTACTGGTCAACTACCGAAAAAGCGCCCTGGCTTTCGGAGTTTACCTGGGAATCCCACATTCACCTCTAGTTGCAGTTGCGCTGCTTGCTCCTGCTGCCCCACCATCCGAACTCGTGCAATCACTCGGTCCGTTCATCAGCGTCCATCAACTCAATCACCTGCATTTCCATCCGGCACCTTCTTTCGTTGGGCGCCGCCACCTTGGGGGATGAGCAGGGTCGTCGCCAGGCAATAAGGCAATAATACAGCGAGGCAGTTCAAAGGGAGGGATACTTGAGCAGTCCCAAAACCTCACCCACCCCGACTCGTCGCACAAACGCGCCTACCGCAACGTACTCGACTGGGAAGCTCCGGGGCGCACGCGCAGATTCCAATCCGCCCGCGCGCATTGATGATACAGCTCCCTTGACGGCACAAACCAAACCGCCTGCCTGCCTGGCCTTTGTAATGAGGGCCTGCTTCGACATTGCAACTGCTACCAAGGACAACGACTGCGCGCAGCCGTGCCCTCGACCATTAGTCGGCGCACTACTACAAGGCAGCCATCATGGCTTCAGGGAACCACGCATACGGTAAAGCCCACCTTCCCTCGGCCTCCAACACAACTGCACTCGGCAAGCGCCGGTGCCATTCCGAGTCCCCTCAGCGCCAGGACGACATGGCCTCGCGCGAGCAGTTCACGCGTGAGGACAATCATGTCGATCATGCTGCTCAACATGACGAGGGCTCTATTATTGACACGAACAAAGGCTTCCCTGCCGAGCACCCGTTTGCGCACTCCCCGCCCGCCCCGAGCGGCCCCTCCGCCTCGAATGGCATGCCCATCAATCCAGCCATGTTGCTGAATCCCAGGGGCTATCAGCCGTCGTCGAACCCGGCGCCGACCTTTCAATCGGAGGAGACAAATGGACATGCGAACTCGAACGACACAAGTTTTCTAGACTTCCAGTTCTCGACCCCCAACGACGGCACGGGTTCGAGCGCAAGCACCCCATCCGCATTCTTCCCACAGGACTCGGGTAGCGCCATCCACAGCCATGCGCATACCCCGGTCAACGGCTACGGCAACATGGTCGAGCGCTTGAACAATGTGCAAGCGCGGCCCTCCGTGCCTCAGCCCAAGCGCCGCAAGGTAGATGCGGATGGTAATGATGCGACTTCCTCGGGCTTTGGCGGCGGAGGCGGCAGTGGCATGTTGGGCCAGTACATCATGGACAGACGAGAGGAGGCCGCCAAGGATCCCGCACTTCAGCGTGTCGACACAGTCGACCTCAGCAGTAAGTCCAATCCCAACGCCGACGTTGCCGCGCGCAGGGAAGGCAAAGCTAACCATGTGCCTAGTTGAGGACGATTCCGACATATTGGAGGTTGTCGATGCAAAAGAGCAGGAGGTCTGCTTTGGCCAGCTTCAGAATGCCAGAATTAACTTTGATGTCGTTCCAGCCCCAAAGCCAGGCCAGCGGGCCTTGAACGATACATGGTGGCCTCACGTCAAGATAATGCTGAGTCGAAGACAAGGCGACCCGACCAATATCATCTTGGCCAAGGATCACACGCGGCGGGTAGTTGGCAGAGTGGACGGGCAAACAGCCCTTGGCCTTTCGCCACTCCTCGACTCCTCTCGCCTTACGCTCCGTACCGAAAACAAGCTGTCCAGCAGGCCTAGAAGGCCCGGCGAGCAGGTTGGTCAGCAGGTATCTCAGTCTCTTGCCTTCAACTGCATCTTGTATGGCCCACGGAAGTCGTCACGAATCATAGCAAAGCATCTCCAATCTAGGGGCCTGACGTTGGTTCATCCCACCTTGGTGGAGAAGGGTATAAAGTACGAGAACCCCATGGCGGGAGACATGCGACTGCAGCAGGTCCCTGTTCCTCGCGCACAGTTCATGCCATCGCCAGCAACAACAATCTCATACCCATCAGTCGCCAGAACCGTCGAGGAGGTTCGCAACGAGGTCATGGGCGTCTTCGACTCCCTCACCAGAAGCGAGGATCTGCCTGAGATGGAACCCGATGCCAGAATTACATCTGAGCTACTGCCGCATCAGAAACAAGGACTGCATTTCATGACCATGAGAGAGCAACCTTGTGATCTGACTAGCAATGATGGCAATACGTTTTGGAGAGTTCGAATCGGCAACAATGGACAGAAGGCCTATCACAATGTCATCACCGGCCAGACACACGCCCGACCGCCGCCCGAGACGTTTGGCGGGATCCTCGCAGATATGATGGGTTTGGGAAAAACACTCAGCATCCTGTCTCTGATCACGAGCTCACTTGAGGCTGGCCAAGAATGGTCCCAGCGCGAACCGGAACAGCCGCCCCCACCTCCTGCTCCTAAGAAGAATGGACACAGTCGCGGTTTTGACCTGCCTGCTCCTACGCCTCTTGCGCTCACAACACCGATCCTGAACTCAAGAGCAACTCTGCTTGTCTGTCCCCTGAGTACTGTCGCGAACTGGGAGATACAGATGAAGGAGCACATCAAGCCCGGAACGTTCAAGTACTACATATATCATGGACCGAATCGTATCAAGGATGCCAAGAAGCTTGCCGACTTTGATCTTGTCATCACGACGTACGGATCAGTGTCAAGCGAGCTGCGAGCACGCGTCAAGGGCGCCAAGGGGCCTCATCCTCTAGAAGAAATCAGCTGGTTCAGAATAGCACTCGATGAGGCCCATATGATACGGGAGCAATCTACGCTGCTCTTCAAAGCCATCTGCCGCCTTCAGGCCAACCGCCGTTGGGCTGTCACCGGCACACCAGTACAAAACAAGCTGGACGATCTCGCCGCGCTACTCGCCTTCATTCGACTGAAGCCTTTTGACAACAAGGCCACATTTACGCAGTTTATTGTGCAGCCGTTCAAGATGTGCGATGCCGACATTGTCCCCAAGATCCGAGTCCTAGTCGATAGCGTCACACTACGCCGTCTCAAGGACAAGATCCATTTGCCGCCTAGAACGGACCAGATTGTCAAACTACAGTTCTCTCCAACGGAGGCGAAGCTGTATCGGCTTTTCGAACAGCAGGCCCAGGATAAGGTTGAAGTGATCAGCCGTGGACAAGACAAACTAGTGGGCGGTAGGACATACATTCACATTCTTCAGTCGATTCTCAGACTTCGTCTCATTTCGGCACACGGCAAAGAGCTCCTGAACAATGATGACCTTCAGACAGTCCAAGGGATGACGCAAGAGTCAGCCATTGACCTCGACAGTGACGACGAGAACGATGCTCAGAAAGCTGCACTCTCCGATGCCCGGGCCTATCAGAACTGGGATCTCATGGTGCAGACCAACAGTGACGGCTGTGCGGCTTGTGGCAAGTCCTTGAGCGCGGCTGCTGAAGATCAAGCCGTCGACAACGAGCGCGAGGAGAATCTGCTCGGGTATATTTCGTCTTCCTGCTTTCACCTTTTCTGTCCCACTTGCAAACCTTCGTGGGACCAGTGGACGGGCAAGCAGCCATTGGGCACCTGCCCAGTATGTCAGAAAGAAAATGCCAACTTAACGCTGGTGGAGTTGCGCAAAGACAAGGCCGAAGCCGAACACGAGTCTCATCATGCAACAGGCTCATCAAAAGAGAAGTCAATGAATACAGACGGCTACGGCGGACCTCACACCAAGACACGAGCTCTCATCGAAGATCTCTTGAAGTTGCAAGCGAGAAGCAATGCTGCTCCGGAAGAGCCCCGGCTCAAATCCGTGATCTTCTCTGGCTGGACATCTCATCTAGATCTGATCCAAATTGCCTTGGAGAACGCGGGCATTGTCTACACCCGTCTGGATGGCAAGATGACCCGCATAGCCCGCACAGCTGCCATGGACAGATTCCGCGATGATCCTGACTTGGACGTGATTCTCGTCTCCATCACGGCTGGCGGTCTCGGTCTCAATCTGACTGCGGGCAACAACGTCTACGTCATGGAGCCGCAGTACAACCCGGCTGCCGAGGCGCAGGCAGTCGACCGTGTCCATCGAATTGGCCAGAAGCGCGAGGTCAACATTGTCCGCTACATCATGGAGAACAGTATAGAGGAGAAGATGTTGGATCTTCAGGACAAGAAGAACAAGCTTGCCAACCTATCCATGAACCGTGGAAAGGCGATAGACAAGGGCGAGGCTGCGAGACAAAAGCTCGTAGATCTGCGCAGTCTGTTCAGATAAGTGAGCCATTGGCCATGCCAGCCAACCAGGGAACAACTTTTTCGTGAATGTCATGGTCATGTTTGAGGCCATACGTTTCGTCAAGGGTTGAGAATAGGCCATGGTTAGCGTGATGCTTGATCATTTTCGTGGTTTGTACTCCGACAGCGATATGCTTGGTCGGAGAAAGGGTTTTGGCGTTTCGTGTTTGCTTATAAACGAAGACTACGAAGAATATTCTCACACGAGTTGCATCAAAAGGAGTTGGCGGTTGGCATCATCGCCTTGGCTGGGATTCCAAAAGACAAGACTCGAGGGAGCCTGATATCATCCCAGCGAAGGTGCGGCGTTGATCTTTCAAGGGGATAGGGAAGAGACTGAAACCAAGGAGTACCGGCACAGTTCAGCTCAACGACGGCCATTTACTTGCGCTGGTCTCATGTGGTTGTTTTCTGAGGAGAGCTTCCCTAGTTTCCGCTTGTCTACTACTCGAGATACCCTTTGATGCTTTTGGCCCCGCGTAAAGGATATAGGTACGAGGGGAATGCCATGACTTTTTTGCTCTTTCATGGCACTTGCAATCTTGTTTTTACACGACGTTGGCGGGATTCACCAATCACAAAATAGATCGATATGCATAATAAATTCCAATGCGAAATGATGTCTCTGCCTGCTCCGTGCATACTTGCTGCTTGTTCCTACGAATGCGCTCGCTATACTACTTACCGGGTTCTCTAGGTAGTTCACCTATCTACATAGGCACCCATAGCATGAACAGATCACGTATCTCTCAAGATACCACTACCGAGCGGTACGGGCCAAAGAAACAAGTCATCCCAAAAAAAAAAAAAAAAAAAAAAAAGTATGTACATGGACTAATAAACCAAAGATAAGGCCTGCAGGGCTGATCATAATAGCCAACAACGTTCCGTTGGGAAATGGGGAAGAGACTATTGCTGACATGTGACACGTGAGACCGAAAAAGGCCGTCCTTTCGCTCCAATTGCCGCGAGATCCACTTTCCCGGACTGCCGATAATGTTGGGGGCACGGTTTTTGGGAGCTTTTGGAGAGGCGAAAATGACACTGCAGAGTGGGTAATGTGTCACCCAGGCTTTCACAAAGATTGTATACAGCTTTTGGTGTGAGTCTGATAGTGAGCAGGTTACAAATTACATTAGAAGGAATTATGGTCACCGTATAGCAGGGAGAGAGATATTGGTAGGAGTAGTAACAAATCTTTGTTTGTAAATAAAATTTCAATCCTGTTTGATCAATTTCGATCGTGCTGCGCCGTTGAACCAAAAGTCTCCTGAACTCCAATTGTGGAAACCATATCTCGTTTCGTCACGCAACGAAATGGATGTTCTATGTACAGAGAAGGACCTGACAAGCGTGGTTGGTCGGGCCGCCGTCGTCACATGACATACTCGACGTGGCACCTCCACCACCAACTTGGCAGCCCATCTGCGGTCTAATCTTTTTGTATTCCCTTGCAATGCATGCGCAATCTTTGTGACGCTGCTCGTTCAAATGCCTGATTCCATTAACCGTCGTTATTTCATGCTGCCTCAGCGCTCGAGATGGGCTGGGTAAGGCGAGTGACCTGGTCACCAGCGCGGACAATTCGCTGGCCTGTCGAGTCGTTGACGACAATGCTGTCCTTGTTCTCGGACTGTGCTCGCTTCCAGATCTCGACCTCGCACCCACCTCGGAGGACACCAACGCGCATGGTCGACAACAGGTTGTGGGCAGCGTTGGAGTGCAGGTACACACCACCATTGAAGATGGCGGTGGCGTCCTTGCCGATGGCAGAAGAGATGAGGGCCTTGCCACCGGGGTGGTCCTTGATGAAGTCGGTCACGTCGTGGATGACACCAGCAATGGCAACGAGAGCCTTGCCGTTCTTAGACTCGGCAACAAAGTCGTCCCAGTGAATGACGGGAAGCTGGTCGAGAGGGGTACCCCAGTCGAGGGTGGCGCGCTTGCGGTCGAGCTTCTTCTGCAGCTGCTGGACGCGGCCCTTCTCGATCTCGTTGGAGCGGAACTGCTTCAGGTCGTAGGCGAGGCCGAGCTTCTTCCAGGTCCAGATGGACCACTTGGTGGGGTCGTACTGCCACCACTCAATGGCGTTGCGGTAGTCGGAAGGAAACTCGTGGTGGAAGTTGTGGTAACCCTCACCCAGGGTGACGAGAGCAGTGATGACGTGGTCACGGGGCGAGTTGCGGTCGTCGAAGGGCTGGTCGCCGAGCCAGTGGGCCAGGGAGTTGACGCAGAAGGTGGCCTGCTGGACGAAGAAGATGCGGAGGATACCGGCGTAGATGAAGCCGCCAGCCCAGTCGTTCCAGCCGAGGCCACAGACGAGCATGGGGAAGACGAGGCCCATGGCGATGACACACTTGATGAAGTGGGTGTGCTGGAAGACGACGACGGGGTCATCGTTGAGATCGGTGATGTCAGTGCGGCCAATGCGCTTGGGGTTCTGCTTCATGACCATCCATCCCAGGTGGGAGTACAAAAGACCCTTGCGGACGGAGTAGGGATCCTTCTCGGTGTCGGTGTAGCGGTGGTGAGCGCGGTGGTCTCGGGACCACCATCTGATAGAACCCTCCACGGCACCAGCACCGACGGCGGCGAGGTAGATCTTGAGGGGGGTGGATGCCTTGTAGGAAGTGTGTGCCCAAAGACGATGGTAGCCTTGATTCGAATGTTAGTGATGGAACCCCGGGGATAAAAGTTCAGTCCGCTGCAGCAACTCACCAGCTGTGATACCGAGACCGGTGTTGAAGTAGTAGATGACGGAAAAGATGGCCGTGTACAGGTGGAGGGGAGTCCAGTAAGCAGCAACGCAACCGGCCAGAGGGACGCCAATGATGAAGGTGACGTTGAGCCAGTTGACGTGCTTGTACCAATTGCCCCAGGTGATGGGGGTCTCGGTGATGTGCGGCTTCTTCAAGTCGTAGCCGTTGCCTCGCAGAGGCTTGTAGTCCTTGGTGCCGTCCATGAGAGACGCAGTCCCTGTTGGGGCCTTGGGGTCCGACATGATGGGAAAGATTCCGGTCTGTCGAACAACAAAAAAGAAGAGAAGATGTAAAGAACCGATAAGACGAGGATGTTATCGGGCCCCGAGATTGGATATCGAGGACTTTGTGGTGTTTGACGAAGGGCGTGAAGGGGAGGGAAAACAAAAGAGGAATGCGTGGGCGGGTTGAGGGAAGAATATTTATCGAGAAAAAGGCGGAAGTACCGATGTACTATGCGGTGGGTACGGGCACCTTAGAGTCTGGCTTTGGTGGGACAGAAGGGCGAGATGGCGGGGGCCTGGGACTTGGTTGACTGGGACAGAGCGAGCGAATAGCAGCGGGTGGCCCCTATGCCTGTCAGTAATGGCGAGGTTTTTGCCTCAAGAGTATAACCCTGCGCTCTGTGAGATCCAGTCCAGTCCAGTCCAGCTGCGTCCAGTTCCTCCTCGGGCGTGCGGCGGAGCAGGCGTCAAGGTGTCGGTTGTCTCTTTGCACGGCCTTTGGCTCGCTTGCTTTCTCGTTCCTGCGTGAGATGCAGCAGCAGATTCAAGGTTCAGACACTGTTCTCCCAATGTCTGACTGTGTGCTTTATTCTTAGTCGGTGTGGCAGCACTGTACGTGTTGTGTGTATTATACTACAGTAAACGTCTTGGTCTTCTTGAGAGAATCCTACTTCCTACGGGTTATATACCAGATGGGCTGTTGTCCTCGGGAGACTTGTTTCCTCAAAGTGAATGTGCAAATCACAAGCACGTGAGATGGATGGTATCAGATCGTCAATCACTCGCCGCGGATACTTATCGAAACGAGAGTGACAGCCGAGGTGAAGACATCAAAGTTGATGATGATGATGATGATGACCCGGGCAATCACAAAACGTGGGGGAATGGGGAGCCAGGGGTGGGAGTGTGATCCGCAATTGAACAGCATGGCCACTGCCCGATTTCAATTGTCAGCACGCGCTGCACAGTGGTTCGGCTCCTCCAGGTCTTGTGCCTTGCCGCTGCCCTTTTTCTTGGGTTGCCATGCTGCTTTGCCGCGCCTGGAAACAGGTGATTTGTGAATTTGCACTGACTGTTCCAGACATCCGTTGTTGTTGGGGGAAATTGTTGGGAGTATGGTTATCGCTGATTGGCCAGAAAATTGAGATACCTGGGGACGGCGGAACCAGGGTCCTTCCTCATTCGGGTGGGTATCGACTTCATCGGCAACCCGGGACTGGCGCGGCTTTCTCTTGTGCATAAGGCATGTACTTTGTACCTGACGTCTGGTCGTCTGATGAAATTGGCCTGACTGGCATTCACATGTGCAGCACAGGCACACAACACCAAGAGGCTCTGAGTTATTTTTACTTCAATGCAAGCATCGCCAGTCGTCTTCTGTGATCACTGGCAGTACGGCTTCCGCTCACCTGGATTCCTATCATCGTCATTTACAGGAATGCTTATCGTAGCTGACTGCATGGCTTGCCAGGCCCCAAAAAGCGGATCTTTTCAACAACAGTTACCGCTAGCTAGCTTTTATAGTGGTGGCGGCGGCTACCCAAGAGTCCAAGACTTGTCAACCTCGATTGCTTTAAACTGTCGGGAACTGTAAACTTTGTTACCGTCAACCAGCGACAGGGGCGATGCATATTCCGGAAACTCTGTAGAGTGAAGCTTGCTTGGTACCTTATGTCAGGCATTGTCGAAGAAAAGCTGGAAGAATGATTGATGATCCCTTTTCTGTCTCATCGTTGTGAACTCTTTTGGCTGTAGTTGGCCACCGACACGAATGGCGATTTTGCTCACTATCATTCCTGCTAACAGACATTTCCGAAGTCCAGCCACCGAGTACAACTTGTTTATCATAGCGAGGTAGGTATTGGGTGGAATTGAGCTGATGAAAACATTTCAAAGACGATTCTCCTGGCCGATGTGCATCTCCCTCTGATTTCAAGTCCCGCGATAACGATCATCAAGACGATCATCGAAAAGAGACGGTTCCTACATATGGTCCAAGTGGTCCAGAGTTTTCAGTCTTCAGTTTCGCCGGCTGACCCGCGGCTGTGGCAAAACAGCCATTTTTTTGCTGGGAAATTCCGCTTTCCCGTCCGCAAACATCAAAGCTTTCCTCGAACCTGAAGCTTGGGCCCCCGGGGTCGACTTTTATTCCCATTGGGCTAGAGCCGCCCGAAGCCGTTGGGAGCACGTGCCATCTGCGATCTCTTTTCTTTTCTAGAAGCTTTCTGTGATCTGCGAGCTTAGACCTAAAACAGATTAGCGCAAGGAGAAGCCCGCCACCATCGCGCAGGGGTCTTTGAATCCAAATCGATATTCTAGAGTTCGCCACCCGTTAGGTACGTACGCTATCGAGACTACGTGCTTCTCAGGCACACAGCGAAAAGAACAGATGATATGATCGAGAACACAGTCAATGCCAGCATCTACACTATCGAGTGCCATCCCTCAAGCCCTCTCTGCCTCTCCGACTTCTGACAAGTTCGTCCCCATTGAGACTGCAATCTAGTTGAAATGTGTCAACTTGTTGCTTGCTGTTCTCATGTTTATGACCGACGCACCCGCCTACCTGCCCTGGGTCCTTTGAACCATTCTGCTACCGATAAGTTCGTTCCCTCAATGATTGTCAGATCTAGGCCAGCGATCGAATACAAAAATGACTAGTCATCGGGCACTAGCAGGCGGTGGATATGGTTTTTTGGGTTCTATTGCTCTTTGTCTCATCAGATTAGCATAGGAAACTTTCACTCTCATTTTACTTATATCTTTGCTGTTAGCAGACGAATCTCTATATGAGGTAAGTGACTTGAATGGTTTTCTTATTGAGCATTGCTGTAAAACCTAACTTCTGGGCATACACTGAGCCCAGTCCTTTCAAACTCGGATACATATGAGTTACACACAAATCTGAAATGAGAACAAGATGAAAAGATCATTAAGAAACAAGTGTACAGGTCGTCCATTACGTAAAATTCATAACATGGTCAGGAGAATATTGCCTCCTGCCTTCTGCGCCGGTCAGAGAGACCTCATGCGCGGTATGTCTGATGCTGTGCTGTGTTCACCAGCTCTGTGTTCTTTCTTATTTTACTGTCGTTTGTCATATCGCGTCATCTCCGCATTTACGCTTGTGATGTCACGTCGGGAACCGGCGCCGTCGAGGGCCCAATGCCCAGGTCCTCATCTGAGCAGATTGATTTTCGAATATCCTCAGTCTCATATCCAGTACCGATACCCGTCAAGTCGGCCGCGGCATCGTATACGGGCCTGTCGCTCGCCGGGAATTGCAGAGTGGTTGGCAGCTCCTGGGCAATAGACGGTCGAGATGTCCCACTTCCGCCGTGTGTATAATTGCCCGCGTAATTATCATCACGCGTGTCATGCTCTTGGTGAAGCAACGGAGCTTCTCGTTCTTTGAAATATCCCGCTTGCTCAGTCTGGCGAGCTACACTAGTTGAAGTGGCATCGACTGCTTCTAATCCGCCTGGTGGATTAGTGGAAGCGGCGTCCTCGCCATGGAGCACGGGCACGGCCGCCTCAGTCCCGGTGACCATCTCGCTGCTAGCAACTGTGCTCACAGGGCCCGGCACTTCTCGCGCTGCCTCACGGGCATGCTTGTCCATCGCCTCATCTATGACAATCTGGGGCGCGGCCAAGGATTCGCATGGTCCCTCGAGGTCGATCGATTGTATTTCCTCGTGAGCAGAACCATGGTCATCGGTAGAGACTGGGCGGCTTTGCGAGCCAATTGTCCTGAGGCTACCTTCCAGTTGCCTCGTGATTTCACTCATCCTCGCGTCGTCGACGACTCTGGGGACTGCATCCTCATTCTGCTCGGTCGCGCCTGAGGCGCGCCTTTCCATCCGAATACCGTTTTGTCGGAGAAACGACGAATCACAATCGTCAAGATTGCTGGGTAGAGGGCTAGGCGGTGACCGACCCCTGGGAGGGTAATAGAAAGCATCATCCGAAAGTCCAGGCGATGTCAGGCCAGACCGATACTCTCTTCCTGGTGAATAAGCATCACTTTGTGGCGTCACCGTTCTGATGACTGGGTGACCATTGCCGAGATCCTCAACTCTGTACTGCTGAATTGACCGCCCATCGTCCACAGAAATCGCCGGCAGCCCATACTTGTGGTATTCGTCGTATGCGGGATCCGGAAACATGTCGAGAAGTGCCGTCGCCTGCTTACGCACTCGAGGATTGTCACTAAGACAATTGTCCACCACTCTGCGATACCACCTCGGCACGTCGAGATCCGGATCCAGCCGCAGCGGTCGCCGATGAGCCTCGGGCTCATCTTCCAGCATCGCCAAAGCCCAAAGCACCATTCCCAGCTGGTACAGATCCGACTTGACTCCGATGTACATGGAGATCCTCTGGTTGTTGCTGATCAGTGGAGTTGCCTCCGGTGGCTCCCAGCCTACTGGGCAGCCTCGTCTGTTGATGTCTATGATCTTTGCGTTATCGTCCTCATCAATAACAATATTAGAAAGTGTAAAATCGCCCTGCACAAATCCAGCTTCATGAATGTCCGAAAGACCTTGAACGATTTGCCGCGCCCATTTCTCCCGCATCGTCCAGTGCAGATCCGGGCCATGCTCTTGCGCGTCGTAGATGATGTCGATGAGAGCACCTTTTTCGGCAAAGTCGATCAGAAGGCCTTTGACGTGCCCATCTTCGTCATCCACCACCACTCCATAGAAAGAAATGGTGTTGGCGGAGAATTTCAGAGAGTTTAGTGCGTTCACTTCGTAGAGAAACTCTTCTATGGTATCAGGGCCAGGGATCTCCTTCTTGATCAGAGTCCGGCCTTCGACCTGGACTTTGTAGACAAACCCTGACATGTGAGAGTCGAACACTATGTCCTTCTCGCGAATTCTCCGACATCCCAGGTGCTGCACCATCCGGACTGCAGGAAAGTGAATAATTTCCTGACGATTCATCCTTGTCAGTAGAGCTCTGATGCATTTGATATGTCTTTGGTCTCAAACTCACATTGACGTCTTCAACCACATGAACATGCAGTCTGCCATTCGTAGTCTGCAATTTGAGATTCGTCACGGTGTCATAGAACTGAATGTCTTGCAGGCTCTCGCGGATGGCTTCGTAGATCTTTGCGCTCTTCTCACGTTGGAACTTGGTCTCCTGAAGATCTCCCTCCAGAGAGTCGGACGGGGCATTGCGATAATCTAATGAGATGGTCACACGCCGCCATGAGAACTCATTCTCTCTGTATGTTACAAAGAACTTCTCCCGTCTAGACTTGTCTCTGAAATGCATGGACAGGTTTAATATCCACTTGTTTTCTAGTTCGTCGCGGATCTGAGTATCGTATGCCGATGTGGTGACGGATCGCGCGTCCGCTGCCGACGGCTCTCTCGAAGGAAACTGGGCGGTCGATGGTGCTGTCTCCGCCGCCGCCGAGTCAACATGATAAGTGATGTCTGGCACATTCAGAAATTGCTTCTCCTCCACGGGACTATGCGTTACTGAATGGTCGTTCCCCGCCGTCGTGGTCGAGCCGTTGTCATCAAATAATTCGGGTGCACTTGCGCGAGGAAACTGCGGGCTTCGATTCGCAGATACATTACGAAGCGGGTGTGTGCCCCTCCTATCCATGGACACTGCCCTTCGCTCAGCCTGTGTAGGCTTGTTCAGCTCTAGCCTCTCTCTCAGCTCCGACTGCTGTCTCTTGAATGTTTTGGCCCGGGGAAGGCCAGGAACGACCCTCCTGGCCGAGATTCGCGACCCAGCACCCTCATCTCCAGATGCATCGGACGGCGGGGCTTGTGATGCTTCAGCTGAGCTCTCTGGTGCCAATGGGCCATGACTCCTGCCCAAGAACCGCCTGAAAATAGTTGAAAGTCTCCTATGACTCTCCGAGGTCGGCTCGTGCGAGGCAGGATCCGCCTGTGTCGCCATTTCGGAGGCTGTGGAGTATATCCGGGGGCGGCTCGTCGGAGACCATAGATGGGTATGTCAAGTCGAACGTCAATGCTTTGCAGGAGAGTTCGAAGCGTGAGCACGAGGCAGAAGGCGAAGGATTGGGCAGGGCAACGAGCGTTATGTCATGTAGTCTTGGAGCTGTAGCTTGGTTGGTCGTTGGTTTTATACGAGAATCATAGTCGGTTGTGCTATTCGTATCCCGTGTATTTGCGGTCTGTCTCTTGGACCATGTGCGATCGCTAACGGATTGGTGCTTGGGCCGGTGGCTATCTGGGAGGCGAAGTGAGATCGTCAAATGTGGCAGAGTAGAAGAAGAAGCAAGATGCAATCCCCCCTGTGAAGCGCGACTTGTATGCAGGCAACCGACCACCAATATGTGTGTTCACCGAAAGATCAGATGCTAGGTGGGGGCCTGGGTCCTGGTTCTCACGGTCCATCCAGTAGAGAGTATAGGTGAGGGGCAGCTTTCTTTTCAACAAAGATAGCAACAGGTCGGGTAGAGCAAGTAGTATACACCAAGAATAGGGAACGGAGAGAAGTGTCAATGGAGAAATAAGAGTGAGGCGTTTTTTGAGGGCATTGGTTAATAATAGAAGAGTTTACGTTGTGGTTGTCGGTGTGTTGTCATTTGGGCGCGTCCGTCATATCCCGGGGTACACTCATGGAAGTGCTCCAGTGTCCGAGGGTACGAGACGTCAGTCAAGGATGAAAAGTCTACTAACTCTTCTTCCGGAACAGCTGCGAGGTCGCGCAGAAGTGCAGCAGCATTCGGATGTTGGCGGGTCAGAGAGCACGACTCCTGTCGGGGTCTTGAAGAGTCCCATTGCAGCAAAGAAGCAGCACACAAGGAAAATGCAGACGGGATGGGATTCGCGCGCGGTGGAAAAAAAGAGCTCTGCCTACTTTTTCGGGCCACTGCCTCCTCCCTGGTAGGTAGCTTATTGACAAGGAAGGTTGCTTACTTTTTTTTTTTTCAACCTCTTTTTCTCTTTACCTGACTCCTGCCCACGCTACGGTACGTAGCGGTAGCTTGCTAGCGTGCTAGGTACCTAACCTTTGGGCTCCGAGCACAGGCACATCGCACACGTCCATACCACACACCAGAAACACACGCCAGGACGCAACCACAAACCCCTCCATGAACTAGACCTAGCCCGATGCTAGTTCAGCGGGCAGACGCGGGGCGCGGTTTCCAAGTGCTTCAATGATCTCCATCTTCCCCCCTGCCACCGGGGATCAAGGGCTCAGCGTGTCGTCGACCTAAGCTGGGGTTCAACATGGCCGACAGGGATGCCGTCAGTCATGAACGGGGAGCACATTGAAGGGACACCGCGCCGAGTACAGGCTGTAGTGTACGAATACACAGGTATCGTGGGTAGTGGCTGACTGTACAGCCTACGATCGAGTTCCATCGTTCGGATAGTATCACCTGAAATTGGCTTGTAGTCCAGCCAGCCATATCTGCCCGCCCAAGGTGCACTGACGATAGTGTTCAATAGTCATCTTGCTCGTGGTAAGTGGGTGCGAGCGTCGCCTGCGCCCCCCGTTACCCTCCTCGCTATACTATACTCATCCAGGCTGGACAAACGAAGCGGCCCCTGTGGTCAGGCTCTGGCGCTGGTTGATTGTGACGAACGAACCATATCAATTCGCAGCCGTGATTGATCAATGAACTGATGCGTTGTACAACTCTTGCGGTATGTAGGTGTGGGCATGTTTATGGTTGGAGAGAGTCAGGGACTTACATTGCAAGATCCTCGAAGAAAAAGTCACTGCCCCCCCCTGGCACCTTGCCTCGATGCGGGTGCAATGGTTTGCATAGGAGCAATCCGGGTTGCCTTTTGGGTGCCTGTTGGGTGCCCTTTTCAAATCAAAATCAAACTCGCGCCTCAGCTGATTGCGTACCTACCTACCAGTCGTCTATTCATGACAACCCTCTTTTCTTCATACTGCTACTCTCGCTCCTGAAAGAGGGCCTCCATGCTGATCGTGGCTGCAAAGTCTGCTGGGGACATCCCGCGAGAAGAAAGCAAAACGGTGCCGAAGACGTTTTAACCATCCAGCCATAGGTTGGAGTCACTGCAGAATGTGATCAATCACTTCTTAGGCGCCATAACTCTTTTTGAGTTACTCTTTTTTCATCGTCTCAGTGTGCTTCGATTGCGTGTAATCTACTATGTACGTGCGGCATGTACCTCAAGAGATTGATCTACTTACCCGAACGACATCGGTTATTTGACAATCTTCAAAACCTCGTCCTGCGGTTACAGCAGGCATTTTTATCGTATCGGAACACGTATCAAATCCGCATCGCACGTCGGCGGAGAATGTGTCCGCTTCGTATTGTTTTTCCCTCGTGCTCAGCCGAATCCACGAGTGATTTCGCGAATTCCATTATGGCCTTCCATCGGCTATCGATATGAATAGAGAGTATGATCGGTTCCAGGTCCATGCGCCGGGGTACTATAGGTACATGGGATGATGCATTAGTTGGAAGTAAAGCACGATTGACAGTCGCCAGTACCTTCGAAAAGTTCCTCAAATGCATCGAGAGTGTGGCCGAAAACTTTGACACAGTTGAGTGCGCAATATGTACCTAACCTGAGTAGCTTCCTCAACAATGTCGTGACAATGAAACAAATCAACGGCCCGTGCCCACACATGGAGGGATGCCAGGTACCTACCCTACCTACAATTGATATTCCCTTTCCCGTCACCGCCAAATGTTCATCGACAATTTACATGCCGCGTCGAAACACGGAGAAGGACGAAAAACAACCTGAAAAGGTTCCGGCATCCGTCTCGACTTTCCCCTCAATCTAGATCTGCGCGCTTACCATGCCATGCGTTCATATGAACCCGCCGACGGCCGTGGTCAGCTGGATCGTGTGATCTGCGTACCTATTCTGCGTATCCTGCGTATTGACATGGTTTTCCCATGCCGTGCAACGAGACATTGAATTCGACCTGGCTAGAGCAACAATGACGTACAGCCGACATGTTCCAAGCCGGATGCATCAACGGTCGAGCAGCAACTAATTTGTTTTTCTGGTGCAATGGCCTCGTCTTTTCGCATGCAGATATCTATCGCACCCAACGGCGGCACATGGCAACACAACTACGAAGAACAACATCTCTATATGAGCCTCAAAGATACCGTTCAGTGTTGGGTCACGACGCTCATCGGAATAAAGGCCTCGAAATCGGCGGGATCTGTACTTCAGTGAGATTCTGGCCAAATTGCACTCAGACGAGCACATATCTCAGGGGGCCTCGGCGCGCGAATGCCCAACCCGTCCCTCCAAGGTGATTCGTGATAGAAGGCACCAACTCATATCGTCAACGTCGCCGAACAAGACGCTGGGACTATGGCCGGCGCGGGAGTGCCGACCCTGCCGATTGCCCACCTAGGCAGGCCGGTCCTGAAGTCCTTGCCTACCTACATACTTCGCTACCTACCTATCCATTTTCCCGTTCCGGTAGCTTGGGCAGCGATACATGCATGCGCCATCGCAAGCGCACCCGCTCAGTAGCCCCAGCTAATGGGCAACCCAAACTTTAAAGTACCAAACTTGCCTACAATACCAACTGAGCGTCTATTCATATCCATCATGTATGGTACTATTTACTCCCTAGGTAAACATGTGGTGTACTAATCTACTGCATATTGCTACTGAGAGAGGTCGCTGCGTCCGCTGTTCATCCAGCTGATCACTGATAGTGCCCAACGACTGATGAAGCAAGACATGCTCCGATGCGGAGAGGATGCATCCATTCATTGCCCAGAGGCCGACAACCAACGAGAGACCACGATGCGACGAACTCTCCTCCAACGAGAGGACCTTCAGTATGTACGCAAGCTTTGAAAGTCTTGCCTAGAATGATCTCGGGTTTCTCACCGGCTCTAGAAAGAGCGAGATGCGAAACCATTGTACAACACCCGTGTGATGAGACAAAAAGTCGTGACACATCTCTTTCACCACCGACAGGCCAAGCAATCCGATTTGGGAACCGTGAGATCGCCGGGTACTACACATTAGTACTCTGTAGACCCGCCCACAGCGCTAAATCGCGAATCGGTGCTCCTTCGTCCGATCTTCTTCGATTGTTCCAGTCTAACCTCGAAACTCCCAAGTATACTGCATCACTATACGTGTAGTAGTATACTATACAGTACAGATTACCTACCACCAAGCTACTGCGGGCGGCCCTGACTACTAAGCGAACTGGAGCACCTTTCTTTGACAGCCATGCTCTTCCCTCTGTAGCGCATATGCACGCTTGTCAATCGCCATCTCGAATCCCAAACATTAGATCATATGTCGTCAGGGCTGTGGTGGCTTGCCCTTGTAGCACTGGGGCTGGCGTTCATGAGAGTTAATAATCTTGATGAGTTGTACAACCAGAATCTCACCATGCAGTCGCATCCTGCAGAATCTATCCCCTGTGTCATATTACTTACATAGCACTGAAACGGGCGTTGGGCACTTCAGAAAGAGTTGGGCACCTATAGGAGTGAGGGAGGAGGAGTAAGCCCTACTACATACGTGCGTATACATCAATCACACTGCGTGTCCATGTTCGAGGGTATGTTGATACGACACATTGGCCTACCTACATCAGCAGAGATGAGGAAGTCCGAGATCGGTGTTCTGACCGACTTGCCTTGCTGTTCATACTCGAGCATACCAGATGGTACTCGAGGGTGCTTGGCCTTCTACTCATCGGCATACAAGCGAAGGTAAAAGGGATGATCTATACCAACGATATTCCAAACCACGCATCTCAAATAGCACCTTGGCACAGATCAAACGACTCTGAAGGCTCCTCCAGGCGAAAAGGAGAGCTGATCAATCCGAATTCCGTGCTGATGCTAACTGACCTCTCGTCTCCGCTTTCGTTCTTTCCACTCCTGCTTCTCCCCAGCCCGCCAGCGCTCAATACGGAACGAGGCGAAGCAAACACAACCGGAACGCCATGCAAGGCCGGCGCTGGCCATGCGAGTTAGCTGCAGACATGCATGCAGGAGGAGGAGGAGTGCAGTAGACGGGATGGGCATGGATGGGCGCTGACAGCTTCAACACTTTCTTGTCCTTTCATTTCCGTGCGCGCCTCTGATTTTACTCGAGCTAATAGGCCCGGCCATTCGATACGCTTCTCTTCCCAGTAGAAGAAAGGGAACAAGGCATCATTCAATCACTGAGAACTTTGTGCTCGATGCCCAAGGCCGCAACCTCTTGTGATTGGGCCACCAGCTTGACTGAGGTAATGGGAGAGAGGCTTTCTGCATCTGAACTACCGACACATGACCCTGTGTAGTGAGTGCTCAGCCCAACCGCCCAGTACCATATGTGCATATAATCATCGACCGCTTCGATACTCCCGCCTCCTGTATCCCACACAAAACGCTCTTGTTGTATGTATATTGGTATGTATGATGCAATATTACAAGGGATTTATATGTAGTAGAGAGAGAAGAGAGGGGTGTTCCCAGGTTTTCCTTTTTCGATGAAGAACCAGTTCGTCAAAAATAAAATCATTGCGTCCCACACCCCATCGCCTAGAACGCCTCTTGGGATAGTCGCCCTTTCCTTTGCCGCAAATGCTGTAATAAACCAATGTAAATCTCTATGCTTTATGCAGGCCCGTGGCTGTGAACGACACCTGGCGAGGTGTAAATCCAACCCTAGCTCCCCTGCCGCCGCGAAGCATCCTTATTTGTCGTCGTCGTCCTTCTTCTTCTTTACATCATGCTCCTTCTTGTACTCGCAGATCTTGCATTTGCTCGCTGCCTCCTTGTCCAAATCGGGGAAGACGAGGTCAAAAACGTCGCTGTACCACCTGGCAGGTCGGCCTTCGATGCCTTCCTTGATATTCTACATATGCAATGATTAGTATGGCGAGGATATTTGTGGTGTAATGCCAAGGGGGATACGTACCTCTGGAAGTTCTAGCCAGTCGGACGTGTTGTCCTCCGGGAAAATGATCAGCTTGCAGCCTGCCCGGCGCGCTGCCACAGTCTTCTCTCTCAGACCTCCTATCCGCAGCACCTTTCCGGTAAGCGTCAGCTCGCCCGTCATGGCCACAGTGGGGTTGACGGCAGTGTCCAATGCCAGTGACAGCAGAGATGTTGCCATTGTGATGCCAGCTGAGGGCCCATCCTTCTGCACTGCGCCTTCCGGAACGTGCAGGTGGATCTTCGCCTTGTCAAAGTAGTGGTTGTCGGTAAACTCCTTGGCCATGAAAGCCTTGGCAAACGAGTAGGCGATGGTCGATGACTCCTTCATAACCGATTTGAGGTTTCCGGTGATTTCCAAACCTGGGTTGCTGCTGGGCCTCAAGGCGGATTGCAAGATGGACTCGATGTACATGGCAGAGCCTCCCATCTGGGTCCAGGCAAGACCCATGGTCACGCCTGGCGGCGTTACATCGTACAAGCGGTCCGACGTGAAGACTGGAGGGCCTACATAGTCCTTTAGGTTGTCCTTGTCAATGGTCACCTCGACGGAGTCGGGGACGCTGAGGGCTACCCGAGGCTTCTCTGTGGTCTCTTGTTCACTGGCCTCGGAGGACACTGGATCTTTCTTGTCCTTCTCCTTTTCCGACTGCTCCAACGCGGCTTTGCCATCTGCGGTGAGTGCTTCGGATTCGGGAAGAACTTCTTCGCCCAAATCTTGGACAATTTTCAGTGCCGACTTTCGGAAGACCTTTTCGATTTGCTTCTTCAGATTGCGGACACCCGATTCGCGACAGTACGACTTGATGAGCTCGTCGATCGCCTCATCCGACAGCGTCACCTTCGCCTCCTTCAAGCCAGCCAATTCCTTGGCTGCCGGGGCGAGATAGCGGTCCGCAATCGCCTTCTTCTCATCCGACACGTACCCAGATAGCCTGATGACTTCCATGCGATCGAGGAGGGGTCTCGGAATGGTGTCAGTCATGTTGGCCGTGCAGACGAACAGCACCTTAGATAGATCAACCGGCACATCCATGTAGTGGTCCAAAAATGAACCGTTTTGTTCTGGGTCTAGAAGTTCGAGCAAAGCTGAAGAGGGATCTCCTTGGTAGCCTCGTCCAATTTTGTCAACCTCATCGATCAGAATGAGTGGGTTTTCTGTCTGGCACTTCTTCAATGCCTGGATCACTCGACCTGGCAATGCGCCGACATATGTGCGCCGGTGACCTTTGATTTCTGCGACATCCGTCAGGCCGCCAACGCTGAAGCGGTAGTACTGGCGGTTCAGAGCCTTGGCAATGGATTTACCAATGCTAGTCTTTCCGACACCAGGAGGTCCAACGAAGCAAAGAATCTTGCCTTCCACAGTTCCTCGGAGCTTGCCAACAGCAATGAATTCCAAAATTCTGTCCTTGACGTCCTTGAGACCGTAGTGATCCTCATCCAAGACCTTCATTGCATTTTGAATGCCAAAGTTTTCGGCGCTTCGCTGTCCCCAGGGGATCTGTGTCAACCAGTCCAAGTAGTTTCGTGTGACGTTAAACTCGGATGCAGCTGGCTCCAAGTGAGCAAGCTTGTTGATCTCGTCATCGAAGACCTTGCGAACGGCCTCGGGCATTGCCAGCTTGTCAGCCTTCTCCTTGAACTTCTCGACGAGCTTGTCCTTGCCATCCGACTCGATGCCCAGCTCTCGGCGAATTCCCTTCATCTGTTCCATGAGCCAATACTCTCTCTGTCGCTTTGTGATCTTTTGCTCAACATCCTTGGTGATCTTGGACTGAAGCTGGGCATTCATGAGCTCCTTCTTAAGCACAACAAGAGCCTTTTGCATCCTCTCCTCGACATTCAAGCTTGCGAGCACCTCTTGCAGCTCAGCTGGCTCTCCAGCAGATACGGCAGCGGCAAAATCTGCCAATTTGGCTGGTTCGGCGGAAACATTTCCGGTAGATGAGCTCATGCTGAATGTCGAGATTTGGTCTCGGAATAGACTGTTCATAGTGGCAACCTCTTTGAAGACGTTGACGATTTCGTTCGTGACGGCGCGGATCACCGAGCTCTTCGGATCGAATGGCTCCTCGGCAAGGTTTTCAACATTGACAAGGCTGACGTTATACTTCCTCAAGAAGGATGTCGGCTCATATTTCTCTGCTTGCGTGTCAGACTTTGAGCCAACAGCGCCTTCTTCAAAGCTGGCCACAACATCTCCCTTCTTCTCTCCTTGAGCTTCCTCTTCGGCCTTGGGAGGTATCGGCTCGGGGTCAGGAATGGTCTCGGGTGGCGCATCCGTCGGCTTGGAGTCTTGGGCTCCGGGCGGGATCAAGGTGGAGAGCTTGATACGTCGGTGGGGATACAAGATTGCAGTCAAGCTGGTCGTCTCTCCGTGCACTGGAAAGGCGCTTGTGATCTGCGCGAACACACCGGTATCGTATACATCTTCCGGGTTCCGGATGACATCTTCGTCAGCGTTCTCGTCCTTGAACAAGAAAGCTCCAATGTATGGCTGGCCCCTCTTGATCATTTCCATGATTGCTTGGGAGACCTGAGGGTCCTTGATAGTGATTGCCTTGTAGAATCCAGGGAACAGTGGTCTTTTCGCAATGGGAATTGCCATGACCTGAGGGTAAACTTCCGGGACCACCGGCTTCTGGAGGGCCTTGTCGGTGCCAGACTTGCGACCCTTCCGTCCACCGTCACCACCATCATTATTGCCAGAACCAGACGATGAACCGCCAGCAGCGCTGCTTCCTTTTCCATCCGCGGCCTCTCCTTGCTCGTTGGCGCCAGATGATGGCGCATTAGTGGACTTGGCCTCGCTCGTTTCTGCGGCAAGCTCTCCAGACTTGTTCTGCTCCTTCAAGTTGGCCTTGACCTCCTCTTCCGACAGCGGCTCAATCTTCTGGTCGAAGAAGTCATTGTCCTTCTCTTTGGTCCTGACGGCAGATGTCGAGAAGCTGGCCGAGGAGGGTGTCCTATGTCTGGTGGTGGCGGCAAATGCTGAGCACGCGACGTGTCTTTCAGAAGCAGCCCGCGGCGCAATCGTATGTATGGAGTATAACCGCGAAACGGACGAGGGATTTAACCTGTGAGCGTATCTCGAGGTGCCTCTCACAGCAAGCTGCCGAGACAGACGCTGGCGGCAGAGCATGGTGGCGGGATTTCTCGAAGTCGGAAAAAATTGGGCCAAAAGACGTGATGCGCGGGCGAATCGAAGGGTATGTTGGTAGAGGAGTGAGGGCGGCGCAGTGAAGTGCCCTGCGGCTTCTGTTCTGCGAGGGCGAGGGGGGAAAAGAAATCAAACCTTTTGATGTAATAGTACAAGAATAGACAGGTGAACTGAGAAGGAAAGAAGTGTCCCCTGGGCGAGCGATCGTCGAAATTGCTGCCGCGACCTCGGACGGATCATGGAATACTATTTGACTATTATTATTAAGCCTGGGAGCTTGAGCAATGACGAGTGCTTTACTGCCTTTTTGCGCCGGGGCCGGTGTTAGATCAATCTCCACCCGCGGCTCAGTGCTACTCATCCAGTCCAGTGCTGTGAGGGACGTCCAGCGCGTCCCTCGTCGGCGTTACCATCTTCCGACGTCCCAAGGTGGACCCTGACCTCCAGCTGTTGGAACTCCCGTCCAGCACTCACTGGGGGCGGAATGGATCCGACCTTGTGCACCTACAACAATGACCCACTACAGCTTAGCTGGACCCCTAATTGTAGCTGTAGCGTACCTTAACTGTACCCATCATTCACTGCAACTCTGATCCACCTAAGGTACCCTACCTAAATACCGCGACTATTTGACACCCCTCTTCTGCCGTACGTGTATCACTTCGACTATGTACACCTAACCCACCTCGATCAGGAAAAAGCATCTTCAAACCGTATATAAAGGGATCCCATCGTGGAATTCCATTGGCTGCTCACCGTTGGTTTAAAAGTCTATTTTTCTATTTGAACCACTTCTCACGAGCACTATTCTTGCCCTCACTATGGACACTCTCGATCCTTCTACTGGAAGGCCCCTGCCGGCAGACTCTATCCAGCGAGTCCTGTTCATCACCAACCAGGTACATGTCTACAACATTCCGCCCATGGTTCCCGGCAAGGGTCATGTCGCCGCAACATGGACGGCCGACGGCAACAAGCGCCAGATATTTACCGCGCGGTTGCGCGTCATTGAGACCTCCATCCCCCAGCCGGATGGCGGTGAGACGGTCAAGACGGACATTGTCCTCGAGGACGGCAAGACTGGCCAGCTCTTCGCCGCTGCCCCCTACACATCCCAGGCCGTAGTCGAGTCCGTTTCTGACAGCTCGCGCTTCTTCGCCCTGCGAGTTCAGGATGAGGCCGGGCGAAAGGCTTCTCTGGGTGTCGGGTTCGAGGAGAGAACCGAGTCCTTTGACTTTGGTGTGTCCTTGCAGGAGGCGGGCAAGGGCCTGGGCTGGGAGCAGGGCGGATCGGCAGGCAAGAAGCCGGCAGTGGAACGGAAGCAAAGCGAAGACAAGCGCGACTACAGCTTAAAAGAGGGAGAGACCATCACAGTCAACCTGCCCGGCAGGTTCCAGCGCAAGAGACCTGACCCCGAGCCCCAGTCCAACGCTCCTCTGTCATCCTTCTCGCTGGCGCCTCCTCCGTCAGCATCACAAACCAAGGGAGGACCCGGCATTCTTCCGCCGCCACCAAGTGCGCCGACTGTCCGAGTACAACAGCCTGCTCAAAGTCAGAGCACACAAGGCTCGAATCAGCCGTCAGCAGAAGAATTGGGTTTTGATGATGGGAAGTACGGTGAATTTGCTTAAAATACGCGCCAGAACATAGACTCATATAAAGACTTCCCTGCCCAAACACCGCAGCAGCGCCAGATTCTATGCACATTTCCTCGCGTTGCCCAGTGCTCATAAACCATATCAAAACCGTCCCAATGTCGAATCCTCCGCAGCTGGACCTCTTCTCGAAACGCTGATGCTGGAGTCCATAGCAAAATCATATTGCCTCGCCTGTCATCCGTGGCTGGCGGGCCTGCCCAGTGCTCATAGCCCATATCAAAACCGCCCCAATGTCGAATCCTTCGCGGTTGGACCTCCTCTCAAGGCGCTGGCGTTGGGACCCATAGCAGAATCGAAATGCTTCATAGTTCATCCGCGGCTGGTGGATCGCGACCACTCGGCCGGGGCCTCCCATCCCCATCGCGAACAGCCGCCCCGGCCCTCCACGATTCTCTCGCTCCAGACGGAGCCCCAGCGCTCGCGGCTCTGTATCTCGATGTATATCTCGCTCAGTCTTGAGAGGATGGACCTCTGGATTTCGATGTTTTCTTCAACTGTTGAACAAGAGAGAACGACGGTTAGCGTGGAGTGTACCTGCGATGTCCGAGAATGGGGCGAAATACTCAGCGAGCTGAGGTCATATCGTGCTGGGCACGAGATGTTGATGATGAGATACGGGAATTCCAAAATGGCCACTTACTCCTTCTTTGAACCCATTGCTGCTCTCTCTTGGCACCGTCTCGACGACGTTGCCGCTTGGTGGCTTTTTGAAACGTCAGCAATTTTGCAACCGGAAGGAAAAAGTTTGGCGATACCCACACTTGATTCTGTCATCACAGTATACCAGTCTCTGGTACAGCGCCAATGCCTGGTCGTCCTCGGCGTTCAGACGGCGGAGGAGATCCTCTCTCTCCTCGTGGAGTTCTTGGAAGGGACGGGGTTCGAGCGCAATCTGGGTGGTGCGATTGCATCGCCGTCGTGGTGGGTTTCTCATGGGGCGAGGACCATTGTTGAAAGTGCGGAAAGGTCGGGTATGACCTCTGTCGGCGATTTGGTGACGATACATTGTTCCTGTTGTAATTGTGGTTTCGAGATCTGTTGTGTATTGGGTGTGGTTGTGTGGGTTGGATTCTGGAGCTGGAACAGCAGCCACGTTTTCAGGTTGGATTTGTGACCTAATATGGCATCGACGAGTAGAGGTTTGATATTTAACCTAAAACGGCAGCGACGCATACAGGTCGAGCTGTAAAGGCATCGACGAATGCAGATTAGATACTTGGTCTAAAATGGCATCGACGTGAATAAGTTGGATTTTTGATCAAAAGTAGCATCGACCTGTGCAGATTAGGTCTTTGATTCAAAATGGCAGCGACGTGAACAAGTTGGATCTTTGACCTGCAACAGAAGCGCTCCTTTGACGTGGTCCATGCATTAGATTCGAGGAAGAACAGACGAAGACAGGCGGTAGACAACCGATCACATAAAGTCTTAGAAGAGAAGCCCGCATGAAAGACGTTGCAGAATACGTAGAAGCAGAAAGAGACTGACTACAGTGGTCCAAGGAAAGGCCTCCGACCACTGTCATGTTTGCTATATTATGCTTCTTTTGTTCTTCTTCCCTTTTGCATAATTGTTCTATTGGAATTCAGACGAATCTTTTCGAAGATGTAACACCTAAAACATTTGGAGAAGAAAAATAGATATTCAGATGAGCTTTACTTGTCAAGTTTGAATAAAAAACAATATATATACGTGGAATCTCTTGATGGACCACATCAAGCAATGATACATTGAACAAGTCGTCAATCTTGTCGTAATTGTGTAAGGGTCTCTGGCGTAGAAGGATCACGAGAAGTCGGTTGGGGATGGAAAAGATCCAGGTGTCATTTGATCGAAGCGAGGATACTTTCGTCTTCAGTTCCTTCAATAGAGAGGTCTTCCGCGAGGGCGGCATGATTCCGTCAAACCAGGTGAGGTTCATACCCAGCTTCTGCATCTTGTACTGAAATGAAACCAGAAACCTCGGCCATTGAGAGAACAGGAGAACCTTGGATCCAGAATTCTTGACCTGCTGGACCAAGGGTAGAATTGCGTTGATCTTGGCCCGATGTTCTGGATCCATCTGGTTTGGACTTGAGAGAACAAAATGTGATCATTGCCTTGAAGCTGCCCTTGTCATCCCACGAAAGATGCAAATGTCACGCCGGATAAGAAACATCTTGCGCTTCTGCTTGGTACGGTCAACTCAAATGCTCTTCTGTAGTCTTTTATTGGTTGTTTGTAGTATTTTCAGCCGACATTGACGATTGGATCAGCTTTAATCATATGACAGGCGACTTTGATGCCTACATTCTTGTTTCAGCACATTCAAAGCAACGTGTTTGTATTCATCCACTCACAAATATATTTATAAGAAGTTGAGCCTTAGCCAAGCTATGATATATATTCTAGTAAGAGCTCAGTGTAGAAAAAGATGTTTATTAGTTCAAGACATGGTATCACAGACTACCTAGGTAGGGAAGAATGTCCTGATATAGTCCTTCTACAATAGTTTGCCAAGACTCCTACAATTTTATCGACTTGCAAACATACAAGGCTAACAAGCCTAAACAAACGAGGTTGATTGACAAGCCATCGTTTATCTTTCTGAATTCTACCTTGACGGAAATGATGGATGTGATGATATTGACGACAGATACAATCATATTTCCTTCAATTCAATTATAACAGAAGGAACAAACGTATTTGCTTGCTTGCTTTCTGTATCAGATAGCAAATCCGGCATGTCTCGGCGGGTCATTGAACCGCCACAGACCAGCTTGCTCCGCAGCCTTTCTCACACTACTCACCTCCTCCTCCGTCACGGCCCGGTTGATCTCGGCATACCTGACATCGTCCTGCGCCTTGGCGTCCGCCTCGACCCCGCCGGGTTCCGTGATCTTCCTCCGCCTCGCCGGCTTGCCCACGTGCGCCGCCGGCCGGTACTGCTCCATGATGTTGACAAAGACGTCGCGGCCCAGCTCCTCGGCCAGGAACCGCATGATCTGCCCGCCCTCCTCCTCCTTGCCGGGCATGACGAGGTGGCGGACGAGCACGCCGCGCTTGGCGATGCCGTCGGGCGTGAAACAAAGATCCCCGACCTGGTCGTGCATCATCCGGACGCTCTCGCGCGCCGTCTGCGCGTAGTCGTCGGCCTTGAGCAGGCGCCGGCTCGCGGCCGGGCTCCAGACCTTGAAGTCGGGCAGGTAGATGTCGACGAGGCCTTCCATGAGCTCGAGCGACGCGGGCGAGTCGAACGCCGACGTGTTGTAGACGATTGGGATCCGCAGGCCCAGGTCGCGCGCCGCGAGGATGGACAGCGCGACCTGCGGCACCACGTGCTCGGGCGTGATCAGGTTGATGTTGTGGACGCCCCCCGTGTCCTGCAGCTTCATGTACCACTGTGCGAGATCTTCGGGCGTGAGGTCCATCCCGTTCCGCTGGTGAGCAATGTCGTGGTTCTGACAGAAAGTGCACCGCAGATTACAGCCGGAGAAGAAGACCGACCCAGAACCTATACATGAATATTAGTCTAACTCTATATGCACATATGAATCTCTACGTAGGCCGGCGATGTAGGCTCATATGGGAATATGTAAAAGAGCATACCATTGTGGCCCTGGATACATGGTTCTAGCGATCAAATGAATTAGCACGAACCTCGGAGATCGCCAGACTGAATACATTGAAGAGCTACTCACCCTCCCCGAAGTGCGGCGCAATTACGTTGACCTTGACATCGGCTCCGATGAGACACATGCCGGTCGTCTCATATCTGTTGACGCCGCAAAGCCTGGGGCAGAGGTTGCAGTTCCGCAAGTGCGCGTACGCCTTGGAGCGCTTCTTGGCAGCATCGACGGAGCTGAGAAGTTGGTAGCGGGGTATGTAGTCGTCCAGCAGGAAGGGCGGTGCGAGGTGAAGCGATCGTCGGGTGCCCTCCGGGAATGACGGTGGTGGTGATGATGATGATAATGACGGCATAGGCCGATGGCCACTCCGCATCATGGCCGCCCGGGCGGGGAACAGCAGCTTATTGAGGCGCATATTGACGGCGGCGTTCACAGGTGCATTGTCGGGGATTCAATGAATTGCAATACATCTGGCCGCGTACACGAGATATCGATGAAGTCATACGCCAGTCGATTGTCTGGCTTGATGTGCCGCCTCCGGATGTATCTGGTATAGACCGGGATGGATGGCAGCACTTATCCCCGAAGCAAAGCAGCCTTGCTCATTTTCGCCTCGCAAACCGGGCGGAATGCGAGGTTTCCAATGCTTAGAGAATAAGATAATCGTCGGCGTTAATGGAGTCGTAGTGGTTTGATGAAGAACTCAATCTGCATCTGTGTGGACTCAATCACGGAGCATCACTTGGAAATGATGCATTTGCCGCCAGCACGTTGGACTATGGATCTAGGGCGAGCTCGGGTCGGTGTTTTCAGGGACTGGGGAAGATTCCGGCCGTTTGGGAAGCTCTGGATTGGAGTCTGGGAGGTCTCACACTCATGGGATGGGCGATGACTAAACGCCGACTGCCCTTCACTTACCTTATTACCCACCTACTCCCGGCTTGGCAAAGTGCAGTATACAATTGTCGTGTCGTAGACGCCAAACGGCGTTGCGGAGAATAGCCAGGGGAAACTATTGCCCAACGTGACGGAGGTTGCCAACTGCATCAATTTGGTATCCCCATACATGGAAACTGCAGGTATAAAGACACTTCGACTCATCATCTAGATTTTGTTTTCCTCTCTCAATCATCTCCATCATCTACAACAAGCACAGCCAGCGGCAACAGCCTGAACAGAATATACAGAGTGCACAAACCATATATTTATATTGTCCATAAAATCAACGCTTCTCAGCATAATGGCTCCTCAGATTTTCTTCCTCGGACTCGGCAACATGGGTCGTGTAAGTTCATTTTCCTTCTCGGTCATACAGTCGGAATTGCAGTCCTAGGTTAGTGCTAACGAGCTCCCAGGCCATGGCCAAGAACATTGCCGAAAAGGGCAAGCTGGACAAGCCGCTGCTCATCTACAACCGCACCCAAAAGCGCGCCGACGACCTCGCCTCCAAGATCGGAGGCAACAAGACCGAGGTCGTGAGCGATGCTCTGCAGGGCGTTGAGCGATCAGACATTATCTTCACCATGCTCAGCAACGACCAGGCCGTCGAGGAGAAGTATGACGCTTTCCTCAAGTCGGGTGACGTCAAGGGCAAGCTCCTTGTCGACTGCAGTACGATCCACCCGGATACTAGCGATCGTGTGGGCAAGAAGGTGACCGATGCGGGCGCCGAGTTTGTTGCATGCCCCGTCTTCGGAGCGCCAGCTGCGGCCGAGGCGGGCGCGCTGATCTGCGTCCCCGCCGGCCCCAAAGCAGCCGTTGAGAAGCTGAGGCCCTACCTGGTAGGCGTCATGGGCAAGGCCGAAATTCACATGACCGACCGACCTTACGGAACGGCATCCACGATGAAGTTGATCGGCAACACCTTTATCTTGAACTTGGTCACGCAGCTGTCTGAAGCATTCACGGTCGCGGAAAAGTCCGGAGTCGGCGTCGAGCCCCTCAAGGAGTTCATCGACAGCCTCCTCGGCGGCATTGCCTCGGCCTACGGAGACCGTATGATCCAGGGGACCTACTGGAAGATGGAGGAGCCTCTGTTCAGCGCAGACAACGCCATCAAGGATGCCACACACGCGCAGAGCATCGCAAAGTCTGTCGGGAGCGAGTTCAAGAACGCGGCCACGGCCCAGGATTACTTGGAAGATGTCAAGAAACACGCCGGAGGTGCCAAGGGTGATATCGCTGGAATCTATGGAGCCGCACGCGCCAGGGCCGGGCTCAAGTATGAGAATGATGCTTGAGGGAATTGGACATGTTGTAGATTCTGGGAAACAGTGAAGACGTGGGAAGAAGAAAAGGAGATATATTTTAAGAACGTTCGCTAATTAAATAATGAAAATATTATGAGGAGTGGTTTACAGAGTGCAAATACGTGACTTCCATGCTCGATCAACTAATATGAGTGCATCAACAGCTGTCTAAGCAATCTACTTAGCGCCTGCGGCATTGGGAACCAGCTGGCCGGCAGCCCTGTAAGAAGAACCACGCAAGGCCAATCGCCAGCACGTTACGTCGACCTGCTTGCAAGCTCCCAGAGGTCCCCAGCCAAACAGCTTCCAGCGTCATTTGACAGGCAGCTTTCTTTCGAGTTACCCGTAGAGTAGCTCCAACTATTTCGCCCATTTCTCTCGAGATATATCCGACTCGCACTCGCTCGACGCCACACGATCTCTTCCCCCCTCCGATACGATACCTCTCCCGCAAAAAGAATCGATCATCTTGAAATCATGGCTGGCGGGTACGTTCCGATTTCTGGGGCATGTCGCAGCGACCGTCGCTGTTCCTGCCCCAAAGATTCCCGAACCACATATACCAAAGACCATTTCTAGCTAACCAACGACTTCTTGCGACTTGCAGCGGAAGCATCTTCCTCGGCCTCGTCATCTCGGCGGCCCTGTGCGTCGGCGCATGGTTCTTTGCGCCCAAGGGAGAGAACCAGACGTGAGTGGCCTCATATACCGCGTTGCCCGTGCTTCTTCCAGCATGGACAAGACCCCCCGTCTCCCTGTTGCGCTGTCGCGCCTTGCGTGCGTGCGTGCGTGCGTGCGTGCCTGTCTGCCTGGAAATGCAGACTGTCTCTCTGGACGCATCCAAGTCATCCCGGTCGGGTCCATCACAAGTCGAGAAGACCTATTGCTAACGCGGAGGCCTCGATATAGCACGTGGCGCTCGTCTCTGATCATCGCATTCATCGCCTGCTATCTCATGTGGTTCATCACCTTTATGGCGCAACTGAACCCCCTCATCGCCCCAAAAAGTCCCACGGTCCGAGCAGGCTTCGAGCACGAGTAAAGGAAAGCGGTGCTGGGTGGAGGGAAGAAGACGAAAGAAATGGAAGAAAGAGACCGACTTTCGGGGACGGCATTCTAGGGAGCGAAAGAGCGAGTCGATTATCCAACAAACATGATCACTTGACCCCTCTGGAACCTCGGCATCATATCAATGTCTGATGCAGGCGACCCCGGTTGTATCATGTACACACTATCGTATTGACTTTGTCTGTCTACATCACTTGGCGTTCTGGGAAGAATGGCATTGGCTTGATTTTTTTTTTAATTGACTTGATTAAACATGGCGAGCTGTGTTTGGTGAGTCGTTATATAAACTGGGACAAGATATACGGAAGCATTACCAATTATTCAACGAGTGTCTTCTCCTTTCCGCTCACAGTGTCGTGTGGTTGGTTACTTGAGCTGCTGCTTCTAGTACGAAACTTTGGCATGGAACTTTCCTTATCCCTTCAAACGGGCGATATGTATACCTGTTGGATGGAAATTATGGGTTCTGGCGAGATTTACGCTAGGAATTAGAAAATAGAAGCAGCTTTGCGTCGAGAAATAAGCACCGTCACAAGTTGTAGAGATCTTGATTTATACACTTGCCGAGATACGTAGACGGGCTTCAAACATGATATCATTGCAAATCGTAAACACTCTCGTCGCTCTAGCCGTCAGTCGACATATATATTCAAATCAGCCAACCGCAAGACTACTGGCCCAATCCCTAATATACAGCACCGCAGCCAGAAGGGCCCGACCGTCGGCCGCGACGCCGCTCTCGCCCACGCCGTCGACGCCCTCGAGGCCGACGACCCAGAGGATCATGCGGCCGACGACCCAGCGGCTCACGGCGCCGGCGGCGGCGAGCAGCAGGGCGGCGGGGTAGCCGCAGTCGAGCAGGATCTTGAGGGCCTCGACGTTGTTGAGCACGACGGCCCAGCCCAGGCTGCGCGCGGCGGCCGGCACGTCGTAGTCCCAGATGACCATGAGGATCGGGAACAGCTTGGTCGACGAGCTGACGAGGAGCGCCGTCGAGACCGAGTTGGGCCGCGAGTACGTCCGCATCAGGCCCAGGTGGTTCAGGGGCGAGAAGGGCGACGACGTCAGGAACCGGATCGAGAGGTGGAAGGCGAGGGTCGAAAAGGTACACAGGATCACTATAGAAAGACTCGAATTAGAGCTAGACACCACGACGAAAAGAGGAAAACCCCACGGAAGAACATGTACTGCAGCACAATGGGCTGCCGCGCCAGGCTGCCCAGGTTGCCCTGGGCGCCGGGGGCCGGGGCCGACTGCTTCTCGATGCGGGCCCAGGTGAGGTAGACGTCGAAGAGGAGCAGGAGGGTGCCGAGGCGCAGGATGGACGGGTCGAAGCGGTCGCGGTCGCGCATCAGGGTGTTGTGCAGCAGGTGGCGGTAGACCTGGGGCTTGATCAGGACCAGGTCAATGAAGAGCACGACAAAGTCGTGCTCGACGTACTTGTCGCAGAACCGCCCGCAGTTCTTGCACACCGTCAGCCGGATGTTGTGCCCGCTCGACGGGTCGCCCGCCCCCGAGTACTGCGTCCATAGCGTCTTGACCGGGTGTCGACACTCGATGCAAATCGGCATGGTGACTTTCGTTCCAGCTCTCCTCCTCCGGTTGAACGGTTTGGTGTGCCTTTTCCCCTTTTCTTCTTGGAATCCGGATCACCGCAAAAGGTCGTCGAGCCGCTACCTGGGGCGCATCCTTCTGTCTTGTTGTAAGGGCAAAAGACGGTCGTGGCGGGAAATGTTTATAATAGTCGCAACATCAAGCAGGTTGAATGTCTATTTGGGTAGATCCAGATACATAGCTGTAACAAGTGAGCAGGGATCTCAATGGCGCGGTGTCCATCCCCGAGCCCTGCTCATGCACGCGCGTTGAACCGCGTTAAACACTTGCACTTTTTAGCGGGTTTCCAGTCCAATATGGAAGCTTATTATAACCAGATATATCTGCCTACATGTGCCTTGTAATAGATACTACAGCCTTATGACAACATAACATAATATCGCGATTTTCTATTTGAAAGTTTTTGGCTTTTGTAGACTGCAAATTCAAATCTTCATTAGGTCAAGTAAGGAATCATCGTCATTTGTCTACAGATATCCGAGAAATTGACAACAACGATGGCTATATGAATATCTGTTGAATAGTGCATGCTAGGCTGGGCTCAGAACATCACCGTGTTCTGCCATCTCGGTCCCCAATAACAAATAGCTGTTGAATAGTCATCCTTGGAATTCCAGGATCATAACTCCCGCCTTCCCCAAACGCCAATAATGCAAAGCAGCGAGGCACCGCTTTCAGAAGTATCGAAATCTTGGTCTATCCAGTGATAAAGAAGTCAGGCCGCTTGTACTTGCAATTCGAGCCCGTGTCTAAGTAAGTGTGGTCCCATCAGTCAGTCTTCTTCCCTTTTGGCCCTGATGACCGTCCGCGTACACTGCCATCTACCTCGTCGCGAGCTGTGGTGCCAAAGTAGCCCGCGTTTAGTGGATTCGCTTCTGGCATGCGCAGCGGTGTCCGCAGTCTCCCATCGTCACTATTAGTGTCCGTCAGCTCAATGAGATCGAGCTCATCTGTAGGCTTCTTAGAACCAAGCACTGGTGTCACGGGTCGTTTGGACCACGCGCTACGGAGCCATGTTTCCACTGTTGCGGCGGCTTGCTCCAGCCCGAGGCCTTGCGTATTGTTGACTATTGTGGCATCCCGACCGTCTTCGAAGGGGCTTTCTACGATTCCGATCGGCCCGTCGTCTTCGGGTTTGTCGGCGAAACCCCAATGTGCTGACTCGGACCCCATGACGGACATTGACGGTAAGGAATCAATAGAGAAGCCCTTGGGAAGACGCTTGTTGACCCACGTGTTGAGAGAGTCCTTAGCCGGCCCGGGAGCCTTGATGCTTCTGCTCATGGACCCTACTCCCCCGGGCCGCCTCATCCACGCAGGCACATTGTCATTCTGACCAACACTGCTTCCCCGACTTCTGGCGGCAGATGGCGAAGTCCCTAGGCTGCCAATGTTTGGCCGGCTGCTCAGGGAGCTCTGTCGGCGATCCTTTATGCGCGCAGGACTCTCCAGGATCCGCTCATTCGAAACGGCAGATGCTCCCCGCGACATGTCGATAGACTGCCGAGGACTCGAGAAGGCAGAAACGGTATGAATGCTCTTCTTCCTTCTCGGCGGAAAGAACCCCATTGACTTTCTCGACACCCTCACAATCTCGACCGGGTGTTCGTTCGAGTCGAGTTTGACCCACCTCACATGCGTCCAGGGGTGTTCTTCCTCGCCGAGCGACTGAGTCTGGCTGTTGCGCGATTCAAAGAAGTCGTCATGTAAGGCCTGCGGCTGCGACGACTCACCCGGGCTTCGCTGCAGGAAGCTGTCGGGTTGAGGCGTTGTCGCCAAATGGTCCACGTTCTGATTGTTGTAGAAACTGGGAGGGTCGCATGGCCGCCCCTTGACTTCGCAAGCGTCGACAGGTATCATGAGTTGTTTGTGTACCTGTATACCATCTCTGGACCAAAGCCCATTGGTCTTCCTGAACGCGTGCTCCTGGCATCTGTATCGGAGCACCACGCCGGCGTACGTATCGGTCGGCAGGACGTGATGCAAATAGACCAATTGCTCCTCGGCCGGGGGCTCGCTAACGCTCCTCGACGCACCTTCGTCCGAGTTCCTCCGTTTGTGTTTCCCTGCCACATCGAGCCCTCCATTGACCCCGTCGTAGCTTTCAAGCACGCTGGCGGTTTTCATTGCTTTGAGTTTTGCCTCCCTCTGCTCGACCGACCCCGAGGCGATATCCTCGGCCCTCGGTCTTGGTGCGGGACCCCAGCTGTCTGGTAGCTGCCTCCCATTTGCGCCGCTGTTGCTTCCACCACCAATTGTCTTCCACACGGAGGACTTTTGGCGTGCCTTGCTCGCACTCCTGCTGCCGGGCTGCGAGGCATCGCTATTGTAACCACTTTCTCCACCAGACAGCAGCGACGATGCAAAGTCTTGTACCGACGTCCAACTTGGAGTCCAGGTGCCTTCCAGTAATCCTTTTCCAAAAGAGGTATTACTGGGACTTGAGCGTCCGCTGTTTGCCAGCTTCGAGCTGCTCAAGCGAGCAGACGGCAGTGGGCTGGCGCCGCGACTTTGAGCGGGCGAGGCGGTTGCGCTCAAATGGGATGCTGAGGCGGTCTTATCCACGGCGCTACTAGGGGCTCTTCGGTTGCGGGGCCTGGAAGTTGCACTCGTCTCGACGCCGGGGGGCATCAGCGCGGTCGATGACATGGAAGCGACATTGTTGTTATTGTTTGACGATGTCCTGCTGAGGTTGGACATCGTCAGAGCAGGTGTAGGGTTCGTCGCCTCGCAGGACCAAGGTTGGCGTTCCGCGCGAAGCGGCTGGAATGCGTTGCTAGCATCAATGCTCACTCAGAGACGGCGAGGCATGCAGGAGACGGCGACATGCGTTGTAAGCGTGTGAGAAGTAGACAAGTAGTATCAGACGAGAGCCAACAACAATTGCTACTACAATCCTGTGGGATGGCTCTGGACCAGGTTCGCTCCTGAATAGGAGGGAGCTTTGTAGTGAGGTCGAACAAGTCGCTTATCGTTGGCGAGGGTCGAATCAGGAGACGTGGTTTCTGGTGACGTCCAGGTGGGTGGATGGATGTAGCTTAGGTTGGTTGGTTTAAATGTGGACGATGCTGAACGGTGAATTGCCGAAACTGGGGGAACAGGTATCAATGTATGTAATGTAGGTACCCAGAGTACGGAGAAAGGTAAATGTACGGAGCAACGGCAAAGTAAAGCACAGAGTAATGTACGCAGTGTGGCACGCCCACTCAAACCCTCGAAGACACGGCCAAGGAAAAAAGTTATGTTGGTTAGGACTTCGAAGAAAAAGCAAGAGGCTAGGAGCGTCGCTGAAAGTATACCGACAAGGGAACAATTCGAAAAAGGGAGAGGGCAAGTTGAAAATTAACTCAAGCCGTCGGGGGCTCTCGAGTCGTTTACACGGGGGAATTGTGATCTCTTCATGTTGATTGCTGCTGATGGAGATCGCACCTCTGGGTACGGGGTCTTTCGGGGGCGCTGCGGTACCACTCTCCATTCTAGGGGCTCCCTGGGTCCCGCAGATGTCAAAGTTCCAGCCTGCAAATGGCTGGACCGCCTCTAGACAATCAAATGCCCATGGGCAACCGGCGCTGTGCTACCCGGCTCTAAGCAGTCCCCGCTTGCAGTGTTAAGCTAATTTTAGTGCTCTCAAGTGCTCTCCTGGTCAATCGTACCTGGAAAGGTAAGAACCTTCTTCAACAACACAAATATATTCCAAAGTCTGTTGTATATGTACGTATATCCTCCGGCGATTTCTTGCGGTCATACCTTGATTGATGGCCATGGTCTGCTGGTCGTAGGACTCGCGTTGATATTGAGCTACATTCGTCAAACATGTGACAAGAAGCTCTCCCTCACTGGCCCATCGTGAGACAATAGACGTTCTCAGCTGGCTCAAAAAGGACAAATCGTCACAATATGACCACGAATAGCAAGACATAGAAAAGATCCTCTAGAGGACAGCAGACTGCTACCAGTTAGATCCTGATGGGTCCAAATAAATCTATCCCATGTATGTACATCCACGATAACATCCCAGAACGCCGTGCCCGTTACCTTGAATACGATCCAAAACGCCAGTTCGAGCTTAATTATGTTGTTCTTACTGCGTCATGAATTTCTTCCTCTTCCACATCCTCGTACTCATCGCTAGATGACTTGGATTGCACGGCTTGGGCATGGTTCCTCATCAGGATCTGACCTCCTCCCTTACGACCGAAGAAGTCTTCTGTCCGCAAACCACGTACCCGCTTGGGGTCGACGCTCGAGATTGCGTGACCGCCAGCCTTGTGCTCGCGAATGTACTCTCGGACAGGCACCATGGCAGCGTCTCTGCAGGCTTCCTTGATATCGCTTCCCGACATCCCCTGGGTGATCCGGGCGAGGTAGTCGACATTGAAGTAGCTCGAGTCGGTCTTGGTGTCCTTGAGAATCAGTTGCAAAATTCTTAGTCGCTGGCTTTTATCCGGCAACGAGACCGGGAACTTCTTTGGCATTCTTCGGAGAATGGCCTCGTCAATGTCGTGGATGCGGTTCGTCGCGCCCAAAACACATATTCTGGCCGGTGTACCGCGCTCATTGGCAGAAGTGAGACCGTCCCATAGAGTCATGAATTCCGCCTTGACCATGCCACTTGCTTCGTGCTCGCCGCTTCTTCGCGTGCCAAGTACTGCATCGATTTCATCAATGAAGATGATAGCGGGCTGTAGCTTCCTAGCAAGAGAGAACACGGCGCGGACAAGCTTGTTCGAATCTCCATACCACTTCTCCGTCAAGGTGGAGATGTGCAAGTTGATGAAAGAGGCACCGCTCTCGTGGGCAACAGCCTTGGCGAGCATGGTCTTGCCACATCCCGGAGGTCCGTAGAGCAGAACGCCAGATGGTGCCGAGAGTAGTGATCCTCCTTGCGAATACAGGTGCGGCATCGTTAACGGGTAAATAACCGACTCCTTGACCTCCTCGATGATGTCTTCCAGGCCGCCAATATCTTGAACATGTCAGTTTCTGGAGAGGTTGCCTAGCGACAAAGGGACACTCCTTACCGTCAAACCCGACGGGGATATCCTCTGGTGCGACCACCTCGAGGGCGACCATGTTTTCGTATTCATTTAATTGTAAGTCTTCGATGCGCGGCCCCGTCTTCGTGCGGTGTCCGGCATCGTCATATTCGTCGCCATCTTCGAGTTGGCGCGACTTCTGCAACCTCTGTAGGTTCGCCTTGGCCCTGAGCCTAGCTTGCTCATGCTTTTCTTTTTCCGGATCGGCGAGGGTGGATTGGAGGCTTGACACGATGTTCTTGGTGAGGAACCATGCGGTGCCGGTCTGTAGGCGAGAGTTAGCACGTCTTTGCCTCTCTGCATCTCTGCGCGATGCTCTGGGGGTTTGCGCACCATGCCCAGGAATACTATGATGTCCCATATGTAGTCGGAGCCGCCTCGGCGTCGGTCACCTCCTCCCATGTTGTAGAACTTCACCAACCAGCTGGGAAGCATTTGCTCGCTAGTTTGGGCGTTGAAGAGCCACGACGAATGTAGAAAAAGTAAAAAGAAACCGGTTCAGGTAAATGGTCGCTACCTCAGCAGTGCAGGTAAGGTGCGCTCACTGATTGGGCTGCTGGATAGAGCGAGACCAGGCGTGGACTGGGACCAATGAGTGTCGACGCAGACTTTCTTCGGGAACGCCACCTGCTCCGACACCTTACTCAGTGGCCACAGGTAAGACAAGATGCGACTCTTAGTGGTTGTTTGCAGCGAGCACGCCAAGACTTTGGTCATTAGGTATGCCCGAGCTCAGGTGTCAGGCCGCCGCTCTCCAGCTCGGCCAAAGACCAGAGCCCTTCTAGCGCGGGGATCCGACTGGGGCCGTTTCCCACCCCCGGCCACTACCATGGGTAGAAATTGCGCTGCTTTGTTTACATTTCGAGACATCCCACCATTCAGAGCAAGCTGTCAGTCGCGTCTCTACCACTGCGCAACACTTTGCTGAATCCCTACAGACTAAATTACACAATATTCTCGACTGCTGCAAATCGGATGCACGCTCATTTACGCGAATAATTAGACGAACACACCCAGCGCGAATTTGATACGCTTTATTCAGATGCCAAAGGTCCGGGCTACCGCGTTGCTGGGCCTGGTAGATTCCGACGACGAGGACACATCACAGATACTCAACACCGTCGCGAAGGGAAAACCTAGTGCGAAAATGCCTCCAGGAAAGAGAGGCAGGCCTGCCCTGGTGGACAAGTCCACGAACTCGCAGCTAGGGATTGCTCAAGGGCGAGGGAAAAAGCGCGCGGCAACGGACGACATCAGTAAAATGGACGAAAGCGAACTACAACCCGGCGCGAAACCCAAGGGCGTGCGCGGTCGCCCTCCCAAGGCTGCAAAGCTCTCTGTCATGACAGAGGAATCTTCAACGATAGAGGCACCAGCAAAGCCCGCAGCCCAGCCCGCCAAGAGAGGAAGAAAGCCAAAAGCGCAGGTCGCGACGCCTCCCATGGAGGTTGAGATACCAGAGACACAACAGGCGTTCCCCGAGGATCCTACAGAGCCCGAGGTTGAGATACCCGAGACCCAGCCTGCTGCGGCGTACGATGGCCTCGACGATAGCCTCGACGAGGAACAGGTCGAGGATTTGCCAGCCTACGCTCGCACCTCTGTCTCGTCGGTACAACGAGCGCCTCAGTACATGTACCCGCCTAGTGCACTTCGGGCACAACCTCTTGTGCCAATGAGCACGAGCCGAATGCAGTATCGAAAGCTTCCCTTTCATACCAGCGGCCGCACTATGAGTGCATCTGACGGTTCCTCTGCCGACCCTGCGATACGTAGGCAACTTGGAGATCTGACCCGAAAGTATGAAAATCTGGAAGCCAAGTACCGGGATCTGCGGGACATAGGCGTCAAGGAAGCAGAGATCAATTATGACAGGCTGAAGAAGCAGGGCGAGGAAAGGGCCAACAGTCAGTTGTCCAACCTGGACTTTCCATCGCGGATTATTAGCTAACTTATTGCACAGCTGCGAATCAGCTTATCGAGACATTGAAGGCGCAGCTTGCTGCTCAGACAGAGTTGGCGAAAGAAGGGCACCGACTCAAGCAACAGATAGACGCTGCCGAGGCCAGAGCCTGCAAGATGGAGGACGACCTTGCGGAGAGAACCAAGTCTCTGGCAGATTCGCGGACAGAGGTCAAGACCTTGACAACAAGACTGGCAGCGGCTCGCTCCGCCGAGGCTGCAGCTGTCAAGATTCCTGGCAGTGCCATGAAGGGCAACGTGGCAGACAAACGCCTACTCGCTAATGCCGAGGCGGCCGTCCAGTCCGCCCAAATGAAGGAGGATCTCTATGCCGACCTGACCGGACTGATCGTCCGAGGCATCAAGCGCGAGAAAGATGAGGAGATATACGACTGTATCCAGACGGGTCGGAATGGCAGTGAGTTGCCCCTGTTGCACATCATCCTTTGGCGAGAATTACTGACAAAGTGAATAGCTCTGCATTTCAAGCTGTCTGTCACCCCAGACGACCAATCAGAGGATTTGGACGACGTGCAGTTCATGTATATGCCCCAGCTGGATTCCAACAGAGACAGCGACCTGCTGGAATTCCTGCCCGACTATCTGACGGAGGAAATCACGTTTCCCAGAGCACACGCCGCCAAGTTCTATTCTCGTGTGATGAAGTTCCTTACGGAGAAGCTGGAATGAGCAGGCAATTCTGCCCGTGTGTGCTGTATGGAGTGCGTGACGCACTGTATGTAGGAGAGATACCCTTTGCTTTTGAGTTCGAGCCTTTTCTTGAAACGAAGCATGAGCGACCAATTTCATATTTTCACTTCTTGATAGCTCTTATGTTTTGCTGGGCTTACGGAGTAAATACTATGATAGGTATTCGAAAATGTAAACAATTTGCAATATTCGGTTTAAGCCTCTCAGCTGCAGTACTGGAATTCATGACCCCTTATTGGCTCCAGGCCATCAAGGTTCCCGAACATACGCCAGCGGTAGCGAGCGCGCCAAGCAGGTCCCCAAAGCTCACCTCTTGCCCCTGCAGCGATCCTTGTAGCATAATAAGCCTTGGGCTGAATTAGCTGCTGTTAGCAGCACTGAATTGCTCCATTGCCCTGTCCGACTGGAGCCTCCGGATGCCGCGGGCGCTCCACGCGCGCGGAGTACTTGGGAACAGCTGCTGACGTGAATAATTTCCGACGCCAGCCTTTCTGGACAAGAACGTATGCCGTGTCAACACGGTTTGTATTTTTACATCTTACTGGCTTCTGTGCATCGTGTCTTCTTTTTTTCTTCGCGACTTCCACTCCTTTACTCCCCTTTTGTCCTCAGAGATCATTCTCATTTATATGGACGGCCAACTTTCTTGACGGAGCAGCACCGCCTCAGCTTGACTGACGCTCACCTTGTGGTGGTGACGATAGGGCCCTTCCAACCGCAGAGCTCCTCTAGAGCAGCACTGCTTGCGCCATGGCGACCATGAACCGCTTCACCTTTCTGGCCATTGCCATGGTCTTTCACCTTGTATATATCTACTCCATCTTTGACATATACTTCGTCAGTCCCATCGTTTCTGGCATGAACCTCTTTCAAATAAGCAGGCCCGAAGGAGCCAAAGCACCTGCAGACCGTCTCGTCCTCTTCGTTGGTAAGCACAAGCATAGCTTCTGTATACACGCAGCCTTTCGATTCTCAAAAACTGACACGCACCGACTGTAGGCGACGGACTTCGCGCCGACAAGGCCTTTCAATCATTTCCCGACCCCTCGCCCAAGTCGCCGGACGATGATCTGACCCCAAAGCCTCTTGCGCCATTCCTACGATCGCGCGTCCTCGAGCACGGCACGTTTGGTGTATCGCATACCCGAGTCCCTACGGAATCACGACCGGGCCATGTCGCACTCATTGCTGGCTTGTACGAAGACGTGTCGGCTGTTGCGACTGGCTGGAAATTGAATCCTGTCAACTTCGACAGTGTCTTCAACCGCAGCAGACACACATGGAGCTGGGGCAGCCCGGATATTTTGCCCATGTTCGAGAAAGGCGCCACGCCCGGGACGATTGACGCATACTGTTATGATGCCGAGTTCGAAGATTTTACCTCGGACGCGGTTCACCTCGACCACTGGGTATTCGACCATGTGAAGGAGCTCTTTGCCGAAGCCGAGAAGAACAAGACTTTGAATGAGGCCTTGAGGCAGGACAAGATTGTATTCTTCCTACATCTTCTTGGCTTGGACACTACTGGTCATGGTTTCAGGCCATATTCGAAAGAGTACTTGAACAATATCAAGGTGGTGGACCAAGGTGTCAAGGAGGTCTCGGAACTCATCAATGCCTTTTACGGAGATGACAGGACTGCATTTGTTTTCACAGCCGACCATGGCATGAGTGATTGGGGCAGCCACGGAGACGGTCATCCCGACAATACTAGGACACCCTTGATTACTTGGGGCTCCGGAGTGGCACGACCCATCGTCCAAGCAGATTCAGTTGCTCCGGGCCACGATGCCTATTCGTCCGACTGGAACCTCGACCATATCAAGAGACATGACGTGGCGCAGGCCGATGTGGCAGCATTAATGGCCTACTTGGTTGGCGTGGAATTCCCTGCCAATTCCGTCGGAGAGCTGCCCCTGTCATATCTGTCTGCCAGCATTCAGGAGAAGTCAGAGGCCCTGTTGGTCAACGCCCAGGAGATACTGGAGATGTATCGAGTGAAGGAGAATGCAAAGAAGGCGACTCAGCTGAGATACAAGCCCTTTGCACCGCTGAGTATGGGCCCCGAAGGCCGCCTACAGATTATCCGAGATCTGATCGAGGCTGGCAGTCACGAGGAGGCAATCGAGGAGACGGCAGTCCTGATCAAATCTGGCCTTGACGGCTTGAGATACCTTCAGACATACGACTGGCTTTTCCTGCGAGCCGTCATCACTGTCGGCTACCTAGGATGGATGGCTTTTGCTCTCACAACAGTCATTGACTTGCATGTCTTGCAAGGCTCGACCCAAGCCCAGCGTAGTATCACCAGCGTGGTGTCATTCTCATCGGTGCTCGTAATTCTTTATGCCTCTTTTATTGCTTCGCACTCACCCATTACATACTATGCCTATGCCTTCTTTCCAGTTTTCTTCTGGGAAGAAGTCTTTGCCCGGAGGCACAGCTTGATCAGAGGCCGCCAAGCCTTGTTTGGGCACGTTCAGTCGGGGCCCAATATGGCGAACCTGATTCTTGGCTCCATTTCTTACCTTGGAATCATAGAGTCACTGGTAAGCACCCTCGACAGCGCCTTTTGCTTCTTTGTCCCAAGCTGATTCTTGACCCTTTAGGCGCTTGGATACATTCATCGCGAGATTCTCACCGTCCTGTTCTGCGTGGGCGCCCTTTACCCTGCTGTCCTTGGCGTATCGTTCTTACAAAACCACGCCGTACTCTCTACGACATGGTCACTATCATGTCTTGTAATGAGTACCTTTACTTTGTTGCCCGCAATGAAGACTGAAAATGTTACTTTGATGTGGGTTGTTCCCGGCCTGAATGAAAGCAGCTACTAATAGTATCCCCAGTTTGCTTGGCGGCATCCTCATGGTGGCCGTTGGTATTACCTATCTGGCCTTCGAGAAGAGAATTCTTGCGGATTTCTCGAGTGCGTCAACGCCCAAAGCACAAAGACAGGAGAACACATTATCTAGAGTCCTGATTGGTGCCCAGGTAAGCCGCGAAAGATGTTCATTGGATAGTGCCAACGCTGACTTGATAATAGATTGGGCTCATTCTGCTTGCCATGTACGTGACGCGCTCAAGCGCCCTCTCGTTGCAAGCCAAGGACGGCATACCTCGTGGCAATCTTGTCATTGGATGGATCACGCTGATAGCCTCCTTCCTGATGCCGCTGGCCCACCGACTCCAGCCCAACAGGCACTATCTTCACAGATTGCTGGTCATCTTCCTAACATTCGCACCGACCTTCGTGATCCTTACGATCTCCTACGAAGGACTGTTCTACTTCGTTTACTTCGTGACGCTTCTCACGTGGGTGCGACTGGAACACTATAGTCAAAAGTTTTTGGCCCCGCCGCCCAAGAAGGAAGAAACGAACGGCAACGGCAAGCCCTCGACAGAGAGCTTCATCTCCAGTTTCCGGCCGCTCAAGCTCTCTGATGCCCGTGTCGCGTTGTTCTTCTTCGTCCTACTCCAGTCAGCATTTTTCAGCACAGGCAACGTCGCATCTGTGTCATCTTTCAGTCTGGAGAGTGTCTGTAGACTCGTGCCAGTCTTTGATCCATTCTCCCAGGGCGCACTTCTGATTCTCAAGATCATGATCCCGTTTGCTCTGATATCGGCGAATCTAGGAATCCTGAACAAACGATTGGGCGTCGCACCATCCGCTCTGTTCATGGTTGCTATGGCACTCAGCGACGTGCTGACGCTTCACTTCTTCTGGGTTGTCAAAGACGAGGGCTCGTGGCTCGAGATAGGATCTACAATAAGCCATTTTGCGATCGCGAGTATGCTATGCGTATTTGTAGCCGCACTGGAGGGTATTAGTGCTATTTTCATCTCGGGCATAGAAGTGGAGAAAGACGGCAACACAAAGACCACGGCCAAGAAGCTTGGGGAGAAGCTTGGAGAGGGGACCGCAATGGATGCTGTTGCCGATCTGGTCGTGGGAGACAAGGTTGAGGCGCCAACAGAAAAGATAGAGAGCAACGGCGAGACATGAAGAGTGAGCCATGTTTAAGGCCACGAAATGAATAAGAGATATTGCAAAGTCCATTACTAGATCCTGTCTTGGATGCCATTTTACTCGAACCAAAAGTATACTTTGACTGCGCGACTGAGACGGCTTGCGCACATACAGTAGCCACCTCATGTCCAGACATGGCCTGTCTGTACTTGGGAAGCACGCGAGTTGTCTCGTGTCCAAGGACGTTTTTGCCGAGGCTTCTTCCCCGGATCTTCACGTTGCTGCCCCTCCCCCGCCATGATCCCCAACCGTCGTGGCCTGGGCAGAGGTTGGGTCGTCAATAAGAAATGATCAGCAGACTCTCGGGAGTCGCAGGGGGAATTGAGAACCATGCCTAGTCAACTACATGACACTCGATGATTGAATCCCTCTGTAAGCCACGGTCAGAGTCGAGCCAAAGCAGACGAATCGCATTCGCGGATGAAAACAACGACCCGGCTTACAGCCAATTGCGTTCAGATGTGGCGCCCAGGACGAAGGAAAACGGTGAACGCGGCATATCACCAGGTGTGCATGAGCGGCCGATGCCTGCAATTAATTATATACACAACTGGTGGTTGATTATGGCCTCATTGCATTGGCAATGATGAGCCTCATCTCCGAAATTAATTTATTTCCCCAGACAAGTCATGATTGAACTGGGGCGTATGTATCATGAAGTATGGCAATGGTTATGGTTCCTGTCACACAAGATCATTTGCATGAGAATACAAGTATACATTCTCCATCTGAATTTCTAGCGCTGAACCTTTTGTCATCTATGATTCCAGATTCGTAGTCTGTCACTGACTTACTCTTCAAAATAGTATAGTATACTCGACCGGACGGGCGGATGCCCAGCGTCACACGGACTGTTGTGAACGCCCGAACACGAGCCTGCATGTGGAGGGCAGGAATCCGCCGCTCTCTGCCAGTGGTGTGCCAGCTCTCCCCAGATTATCGGAGAAAAGAAGTTCTCCCCGTCGAGATTCGAGAAAGAGACGAGCACAAACGGGGTATGCTTCCCGAAGGGGGTCGACTACCCCATACTCTCAGCCTTCAAGTGCCTCTCAGGTGCCTGGGCAAGAGCCCGGGGTCTGCACCCCTCAGCACGAGTTTGGTGTCTGCCAGGCTGCAGCTAGACGAACAAACGGGATCGACAAGACCTATCGGCTGGCTAGGTGGGCACTCGGCCGGCCGGTGGGCTGAGGGGAGAGACGCGGTGCGTGCGTCGACGGCAAGATCCGTGGTCCATCACATGTCAGACGTTGCCCAAAGGTCGAAAAGAGCTCCTTTTGCTCAGTAGGAGTACTACTACAGAGGACTGCTAGCACCTGTTCGTACATACTTGGAATCAATGGCTTGTGAGGGAGTATCGCCGTAAACCTGACCATGCTCTCTCCACGAGCAGAAGATATATAGAATCACGGTCATCCACGTACCTGGCGGACCCGGCGTGTTTTGAGTTAAGCTAGATTGAGATCTGCAGCAGACATCGGACGGGCGATGCATGTAGAGACAATAATTCCTGCAAAGTCGCTTTTTGCCTGCCTATATCCCCGGAGATCGACGTCCGCAACTCGCACGAAGATCGTGGAGGCTCTCCGAGTTCTCATAGGATACGATACATTCCTGGTTGGAAACGCTTCCTGGGGGAAACAGCACAGCCACCTTTCTACGCATCTGACGAAGCTGGAGCCTGAGACGGCCTTGACGCTCTCATAATCCTACCTGCCACACGGGGGCACATCAATCCAGCAAATTTTGCGAACAGTCAGGTAGGTCGGTATGTGGGCAACAGGGCAAACTGACTTGCAACCTTGTTGGTAACTTGGTAGCTTCCAAATATTGAGAGAACCCGGCTATGGCTGGCATCGCGATTCTGACAGCTTGCGAGGCCAATCATAATCCGGAGGTATACAAGACTACCGTACCGACCTGCTTCCACTACCGTACTTACATACGGAGCACTACCGGCGATCTATTTTAGCTGAAGATGATCTTGGAGAGACGTCGACGGGTGCTCGTTTAAACGAAGAGCACTTGCTATACATCCGTATACACAAACTAGGCACCGTACGTTTGAGGCCCCACTCGAACATCTTTTCCCCTATTCATTGGCGTCACTTTTCCTTCTCTTTTCTTCTTCCTGCCGACAAGGGGAGAACTCGAAGCAGCAGAACGCCCCCCATGTCAAACGGCGGGTTTCGCATTGGTCAGCAGAGGAATTTCAAAAGATCAGACATAGGCTAGGCGCGACGGCGCGCGGGAGTCTAAATTTCAAGGAGCGACAGTGCTTTCATGGGCCGGAAACAAGGTCCAATTGTTCAACGCCGAAACCCTGCCCAGTCCATTCAGGTCACCAGTCAGAGCAAGCACCACCTCAGCACTCAGCACATTTTACCTGCTTACTTGCTGCCAGGGGCGCCGGGCGGCCCATATTGCCGGGGATCCAGCACGAAAAAAAGCACCTACTAGCACCGGGGTACTAAACACGCTTTCCCCTACCGTACAGAGTACACCGTATCAGGTCAGCACTCTGATCACTGTATTTCAGTGTACGGAATACTGTACCGCACCCTAAAGTAGGTAGCAGAGGGACGAGGTACGACGGCTGGTTCGTGCGGTTGCAGGCATTCATTCGTAGAAGCTTCGACACCACCAGTCCGCGCGCGCCGTTCTCCTACTCCAAAAACTTTACTCACACTTGCAATCCGACCGCATCTCAAGAAGAACCTCTCCCTCTCAGGAAGAACGTCGCCCAAGATGGAGGTCGAATCGTCGGCGGCGAAGGGCAACCTGCAGTACACGTCGAACTCGCCGGCTCAGCAGCAACAGCAGCAGCAGCCACCACTTGGTGGAGGGGAACCGAACGCTTCTCAATCGGCCGACGCCGCGGCATCTGCGCAGAACGCTCCAAGCTTTCGAAGGTGGGCGGCATTGCGATTCTGCCACTTTGATGCCATCCCTTGCTGACTTTCGGGGCAAACAATAGGCAGCGTGCATCTAGGGCATGTGAGGTAAGTTCGAGTCCTGCAAATCTTTTTATAGAGCTCGGCATCTCTGGTTTTTATTCTGGGCCGCCCAGCTGCCTCTATGTAGAGATCCCGCTGCTGCCCTTCCCTCTTGCTTGTGCCTCGGCACCTCGGTTCCCTCCACTGTCGTTTTCTGCTTGCTTCGCGTCGCATCGCGATCGCATCATTCCTGCATAGCCAAGCTGACTTGTAAATGTCCTCATAGACTTGCCATGCCAGGAAGGTATGAAACATTCCGTCGCATTGCTTTTTGCTTCAAAAGTCGTGCTCGAGACTCCCCCAAACATGCCATCTCTGCCCCCCGCGTCCGTCCGTGACCCGCGACGCCAGCTTGCGCACGTGCAGCTGTGACCGATCCTCACGAGCAAGTTTGGGCCAACCTCGATAATGGTGTCTCGAGTGGCGTGGTGTGATTCGATCCCATCGTATTCGGATCACTGTATAACGAAATATATGCGATGGTGACGGTCCACTGCATGCAAGAGCACATAATCGTCGCCAGGCCCAAAGCATTGGCTTCAGGCATATCTGTGCTGCACTTCACGCGCATTGAAGGGGGATGAATTCAACAGCTTCCACGTCGTGCAACAAAGTACTTGCGATCAGCTTCGTCTGCTAATCAAGCACACTGTTGTCCGACCGCTCCTACCACCCTAAGATCACACACTGGGCCGAGAAATGCGGACCGCCACTTATATGCCATTTGCGCGTGCTGCCTTGGGAGAATGGTCATGTTAACACAAACGGCGTGACAGGTTAGATGCGATGCTGCGAGTCTGGGTGTACCATGTGAGTGAACCCGATCGATCCTCATTGTTCCCATAGACCAGGCCATATTCTTCACCGAACCTGCATGTGAGCTAGCTGGCTAAGACGACACTCTATAGGCACAAACTGCGTCGCTTTCCAGATAGAATGCAAGATTCCCGCCCCCAAGAGGAAAAAGCCCAGCGGGCCTGGTGGCAGGGACTCGGATAGGTGAGTCCATCCAGATTGATCCAGCTCGGTCATGTATGCAGCTAATATAAGCGACCCAGCGAACGCGGCGATGTTCCCGAAGATCGATCACCGGCGACTGGCGGCCAGTCTACGACGTTTCAAGCCAGACCGACAGTATATCACTCTTCGGAAGGAACCCCAGCAACCACATTAACAGAAGCCCAGGCTAGGAAAGAAGAAGTTGATAATAGCACTTTTGTCGACCTTGTTATGAAACCAAAGTTCACGAGAGCACCAATTACCGAAGCTGGTCGGGTTGCCTTCCTCGGAGAGTCGTCCAACCTGACCTTGTTGGTTCACGATCGCCAAGGATCCTCGGACGTTGTACATTATCCACTGCCGGATAATGTGAGGGGATCGAGAGCACGTCTCACTGAGCTGGACAATATTGAAATCGACATTCTCCATCAAAGGGGAGCCTTCCTGCTCCCACCCAGGGCGCTGTGTGACGAGCTGATCGAGGCATATTTTCGCTGGGTCCATCCTATAGTGCCCGTCGTCAACAGGACTCGTTTCATGAAGCAATACAGAGATTCAAAGAATCCGCCATCGCTGCTACTGCTACAGGCTATACTGCTGGCTGGGTCGCGAGTCTGCACCAACCCTCAGCTTATGGATGCGAATGGCTCAACAACCCCGGCAGCTTTGACCTTCTACAAGAGGGCAAAGGCACTATACGATGCCAATTACGAGGACGACCGAGTCACTATTGTTCAATCTCTCATCTTGATGGGCTGGTACTGGGAAGGTCCCGAGGATGTCACTAAGAATGTATTTTACTGGAGTCGTGTCGCAACCATTGTTGCCCAGGGCTCTGGCATGCACAGGACCGTGGAGGAGTCTCAACTCAGCAAGACTGACAAGCGGCTCTGGAAACGCATCTGGTGGGTACTGTTCACCCGCGATCGGTCTGTTGCTGTCGCTCTGGGTCGTCCAGTACATATCAACCTCGACGACGCAGACGTGGAGATGCTTACAGAGGACGACTTTATCGAGGACGAAGGCGATTACCCCAGCCCATACCCACCAGATCCGATCCACGTACAGTTCTTCCTGCAGTACGTCAAACTGTGCGAGATCATGGGGTTGGTGCTCTCGCAGCAGTACTCTGTTGCATCCAAAGGCCGGCAACGGAACGCCATTGATCTCACCCACAGCGACATGACCTTGGCAGACTGGCTGCAAAACTGCCCGAAAAACGTCTATTGGGAGATGCCACGGCATCACTTCTGGAGTGCACTCCTCCATGCCAACTACTACACAACGCTCTGCCTCCTGCACAGGGCTCACATGCCGCCCAATACCCACTATGCCAGCAAATTCCCAGACGACTCATCGTACCCGTCGAGGAACATTGCGTTCCAGGCTGCTGGAATGATCACATCAATCATCGAGAATCTTTCTGCCCATGATGAGCTCCGATACTGCCCGGCTTTTATCAACTACAGTCTGTTTTCTGCCCTAATCATGCACGTCTATCAGATGCGATCACCGGTTCCTTCGATACAGCAAGTTACGCACGATAGAATTCGAACTTGTATGGCTGCTCTCAAGGACGTCTCCAAAGTTTGGCTCGTCGGCAAAATGGTATACACCTTGTTCGAAGCTATTCTTGGCAACAGGACCTACGAAGAGAGGCTGCAAAAAGCTGCTGGAAAGAGGCATCACAAGAAGGTGCAACAGACCATGGCTCAGTTGGAACAACATCAGCAAGCACAGCTGAGAGAGCAGAGGGAGCAGCAGAGACCACAAGAGGCGGCCAAGAGGAAATACGACGAGATGGCGATCGACTTTAGTGTCAACACCCCAACGCCGCAAGAATCATACGAAAGATCACGGCCGCAGACGCCCGCTCACACTAGGAGCGAGCACAGCCATCCACAGATGGGCCCGCCTGGCGTGACGTCGCCACACGCTCGGGCTGGTGATACTTTCATGGGCGGCAGCAATAGCCGGCCGCACACAAGACCAGCAACGCCATTCAACCCATCATTCTCGGTGCCAGCGACGCCCCCTGACCTATATCTAGTCACCAGAAACTCGCCAAACTTGTCACAGGCAATCTGGGAGAATTTCCAGCCAGATCAGTTGTTTCCGGAAAACACAATCGTCCCACAGTTTCCTCAAATGTCGCCATCCCAAGGCAACCAGGGTCTGGATCCGAACCTGATGGCGCAGTTCCAGAATATGCCTCCCGGAAATGCGCAGATGCAGAATCCGGCTGCTCAGCATTTTCAACAGCAGCGTGCTCCGCCCGGTTCCAACCAAAACAACAGAGGACAGAGTGGAAGCCCACATCAACAGCACAACAACAATCTACTCAATCCTAATATGGTCCACTTTGGAGCTCCAGGGAGTAATATGTGGCAAGGGCAGGGTGTCGATGGTATTCCGGACGGGCTGAGTCCCAGTGATAGCTGGAGTACCGGCTCCGCGGCTGGTCAGCCAGTACCCGCTACACTCAACGTTGAGGATTGGTATGTGATCCGTGGCTAATCTTTCTATGATTTGCTCATGCTGACTCTTGCAGGTTCCAATTCTTTGGTATAAACGGAAATGATGTAAACTTGGCGAACCTGGACATGGGCATGGGGACAAATGCATGAACCAACAACACGAACGGGGTTTCATCAGTTCGGCACGGAAAATACTATATGCATCAATGATGGGTTGGCTAGGCGCAAGGCGGATTTGATTTAGGAAGCCTATCGACGGCGCTTGTGCTCGATTATTCAGTGGCTGCCAGTCTGAGCTGATGGGTGGCCTGGTCTAAGGCAAATCACCCGACAAGAAAGCGTACGGCGTCGCCTTGGAGTTGACTGAGTCACCTCATGGTTCTGTCGATGGCGGCACAACAATTGAGATTGGGATTCCAGACACATGTTCGCTGTGGATGACGTGAGATTTGTTGACCTCGTCTGCAACGCTTGATTCTCGCAAACGAGGACGATAACTCGAAAGGCTGCAGGGCTACCTGAATATGATCATACATGCATGCATACATGGATGCGAAATTGCGGGCCTGATGCATGTACAAGGCCTTTCGTGGCATTTTTGTGAATTTCTTATTTCCAGATGTGTTGTTGATCAGTCCATGATCATGTACGACCGAACACGACCGGTATGTACAATACACCTTGTGGGAAACTCGGGTGACCGGCAGCCACCGCCTACAATCAGAGATGCAATAATACGATATCAAGCGTTGTGATAATGAGCACTTGCCAATGTCGGGTTCAAGACCGGTTCTCGAGTATTGTACCTACGGAGAGATGTATAGTAGTAGTATTGGTCATCCAGCCGCTAATGATGGAATCTAACGGAATCTAGGCGGCAAAGAGAGGATTGGTTCCTGGTTTCCCCATCTCCATCCCCATCCATTGATTCCGGGGGACCTTTTTCGAGCCAGGTCCAGCCTCCAGCGTCCAGCCTCTCCCGGCGCTGACGCAGGAAGATAGAGTTAGCGTCTACAGGGGACCCTCCCCTGTGAATTTGGTGCTCTCCCTGTCACCGGTGACCACTACCTGACGATTTGCCCCGCACCAAACGCAAAACGTCCCCAAGCTGGTGGGGCGGCGGGCACTTGGGAGCTTAGGAGCCTTGAGCCCAGGTGGTTACGTACCTCTTCTACGCATTGCCTCAGCCAAAATAGTAACACCCCTTCATGCTTTCATCGTTTGTCCTTCAAACAACTTATCGCCGTGGCTAAAACCCGCGCCGATAATTTTCCTTCACGCCTTCCACGACCAATAGTTGTTTCCCTATATCTCTTCACGTCGGTACAGATATCGGCGACAGAGGACAAGCAACCAAACCTCACAGGCAGCTGTAGCGCATAATCGCCAAAATGTAAGCCTCCCGAATCTCCGACAGGCAGCCTTAGATTTTGTATCATGTCACGGGCTCACACATGTCATCTTCTCTCCAAACAGGCGTATCACACTCACTGTGTCCAACCCCGAGCTCGAGGGTGAGGACCTCCGCCTTGTCACCCTCGAGGTGTTCCCCGAGATGACCATTGAGGCCCTGCGCAGCTCCATCGAGGCCGAGGGCATCCCCGAGCCCACACAGCACATCTACCACAACGGTCAGCTTGTCACAGACAAGTCCAAGACCATCCAGCAGCTGGGCATTACGGACGGTGACATGCTCGCACTACATATCCGCGACATGCGGGGTAGCGCAGGTCTTGCCGGCGCGCAGGACACCCAGAGACAGCAACAGTCGAACCCTGTCGACATAAGCCAGGACCCCGAGCTCATCCGCTTGCAAGTCCTGGGTGACCCGAACCTGCGCTCCGAACTTCAGCGTACCTCGCCTGGTCTGGCCGCGGTACTTGACGACCCGCGCCGCTTCAACCAGCTGTTCCGCGAGCTTAGTGAGCAACAGGAGCAGGCACGCCTCTCCAGAATGCGTGAGATTGAGCAGCTCAATAACGATGAGTTCAACCCCGAGGCTCAGTCGCGGATCGAGGAGATTATTCGCCAGCAGAATGTTACCGAGAACCTCCAGAACGCTATGGAGTACAACCCAGAGTGTAAGTGGCCCAGGAGTAGTGAGGCTTCGCTCTAAGATGAAAAGACACTGACATGGGGAAACAGCATTTGGTCGCGTGCACATGCTCTACGTTGATGTCAAGGTCAATGGCGTCAAGGTAAAGGCACTCGTTGATTCAGGTGCCCAGGCCACTATAATGTCCCCGTCCTGTGCCGAGTCTTGCCACATAATGCACCTGGTTGATAAGCGCTTCGCTGGTGTAGCACGAGGAGTGGGCACGGCTGCAATCATTGGAAGAGTCCACTACACCACGCTCCAACTAGGCTCGATACACCTGCCCGCAGCCTTCACCGTCATGGAGGGAAAGTCCGTCGACCTGCTGCTGGGACTGGACATTCTCAAGGGCCACCAGGCAACAATCGATCTTGCCCGCAACAAGCTCATCATCCAGGGCCAGGAGGTGGACTTCCTGGGTGAAGCAGATGTCCCTAAGGAAACCGAGGAGGCCGTCAATGAGGAGCCCACCGTCCAAGGTCCTGGCGGTACCACTATTGGTACTCGTTCTGGTGCCGTCACAGCATCTGGCGCATCCGCACCCGCCCACCCGGTTCCAGCAGCAAACCAGAGCCATGCTTCGATCATGTCTCCGCAAGCTACCGCAAGACCCGGTGCTGGTGTTGCTTCGCGTCCTGCGCCCCAGCAGGCCGCTACTACATTTCCCGAGCCTGACATCCAGACATTGATGGATCTGGGTGCCACTCGAGAGCGAGCCATCCAAGCTTTGCAATTTACCGGCGGCAACGTTGAGTTCGCTGCCAATGTCATTTTCCAGGAGATGTGATTCTTGTCTACTAGCGGCATGTGCTTACGACGCATAAGCTCGTGCTATAGGACGGGAATCGAAGACCAAGTCCATGGTCCATGGTTGACGCCAATAGGGTACAATATCGTGAATTTTCTGGTATCAAACTGGACTGAGCTATAGATGAGGTCTCTAACTCGCTGTACATACATGCGAGATGTTACAACGACCATACAGAAGGGAAGATTAGGCGCGATTTAAGTCAAGATGGAAGCAGGTACTGGCTTGGAATATGGTCAAGTTTTGTGCATTATTGGTTGGAGCGCTCTGAGGAATTGACACAGCGCTTCAGGATCAATTAGATAGCGAGACCGCGTCCCAAAAATACATTGGACTGTACATTACTTGTGTCTTTTCATCCGTCCACACTTTTGTTTGCCCCAATACACCACGACTTCAAAACACCGTAAACTCCAAGAAATGTGTCAAGCATCACCTTTCCAGCCAGGACGTTACCTGATCTTGTACACACAGGGCTTCAGAATGCTGCTCTCGTCCACCGCGCTGGAATCTTTCGCGTCAATGAACTTGGCCGAGCCCTTCTTGGCTCCGCCGCGGGCTGGCGCCTCCTTATCAGCAACCACGTTCTTGCCGACGACTGGCGGGGCGGCCTTGATAAAGTTCATCTTGACAAACATCTTGTTGCTCATGTCAACGGCGTCCCGGCCGCCCTGGGCCTGCAGCAGGAACCCGCGCTTCCTGAGGGCCTCGATAAAGGCCGAGACGTCAGTCTCCTGCTTCCTGGCCTCGGCGCCGTCGACCTCGACGGCCAGGGCCTCGTCGTGGTCTTCCGCACCGGCCTTGCCGCCCTTCTTGCCGGCCTGCTGCTTCTTGCGCAGGTTGCCGACGCTGTGGACGACGGGCTTGCCCTTCTTGGCGGCGGCGGGCACGGTGAAGCGCGACTTGATCTCGGCGATCCACAGCTCGCCCTTCCAGTGCAGGACGCGGTAGGCCTCGTCGATGAAGGCGGGCCAGTTGGTGCCCATGAGGGCGAGGCAGAAGATGACGACGTTGACGCTGCCGTCCTCGAGCGGCAGGTTGGCGATGTCGGCGCGCGTGACCAGCGGGCTCGGGCTCTGCAGGTCGTATGACAGGATCTTGAGGTTGAGCTTCTTGCTGTCGGCCTGCAGCGTCTCGGCCAGCTTGGCGTCACCGCAGCCCAGGTCGGCGATGGTGCAGGTGCGCTCGGTCCGCAGCAGGGGGCCCAACGCGGTACTCGAGGACGGCTTGCCACCCTTGCCGTCCCGGGGCGCCTGCCGCTGCCGGCCCCGCGCCTTGATGTCGGCAATGTACCCGTCGACCGGGTTCTCGGGCCACACGTTGACCTGGCGCCGGAAGCCCTCGTGGTACTCCTGGAACATCTCGGGCGACTCCTCGAACAGGTCAAAGGCCTCGGCCGACGGCCGCGTGTACAGCGTCTCGTTGAGGTGGCGGAACCGCGCCGATATCAGCTTCTCCCGCATCGAGGCCTGCAGGGGCGTGAGCTTGGGCGGCGCCGACACTGGGGCCGCGGCCGCGACGATCGGTGCCGCCGCCTTGTTGGCGTCCTTTTTCGTGTCTGACGGTTGTTGCTCCTCTTGATCTTCGGGCTGGTCTCCCTTGGACTTTCTCTTCTTCTTCTTGTCCTTCTTGCTCTCCTTCACGTCCTCCTTGGGGGCAGAGTCAGACGCCGCGGCAGCATTGTCCTTTGCGCTCTTGGCTGCTCCGTCCTGTGGTGCCTTTGCCGCGTCCTCGGCGGCCGGAGCACCACCCTCGGCCTGCAGCTTCTCCAGAGCGGCCGCCTTGTTCGCCCGCTTCTTCTCCTTCCGGGACATGGCCGGGGGCCCGGACTCCAGCCTGGGCTTCTTCCCCGACTTGCCCTCGATGACGCTCTCCCACAGGCCGGCGACATTCTCCGCGGTCACGTTGGACGGGCCGGACTGCCTTTTTCTCTTGTTGTTGTTCTGGTCCGAGGACGACGACTTGTCTCCTCCTCCTCCTGCTCCGCCCTTCTTGCCGTCCTTGGCCCCTTCGACCTGCAGGCTGGCCGCCGAGACGGACCACCCAGGTACGGAGAACATTTTTATCTCGTCTCTTTTGTTTTCAAGACAATCGATTCCCGATGTGAATGCCTATGAGACCCAGCTCGGGAAGACAACAGCAGTGAGATTACCAGCGGACACAAACTGGTCGAGAGGAATAAAAAATTCACCGTGGCTTTCAGTGATGTTGATATCTTGGTGAAAAAGAATATTATTAGAGAAAAAGGCACTGGCAATTTGAATTTTTTAGTGGGCCCTTTTCTGAAATCCAGCTGCTGGGATGCGGCTTTCAGCAGTCGCAATGTGGGGTTGGTCCAAAGCTCCATCTGCCCCTCCACCGATAGAATATATACTCCTTCACCTACTAAACTCCAGTCACCTCGCAACAACATGTCGATCTTGACAATGCTTTCCACCTTCAAATTAAGTGTCTGGCGTACATCAATGCGATACTTGCATAGATTTGAGAAAGGTAACGTGCAGAAATAATAACTAGGAACGAGGAGTATCGGCAGCCAGAATTTGCAGGGCAGTTTCGATGCAGCTACCCACCCTATGAGACATGACTCTTCCGAAGTCGAGGATCTTGTCAAGCCACGAGTGTTGACCAGTGAAGACCGGGACCAAGTGGCTCTGAAACACGAGGTCTTGGGCGAAAGATCCTCCAGGAGTCCAACGAGCAACCTGAGAGATAGCAGAGCTCTCAGGATGTGTGTTGCGAAGTGTATCCTCAACACGTCGTAAGCGTGGTACAATTTCCATCACTTCGCCACTCCGCTGCGTCTCACGGGATGGCTTTGAGCTTTGGCTATTGCTACTATCGTGTCCAGCTCTCTCAAGAAACCATTTCAATGTAGCGTAAGTCCCGTGCCCTACCAAGGTCAACTCCCATCATTCTTTCAGCATACTCAGCTTGATGCACAAAGGTGGGGCCCGAGCAATGCATTCTTCTATCCAATTTATCGATCATCAAGATGGAATGCTACATATGCACACATCCATCTTGTCCGCTCATTCAGCATATTGTGTAAGAGTCGGTAATCTGTACGCTGGAAATATTCTGCCGATAGCCCAACAACAGTTCAAGTTCTTGTCAGACAGGTATCCACCCAAAGCTGCGGGCAGTTTGGCAAGTCCGAAGATTGATTGATTTCTTTCACGGAGAGACAAGATCCTGCAGCCAAACAGTGCCTTGAGGGAGTCATGATAAAGGAATAGACACCCAAAATTGATGTCCTGAGTTGGGTTGAAAGACGGCCACGCTTCTATTATATACCTAACTTTCCATCCTCACGTACGTCGCTTGACTTGGTACCTTGTATTCATCTACCGAACCACAGACGTCAACGCCCGGTAGTCGCAGAACGTTGAGCGACAAGTGTGCGCCGCCAGCTTCTTAATGCACAGCCTAGACCACGCCAATGCTACCGGCAGGCATGGGGCCGAAAAATAGCTTAATTTAGTATTTATATATGCCTACCTAGGTATTGGTGGTGATTTTCTTTACTACAAGCTGTATATCTACGCCCCGGGAAGTACTAGACGGGGTACAATAATGACTTGACCCTCAGCTTGCGAGCTGAAAAAAAGCGACAACGGACCCCTGATCCGCTGACAAACCTTAATAACCCCTCCGAGACTCCGAGTTCGTTCTTAAAAAAGAACCCCAGTTCGACACATGGTGACCGGGGGAGTATATCAGGGTACCTCGTACATGTATGCATATCTCCCTGCTTGGGTACAGTAGTGTGAATGAGTCAATGGATCAATGTGTTCCTCCCATCCATCCATTCGTCAATGACGGCCGCTAAGGTGACGAGCCGAACATGATCCAAGCCTTCTTTCAGCAGCACTCCGGAATCCTTGATAGATCGTTGGCTGCCGTCTGTGATTACAACCCTCTCCAGGACATTCGTCCATCGACATTTTTATCTAGTATATACTGCTGGGAAGTAGCCCCCTTTCCCTCCTGCATACATACTCCGTACTGTGTGTACGTAGTCAGGTGGTAGATCCAGTGTCGATCACGACCGCAAGGAGGCTCAACATCTTTGGTTCACACCAGGATTCCAACATTGTCATCAGCACTACCACTCAAGACTCCTTGGTACAGAGCCTGCCCTTAGCATCTTCTGTCGGTATCTACATCGCCCACAGTTCCCGACGAGAACAAGATCAGGACATTGCTTCACTAATGTCAATAATTGGTAATATTCCCACGCACACTGCCGACTTGGGTAAGGACCCCCGCCGGTGGTGCTAGGCAGGCTAATCCTCCATGGGTGCGTATCCCCGGCTCAGTACAAGGAACATCCGGCCGTATCTTCAACTCCTCCATTCCTCTGGTCTGCATGGGGAAAACTAAACGTCCTCTGCTGCCAACTGAGCCCCTTGCTTGTCAATCTCTAGCACGCAGAGAACTGTCTTCCTGATCCAATCTCCCAACTTCTTGTCGGACAGCGGAGAGCTAAAGAGGTACCACACGGCCCAGTGACACCAGCTTGTTTCAAGAAGCCGGATACACCAGTGTACTATTGATTGGTGCATATTCATCTTGCTCTGATCGTCTTTCGGTGTTTTGGCCGACCTTCCGTGGCTCTCTAAAGCTGTACAATAGTACGACGACGGATATTATTCCTCTGTCTCGCTTCGTTGCGCCTGCCCGAGCACTGAGCATCCATCGAGTGAGCACTGAATCACGCACCGTCGTCTGTTGTCACTGTTGTTCTGACGGCCCTCGAGGCGTGGCTACACTGATCTCAGCAACTTGCCAGCAGTAAGCGAGGTTCGAGTTTCTCATCTCGACAGGAACCACCCTCTTGGTACCCCTGTACGTGGGCTTGGCGATTATCCAATCTGCAATAGGCCTATGGCCCAGGGCCGTTCGACGGGAGATAGGTGAGGCCTGAAGTCTTTGTTCAGCCCAGGCCGAAACCTGGCGTCGAGATCACGAGGATGGACGACTCCCCAGACTCACCGCCACAGGTCCCTTCGTCCTCGTCAAATACTCAGCCCGAGGATACTTCGCCGACAAGGGACAAGCCTGAAGATGACCCGGCGGCCAAGAAATCAAACAAGGCAAAGAAGAGAACGAAGACGGGCTGTCTAAGTACGTATAAAGCGGTTTATCCTTCCCAACTTGCCATCCGCCCTTGTTCCGACAGAGAGAGTCTAACCCCGTCCATCACCAGCTTGCCGAAAGCGGCGAATCAAGTGTGATGAAGCGAGGCCGACTTGCGGCAACTGCCAGAAGTCCAAGAGGCACTGCGAGGGCTACAATCAGCGGGTCATATTCAAAGATCCCCTCGGTGCCTTTGGTGCCTTTGGACCTCTCGCCTACCCCCAGTCTTCCCCTGAAGCCCTCATCAGGGAGCAGCAGCTATCGGCAGCACAGCAGAAGTCTTCGTCTCAGTCTCTCCAGATCATAGCTCCGAAGCCCCCTTCGCCTTCATACTACCTAGGGGTAGTGCCGCAGTTTGGCACAGCTTACCATAATCAGTATCCAACCGGCGCTCCACCCTCTTTGAATCCGACCACCGCTCCGGGTGGACCACAACCACCTCCGGGATCAATATACAATTTTTACGCGCCTGGCACTGTCGGACATTTTCCGGAAACCCAATGGAGACAAGAGCAACCGCAACAGCAGTATCAACAGCCTCCTCTTCCTCAGCCGCCGCTGCCGCCGCCGCCACAACAGCCACTATCAAATATATTACCTGCTGATCCGCAGCTCGTTTTACAGCACTATCAGCCAAGGGAAGACCGGTTCGTCGGTCAAAGTTCCAATCAAGAAGTGCTCCAACAGCCCCAAGGCTATGGATTGGAGCCTGTCGAGAATTTCTACAGACATGATGGCGCCGGGTTGCAGGAGCCGGCAGCAGCCGGTTGGGCAGAGGTGGACGCCGAAGAATACGAAGACGAGAGCGATATGGAGGAGTCCGATGACGATGACATGATTGTTGAAACTCGCCAGGTTCAACTCAACTCGATAGTATCGCAAAAGCTCAACGACCGCTTCGGCTATCCCGGAATCCAGCCTAGGACATTTGCAGTCCATCCGAACCACGCCATGGCGACCTATGAGCCATCGCCAGCCAACTCTCCTCTGAATGATAAACAGATTGCTGCCGTGTTCTGGCACTTTGTTAATGTGACCGGGCCTGCCATATCCATGTACGAGAGACATCCCTCGGATGGAACTTCGTATCTCGCAGGCCCTGCAGTCAAGGCCCGGCAACATATATGGACATGTGAGTATCGACAAACTCCCCAGTTAACGCCGCTATAATGGGTGCTGATTTATTTTCTAGACACACTGCCCGTCTTATCTTTGACGCACCCAGCTTTACTGCAGGCCATATTAGCCATAGGAAGTCTGCAGATTGCCAAGTTGAAGCTTGTGCCGCCGACTGCCTCGCTCAAGCACTACCATCTGTCTCTACGTCGAATTGCTCGTAATGTGGGCCGCGTCTCCAAGAAGACACAACCGTCCAACCTGGCAGCCATTCTTCTGCTGGCGTTCTACGAAGTTTGGAGCTCAGATCACGGCAAGTGGTGCAAGCATCTCCTCGGCGGCCGCTGGATCGTCAAGGATATCCCGTACCCAGACATGAGCAGGAAGGTCATGGACATCAAGCGACGGCTCCGCAAGGAGAAGATCATGGCTGCGCAGTCCAGAGCGCAACAAGCACAGCTTGTAGACGATCAGGGCCCGTTTAGCACATTCGGCGTGTATGATCATCTCTTTGATCCACAACCTGACCCTTTGCAGGGCCAGATGGACCCCCTCTACCACGATTGGGATCTAATCGATGTGCCGCTGCTTAACGCCATCACTGGCAAAAGCATTGATGTTGATGCGCTTGGTTTTGTCCCGCCAGAGCAAAGCAGATACCCGCGAAGCCCGGGCAAGCTCACCGAGAAGGACATCGACCACTACGAGACGCTGAGCGATCTGTACTGGTGGTATTGCAAAATGGACGTCTACCAGAGCGTTCTTGGAGGAACAAGACTATTGTAAGTGATTGTACCCTCAAAAAAGTATTTTTTCGAAAAGTTTGCTGATACGATAGTAGCATGAACTATGATCTCTGGACCCAATGTCCACCAAGAGCTCCGATAGGCCGCGTTGATGCCATGTAAGGCATACATCTCTCTAGCCAGATGAGTTGCTAGCTAACATGATATAGCTACGGCACTTACGATCATCTGATACTGGTGCTGGGCCGTTTGACCGAATACCAATCCCGCGACCTTGGTCGAAAAAGGCGCTTCTTCAAAGCCCGAGGCACATTCGGTCCAACAGGAGCGCCACCGGGCACTTTTCCGGGAATGATGCCGGCTTCTGAAAAGGTACAACATCCGATGGGCTTCAGCCCTCCGAGGGACGATCCGAACTCTCCCGGATCCAGCTCAGACGAGGAGGACCTCGACCAGCTCACTGCCAAAGCACACCAAGACTGGGCCGGCATCCAGGCGGCGTTCGAGGCCTTCCGCAGCCATCTCGGGCCCGACTTCGAGCCTCTGGACTCGGACATGCACCCCCTCTCCATGACGCCCTTTGGCCCGGCCCTGCGGTACCGCACCTTTAGCATCGCGGGCATCTGGCTGAACTACTACATGGGCATGATCATCCTGCACAGGTCGCACCCGCAGATGCCCCCGGTCGCCATGATGGCCGGGCCGATGAGCGCGCAGCAGACCATGGGGTACGCCCTCAAGATCGCCCAGATCGCCCACGGCCTGGAGGAGAACGTCGGCGCCCTGAGCGAGGTCAGCACGGTCGTGAGTGCGGCCTTTATAGAGAGCGCTTTCTGTCTGTTTGTCGCCGGTATCCAGGTACGTGTGAAACAAATCTCCTATGCCCAATCCACAACCCCTAGGACTCCTGTGGTGTTCTCTAGAATGGAATTTATCAGCAGCTGACCCTCTCTGACCAAACACAGTACCAATCGACCGAGCAGCGCGTCTGGCTCATCCGCTACCTCAACGACATCACCCGGCTGACGGGCTGGGAGTCCGGTCGCGAGATCGCCAACGGCCTGGAGAACGCGTGGTGGCGCGCCGCGTCGGCCGGCCGGGGCCCGCCGTGGACGCGCACGTTCGACATCGAGGCCGACCTGCTGCTGAGCGCCGAGGGCGGGAGCGGCGGCGGCGGCGGCGGCAGGCGCCCGCGCGCCCGGTCCCCGCGCCGCCTGGCCAAGCGGATCCAGGAGATCGACGACGAGCAGACGTGGGTCGTGGCCAAGGAGGACAAGGCGACGTACGCCCTGGGCCTGCTCGGCGTCCAGGAGGACCTCGAGAAGCTCGACCTGGACAGCGCCGAGAAGGACGGCAGCTAGGGAGGATAGATGGACAATTTGGCACGGGGGCTTGACCTACGGAGTGGACGTTCCATGTTAGACGACCAGATTTGGATACATGGCAAAGCAATACGGCAGGTGGGCCAAAAAGAGTCTCTCAGAGATGTTGAAACGGAAACTTGGGTTTTCATCGCGTATTCTTCATTGTTCGGGTATTTGTTTCTATGGCACCATAACAGGGCTTGTGGCCGCAGCGTATACAACGGAGGGGAGACGAATTTGATAGCACTGATTTCGGAGCATCATAGAGCAACATGTCCTCCTCGAAATCGAAACTACCTTGGCTACTCGTCGTGCAATATCAGTACGTGAATGACAATCGCCTCGAACAGATGACCGTTCTGGCTCAAGAGATCGGCACAGGCAGGGCATCAAAAAAGGTCTTTACATTTCTCATGTCGCAGCTCTATCATCTGGCGTACCTGCCAGTCTGTACGGCAAAGGTCATGAATTGGTGTTTAGTCATCGGCAGTGCAGTTGATTTAGTTTGCGGGGAGCCTCTCGACCACGGCGGCCATCTCCTCGTCCGTGTATATTCTAAAGCCCTTCTCCTTGGTGACGCTCGCCAGCTGTACGTTCTTCGAATCCAGCTTCTCCTCCATGACTTGCTTCAGTGTCTTGAGAACCAGCGTCTCGGCGTCTGTGATGGTGAGGGACTAGGGGTGGCTCGTATTAGTTTATGCTTTCTGTGGACATGTGCAGAAGGCCTGGCGGTTTCCACCTCGGGCAGAGACGACTCACCTTGTGGTACTCGTTCTGCAGCTCTGCCTGGGCGCCCTCGCTTCCGCTGCCAATGGCCTTTGCGTCGTAGCGGTAAAAGGTACCGCTGGGCTCGGCGTGGTAGAGCTGGGGGCCGTCCTCGTCGTAGCCGGCGATGAGCAGGGCGACGCCAAAGGGCCTGCTCATGATGCTCTCCTCGCCGTCGGCGCTCTCGCCGAAGCGCAGGGCCAGGTCGCAGATGGCCTGGGTGCAGCTCTCGACGCGCAGGGGCTCGTTGAAGTTGAAGGCGTGGGACTGGGACTCGACGCGGGCGTGCTCGACCATGCTGCGGGCGTCGGCCTGCAGGCCCGACATGGCGCAGCCGATGTGGCGGTCGATCTCGACAATCTTCTCGACCGACGACGTCTCGAGCAGCGTCGACGTCACGCGCTTCTCGACGCCCAGCACGACGCCCTCCGACGTTGCGACGCCGATGGCCGTCGAGCCCAGCTTGATGGCCTCGAGACTGTATTCGACCTGGAAGAGACGGCCCTCGGGGGAGAAGGTGCTGAGAGGAAGGTACAATGGTCAGTTCACATTGATTCGTGGAGACGAGGGAGAGGATAGCTCTGAAAGCCATGGACGTACTTGATACCCCGATCTGTTTGCCAATTGTGTTAGCCAGCTATACCGAGCATACCATGGTGGTTTGTCGACATACCGTATTCAGATCTTGCCATAAACATCTTGGCGGTGTTGTGGAGGTTGTTTCCTAGAAAACTAGTTGTATCGGAGGAATGTCGAAGCTGGAAATGAGCGTCGTGGTTGGTGTTGTCGTGGTTTGTTCTCGTCCCCGGGTAGTAAGAGCGGAAGGCTGAGGTCGGATGTGCTTGGAGCTATGATGGTACGTACAATTGGGCAAGCTCAAGGCTGCTGCAGCGTTGACGAAGCTCGTTGCTTGGAGGGCACCGGACTGGCGTTGTCAGGCACTTGGAGCATGGACCATGCAACGAGCTCAGCTCCGCTTACTTCAGGCGTCTTAGGTACATAGTACTACGTAATTCGAGCAGGGTAGGTACATCACTGACTGCCTGAGGGGTGTTTGTTCTTACTGCCAATAGCGCTGGCGGCCCCCGACATTGTAGCGGATTTGGGGGGTCGAGCTGGCAGCTCCAGCACCTAAACTTTCACTACAGCACTGCTTTCTTTACCTTACTTGGGGAACCGGCCATGGATTGGACTAGACGCGACTCACCCACCCACTTCGACGCGCTTCACATGCAGGTCCCATCAATGCGACTGGTGTGAGGCGGCCCAATTCTGGTCAAGAAGAAAAAAAAAAGGCGACAAAACAGAGGAATCGGCTCAGGTTTTATGCTCCCGCCGCGACTGTAGTCATCCTCGCCCCGGCTGGACATTTCCAATGTCGCCGCACCGTCGCCATGTCGTCCAGGCTCTTCAACAACCCAGAACGGCGTACCAATGGAACCGCCGATAATGCAACGGACGCTCCCACCTCCAAGCCCCGCATGACGTCCGGACAGAGCTTCAAGGGGGAATTCCACGGTTCGCGGAGCATCGACTCACCCCAGTCCGGCTACAGCAGCAATGCTACGAACACGGCGCACAAGCGGAGTGCCTCGGGGAACCCTCGCTCCCGGAGCAGGGCTGCTACCAACACGGAAGAGCGCAGGACCGAGAAGGTGACGGTCACGACCAGGGAGAAATTGGTCTCGCGCAACAGGAGTCCCGAGAGGCGCGCCGCCAGGGACAACGCACCGTCTGAGAAATGGAGGCCCAAAGAGTCTGTCCGGCCCAAGACGGCCGACGGCAAGCAGAAGGAGCCTTCGTTCGAGTCGCCCACGAAACCCTGGGATCCCACCGCTTCCCTGGCACCGCACACGTCGGCTCCCCTCGCAAACCGCATCGTGATCCCTCCGCTGGCCTCGGATATGCCCGCCGCCTTGCAGCCGCAACCTCTGCACGAGATGTCTTTGGAGGCTCAGGAGGCCGCCATCATTGAGGATATGCTGTTCGTCTTCATGGGCTATGAGGGGCAGTACATACGTTTCTCCTATACCTACAAGCCAACCGAGGAGCGCGATCAGCTCACCGGGCCGTCTTACAAGATATTGCCCGGTCTGGACCCGAGTCTGGAAGATTTGACTCAGGGCATGTTGAAGATGGCCTCTCACTACTCTGCTCTCGAGTATTTCGTGGATGTCCAGAGCCGGGAGGAGTTTGGCGCCGTCAACCACGCGCTTTGCGCAGCGATACGCAAACTCCTACAAGAATACCTCGTCATGGTTGCGCAACTAGAAACGCAATTCCTCACAAACGACACTTTTACATTGCACGTGCTCAATATTCACACGTTGCCGACAAGCCAAATCATGTCGCAGCTCTACTCGTTGGCTCATGAGTTCCTGAAGCGCAATGCTCTGCTTGACGAAGAAAGCGAGGAGGATTCAGACCCAGATGATATAGAGAATATTCTGGAGAACCTTAGAAAGGGCGGCGACATAGTCCCCGGCAACGTGACGGGCAAGAAGGTGTGCAAGGGAGGTGTCGTGATCGGCCTAATCACGAAAAGATTGGAGACCATGTCTGGAGATCCAGCGGCAAGATCGTTGCTCACATCCTTGCTGCGCGATGCGACTCGGCCGTATATGGCCATGTTGAACGAGTGGCTCCATCGCGGTGGCATCAACGATCCACACTCTGAATTTCTCATTAAGGAGCAGAAGAGCATCAAGCGCGAAATACTCGACAAAGACTATACTGACGACTACTGGGAAAGGCGATATACCCTCCGCGAGCATGACATACCTCCGCAACTCCAGGGCGTCAAGGACAAGGTACTCCTTGCCGGAAAGTATCTCAACGTGGTGCGCGAGTGTGGTGGAGTCGACGTTAGCAAAGTCGCCCAAGACCTTCCGCTCACATTCGATGATCCTCGATTCCTTGACAACGTCAACAATGCTTATGCGTATGCGAACGAATCGCTCATGAAGCTTCTGCTCACGACGCACTCTCTCCCGGACCGATTGCGGTCTCTGAAGCACTACTTCTTCCTCGACCCATCAGACTACTTTACGTACTTCCTTGAGCTAGGAGCATCCGAGTTGCGAAAGCCAGTCAAGTCAGTTAACACCGTCAAGCTGCAATCTCTGCTCGACATCGTCCTGCGCCAACCGGGCACCATTGTGTCGATGGACGCATTCAAGGAAGATGTGCACATAGAAATGAATGAGGTCAGCCTCATCAAGATGTTACAGAGGGTTGTCAACATCACTGGTATGGAGCAAGGCGAGGCTCTTCAGCCTCTGAGTAACCAGCCGGTCGAAAACGACAAGAACGCCAACGGCTTCACGTCTCTACAGCTCAACTATTCCGTACCATTCCCGGTATCTCTGGTCATTAGCCGCAAAACGATTTGGCGGTACCAGGCACTCTTCAGATACCTCTTATCATTGCGGCATCTCGAATCACAGCTCTCTGCCACATGGCAAACCCATAATAGCGGCGTGGCATGGTGTCATAAATCCTCCTCAAGAAGTCTGGAAATATGGAAACGACGTGTCTGGACTCTGCGAGCACGAATGATTGTCTTTGTGCAACAGCTGCTCTACTTTTGCACGCTTGAAGTGATTGAACCCAATTGGCAGTCACTGATGTCGAGATTGAAGGCCAAGGACGGCAGTATCGACGGATCGGGCCAGCCAGACCGGACCGTGGATGAGTTGATGCAGGATCATGTAGACTTTCTGGATACTTGCCTCAAGGGCTGCATGCTCACAAACGGCAAGCTTATCAGGGTACGTGACCGTCATATGCGAGGTAACCCTGAGCGATATATGCTGACCGAGACAGATTCACTCCAAACTGATGCAGACCTGCACCGTCTTTGCCACTTACACCAACTGGCTTTCCCGTGAACTTGAAAAGGCAGACCCAGATCTGTCGGGCACCGTCAAGCCATCCAACATGAGCGAAAAGGAGTGGACCCGTTTCCAGCAGGCCAAGTCGCAAAAGACGGCCTCTCACAACGACAGCATGTCCAACAGCCAGCTACACGATGAGGAGACAAGGATTAACAATCTCTTTGAGATCATCAAGAAGTGGGAGACCAACTTTAGCAGGCACCTGCAGATTTTGCTTGACGCACTAAACCACTACGCCGCTACGGAAACCGTGGTTCTCCTGAGCTTGTGTGCACGACTGGCGACAGCAAATCAGGGCACCGAGTATGCTGGTCTTAGGCACGAAGAGGACATTGTGGCATGAGGAGGAGACACTGGCTAGAACATTGTTAAAAGGCGTTCAGGCCGGAAAGAGCGGGGTGACCGGCTGGCTCCCCTAGGTCGCGAAGATACCATGAGTGAATTGCGTTCACATCTGCTTGAAATTCAAAAGAGTCCAATCAACTCGGATCCAGAACAAATGCTAGCTTTGGTCTGTGAAGTCTCTTCGTACGTGGTAGCCACAATGACGAGATTCCCGTGCCTCAGTCATTGCAAACTGTGATGCCCAAAGCTGAATATGAATCGTCTCACACCACATTGTTATCGCATACGACCATAGGTACTAGTAATATTTTCGCTATCTATTACTATTTCTAAATAGACCTCGACCTGATTTGTAGCGCAACAACCCGAAATTTCCCAATCTCATACATGCCCTAAAAGATCAGCCACTCGAGTGCAGAAATACCAATTATCATGGCAGAACTCCGAAAAGATGGTGGGTTGGAACTATACCTGGTTCGCCGACATCTCAGCTCGGCCTATTTTCACCCTGCTGCAAGGCTCTTTCAATCCTTGCGAGCCCATCCAGGTCTCGGCATGCAACTGCAGCATCGCCACCAAGACGTATAGGTATTGCCCTTCGAGGCTCTGGAATGCCTTGGGCGTCAAGGTATTCTCCGAGTACTACTATATTCTGCAGACAATGGGATTAGTATAGCATTTTCGTTCCACTCCATGATGTTGACCTTTCCCTGTCGCCCTGATTCTGATACATTAGCAATATTAAATAAAGCAGATATAATCAACAGACCACAAAACCAAAGACCACAGGAGAGCGGAAGTAACAAACGCGATAAGGTATATACGCCTACGGAATAGACTTAGTACCAGGTGGCATGACCGAAAGATCGCACCTGCCATCGTCTCGCGGATGACGGAATCCAAGAGTCCCTTATTAGCGTTACTACAGTCGCATAGATCGTTGATACCGGCAACCCTGGAGGCCAGCCTTGTCGAGCAGGAGCAAAAACTTTATTTCTTAGAATACCACCTCAATCTTTGATTTCTTTTCGTCAACACGCCACCGAGTCTTTCAGCTGTGGCCAGTCGAGGGCGGGCACCAATGGCACAGGGCGGCTGCGACCAAAGTGCAATTTTGGGCATCGATATGAATGTGAGGACCATAATTTGAGGAGCGTCAGGCTGAGTATCAAATAAGGCAGAACGACTATAAAATCAACACGTCGTGGCCCTCAATTACGTTTGTCGGTCACAAACTCAATTCAGATCCACTTCTCATCACAAAGTAAATCGACACTCGAAGAACTTCTCGATCATACAGTAGCGAATATTCCGAACAACAAAATGTCCCAATCTGCCCAGTTCGCCGTCAGCGTAAGCGGCGTCCAAATTGGCGTTCTCGCTTTGGGAGTCGCCGCCGGCGGTGTCGCCGGGTGGCAGGCGTGGATGAGCTACCAGAACAGAAAGGAGGCGAAGGAGGCCGCGTAGGAAGCTGCGAAGATAGCAAAGGCCTTTGAGGCAGAACTGCGCAGGAGATGCCACGAACCCGCCATCCAGAAAACCCAAATATTAGCCAGAGAATGCCTCTTGCAAGACATCAAAGACGTTGCCAGCAATTACGGAGTCAGTGTCACCGAGAAGAGATAGGATAAGTCTATCTTGAGTATGAGCTGGGATGTCTACAATTCCAGTCATACTCGACGAGGGGGATATAGTTGATGATATGCAAACCAGTTGGATGTTGCTTGGAGGATGTGGGACGGATTATTTTTGTGGTGATTGAATTAAGTCCAACACATGCTTGAAATTCATCAAAAGGGCCCAATCCAATTCAAACCAGAACAAGTGCTATTAGCTCTGGTCTGCAAGGTTTCACCGTACGATGTAGCCACAATGACTACATAAGTTCTGATGCTGACGTCTCATTGCACACTGCGATACACGTAGTTGAATATATATCGTCTCCAACCACAGTATTCTCACATACGACCATAGGTACTAGAGAACTCGGCATCCCGTCCGCTCTGCCCTAGATAAACTAGTAACCGCTGGATCAGTACTCAGGTCGGTGACGACTGGGGAATCCCCGGTGTTGTATGTTTTTGCAATTCTTTTCGACATTGTTTTCGAGTACGAGGTCATTTTTTTTAGAAGAAAAGGCAGTTGTCCAAGCTCTATATGTCACGGTCGGCAGGTACAGGCAGTATAGGCGGTCATAAGGTTTAAGCTTGTTAGGCTGCTTTACGCCAAAGCTAGTGTTCTCCCTTGTTCATTCCCACAGCGGTGAACTGCAGTGGTCCACGACTAGCGTATCTTGATATCAACACATCTTGCCTTGTCAAAAACTTCCCCATTCATTGCCCCGTGTACGTAAGCTTCTCCGACAAGAGTGTAGTACCCATCGTTGCTAGGTCTTAAAAGCAATGGCATACGTCCTCCACAGACCAGAACAATCACGTCGCCCAGCTGCGCTCCTTCCGGGAGCAGACAGAGCCACCCACATGAAGTCCTGCCCATGCGGCGGTGGTGCACGCATGCCATGTAGGGCCAGAACTCGCCGTAGCTGTCCCATGTGGCACCTAACAGCTTTGCAAACGCGACCTCTGGCACGTGTTTGTGGACGATGGGATGTGATTCCATGAACTTGCGCACCGGCTGCAATCGGTCGAACCACGAATGAAATACAGATGCTGTCTTTTCCGGACCGCCCCCGCCGTAAGTTCCTGCGCACAAAGTCTGCCAGAACACCGACATAGAATCTTCGTCTGTATTCTTGATAGGCTCAGCAAGAGCGAATCTCGCCCAAGAGAAGATTCTGTCGTATGCCGAAGTCAGTATCGCGAAGAATTTGTGAAGCGCCACAGGTGTAGCGAGAGCCATCAGGAACCACCGAGGGTTCTTTTCAAAGTATGCTGCTTCCTCTGAGTTACTGCCAGGCAGGTTGTCGGGGAACGCCATTGTTAATGCCGTGATATACGCCAGCTCGTGTCCACGGAGGTATAAAGTTCGATTATCGTCAAGATATCGCGCCTCAGCGCGAGTGTTTCCCGTAGAATGAGTTGGGCGGTCTCGTCCGAAGGAGTCCCGTGTAAGCAGCAAACCCTTATCTGAGGTATCGCTCCAGTCCGTTACCCAGGAAGGTAGCTCACTCCGAGTAGATGCAGAGGACGTTCCCAAGACGTCGAGGCAATCCATATTGCATATGATTGACCGGGCTGTCTCGCAATATATGGTTTCCAACGGTAGATGGTAGTCAAGGCTGATACCCAGGTCCCCGGCTCCATCCGCTACACCAGAAACCCCCTTATTGAAGAAACCCAAGACTGCATACACTTTGTCTCGTGGGTTTGACGACTGCCTGTACCTAATTAGTGCCAATTGCTCCAAGAGGTCAGCTGCAGCAAGCCTTCGTGAAGCTGAACCTCTGTCAAAGTTACGCATTCGCCTCCGATTCATTGATATTCGCATAGACATGTACGGCACAATTGCACGATCCATCACGAAACCATACGAATATGCTTCCCAGATTCTGGCTCTTATGCCATGATCAACAGCCTTGCAGACGGTGTCCCACTTGATTGTGCGTCTTCCAATCATAAAGACAGCATTGGGAGACAGCAACAGCTCCTGGGCGGTCCATGCCCGTTGCCACCAATCGCAACCGGCCATGGCCATGATGCTCATGTCCCATACATATTTCTCATGTAACTTGCTTTCAATGCGACTAGTTATGAGACTGTTGATGAAAGCAGGTACTGTGTCTGGATCGCCATCCGGAGATCCTTCCGGATGAACAGCTTCGGCTTCCTTGGCGAGTTCAGACAACATGGTATACAGGCGGCCGGTAGTGTTACGTCGAGGGCCGAAGAAGCACACGGTACGTGAAGCTTGTGAATAGATATGGTGCATGATCGAGACCTGTGCATTACGTTCCGCAATGGAGGACTGGTCGATACAGATGGCGTCAACCCACAGCACACGCGGCTGTATTGCATCGCGCATATTGGTCAGGGCGCAGCACAGGTTGCGTCTAATCTCCATATGTCCTTCGTTGACTCGAATACACGTCGACCTCTCACATGGCCCCCAAACGTAACTGAGGGCTTCATAACGGCCGGCAGAAGCCCCAAGTTGGATTGGTGGCAGCAGACGGACAATGAGAGGATCACCGCGCTTGCCAGGCCGCAGTTCGAGGAGGCGGATATGATCAGCACTCAAGACTTGGTCATAGGTAAATGGTTCCGACGGTAGTCCGCCGCCTTCGTCCTCGCAGCCACTGCTCTCTGACTCGAGAGGGGCCATGGGATCGATGTATCCCCGCTTAATTGCTACCTTGATCCCCCGCCACTCTTCTCCGGAACTTGCCATGCTGGCAAGTCGCGCAACAAATGGAGCGAAAGTTGATCGGGCTAAAGGTCATTTGGCTAGAGAGACCGTCGAATTTCTCGGGACACGGAGGTCCAACGACAAGACGGGAGTCGACGTAGGTAGAGTACGAAATGTCGCATTTGGGTTTGGTGAAAGAAGTAAGCGCGGGGCTTGAATGTTCTCGGGAGCAGTTGCCATGGGGCGAAGAGTGGGGTAATGGTAAGGCATGGATGAGTAATGGCATGGAAGAATTACAGCCGACCTTGAGCTGGGGTTTGTCAGACCCCCGGAGCGTGTGTTGAACAGAGGCCCTCACGTGCCACGGTGCCTCCCCCTTCGGATCTGCACGGGCTGCCTATTAAGGGACTGAGGAACTCCACGCGCTGTCCACTGCGCCAACCCGCCGGTCGATTGATTGTTGAAGATTGTTCCTTAATTTCGACTTACGTGTGCGCTGGTGACTGGCTGCCGATTTAGTCGTGTCAGCGTGGAATATAACGTCCCAAAGCAAGGAGAAAGTCAGGAACGAGCGAATTTTTTCAACTTTTGGTTCCGGAAAACATTCACTTATATATAACTTAAGGGAGGCGAGGCGTTCGGGGCGCATCATATAATCTCATCCCGCCGTTACGGAAGTCTGCTAGGTTGAGTCTATCGCCGGAGTCGGACTTGAAATAACATTTTGAAACAAATTGTCTAAGTGGCTCAAAGCGCATCTTTACATACTATATCTAAAATGTGAATAGGAATATAAGAACGTCTCCCACTAGGCTTGTTTTTAGTTAAATTGCATTATTTTTCTTTAGTGTCTGAAAATACTGCAAGGTCCTTTTTCAAAGTGAAAGGTAGTTGTCGTGTTATTTATTCCCAGACTCTCTTTGTGGATTTTATTTTAAGCGGTCGTTTATTTTATATAAAAAATGTTTTAAACTCGGAAATCCGATACTACCGGGATGATTTGCCTGTGGCGGTTAAGCGCATTCAAAGCAGGAGAGGTGACTCTAGACGTGCCGGCCTCCTTTGCGCGCATGCAGACTGTCACGGTGTCCCAACTGGAACTGGTTGTTTGATGCCTAGTATGGGGTATAATTGTAGAATGAACAAAGCTGGAGAGGTATGAATCTCCCGGCCCAACCGGCAGGATGATCGACCCTGGGGGTGGGGGGCCATGTCAAGCAAGCTGGCTATTGGCGCCATCACAAGAATTTTGCCCGATTCCGGGCCGCTTCTATGATTACACCCGATGGATGTGGGCGCCAAAAGCTACCCGACTTTATCCACGGTTGGTTGTTACTGCATGGTACGTGCTGGGGACTGAGCCACGATGTTTTTGACAACAGGGGTAAGATATATTATTGATGTTACCGTCTACTACGATTCATATTGCCTGGGCCAACCGACAGCAGGGCTACCCAACACTTCAGCAAGGATTACAGATATTTGTTCTTGCCGCTTAGCCAGCCAAGCTAGAATAACGCAGGGCGACGGGATGATCCGATTTTGGGGATCCCGCAGGAGATACTAGGCAGCAACAGAATTAGGAAATATTCGTATCTAGATAATGCTACCTTCCCAACGATCCTTGCTGTTGATTGTTGGAATAACGCATTTGGAGGGAGGGTGTGGGCAGCTGAAAGAAAGGTAGGGGCCAAAGAATTAAGCCACTGAACCCTTGTAGGTCCCATGTCGCGTATGCAAAGTTGTTCCAGTGGCTTACTCTGAGAAATTGTTTGGAAGGCTTGTTTGCCTGTCCTCAAAGCTTGTTTTCAAGCTTGGCTCTCTCGTCTTTCTCCTTTCAACACCATTGTCGTGAAATCATTGCATAGCTTCGCTTTCATTTAGGTAGCAGACACTTATTTTCCTTCCGACGACAATGGGGGCCAAAATAAGGGAAACGACCGCAACCACAGATCCGAACGTCTTGGGAGCGGCGGACACATCAACACTGCCCGACGAGAAGAAGCACGACACCAGAACACAAACACAAGCTGACCCTCCAAGCCAGTCAGGGCTACAGCAACCAGAACAATCCCATCTCCATGGGCTGAAACTTGTCCTCCTCATCACCATTCTATACTTGGGCATCTACCTTGTAGCCTTGGAGCTCACGATGCTGTCCACCTTGGTCCCAATCATGACGGACCAATTTGGAAATGTGACCAATATTTCGTGGTACTCTTCGGCATACGTCTTGTCCTTGTGAGTCAATCCCTTCCTTTCTGTTCCCCTCAGCGTGGAATAATTCGTCGAGACTAACCGATGACCGTACCAGATGTGTCTTCACGCCTGTAGGGGGCAAGTTATACAGCCAACTACCCGTCAAACTCGTGTACCTATCATCCATTGGCACCTTTAGCATCGGTCTATTAGTCTCCTCGCTGGCAAGATCGAGCCCCATGTTTATAGCCGGGCGAGTAGTCAACGGAATAGGAGCAGCAGGCCAATTCGGAGGAGCTTTACTACTTATTGGTCCTTCTTGCCGACCCGCAATTCGCCCCCTCGTGACTGCGGGTGCCTTCTCAATAGTACCTGTAGGGTCCATGACTGGTCCTATTATTGCTGGAGCCCTAGCGGCTCGTGCAGGGTGGCGCTGGTGTAGCTTTTATCCCCCCTATCGTTCGGTATGCAATAGTTGTCGCTAATAAAGCTGCAGGCTTTTGGATGCTGCTGTTTGTGGCCGGCTTCATCATAGTTTGCGCCTCGTCGATGAAGCTGCCAGAGAAGACCATCAAGCCACCCATTCGACAAGGGCTGAAGGCACTTCCGCGTAAGATTGACCTAGTCGGATTTGTCTTGTTTGCCTCGGCTGCTGTGATGCTTCTACTGGCTCTCACGTGGGGCGGACAAGCTACAATACCTTGGTCATCGGCTACTATCATCGGGCTGCTTTGTGGTGGCGTATGCTCCGCTGTGCTTTTTTGTTTCTGGTGCCGCTTCAAACAAGACGACGCACTGATCCCACCCTCTTGTTTGGCCCGACGGTCAGTCTACGTTGGGAGTTTACTTATATGTCTCCAGGGAGGAGCTACACAGGCAATCCCGTTCTTCCTGCCGTTATGGTTTCAGGCCATCAGTGGTGACAGCACCGAAGAGAGCGCAGTTCACATACTGCCATCCCTGATTTCCATGGTCCTTGCCACCATGACTTGCGGATTCTTGCTGCGGGAGTTAAGATATATCCCGCCTTGGGCTATCATCGGCGGCTTAGTCACTAGTATTGGGTCGGGTCTTTTAACAACGCTCACCCCCGAGACATCAACAAGCAGGTGGATAGGGTATCAGATTATCACCAGTTTCGGGCGTGGATTGGCCTTCCAAATCGTGAGTAACACAGTATTCCATACATGGCAACTAAATCACTTAATAACAACCATTTATAGCCGATCACTGCCGTCCAAGAATTTGTACCGCCTGCCAAACACGCCATATCAATAACGTCTATGAATCTCTTTATGCAGCTAGGAAATGCTGTATCGGTGTCAGGTTCTCAGACTATATCCAATAATCGACTGCCTGCTCTTCTCTCTCGGTATGCACCCGGAGTGAACACCACCATGGTGTTGCAAGCTGGCGCTACTCGGGCCCGCGACCTCATACAGCCAGAGCAGCTGCCTGGGTTCTTGAAAGCATACAACCAAGCCATAACGAATATTTTTGTATGTGACTGGCTGACTGATTCCTTGCTGATTCATTGCTTACCATCCTCACGTTTAGTACCTTACTACCTCCGTCGCAATTCTGTCATTCCTAGTTAGTTTCGCCATGGAGTGGAAGAGATTAGACAAAGCGCCGGCCAAGTCCAAATCGAAGGTTTGAGGTTCAAATGCTTCGTATCATAGACACTTTCTGTACAACATTTATTTTTGGCAATTTTGTAATTTGAGCAGATCCTAGGGACTTTATGCTGTTTAATTCAAATCGACGACAGTGCCTCGTGTTGTGTGGAAGATGGTAATACGCTGTTATTTGTTAATCAGAACTGCGACGTTGCTGATGAGAATGGCCTCATGAAGCTGCTAGAGAGATGCTATCAGACACTGCGTCTACCGCCAATTCGTGGCGTCGTCAACAGGGCGATGGTGCTGGATGACACCGTACTAAAGCGCATGTCATTCGATCAATGGCTCAGGGCTGCACACCCTTTTTTTTTTTTTAGTGATTAAATATGCGTGTTTTCCGACTTTAAATTAATGGAACAAGCCTAAAAGAACATTTCGTTACTTTCGATGATATTGTGAATAATGAGACGGAAAATTAATAATTTTGTGGAAATTTGTTTTGATTAATTTTGGGGGATCTAGTTTCCAGAAAATGCGGCTCTGGACCAGGGTGGCAGAATTTCGGCTACCGGGCTTGGACCTGGACGAGGGCCGGGTGGGAAGGGGAAAAGGTTTTTTGTTTCGGGCGGCATTATGTAGGAGAAAATCTATCATTTGCACTTCAATTAAAGCAAGATTCCATCTTCCAACAATGGAAGGGTACGGACTGTCGCAGCGTGGTGCTGCCAATATCGACGCTATCTGGCCGAGGATCGAAAATGCCGTCGCTGAACGAGAGCGGGTCGAGGATCCTTGTATTGACATGGCAACATCTGAAAACTGGCTTCTCCGTAATGAGCTCATACAACTCTACAAAAATGCTATTCAGGACAGCCTCTGCGGCAAGGTATGACATCACAGGCATTCTCATGGCAAACTATCAACTAAATATTACCATAGCATTTATCCTACCCGGACGGCTTCGCAGGAGACTCAGATCTTCTCAATGCAGTGAAACCCTTTTTCAACTCTTACTTCCACCCATACATACCCATCTCAAAAGATCATGTTGCGCATCCGTCTTTTTATGACATGAAACTTGCGACGCTACCATGCAACTGAAGACATACGGATCAAGGTATTCAATCGCACCGGAACTGCATGTCGGATGCTTTGATCACCGAGAGGGTTATTAGCTCGTCTTTGGACTCGGTCAAACGTATCGTGTATCGTTCCAAGTCAGCAGTCATGAATCGCCGGCTTGACCTGGATAGAGTAAATAGATTCGCTCTCGTAGCTGTCGTGGATCTTTTGGGTAATCCGAAGCGAAATCACAGGTGAAGCGCGTTACACACAGTCCGAGGGAGTCATGTCGAGTGAGAAAGATGTGGCCTTGTATAGTTAAATGCCCTTGAAAGTACAGTCAGCCTCCATAATGAACATACGATACCCATGGTAGGTCTGCCGTTTGTTGGATGATCCCAACATCTGAAGTGTCCAGCTTGGCATCTCTTTGCAACCGTCCTTTCGGAATTGGCAGATCTCGCAGCCAACGGTTCCGCATTTCGCGAGTGGCATGATGCAGTCCCTGAGATACCGATGCATCTGTCAACTGCTTTTCTCCCATGCACTCATACGTCATTCGCGCTATATCGACGCAGTCTTCATCTCTAACCTCCCAGAGCGTTCCTATAACATTGCGAAAACCTGCCACTTGAAACGCATTGATGAGATCTAGGCGCTCTTCGACTGACCTCCCATCGTGGGTACGGCCAGTACTGCAGGCCGAAAGATATGCCAACAACGGCGGCCGAGCCCCCAAATTCAATTTCCATAAGTCAGCTACAGTCAATCTCTCCATCAAGTGCTCGTCCCCTATGCAGAGGTGGCTGTCAAATGCATCACTCGGATCTGCATGTCCGTGACCTGCAAAGTGGAAAATCTTGCAAGATTCCATCAAATCGCTCATCAGCTGCTCTCTCAGAGAGCAGGTCTGAACGATGTCAAGCTTCATGGATTCGCATAGTGTCTGTATTTGAGCGATCTCCAGCTTTGCAAATGGAAGCCTGGCCTTGCCCAGTGTGTTCTCCATGGCTATGAGAACTGCTTTGTTGGATTCGAAGCTTTCCGAGATGTTGTTCCCACGGTGTTGAAGCATCAGTTTGGTCGATGAGCTATAAGAAGAAATAACTCTGTCCATTGCGCTCTCCGTGATCCGTTTCGTGCTCTGGTGAGTAGCGTAGACTCCAGCTGCATGGAGAGGAAATTGGCACAATTGGTCCGTAGGCATCCACCACATGTGAGGCCATTCGGTTGTAGATGGACCCATGGGTTTGAATGCGAGGGCATCAAGTACAGGTCCTACGATGGTGTACCACAGCCATTGCAGTGTTCTGAGATTACCCAGTTCACTCGCCCGGACCTTGTCCTCGATATCAACCTTCTTCAAAGCCAGGAGGGGCATGACTTGGACTGAGTGCTCTTGAATGATGATGGCGTCGCACCGATAGTCGCTGATGTTGATAACAACAATAGGACCGCAGGTTGCAGCTTTCTTGATGGCCAACTCGGTCACTGGGCGTTGAAAGTCTTGGAATCCAGGACAACTTCTTATCTCAGAGATGATCCTCTCGAGATCTTGTGCCGCCCCGTAGGACTGCGTCGCTCGGGTTTCTCTTGTCGACATAGGCTGACTAGGCCTGCTGTATTCAGAACGGCTTGGTCGCTGAATCAAACCTGGCTTGGATCTAAGGTCCACCTTATCCCGCAAACTAATAAATCTTGCCGCAAGTTCAGGATGGCTGTGGTTCAGGCTCCAAAGGTCGCAATTCAATCCAGCCAATGATCCCGCTATGACCCCCCGTACAAGCTCTAGCAATTGTATTGCTTCGACAGGTGATCGCCTGGCATTCAACGCTATTGCTGCTGCATCCGAAGCGAAGCCTGCAAAGTCTGAAACCAAGAACCTCTTATCCTCACCCTTGAGAGGGAATGATGTGAGCAGAGAGATCAAGTCTGAGACTGCACAAGCTGCCTCTGCTGCGCTTTCCCATGTGTGTGCTTCGGCCAAGATCGTGACCAAATCCTTTCCTGCTGCAATACGATCTCTTACTATCGAAGAAGAACTTCGAAGAGCATCTTGAAATAGTTCAATGGTTTTGTCAAAGTCATCCGTGGAGCCTTTTTCTTTGTATCTATCTCTATGCTCGAGTCCCAGCAGACGAAGTCGATGAGCTCGATCAGGGTGATTCGTTGGTGTCCCTTCTGCGGCTTTCCGATACATCTCAAATGCCTTGTTCAAGGCCACGTTACTTCTTGTAGCAAAGAACATCTCTTTGTGAAGATGGCCTAGCGTTTCCATCCTGGAAGAATAAAAAACATCGTTTGCGAGTGTCAGTCTTGCAGCTTCTTCGACGAGGCGTATGGCGATCTCCAGATTTGAAGTCGTTTTCTGGGACTTATACCAGTCCATATGGCCTTTGCCAAGATTGTGAAGATACTGTGCCCTTTGAAGGTGGGAGTGTGGACAAATTTTCACCGACGTCTGGTAGAGTTGGATTGCCGTCTCTAAATCTTGAACTTTTCCTGATCTGTGAAATTGTTCATGGTACACAGCTCCGAGGCTAGCAGTCCGAGCTGGCTTTTCTTCATGGCCATGCGGGGTGCCGTACAGTGCCGACGACGTTGTCTGGAGTGCTGCTTCAAGGTCCTCTGACCGGCCTGTTCGTCGAAATCTGTCCAGAAAAACAAGCCCGAAATAGTATTGAGCGGAGGAGTGATCGGGATGCGTCGTTTGGGTCTGCTCTAAGGCATCTTGGAGTATCTGCGCTGCCAGATCAATATCTTGTATCTTGCCCTCCATCTGATATCGTTCATGATATAGCTGACCCAAGCGACGGAGCTGGACGGCATAGTAAACATGACCATCCGGACCTCCCTCGATAGCTCTATTTCCCGCAGACAGGGCCTCATTCAGTGTTGTTAACTCTTTGTTGAAGAAGTACCGGTGAAACAAAAGATCCGCTAGATTGCAATGAGACCGTAGGACTTGGTGATTAGCTGCTGGATGCTGATCGATAGCAGCGCGGGCGAACCTGATTGCCTCATCGATATCGTTGACCAAATGAAGGTGCTTGAAGCGGTGATAGTAACAAAGAGCGAGATGGCTCAAGGACTTGGCATGTATCCCGGGTACGTTGCTAGCTGAAATGACCGAATCTTGCGTAAGTCGGATGGCTTCCTCCAGATCACCAATGGTTCCAGATGCTTGATACCCATATACTAAAATGACAGCCAGAGTATGCAAGTATTTCGCACGGTTCGAATCATCAGGTGTTATCAGCTTGACAGTTTCCTGAGCATGCTCCCGCGCTTCCTCGAAGTCTGCCGTTGCTCCAACTCGAACGTAGCGCTCGCCCAGGTGAAAAGCAAGAATGTCCAAACGCATCGCACGATCCGGATGTCCTGGTGGTGCTACGTAGAGTGCTTCCCTCGCAATCTGGACATCGTCTGGTACGGTAGCCGTGCCGGTGAGGTTAAAATCACGCGCCATTCGTATCTGTCCTCGTGTCAGACAACGACCACCCGATTTGTAGTACAGTAGTATACTTGCGCTGATTATACGACTCACTTTGTCGGCGAATCTCCCCATACTTCTGACAGTACGGATGCCGAACAACAATCGACACAACAAAAATGCTATGTATTCGAAGATGCAGTGCACGAGGTTTCTTATGTGGTACATGAAATGAGGGGCAAATGGTCAATTGACAGGGTGGCTTTGTCAAGACCAGGCATGCTGAGGCTCCCACAGCCCCTCATTTTCTCGGGGACCATGCCAGTCAAGCTGGAATCTGGTAAAACGCACAATCATGTATTCCAGCAAAGCAGTATTCGGCAGTCTCTCTGGCATTTCAAAGCTACCTGCTCCCGAATCACCCTTTACACACCAAAATGAACATAGGGTACCCACAAGGGCCGCATTTCCCGTGGGGTCTCCCAGTCTCCCAGCGATAGTACCGTGTTTCGTGACATCCTAGCATTCAGTTCACTTGATTTATGTGACGTCCCCGTACCAAATTCAGCAGGATAGGTACCATCACGATAGCGACCATAACTCTTGCCTCTGGCTGACAGCCAACTTCCTCGAAGCTGTCGCGACGCTTTGTGGATGCCTAGGCATACCGAATCGTCATTGAGGCCTCTATCCCGCACTGTCTCGTACATGATCCTGGCCATGTCAACACAGAGCTCATCGTTCACCTCCCACAAGGTACCAACTACATGTCGAAACCCGGCCAGCTGGCACGCGCTTATCAGATGGATGCTCTCGTCTAGGAACCTGTCGTCCTTTATCTGCCCCGTCCCGCAAGCCGAAAGATAGGCCAGGAATGGGGAGCGTTCGCGGAGATTCATCTCTAGCAAAGCAGACACAGTGATCGTGTCGTCGTAAACCGCCAAGTAGCTTTGGGAAGGGTTCGCCATATCGACATGTCCATGGCCGGCGAAATGGAAGATGGAGCAGCTTGGCAACTCGGTGACAATATCTTTCCTGAGCTGGCCTGGGGTCACAGTGCTCAGAGGAATTGCCTTGCATATATCTTCTACCATCTTTGCCTCCAAATCAGCAAATTTCAATGGCGCGTATGAAGGGGTATGCTTCATAGAGACGAGGAGCGCCCGGGCAGAGCTGCCAAGATTGGCACTGGGAGCGGAGTGTCGACGACTATTAATGATAGCCTTGACCGAGGAACCATATGAAGACATGACCCTATCAAGCACTGTCTTCCCAGAGCCGTCTTCGTGACGTCCTGCGGCGTGCAGTGGGAATTTGCTCAGAGAGCCCGTCGGTATCCACCATAGACGAGGCCAGTCCTCATTCGAAATGCAACGATCAAGTCCCAGCGCGGTCAGCGTCGGTTCTGCGACGACATTCCATAGCCAAATTAGAACTTCAGGAGACCCCAGATCATCTCGCAAGCTCTTTTCCTCGATATCCGTGCTGCTCAAGTCTGGCAGAGGCAGCATCCTGACCCTATTCTTTTCCACCAAAATGGCATCGCAGCGGTGTGCGCTTATGTTGACCACAACGATAGGACCGCTAGTGGCTGCAGCTTGAAGCTCAGCTATGGTTGGAGGTAATAAGAAGGCTTCGAATTCGGGTATTTTACGAATGTTCGTGAGTAGTTGCTCAAAGGCTCGGTCAGCTTGGTAGGGCTGGCTGGTGCGGACGTGAAGCGTTGACTGTCGGTCACCAGGCAAACCAGTTTTCTCGTGCGTAGATTGGAGAGTAAGTTCTCCCTGTAGATGGTAGAATTCCTCGGCCATGTCAGGATGCTCCTTGCGCAAAGCTGCCACATCTGCCCGCATCTCTTCCATAGACGTTGCAAGGAGACCGCGGCCTTGCTCAAGTAGTCTAAGGGCTACACATGGTGTTTTGGACGCGTTAAATGCGATAGCCGCAGCATCGGAAGCCAAACCGACTACTTGGCTGAGAAGGTGTTGCTTATCAGAGTTTCGTAGCGACCTCGAGACCAACATAGGGGTGAGGTTGACAGCGATCTCCAGCGCTTCAAAAGCCTGACCCCATTCGGAAACCTCGACGCAACAACGCAGGACATCGGTGCTGGCATCTATACGAACCACCATTCTGGCATTGCTTTGTTCAACAGCAGATTTGTGGCAGGAGATAGCCCTTTGCATATCAGGAGCAAAATGGGATCTGCCAAATTTGTTTTCCCACATGAAACCGAGAGTGCGCCACATTTGGGCACGTTCGGGATGATCAATTGGTGTGTTCTCTATGGCCTCCTCGGCCACCTTGATAGCTGCATCAATATCGGTCGTTGTGGGGACCTCTCTCCATCTATTCTTATAATGGTGTGCCAGGTTTTGAAGGAAGAGTGCTCTTTGTAGGCCAGGTGGAACCTTGCTGACAGCGTTCTGTGCCACGGAAACGGCTTCGTCCAAGTCATGTATTTTCCCTGTCATCTTGAATCGTCCGGCTAGATGCTGTCCGAGACGATTCATGGCCAATGCTTTATCCAAATCGTTAACTGAGCATTCCGAAGATTCCCTGGTAACTTTGATCGCCTCGTCCAAGTCTTTGACGTCATTCGTCTTGTCGTAGAGCTCGGCAAGTCTCTCTCCTAGAGTTCGCAATACAGGCCCACGATCAAGATGACCCTCAGGGGCCGCCTTGACGGATGCCAAGGAAATTTTCACCGCCTCCTCGATATCAGATTGATCGTTCGATCTCCTGTATCTTGCCGAAAGGTAAATTGAAAGACTATTGAGCACACTCGCCATTGCCGGTGCTCCCGGGAGGGTAATATCCACAGCGCTTCGCATCACTTGGATGGCCTCATCCAAGTCAGGCATAATCTCGACCTCCAGGTACCTGAGGTGAAGACAAAAGCCAAGTGTGGCGAAAAATTCGGCTTGCTCCGGATGTCTTTGCTGAGGGTGATTCATTGGTGCTATATCGGCGGCCGTTCTTGCTGTACGTATAGCCCTCTCTAAATCTGGCATCTTGCCTGTCCTCTCGAACCGAGCACACAGATGTTTAGCAAGGCAACCCAGGTAAATGGGTTTATATGGACCCCTCAACGTGTTTGCGTCTGCTTCTTCGGTTAGACTGATGGCACGCTCAAGGTCGGCAAGACAGTCCGTTCTTTCATAGCGTGCCCTGAGCACGACAGCAAGCGTATTGAGGCAGCCTGCACGATTGAGTTTGCTCCACGGCTCGTCCGCCGCCTTCTGCGCAAAGCTAATAGCCTCCTCGAGATCAACCAGGTTGTTGGTTCTTTGGTACTTGAGATAGAAAAGAGATCCAAGATCCTTCAACATCTTCCGCTTTTCCGAGTTCTTCGCACTCAGCTCCAGGGCCTTGCATGTCAATCTGATTGCTTCCTCCAAGTCTGTCATCACGAGTCTCATTCTGAACCTTTCCCAAAAGTATGTACCAAGGACAAATAAGATCTTGGACTTGGTTGCAGCGTCCTTGGTTCCTGAGTGAACGTCTGAGCTGAGAAACTGTATGCCATCTTCCAAATCTTCTTCTGTCCCAGTGGTCCGATACCTACGGTCCAGGCGAGCCCGAGTGCTCTCTCGTATTGCTTCGATGTATTGATGATCCTTCGGCGCCAAGGCCAACGCCTCGTTCAAAAGCTGTAATGATCTAGTCAAAAAAGCCACATCCTCCGTGTACTCGCTCTTCTCTGCCAAATGATCTGCGAGGTGTTTATACAGTATGATGCGACTAGAATTATTCACCGGTGTGACATCGATTGCCGCCTGTATCATCTGCGTAGCCTTTTCGATGTCTTCCAAGTCGCCTGTTGCATCGCATAGCCCATCAAGGTGTACCAGAAAATCTACCAAGGCCTTCGTTCGCTCTTGTGCATTCGTTATCGAGGCTTCAACAACCGATGTCGTAAGGCTCAAGATGGTTTCCATAGGGCTCTTGTCGGCTTGTATCTCACTGAGCAGCCCATTCAAAAAGGCTTTCAACTGCTTTGAATGTAATTGGTTGAGCGTTTTGTCGTTGACCGTACTTACTGCCTCTTGCATGAGAATCACTGCTTCTTCTAGGGATTCTCTTGTCTCCGTCCTTGTGTACCATTTTTGGAGATTGACCGCAAGCGAAAAGAGTCGCTGGGTCCGATCCGCATGGCCATCTGTTGTGGCATCGAGTACCCGTCTGGCCACATGGATTACGATTTCCAAATCTTCCAAGTTGTGGGTATGATCATATTTGCGCTCGACCTGTGTGTCCAGCCTCAGGAGGAGCTCTAGGCTCTTGAAGCCGCCTTCTGACAACTCATGTAAAGCCATCGTCGTTCTTTGTATGGCATCATCAAGGTCTGCGACGTTTTCCGTCATGAGATACTTGGAATTCAGCTGACTGGCCAAGCTAATAAGTCTTGGCGCTCGCGTCCGGGATCCATTGGGGGATAGCTCAATAGCCTCCAGTGAGGCTTTGATTGCATATTCTAGATCCGTTCGTTGGTCTGAAACTGAGTACCTTTCGGCAAAGTAAAGTCCTAGCCGATACAGAAAAGCGCCCCTGTCGGCTTGGGTCGCGCTGATCTGCAGACTCATTTTTGTTGCTATCTGAGTTATTCGTATAGCTTCATCGAGGTCTGCTGTATTTCTCGCTCCGAACTGGTACCTTTCATATAGATACCTTCCAATCTCGAATAATGCTGTCGCTTGATCTGCCGCCTCCGGAACTGAGGCTAGACCGATCTGCGCCACGCGGATCGCCTCCTCAAGATCGGTTGTACGTGTCTCAGGGGTCAGAGTGCATCTTTCGAATAGATACTGACCCAGAGATATGAAAAACCGTGCTCTTTGCGGACTAGTTTGGCTCAGTCCGATGGCACTTTGGATTGCTTGGATTGCTTCGTTGATATCGACTAGGCTTGGATTTGCTTTGCATCGAGTGTAATAAAATCTAGCAAGATTGCTTGACATTAGGACTCGATCTTCAGAAACGGTTGAAGTCGACTGTATAGCTTCCTTGGTTGCTCGAATGGCTTCATCGAGGTCGCTTAGGTAATCGGTTTCAGGGAGGGCTTTGTCTGTTCGACCTAATGATTCGTCCAGCGCCACAACTTCGTAGTCCAGGGGGTGTTCAAGTGTTTTGTTGTTTTGTAGGTATCGCTGATGAAGTAAAAACCCCAAGTCGCTCAGAGCCTTTACTCTGTTAACAGAATCCGCCGGGCCGATCTGGGAAGCTTCTCGCATGCGACCGATCTTTTCGTCTAAACCCCTCATGGTCGGTGTCTCGGTTTGACGGGCGATAATTTGCTAGAAAGCTGGTATCGGTTGAAAGTTTAGAAGCAACCATATATAAGATCTGATGTTCTCGCACCCAGGATTATAGGTGAGGCTGCACAGAGATCGCTGCGTTGTAGCATGAAAATGAGTATAGCTCATTCGTGTAGTTGTCGTGTTTGTCGAAATATCACTTAGGCCAATGTGTGAAGAAACGTGAATGGAGAGCTGTGGAAGAATATCGACCGATTATCCAGAGCTAGAAAGAGGAAGTGCTGATGAGGAGCCTGATATATCCAGAGCAGTGATTTGTGCCGAATATTATCTACTTCATGTGACATTGAACGAATGTGCTGAGGGTATGTAGTAAGTTCCGCAATAGGCCACTCCTATTGCAGGCAGTCCGATTTGGATGAATACGGTGAGACAATTGAACTTAGTCTGTGCAAATACGTTGTGCATTCTCGCAGGCCCTTAGTTTTTCGAGGCCTTCCGCGGATAATCTGTCTATAAATAGCCCCATAACCGCGGGCAATTGCTCTGGAATGGGCTGGAGCCGAAAACATACCTAAGTTTAGCGAGTCGAATTCTTCGGTTCTTTCTTCCTGCCAATAAAGCGGTACCTCGTACTTTGTCGTAGCCCTTCCACTAGATCCAAGCTTTGCATCCCTGTCTGGCATCGCAGACAGTGCGGATGTCTTGTACCTACCTAGGTATCGCTGTACAAGCATTTGTAGCTCCAAATTTCGCAGCCTTTCTACGCCACTGCTATCACTGCGCCAATGGTACTTTCTTATATGCTCGCTGGAGCCGGGCAAGTCTTTCAATGCTCCCGGGATATTTTGGCCAGCTAGCTGCAGCCACGTATTGATATACAGGATTCTTGTCATATGACGCTAAATGGTTTGGTAAATCTCTCTAGGCAGCCTTCAAGGGACTCCTGCAGTCTCGTAATCGTTTACTCCGTCGATCGCGATATTACCGCATGTATTAAAAGCTACTACTCTATCCGCACGATCTTGTTGTCACTGGGACTAAGATGCCGTATGCATAGGTACTTTTCACGTTTATCACTACGGCAGCAATACCAAAAAAAGCTCCAAAAATATCGTGGATATAAACGTAAATAAGCTATCAAAATACTAGCTTTAATGAAAACTTGTTTTGCCCTCATTTTGTTAGATTCTACCGTGCCGCTGAAGACGACTCAACATACGGCGTTAACGGCTCAGGTAGGTAGCCAATTATGATGCTGTGACATTATTGATTTTGAGAATTTTTTTACTCGTGAACTATGAATATTGCTTACAATCAAATAATTGCTAATATGACAATGGGAACATTGTTGGGTATGTAGACCATCTTCGCTATAGCGCCGCTTTTATGCTTACCGGATTCAAGAATGTGAGGCGAGAATACGTCGCACAAAAACCCTGTTTCTACATAGAAATATAGGTGTGTGTTGGCAAGTCATGGGTTCAGAGCCTCCAGGCAGTGGTTACTGCCTAGGTGTTTATGTATAACCCCTCTTTCTGACCGAGATGGCGCCCCCCTTTCCCCCAAAAGCAACAGCGACCGAGGTATAAACAATGGTTCAGCCCTGGGGATCATACGGAACTTTTGTCTTCTGGCTGTTTATGAGGTTACAGTGATGACTTGCCGCTGGTTATTTTAGGAACTTAGCTAAGATGACTTGACGTTCTTGTTCACCGGCCAACTAATACAGCCTTATGAAGCCCGTCCATCCCTGGATCAGCACATGGCTGCAACTCAAAGCCTTGTCGACCAATGTACATAGGTTAAGTAGGTTGGTAGACAAATGAATGCCCAGCAAGATACTTGAGTCGCCACACTATTATATATATATATACAAAAGGATGGCTGTGGAAAACCGAAACTTGAGTTTGTCTATGTGTCCTACTCATTACGCGTTTTAGACAATTCTGAAAATTTCCATTGAATTCCTGCCTCTCCATTTAAGGAAGGGCATTGACTCCGAGGATCACCACTTCATGAAGACTTGCATGCCGGCACAGCAGTTGAGTCAGCCATGTCCTATTCGCGACCCCCGAAGCGCTTTGCAATACTCGCGGGCGTCAATACGTATCCATCGGATGGTTCAAGACGCGGAGAAGATGGCGTGCCTGTCAGTGTCAATCAACTATACGGCTCCGTCAACGATGTTCGCGCCGTAGGACAATTTATCCGAGATAAATTTCAGATCGACCGTCCGTATGTCCTCACAGCGGAAGCGGACGGTAGCAAGAAGAGCCCCAAAGAGCATCCAGACTTGCTGCCGACGTACAGAAACATTCGCAGGCACTTCATTAAGGTTTTTGGCAAAGCTCAGGCGGGTGATCTATTTCTATTCTACTTCTCAGGGCATGGCGCATTATTACCCGTCATTGAGAAATCCCCCAAGGATGGGCGAACCACAGATCCATCTCTATTGACATTCGACTATTGTCGCGGCAAACGAGCGGTTCGTGGCTGGGAGCTAAATGCGTGGTTGAAGGCCTTGCACAACAAAAGAGTTCAGATCGTAGCCATTCTGGATAGCTGCTACTCTGGAGCCACATGGCGTGGCGATTCTGTCTTCCGAACACCCGACACCTGGAAGCCGCCACCAAACCTCCAAGCCGATGAGGACGATACAGATGATGATGACATCATCTTTGATGAACCGGAATCGGTAGTCGAGCCCACAAACCGCGACAGCAAGCTGACGCAGATCTGGGGAATAGACCCCAGATGGTTCACGTTAATGGCGGCTTGCAAATCTTACGAACTTGCTGGGGAGGATACTGTATCGACCTCGGACGGTATGGAGCGGCGCGGCATCTTTACCCACCGACTTCTTTGTCAGCTAGAACAGGGCTATTCAAGAACACCCACGTATCGAATCTTACGAGATCAGGTTGACAAGATCCTCAAGGAGGAGCATCGTAGCCAGACGCCTCAGGTGTATGGTCGGGATCGGTTGACCTTTCTCGGGAACCGCGAGCAGTTCTCAGCCGCCTCGAATGTTGTTCGTGTTCAAGGCCAACAGGTGGTTATACCTCTTGGGCAGATGCACGGTATCAACACAGGAACAGAGTTCACAACGTGTTCCCCGGGGGAGATCTACACCATCAAAGTCGACTGGGTCGACGCCACAAGGTGTACCTCAGAAGTTGCGCCACAAGTCGCACGCTATTTCGAGCACCATAGCGAGGTAACCTTGTCACGGCCGAGCCTGTCACCTCCGAGCCCAGATCAAGTAGCCTTTAAAGTCTATCTAGACAGCAGCCTGGGAGATATGTTTCGCTTTTCGTTTCGTACGGACCTTGAACATCGAATCTCAGGCCGGATCCAATACGTGGAAGGTGAACTTCCTCATGATTATCTCAGCGGTACCAGGGGATCGCCAAGATCACCCGTGCACAGTCTCGGCTTGCAAGCACATCTTGAAGCAGTCAAAATCATTGGACCCAGGTCCCTGCTCGGAGATTCAGGGACAGTCGGTGGCCTGAGGCTTGGGGAAGACGAAGCTGGAGGGAGTGCCAGAGCCGCGGCCGCATCTGTAGCGCATCTAATTCGTTTCTCTCAGATACTCGACCTTCGTCTGAAAGCATGCCAGGAGAACACAGGGTTCTCCACAACGATTACTCCCGAACCTAAACACCATCTGGACAATAGGCTAGGCAACACCTGGAACGGGATTTCATACCAAGATGGGCAGAAACTCCGCTACAAATTCAATAATAAAAGTGGACGAGACTTGTACATCACAGTCCTCACGCTTGGGCCCGGGTTCCACGTCCGACAATTATGGCCAACAAATCACGATGCCGTCCATGTTGGAATAGGAAACCAGGCTAGTTTCGGCTTCAGCATGGAGATTCCGCCCGAGCTCTCAATAGGCTCTTCGATGCCGCATAGAGACATCATACGCACTGTTGTCACCGACCGTGTAGGGCCTTCTTTCAGAGGAATCGAGTTGCCCGACATCTGGGATATTTGCGAGGAAGTAGAGTCTGCCTTTCGGAACGCTACAAAGGTAGTTGTTCATGAGAATGTTGTTTGGTGGATCGATGACACGCCGATTTTGACTCGAGCATCCTAAGCTCAAAGGCAGAAAAGGCTGAGACAATCCCGTTGAAGGGATAGGTATGGTCATATGTCTTGTTAATGCTACTCGGCTCCGCCGTGCACCCCTGATCTACGAAAATTAATCAAAGATACAGTGCATGATTGACTAGTTCACATTCATTCGGCGCTGTAGCATCTTGTGTGGATAGTAGTATACACAAGAGACGTGTATGCAAACTCTAACTAATGGCATACGATTTTTAAAACATGCAATAAACAAGGCATGTGCTGAAGCTCTCGGGTGCGAGAACATGCATGAGGCGCAGCGGCTGTGGGGATCTTTGGTTTGGCCCATTCGCGAGTGGGATGTTCTGCATGTCATTTCTCCGCATGTGTATAGCAGCGAGGGCGGTTGAAGCTGAAGCCTGACTGCATATGTTGTGGTACAACATGCTGGCTGCTGTGGCGGCCTATGGTTCCCTCTCATCGAGCCTCGCCTGACTAGGTACCCATCCACACAGTACATAGGCGATGTAGTGATTGCAACCTTCATCTGCATGCAGTCGACAGGCAGGTCTGATGACTGGAACCAGCATAACCACCAGCGGGGCTGAGCATCACAACGAGCTTGCCGCGCTTTGAATAAAGATGACGGTCGAATCGAAGAAAATTAAGCGTGAAATGTTTCTCAACCCTTCTAATAGCTGAGTTCCGACATCTTGTGCACCAGTCAAAATCGACACTGAGTACTCCCGACTCGAATGAAACGTGTGTGGAAGGAAGCGACCAGTTACTATAACGATGGATCCTGCGAAGGATCAGAAAGACCATGGGTGTCTACCTGACGAAGACTACGAGCACCAGTGGGTCGCATACACCATCAGTCCAAGTAACATTATCAGCTAATTGACTTCAAGGCAAGAAACTCACGATGTCAGCTTCGTGGATGACGGTGGGCGCCCAAGGATCAAGAAGTACTCCACTGTAATTTTGTAAGAGACGAGACACCAAGATGCGTCTTCTAACAACGATCAGGAGCCCAGGTTCCGTCCGAACGACTACGTGTTCATCCAGGGGCTACAAGGTCAAACGCGAGAAGGACCATACGTTGTCACCCATGTCAAGGACAATCGATACACGCTCAGCGACACTAAAGGTAGAACTTTCAGAAACGGTGCTACCTTTGACGAGAAAGAGTTGCAACTACAGGATCCTTTTGCATGAGAATAGTTATCATAAGACTATCGAGCTTGGCTCTTTCGGATGATGGTTGCCTTCTCCTACCTATGCTCACTTGATAGCACTCCATCCGTGCTTGTTCCCGGTTCTGTAGTAGTCCTAATGATGAAGTTCCTCGAAACCCATTCACCTGAATCGATGTGGTCATGGCCACGGAATTGAGTTGAAACTCCCTTAAGAAACGCTTCAGGTCCGTTCTGGTCGCAACTCACCCCCTTTCTAGTTTGTTCACAGCACAATGGCGGGAGCACTATCGAAGGGAACCGAGTTGGCTCAGTGGTTACAAAGATTTTGATGATGTCCTCGCAGTGAGTTCGGTGGTGGTTTGCAGGATTTTGCGGAACTTCCATCCTCAAACTCAGCTGCTTAATTCCTTTTCTCCCGTTCTGAATAGGATCCACCACAAGGTAGCCATCACCACCTGAGCTTTCGAGGACATTTATTATTTCCCAATTGTCCCGAAAATTGATGACGCTAAGGTATAATGGCTTTTGGTTGGCATTTTCAATCGTAAACCCCCAGGCGTCGCCGTCATGGACTTCGAACGTCCCAGAAGCCTGAGGATTAGAATGAACCTTGATGCAAAACTCCTGCAGGAACTTCGTGTTGGGAGCACGATTTTCTATTCCTTCGAGGAACTTGAACATCGTCAGGTGCCCAAGTATTCCAGACATGGTGGCGATTGCGTTGTGAGAGCCTGTGGGTACGGCGGCCAAGTTGGTGAGATTGCCATATTCTTTCCTGATAACGTATTCTTGATGCTCATCGATAGTAACCGTGAATAGACAGGGCTCCCGATCTTCCTTTTCGGGCAAGGCCAACATCGTGAACTTTTCAGCTTGTTTTCTCCATCCATCTTCATCTTCGATGCCCAAGCCAAGCCGAACTCTGATCCTTCGAGAAGACATGCTCCGGGACAATTTGGCTCCCCATCTAGCTCGTGTTTGAGATATAGTCGAATCGCCGGAGGGCGTTGTGAGTTCTGACTCGAATGGCCCCACCTTCCAGACTTCCAGTGTCCTGTGTGACGTGACCATATTGTCGATTTTCTCATCATAACGATACGCCACGAATTCATCGCCTTGGCAAACGCCTTGTGCCTCTCCTGCTCGCAGACGTAACGAACCGTTCTTGTGTTGGAAGATCGGAATCAGGCCATTTGCCTTACCAGTAACCATATGGCCCAAGAACGAGCGGTCGCTGTTGCCGAAACGCATCGGGGTTTGTTGTGGCCACAGCGCATGGAACGTGGTGGATAGTCGTTGGTGCAGGTCCCTATGGCTTGCATCGATTCCACTCATACAGAGCTCATGCAGAGTGACAAGTAAGTAATGGCTCAGGGCGCCCCTCTTGCCGACTGACCCGACCTGTACTTCGGATGCTGTCTCAAATGGCCCACAAGCAGTCAGAATGGTGTAGCCATCCGGGTCGACCAGCCAGTCTTTTTCCGGCTTTGCATCGCGTAATATACCAAACAAATGGCTTTTGTCGTATTCTTGAGCGTTATAGGTCGCCGCGTCTTGGTTGTATGGTATATATCTAATAGCAAGCTGGGTCGCATCGTCGCCACGCGCAACGCCGCCGGAGAAACAACAGTCAAGGACGAGTGTAACAATCAGGCCCTTGTGCACCATTCTACCAAGCGCAGAAGCTAGATGACGACCTTCGAGATACTGGCATCCGAACTCATGGTGATCGAAAAGTACCAAGGCTAGTTGGTTTTCTTGGCTGACTTCGGTCGCAGCGGGACCTGGAAGTCTTGTTCCGTGGCCAGAGTAGTGAAAATACACGATGTCTCGATCGGTTGCCCCCTCAATCACCCATTTGAGTGATGATACAATATTGGTCCACGTTGGCCACAAGTCTTCCGATTCTCGTGGTTGGAAATGATCCGCGTCAGATGGACAAGCCGCAGTGAAGACGCGAATATGTGCTCTGGTATGTCGAGCTTGGAGAAAGTCTAGCACTGCCTCAGCATCATTAACAGCGCCGCCTAGACAACGATCGGACGGATAATGGTCGATCCCAACGACGATTGCCCATATAGTTGGTGTCGTACTCCCCATTGAGATCGAATCAAGGGAGAAAGTATAACACTTTCTAAAGAATTCTGATTTGGTAATATAGAGAAAAAAGAATGAAAGAAGAGAGAAGGAAGGCGATCGCTGACCTCTGTATGCGACAATGGGTTTGGCGATTTCGCAACCGTGGGTAAAGAAACCCATGTTATTGAGGATCCACGAAGGATGGATTTGCGTTTCATTTGTGGCCACAATGGGATGCGATACCTTGATTAGAAGCACCTGTGCAACCCCCTGGGCGCCTCCCAGGGGACTCTTCTTCTCTTTTCTTTTCCTTTTCTTTTTCCTTTTTTAGCGACCTCCATAGCGGCTAGAACGCTATCTATAGAGTATTTGTGTTGTGGCAGTTGGTAGGGTGTGGGGTGCGGGGTGGCATAACATGCCCACTTACAGCTCCGCCGAGCTCCTTGAGACTGTTCTCTTCTTTTGCATGCTTCTATGACGAGAATAGAATCACAGTCCGGTTAACCATCACAGTGCAGTGACCTTGACCCACTGATCTTCCTTGCAGGAAGTTGTTCCCTCCCGCTACAATTTTTGAGACGCGAACGCCAGCCGAGGGTAAGTCTCCACACAACCATGCTGTACAAATCACGATTACATATCCATCACCTTCACCGAAACAAGCCGAAATTTTCTTTTGCATAGCCCGCGTCAGCGGCTAGAAAACGAGTCTCAGTATCCTGCAGCACAAAAAGGCTTGGGAAGTCCGTACCTACGCCCATTCTGACAAGTCTGATAAAAATTCAATTTTCATTAGGCACGACGTTCTCAGGATAAGCACTTGAAATTTCCACCTGTCTAGTGTTCTACGAAACAGATTGCCTTTTATTGCTAAACCAAAGAACTCGAGTGAGAAATGGTAGTTTTGGATCAACCCGTCATTGAGTCGAGTTGTCGTGGCCAACCGACACAGGCAGTTTTACAACCAAGACATAGTCGACTCCACGGATACGCGACCCGCCTACGAAAAACCATCTCATCGTGGCTACTGGAAGTTATTGAGGCCCCCTATAGAGGGAGTGAGCATGATACGATATTACCACTAAGTATTGAACAGTTCTCATTCGTACCCCGCGAGTCGGGCGCTAATCCGGAATAGTTGAAGACTATCCCACTGGGTATCCTCGCTTGACGGCGCTCATTGGATCTCACCGGACCTTTCACATCTTCCGCCGTTTTGTGAATCTTCGTACCCGCTTGCTTCTCCTGAAGCAGGACAGATTGACGGTCCTCGAAGAGCAGTTGGCGAAAGTCGATGCGGAAGAAACAAATTTGCTCAGTCTCGGCAGCGTCCGGGCTGATAGCAACGACACCAGGAAAAACCTGATAGTAGATATAGACGCTGCTTTGGTCGAGTATGGTTCGTTTCAAGTTCTTGGATCTTCACAACGCACCAACCTGACACTTCATCAGACGAGCTACTGGAGAGGAACCAGCGGGTATTAAACCTCGAGCCCGCGAGCCCGCGCAATGTCTCCAACATACAAAACTGGATCAATGGGACAGGTTCTATTGCGCGGCGTGAAAGTGCATATTTGGCACAGTCCGGGGAGCTGGTAAGCGTGGCGGGTACAGACGATCGAGTCATACCCTGGCTAGAACGCTCGGTGGAGGATGGGATGGCATATTTACGCTCCCAGTTCAGTAATGTGAGAGACTTGAAGTGTCATGATCACAAATATGCTAACTAAGCCAGAGTCATCAAGTAGGTGCCTCAAGGGATCGAAACATACACATACCCACGGGCTCGTTAATGGTACGGCTGGCCCGGATCGTCATGACGGTTTTCATCATCTTCCTTCTCTTGGTACCCGTGGTCGTTTGCAACTTCCTCGGCTCGCTCACTGCTCGACTGTTTTCTGTGATCATATCTACTACAATATTCGTCGCTGTCTTGTCCGGTTCGACGAAAGCTAAGACTATAGAGCTTATCATTGGTGGTGCAACGTAAGTTATATGACCCTTCCATGTTTTTACTTATTTACGACTAAAGACAATTCTCTCCAAAGATATACCACTGTCATGATTGTATTCGTCTCTACTACTGGCCAAGGTGCTCAATAATTATATTCATGGGATATTAAAAGAATGGTCACTTTGTATTTATAAGGCATCGCTATAATATATTTCAAGATTGAGCCATTTTAAAACAGTGTTATTAATCTGTAATCTCTCTCTCTCTCTCTCTCTCTCTCTCTTCTTTCTGTTCTCGATGTGCTGACATTGGGACAGGGCTGCTGCATCACTCAAGCAAATAAGCCTTTAGCTCCTGGGTTGTCTCTCGCCTCCAATACCCAAATGTCTTCTCTTACGGGAATCGCAGCCACAAGTCTCTTGCTGTCGTGTCAACTTCCGCATCTCCTAGAGCTGAACTCGCAGAGACTGATGGACTCATATGTACAGCTGACCACGCTGCTGCGATGTAGAGGTCTTGAATGAATCCCAGCAAACATGGCTCCGTCGGTCTTCATGAAGATTGCACCAAAAGCGAAGACGTGGGAGGACGAGGCTGCGGCCATTTAAGCATGCAGAAAGTTTGGAGTGTCACTTTCTCCGGGACGGGGGTATCGCGGGCCCGAAATTGAGAAGGGCTGGACAAGGATTGACTTTGCCCTCCCACCTTCGCAACTGACAGAAGCGCTTTGCAGGCTTTCGCTGGGATTATATGGCGTAACGCAAGCCGCAAAGTAAGCAGGTGATTGAGGTACGACCGCAATGCAACTGTGCAACTGCCCGTCTGCATATGGCCTGATTGAACCAACGGCACTCTGCAAGGGCAAAAGAAACATCTTTTATCAGTTTCCTACACCCCCAGTCTTTGACTGCGGCATATCCATGTGTGTTGCGTCATGCATGTGACTTTGTGGTTGGTGTCATGGCGCCGCCAGACACCTACGTCTGTTGCGTTCTGCCCCTTGACAAACAGTAAGACTGCATCAGGCTGTGACTTTCGAACCCAGTCTGGCCGGTCACCGACATCCCTTACATGACATAAAAAATTCTTGTGCATCTGAAATTCAAAGAATCATTACCTCAAGTTCTTGGGCTGACGTATTTTCCTTACCCAGCCAACCTCCCCTTACACTATTTTCCATCGTCTACACCGTGGCACTATGTCAGGACCATTCTTCCCAAAACAAGCTGTGAAGTTCGACGGGGCTCTCGCCCAGGAGCTCCAGGGTAGTGTGAGCGAGGGAATCGCGCAGGAGCTTCTCAAGGTCGTGCCGCCGATCAAGCCAGGCTTCGTTATTCATGACAACGGCTGCGGCTATGGGGCAGTAACGGGTGAGATCATGAACTCGGGCGTTCCCTCCGATATCAGGATACATGCGACCGACAAGAGTGCCAACTACCTAGCCCAGCTACGTGCTACGCTGGCAAAGAACCCCTATTGGCCTGTGGAGGTTGCTGAAGTCAACGCCAACGCTCTGACGTTCCCGGACAATTATTTCGACCTGTCCATCACCGATTTTGTCCTCCTCGGCCTTGACGACGAAGCAGGTGCTGCGAAGCATATTCTGCGCACCGTGAAGCCGGGCGGGACTGCAGCAATTGCGGTGTGGAAAGAAAAGCCTTGGCAGGCCGCTTTGAAAGAAGCACATCGCCGTACTCGGGGCGACGATGCACCCATCCCGCCCTTCCTCGCCGTTGTCGACTATGACACGGAGCAGTTCAAGACTGTCCTGAATCAAGCTGGTTACAAGAATACAGTATTTGTCGAGAGGAGCGCGTGGCTGCACATGGAGGATCCGAAGCGCTGGGCGAGGATTGCCTGGACTTTCCTAGCTACTCCAGTCGGAGGCTGGAAGCAGTCAGACGAAGATACCTGGGATGAGGCCATTGAGATAGCTGCCCAGGAGTTTCAAAAGGGCGATTGGCATGTTTTCGAGGATGGGGTCCACAAGATCCGCATGGTTGCCACCATTGCTGTCACAGAGAAGCAGTGAAAATCAAACTCTTTTTCCGGAACACGAAGGAACTGGGTCCGTCTCTATGAGTTGTGTAATGCTTTGCAGATAGATGCTCTTCATCAATCTGTTGTGCGGCTGAGGTATTCAGTGTTCATTACCAAAGATAGCTCTGCCTCCAATCACTATAAATGATGCTCTCGTAAGAGGATGGATTTCAAAATCAAGTCAAAGTGTGATGCCAGGTTCCGGAAAGTACATCTGCAGAGGGAAACGACGTCGGCAGCCGGAAGACGGGGATTATGCAAGAGCCCGAGTATGTAGCACATCTTGCTCCACTGGGCTGACGTCAAGTATAAGATACTACGCGTTATGTTGTCAAAACCCAAATCTCCTACTTTACATTCGACCCAAATTACTATTTCCTTCTATTTTACTCGGCGACTTAGTCAGGCATTTTATGAATCTATCCGACCACAATAGAAATGGCTTCAACGGCAACTGAGCACTACGAGCACGCCTATCCTCTCGGCAATGATGTGGAGGCTAAGCGGCTGCGCAATCAACATGATGTGATCAAAGATGCCATGGGGGGTTTGGTGCTTGCGCCATTGGATTTCGCTACCTCACCGCTCAAGATTCTGGACTCGGCAACAGCTGATGGTGAGATACCTCAATTATCTTCATCGATGGAAAAACACATACCGCAATATGCCGCAATATCTCGCACGAATACGTTCGTGAAGTCATACTTAGACTCGGAGAGATGATTCCGGGCTCAATCTACTTGAACGAGACAGCGTGGCACCTTACTCTCAGAATTGATACTCACTCTTAGAGCAAGTCATCCACTCGAATGATTTACTGACGAGCAATTACGCACAGGAACATGGATCCGGGATCTTGCAGCCGCTCACCCAAATGCAAACCATGAGTATACCGGAACCGACATCAATCCCGCGGAATTTCCGGTTGAGCCCCCAAGCGGTACTATCTACCAAGTTCACGATATCAACAAGCCATGGCCAGAGGACTGGGCAGGGCGTTTCGATTTTGTACACCAGCGCCTTGTGTTGGTCAGCGGGGGCGCAAATCAAGAGCAGGCCCTGCACGCCCTGGGTGCGCTGGTCAAGCCTGGCGGATGGATTCAGGTGATCGAGGCGACGAACGAGCTTCCGGAGGGGTGCGGGCCGGTGATGCAAGCCTTCGTCAACGTTATGAATGGCGTCTTCAGGTTCATGGGGGCCGATCTCAAGCTGACCGACAAGATGCCCGGCTGGCTGCAGGGCACCGGATTTGTAGATATCCAAGACCGCATTGTGCCCCTCAGGTTCGGTGCTTCGAATCCTGACGCCACTCTAGCTGCACAGGGCGTGTTTTCCACCAGCGCTGCTGCCGGTGGCCTCGGCAATTTCGCCAAGAGTAAGTTTGTGAAGCCGTATCATGTGCAGACATATGCTAGAAGTCTATGCTCTCTCTTCTGCTTTGGTATACTGATCAGATTCTACAGCTCTACCTCAAGGCACCGTCAGTCTGACGGAGGATAAATTGTCCACACTAGGTTTTGACCTAGAGAAGGAACTCAAGGAATTGAGGGAAATCTACCCGCTGCGCGTCATTTGGGGGCGCAAGCCAATATAATGTAACATCAAGTCCTGCAAGCATCAACTAAAATAGGTCCGATATGCTCTGCAGACTGAGCTTAGCTACAAATCCTTCAGTAAATATGACTACATTTCTGTCCTCCTAGCCATCGTGATACTGCGATTTTACTCGAGGATCTGGATTCTTCGGAAAGTCGGGCTCGATGATTGGACTGCCTTCGCCGGTGCAGTATGCAGTAAGTCGTACCTCAGCGCTCGCAGACGGCAACTCTGAAAGTCCTTTTGCTAAATATGTCAACATTAGATCTGCACGACCGGTCTTGCTGGTACCGCACTTTACCAACTATCTCAAAACTGGTTCGGGCCACACATGTGGGATATTCATCTCAGTGTCTTCCTCTCGCCCGTATATAACAAAGTGGGTCTTGCACACGCCACTGGGATATATTTTGAGCTTTAGAGAGGCTGATACTTGTGGTACATTTGATATTTGTTCTTACTATCATGCTCATGCCTGCGAGCTTCTTCGTCAAGGTCTCAGTCCTCCTCTTTATCTACAGGATCTTTCCGCGTCGTGTGTCGCACAAGACAGCTTATGCAGTTTGGGCCGGCCTTGCGATGAATATTGTCGCCTACTCGGCCCTCATCATCTATGTTGGGGTCTCATGCGGCCCCAGACCTGCGGACGGCGGAATGCTTCCGGCGCAGTGTACAGCAAAGGTTCAACAAGACCAAGGGGTTGCATCCGCTGTTATCAACGCCGCGATGGACTTGTACGTCCTGGGTATTGCCATTCCCACAATTTGGAGGCTGCAATGCCTGCACAGAAGAAGATCGGTATCATCGGTGTTCTTGGAATGGGTATAATGTGAGTATTACAACCCTGTCGACATGAAGGTGTCGTTGACATAAATGTAGTGCATCTGCGGCGCCCAATACACCGACGGACCCGCCGATGTGTTGGTCGCCCCCTCTACACGGCTGCTGACTAACGCCTCCACCTGCGAGATGCAAGGGGGGCCAAATCGAACCAACAAGATAGTACGTATATGTAGCAAGGATAAGGTGAGCAAGGGCTTCAGCCCGAGTAGGCTGCAAGCCTTACTCCCCCAGGGCGCTCGAGGCCATAAGGGTCGGCTCGCGCTCTGGCTTTCCAGAAATGCCTGGAGGGGAACACTTACATCTTCCTGTCATCCTCCATCCTAATTTCTTCCTCCAGTTCACTACGTCTCTCGGAACTATACCACAGAATCATGTCTTTTGTCGACGTTCTCATCATCGGCGGCGGCCCCGCTGGCCTCTCCGCGGCGCTCACGTTGGTCCGCCAGCGGCATACAGTATTGCTATTCGATACTAATGATTGTCGAGCCAACCCCTCTTACCGTCTTCATGGCTGTACCGGCTTTGACCGCAAAGCCCCTGCTGAGTACTTCGAGCATGCGTATGCGGAGCTTAAACCGTATGATAGCTTCACCAAGGTCGATGTCGAGGTGACAAACCTGGCAAAGGTCGACGGCGGCTTTCAAGCTACTGATTCTGCCGGGAAAAAGTACAATGGAAAGAAGATCATTCTGGCCAACGGTGTTATCAGCAAATTTCCGGATATTCCTGGCTTCGCCGAGGCCTGGGGTAAGGGCATGTAAGTGACCATTTCCCTCCTTTGGGTCCGAAAGCAGGAGCATAAAAGTCCTAACCACCCAATGTTGCCAGCTTTCACAACCTCTTCGCGCAGGCCTACCAAGAGGATCCTACCAAAGTGCACGCCGGTGTGCTGGCGGTAGACTGGATTGCCATGCCTCAGTTCACCTTCCACCTGTCGCACCTGACTACACAGCTAGCCAGCAACGTCACGATTTACACCCACGGCAACGAGCAACTTGCCAAGCAAATTGCGCCGACCCTCGAGGGCAAGCCTTGGAAAGCCGACACCCGCAAGATCGCCAAGCTCGCCCTCAAGTCACCCGAAGAGACTACGGTTGAGATCACCTTTGAAGACGGCAGCATGGCGACTGAGGCCTTCATCGGCCATGCACCGATGACGCTGGTCCGGGGACCCTTCGCCGAACAGCTCGGCCTCAAGGTCGCGCCCAGTGGTGGGGAGTACGAGACTAACGGCCCCTTCCGGGCCACCAGCGTTCCCGGCGTGTACGCCGCCGGCGACACGACACACATGTTCAAAGTGTGGCCGAACGCTGTGGCGACCGGAGCCCAGGCCGCCGCGGGAGTGGCTGTTAAACTCCAGGAGGAGAAATGGAACCTCCCATCTATTTTTGGATAAATCTAAGTATGCAGCTTGACTAGAAGCGTGAATAAGTTTGCTTAAATATTTTCCGGCACTGGGTTATAACTAAATAGAAGACAACATGATAGTCTTTTTACATTTTACGAATGAAGGTTGTATCAGAAGACAAAAGAGACTCTCGTGGACTAGATACACACAGGCGAAAATATTGAGATACACCAGCACTCTCGCGTCGCAGAAGTGAAAAATGTGTAATCACCGCAGCGCATTGCCCTTGCATAGCTTCTCCTTTTCCGCCAGACGGATGGCATAACCACAAACGTAGCGAGAAATGAGAGCAACGTGTCGAAAGTTCCCCATCCTCTTCGAGGCGAAGGCCCGATGCCACTTGTCCAGATGAGTTGGGGATCGAGTCGCTTGTCGGTCACCGCAAAGTCGTCGCTCGCCACGGCGGCAATGATCTCGGGTGCTATTTGCGATGCATACGGAAATCGCTTTGCGAGACTAGCAACGTCGGTCGCAAATGTGCCCTCGATGCGCTTACAGAGCTCTAGCTTGGTCTTTTGCTCCCCTATAAAGACAATGGTAATGTAGTCATGAGCAAATATGCACTGGACAATGTAATTTGATTTCGGGCCCGAGTAGTGCGTTGCTTCAGCCCGCACGGTGTCTGCTAATGAGCGTTGGGCAGCTTTGGCAGCTTTAGGTTTGTAAGATTAAAGAATGAATAACAGAATGACCAGCGATGGTATGACACACCTGAGTATGCTATATAGCCTGGTACTGGAACGAATGATGCAGAGATGTTGACGAAGATGATTTTGCGAATCCTAGGACTCGGCGGAGTTTCCGCGTTGGCTTCGTCTATTGTCCATCTCTTCAGCACAGCTTGGGATGGTTGCAAGCTCGAATAATAATTGTTGTTTATGCATCGCTCAAAGACCTCCGGCTCAAGATCGAGTAGAAAGCCACACTCTGTCGGCGTGCCGCCGGCAACGCAATATAGGAGATCCGGAATCTGCGGCTGGGAAGCTGGTCTTATTCGGCCTGACAGCCATTAAAGTCCGTCGATTTGTTGAAAGCTCATATATGTAATATAATAAATAATTTATCGCGACGGGTCCTTGGTTATTAATAGTATTATTATTAAGCAAAGAAAAAAAAGGCCTTTATATTTAATTAGGCGATGACGAATTTTAGAATTTGTTTTTGAAAAAAAAAACCCTTTTTTTATTTAGGTACATTGTATTGTTTGGTTCAGATCGAGATTCCTAATCTCCCCTTACTTTAGCGGTTAGGACAGTCAAAGACAGGCGCGCATGACACTAAGAAGGACAAGTGGGAATATAATCAATCCGTTGTGTGTCATTCAGCATCTAGTGCAGTCCATGAAGAAGATGAAGAAAGGAGGGGACAGGCAAAGCTATACATACTGTGTTCACATAGGGAGCCTTCAAGTGGGGGTTCCCACCCCCATGGGGAAGTTCAAGGTATAATGCGCTCCGCAACACTCACCGAGTGGATTCCATCGCGGGGAGCCCCTTGTCATTTCGGAGAATGATTTATTTGCGCATGCAAAGTGCTCGTAAGTCCGAGGTGAAAAAGGCGTATATGCTTTCACCACCATGTGATGGACGGTCAACGCGCGTTTTCTAGTTATTAAGCGGTGATGATCGGTGAAAAAGAATGCCCGCAGCTGGTGTACGGCTGCCGTCCAAGAACACTTGACCTATAGCCAGCACCAAGATTGTGATGGCCCGGAGCTCATATAAAGAAGCAGCGCAACGGGATGAGATGATTGTAAACACATCAGCTAAGCCCGCCCAGTGAGATAAGCCGGTAACAGCCTCCTCGCCTCCCTGCCGTTCATCCGCATTTTGGGTAGCGAGCCAGCCTCACCCACGATGTCGTCTTCATTGGCCTCCTTGTGCACGGTGTCTAACATCGCCAAACTTGTCTCGCAATTCTCTGCCCTGTCGACTGTCACGTACCATAACAGCAGCATCACTGCCGCTGTCATCTCCAATTACACCAGCACCCCGAGCGCGAACGGAGCTTTCTATCCAACCGCTTCCGGGGCCATCTGCAACGTGACGCTGTCTTTGAATCACATCAATCTCGACGACAATGTAAGCGCTGATTCACCCGAGCACGTATCCTATAACCAGCTATTGCTGCTAACAAACCACACCTTAGGTTCAGCAACAGTTCTGGCTACCAGACCTGCCTCTCTTCCAGAACCGGTACTTGAGCAATGGTGGCGGAGGCTGGTCGGTCAGTGGTGCCAACTCGCTCGGCTCCGGTCTTTCCTACGGAGCCGTTTCTGGTGCAACTGACGGAGGCTTTGGTGGCTTCAACTCCGGGTTGACGGCACAGATCCTTGCCTCTGGTGGAAATGGCACGGTTCAGTGGTCAAGCTTGGAGAGTTTCGCATACCAGGCCATCCACGAGATGACGGTGACGGGAAAAGAGCTCACGAAAGCGTTCTACAACATCACCGACGATGAGCTCAAGTCATACTACCTGGGCTGCTCAGAAGGCGGTCGCGAGGGCCACATGTCGACTCAGCGCTTCCCAGAGGACTTTGACGGTGTGGCTGCCGGTGCCCCGGCCATGTACTTTCCCGTTCATCAGCTTGCTCAGGGATGGCCCAACATGGCCATGGCTCAGCTCAACCACTGGCCCAGCCCGTGTGCTTTCATTGCCATCGAGAAAGATTACATCGCAGCCTGTGACCCCCTCGACGGCCTCACGGATGGAGTAATTTCCAGAAGCGACCTTTGCAAGTACAATGCCACAGCCAGTGTCGGCAAGACCTGGTCCAACTGCACAAGCGGAGGCACCGGGGCCCCAACCAATGGCACTGTCAGTGAGCTGGATGCCGAGGTGGTCAACCTCATCTATCGTGGAGGTCTCGACAGTGGCGGCAACCTGTTCTTCTGGCCCTACCAACCCGGTACAACGCTGACTGTCGAGGCCGGCGTCAAGTACAATAGCACGACTGGTACATTCGGGCCTGGCACGAACAACTTCTTCGGAACGTACTACCAGAATTTAGTGCTGAGATCAACCGTCGCCCCTACTATCGACTACAGCAAATTCACGGTGGACGACGTCTATCAGCTCATGCTGCAAGGCATTCAAGATTATGGATCTTGGACCGAGACGACCTGGCCCGACCTCAGCGACTTCCAGGCCAACGGAGGCAAGCTGATTCATTTCCACGGCGAACAGGATACCAACTTGTTTCCTCAGGCTTCCGCTCATTTCTACGAGAAGGTCCGGGCTGCCATGTTCCCAGATGACACAGGCTACGACAGCATCCAGGAGTTCTACCAGTTCTACCGCATCCCCGGCGCTGCGCACTGTGGCATCAACAGCTACCAGCCCAACGGCCCCTTCCCCCAATACGTGCTTCAGCAGCTCATCGATTGGGTGGAGAATGGCATTGCGCCTGTATACTTGAACGGAAGCACCGAGACTGGTAGTAGCACGCAGCCCAAGATCTGCATGTGGCCGACGGTGCCCCAGTGGTCTGAGTCGGGTACCTTTTCCTGCGCCGAAAGCAACGACACTGCCAGCTTGTTCATCAGGCCCCTCGACGGGTGGAAGGTGGGAGATCTATTGTAAACTGCGTGAGACGGGGAACTGCCGCTCGTTCTACCAAATATGAATGGCCACATGATGACTAGCTAGGCTATAATAGATCCAGGCATACAAAGCGCGAGAAGAGATCATACTATCAATGCGCTTGTGGCACCATGATCGCGAACTGGTCGTATGTGTATCTACTCGTTAACCCTGTCCTCTTCGCGGCGATTTTACGGAGGTCCCGGACGAAAAGTGCTATATTCGAACGTGCAATTTCCAAGGCGTTTACGCAAATATTACATAGAGTCATGATATATCTGAAGTTCATCGACGATACGACATCGACTTATAAATGGCCTTCCTACCCAAACCAATCTTGGCCACTTCTTTTCTCCATCATAATGTTTTCCATCACCGCAGCTGTCTTGAGATAGCCTGATATAACTTGGATGAACTCTTTCAATGCCGCATCGTCCTCATTTTTAATTTTTCTGCTGACATCTCCACGATCAGTAGGATCCTGACAAGCTTCAACGTTAGCCACGAGAATTACATACAAGACCATCATTTATGAACTCGGAGAGACCTACTTGCCCGCCTGGCTCGCCAGTATTTGGTGCGCTGTCCAAGGCACTGTAAAACACGCGCCGCTGCGAATACGGCTTCTCGAGGAGGACTTTGAACTGAGCATCAATCTGTCCTCGGACCTCGCGAGTTGCCATTTGGGAGTCCGCCACTTCTGCTTGGTTGCCTTCGACACGCGAGGATTGAATTTCCCAGGTCGAAGTGTCAAAAGCCAGTAGATGCCAGTGGACGTCGCGCAGCTCTTCTCTCGTATCCGCCAAGACACAAGCATATTGCGCAATGAGACTCCCAAGACCGCGAGCGATCAGAATCACGCTGACACCACTCTTGTCATCGCTCACTATCTCGGCGATGGAATCAGCAAGGCGCTCTGCGTGAGTGCGAAAAGAGCTCGCTCCCTCGAGCGTGGCCAGCGAGGCCTGGTAGTTGTACGACCAGAGCTGAGCTTGGGGGCAATGGTGCCTCGACAGCCACAGAGGCCAAGAAGCTCCCGACTCTGCAAAGCCCCAAGCTGAAGCTGTATCTTCGTCGAAGCCATGGATGAAGATGAGGCTGGTTCACGTTAGCTCTGAAGAAGAAAGTCTGCGATTGCACGGACTTGGCTCTTTTCTGCCCACTGCCAGACGCTATAAGCTGGGTACCCATACTTGTTGCTGATTTCGGTAAAGACATGAGATTGCGATCGTACAAGGAGGTAGTTTGAGCAGATGCGGAGCAAGAATCAAGTCTGGTTTGAAGAATGGTCTATATAGCAATTGTCGATCCGGGTCTAGTCAACTCCCGCGCGAAGTGCCTGTTCACAGCTGTGCAGGAGCTGAATAGCCCTATGTCACCAGATCAGCGACAGTATTGTGTCAGCACCCGAGCCCCGCATGAGATCCCTGAACGAGCAGCCAAGCACATACAAGTCGGGCGCATGCTTGCTCACAATACCTTCCTCTGCATCACAGCGCAGGTTTTTATACTTCCATTGGTCAAAATTGAGATTCTTTCCCAGAATGGCAAGCCCAACCAGCGAACTTCTGAGAGGTCACTTGGATTATTGGAAAACGCCATTTTCGGGCAACGATACTTTGTAAAGGACGACTATCATCCCGAAACAAAATTATCCGCCGATTTCTGCTCAAAACCAAGTTGCGACTGTGAAATTCATGCTGCTACTGGATGAGTCCCACTATTCAACGAGGGTCCCGGAAGACAAATCGGCACCGGCGAAGACCGACCATATTTCGACCAAATAGAGAAATGCCTCTAACAGAAGATAGCCATCAAAAGCCGTATCTTATTGCTCTTGGTCCGTCTGAGGTCAATTTAGGTAACTCACCTCTGGTGAACTCGAAGTTAGCCAAGAGATGGCTGCGATTGAAATGCCAAACGCAGCTATGCCCTACAGCCTCTACCTTTGTCTCAGAAAGATTGCAAGCTTATTAACTTAACTCATTTAATAATGTTTCGGAGCGAGTGTGTTAGTAAGAATAAAAACAAAAACCAAGTTCCATACTTACCCATGTTCACAGCAAGTCATGATTTGTGAAATTGCATACGTTGTACTCCTCCGGCAGCAACTGACTTCTCCTCCTCGAGGTATAATATCAGGGAAGAAAGAACACCCAAATAGTGTATTCTAAGACAACAACATAACAGCACATAAGCCGTCAATCAGACAATACAAGTCAATACTTTCTTGTGTGTTGTTGACATCTGTCCACCGGACTCGAACTATTACACTATAGGCCACAAGAGCTTACCATTCATTCGTAAATTCATAAACGTTTGCATCTGTGAGTCCGGCATGGAGATAGTCACCTCTGCCGTCCTTGTTCAAGTTTCCAAACGTGATCATCATCGATTTGGACCAGTTTGGAAGATAGCTGACCCCGATACTACGGGCTTGTCCGGATTTCACCAAATAATCAAGGATACAGAGCCCCAATCATACGACTTTGTACCACGGTTTTACCAGAAGTCGAGACCAGCAGCTAAATTAATATTGAGGTGGGCGACCACTAGGGAAGCCTCGGTGTTGTATTTCTTTTCTTTTTCCTTTGTTAGGGGGTGTCAAGGCCAGCATAAATAGCAGTCAAGGGTCAAAGCTGCCACCAAAGGCAATGTATTATATTTATTGACGAAAATTATAAAAGTCAATAATGTATCATAAAAAAGAGGCCGTCTATCGTTAGGTTTAACGTGCATCCATGTTAATATTATAAAGTTTCTTAGCAAGTCATATTATACTTTATATCTGACAATCATGCCTCAAATAATTGTGACTGTTTCTTTAGCGCCTGCCTGTAAATACTGAGAAATGTACTCAAACTTCTCTACATCATCAAAAGACCCGTAGAAAGTCAGGATGCCAACTCGTTCGTAAGTACCCTCGCAAGTTTTCAAAACAAGCGCTTGGAGAACAAGACCGTCTTTACGCATGTAAAGAAGTGCAACATGCAGTCCTTGACGAAGGTCCATTTCGATGTCCCATTGCACTATAGTCGTTTCTCCTTGAAGCTCAATCTCAGACTCCATTGCATACTCATCCTGTGGTTCGATATCGAGCCGTGTCACGAATCCTTCAAGTTCAAGGTACCCGCTTTTGACTTCTCCGGTTGGGTCTGCTCCCGCTGCGACCACCCCTGCGTCGCGCACCGCAGCATATTGCTTGTGCGCAGAATATTGAACGTGGACGGGAATAAGCATTCTGCGGTTGCGGTACCGGTCTGCGTCTTCTATCGAGAATGGAGACCAGGAAGGCGCTCGGTACTCCTTGGAACGTTGTAAAGCTCTTCTGGCATATGGGTCATTTGAATCATGCAACCGAACCCATACAATGCTCTCGATGATGTTCTTCTCCCAGAATCCAGCTAGGTACTTGCCGGTCTCGGGTGACTCCCAGATTTTGGCTAATCCAGACAGTGCTGGCAGGATGTCGGAGCTTCTTGTTATGGCCAAAGTAGAGTATTGGTTCAAAACGCCCCTCCAATGCTTTAGGCGAGTATAATTGTAAATACTATAAAGATCCAGGAACCGGTTCTTCCGCACTATGCCTCCGTTTCCCTGCCCGCCCCAAGAACGATTCTTCGTCTCCAAGCACTCGCATTCGAGGTCTTCAACGCATTCCCATAGGAGTTCGTTGGCGGTGAAATGGACGATTCGCTTGGCAAGTAAGTATTCTTGCAACACCCAAGCCCTTCTGTTAAGTGGCGAATGATAAAGGGGGGTTTGGTGTCGATCGTACCAGGAGATTTGACTAAGCTTTTCTCGGTGAATACGAGAAGTGCTGAAATCTGGGTTGACGATGTTTCCGATATGAGTTCTTGAATACTGGGTGATATCAGGACTGTTTGGCACAGAGTCGAGAAAACCTCGGGTCGGATCTTTGGCCTGAGACGCGGCAATCACCAAATAAGCATGGTTGTAATAGTCTGCCATTTTGGATGACTCCATTTGCCAATCATCGATATCGTCCTGCTGAATACACAAGGAATCGATCCAAAGATATCGAATGCCGAGATCGCGAGTAACGGTAACGGCATCCTGGAAGCTTTTTGGTAGCTCGTCGAAACTAATATGCCGCTTGTGTTGTTCAATGTTCAATGTTGTCGTCTTTGGCGGATTTGACGTTCCCCAGCAATGACTGAGAGCTGTGTATTGTCCAACCTGGTTCGAAGAGACATGGAGAGAAAGGTGAGGGTTGTCTTGACTACCCACATCGAGGACGGTATGTGGCAATTCCGAATTGGTTTTTGTGCAATCCGTATGTGATTGATTGCACTTATCTATCCAGGAATGGAGTATTGGCTTATAATCGTCACGTCTTTTTGTCGTCAGGATGCGCCTAGGCTTGATGTACTCCCAAGCTGGTTCTGGCGTACCAAGCTCAACGAAGACCTGTACCGTATGCTGATACCAGGAATTCTTTGGCCCTTCCAGAAAAAGCTCGATCATACCAGGCCTATCGGCATGGCATTTGACCTCAAGAGGCGCCCCTGTCGATTCGAGATCTCGACAGCTGCGGTAAATAATCTGACATCTGGGACACCCACGCTCGCCATCCTGTCGAACTTCATCAGACAATATGACTCTGTAGTCGTCCCTAAGTACAGTTTCAGCGCGCGCGCAAACGCCGTGGCATTCTAGTAGCTTTTCAGGCCATGTAATGTGAAAAAGATCGCTATCTTGGTCTGGTTTGTCCAAGTCGACATGGGCATCAAGTCGGGCATCCATGGTGGAATTAGCCGGAAATGGGGGGCATGATCCAAGCGATTCGCGTGAGCTTGGCCGAAGGTGAAAGTAAGGTGTCTGCCAATAATGCTATTGAGAGTAAGTGCTACATTCCTCTTTTCGATGAGGAAAAATGTTGGAGGGGAGAACCCCCTCAGCTGCCTAGAATTAGGTACCTAGGTACCTATGGTGGATAACTTGCTGGCCCCCGCTTTCCCAGGACCCAGATAATTGTTCGTTCATACGCAACAGCCACGCTCTCAAATTTGATTGGCAGTAATCAGCGCTGCTTTCCAGCTTTGGCGAGCGTATCAAGAAATGTCACATAACACTCGAATGCCCGTATGCATCAACCCTCCCCTCTTAAAATGCGCAGCGTTCCGGGCGGAAGTCTGCTGCACCCGCCGCACCCTGGAGCCTCGTGGACGAGCTACACTTTGCCATGTCACAGGCTATCGAGTCAACGGCACTTTTGCTACCTACGTGGTCCTTTGGCCGCTGGATTCAGTACTCAGGTGGGTGACCCCTTAGAAATACCTCGTGTTGTATGTTGCTGTTCTTTTTCGATTATACTTTATTGCTACCTACAGGTCTTTACTACAGGAATATGCTCAGAATGAATTTCCCACGAATTCGTGATGGCTACCAAACGCTTGCGTTAAATATGGAAGTTTCTTATAAAAAATTAACCACCCCCAAAACAGCCTTCGAAGGAGTACAGCGAGTCACACCTGCATCCCATGATATAGTCGTTCGGCCTCATGTCAATCATAATCTTACTTGTATACATTTGTCGGTCTGCGTGGTCTAAAACCAGTTCCCATCGACAAAGGTTCTTTGGTGCATGTTATGTCGAAGATATGTAAGAGTGAGCACTGGAATTGCCAATTACCCGTAGTAAATGTGATTGGATCCCGGCTCGTCCCGTCATAAACCGCCATGGCGGACGGGGAACCCCTTTAATTACTCTTAAAGTGCACAGTACTCGAGTACCCTGTTACAACTTGAGCCTATCTTTTTTATACTTGACGCAGAGTCTCAGTTCAGCTGATATCGAACGCGGCGCCACAAAGGTCAACCAATATAACCATGGCGATGCATCCATCGATATCCCCTTCGTCGTCTTCCTACCATTGTGCACCACATTACGGACTTTTTTACTACCTACGGTCAAGATGACGATTAAAATATGCCCATTCCTGATGGTGTTTTTATCATCGATCATGACACAAGGGCGTCTCGTTCCTAGTCGTGATCCCTCTTGCGAGTTGGACGCAATCGAATTCGTTCCACTGCTGTCAAACTATAGACCAGCCTTGGATTATTGCTCCTCGACCTTTCCTATCACACACAGCTCTGTTGCCACGATACTCACTACAACAGCGATTGTTCCACCCAATGGCATAATCACGTTGTCTGGGGACGTTGATGGTGGGACGCAGACTATCTCAGGCCCGACTTCGACGGTATTTATAACTTCAACCGTGACGGTAAGTAGTCTAGTATCAACTGCACAAGGGCTGAGTGATCGTGGCTAATATCTGAATATAAATAGAATACGAATCCTACTACTTTGGTTGCGACAGCCACGTCTGCCGTCCAAAGAAGAGAGGCCAGACTCGTGCAGCCGGAGCATGGCAACCACCACCACGATCACGGCAAGGACGGTTCCACACCGACGCGTCATGAGTCAAGCTATGGATCCGACGGTGGCGAGAGACATGGTTATGGTGAAAGCGTCGATGGAACATGGTATCCAGTCACGGGCTCAAAACCCGCCGCCGCCGCTGCCCTTTCGCAGCTTAGAGCTTTGCCCAATGCTTCGCGATCCTTCGTTTGCTCGTGTCTAGAGAGACACGCTGCTATATATTCGCCATCTCCAGCGCCTTCTGCCCCGACCAAAACAGCTACCGTCACATCGACCGATGAAGAGTACGTATCAAGCATTATGTACAACATTTGACACGAAATAACTTTGTTGTCAGTCTACCATTGATTCCAACTGCCACGGTTGATGTGAGGTGGACTCAGGTTGCGTTTACAGTAAGTTAATACTACTCTCGCCCAGAGGCGACTTCCTATACGCAGAGCTGACATGTATATAAGGTGCAGACCACCACTGTCACAAGTACAAAGGTCAGATTCAAGACGGGTCCGGCGTTTAGGACGGGATACTGATGGGCTCTCAGACCACGGAAGTTTTTTCCGGACCAACCATCGCATGCATTGCAGATCCATCTTCTAACATTCTCGTCAACGGGGGCTTCGACGATGATCCTGGCAACGAGTGGCACGACGTCGATCCGACGCCATGGGGTTACGCCGGAGAGGGTTGGGGCCCGATATTCTACGGTCCTGTGGAAGATGCCCAGACGCCCTCAAATTATGTGTAAGTACCACGGCGACTCTAGTATGGGCTTGGATTGCCCTCTGAGAGCGTCGCTAACGCTGCATCTCAGCCTTTTCCCTGGAGATGATGACGGCGCAACATGTCGCATATGGCAGGACTCGACGAACATCGACGTACGTCAAAACTATACAGTTTCATTCTGGTACAAACTCTCCGGTCTGACCTCAAAACCATACAACCCTGACGGTCGTGGGCCCTGTCCTTTCTCAGTCACGTGGGGTGACTTTACCATCTTCACCAAAGGCTTTGACCAGGGCGATGTGAGCAGCGAATGGAAGCACGTCAACAGCCCGATTGATCTTTCGCCACAATCTTCAAGTGCCAGGCTCGAGTTTGACCTGTACTGTGACATGAGGTGGTTGGGCGAAGGCAGTGTACTATTGCGCATCGACAGTGTCGCCATCTACCCGTCCAGCGAACTGGTATGCGATGAGGTAAAATAGACGGTCCCACGTCGATACCGAGGACGGTGACAATGCTGGTGATGGAGGGCACTCGAAAAGGGCGCAATTGCTTGGACTCTGCGCAAGATTATTCGAGAAGCCTTTGGTGGAGTTGGAGGAAAGACCTGGAGACAGTACTGTCATTCTCTATTACTATAGCACCACCCTGTCTGCAGAACGTACTCCCAATGCTACAGATACGCTCAGCGTCGGAGATGGAACGCACAAGGTTAATGTCAATGAGCCGTCACGGAATGCTCGGGTTGAAATGTCTTGACCGCGCCTTTTAAGCAGAATCTGACTTTCAATTCTATCATTCTACATACACTGACTTCTATTCAACTTGATGTTCTAAGACAATTTTCTTCCGGTACTGATGTGTAAATCGAGACCTGGAAATTGAAAGAGTCTGTCAACCCGTAATCTAGTACATATTAAATAACTATCAGACTTTAGAAAGTAAAGCCATGTCACAAAACCTTCTGCTCCACGTACTAATTGGAGGCATGTTTGTCTCAGTGCGAGAATGGCCTCATATTGTTGGCAACGTCCTCCTCAGGGCGGCCTTGCTGGGGCGCATCTTGGAATATCGGGTCAATGTACCACGCAGGGTCGCCACCGGAAGACTCGGTTTGCGTACTGCTCCATCCGTTGCCCAGCCAGCGCAGTCTGTTCTTGGAGTTCGCTGAGCTCTCCCAATCGAAGTCTTCCCACCGAGGTGCTCTTAGAACCTCCAGGGCATGCAACGTACTGCCAGGCCACAAGCCAATGATGTGGTCTCCACGGCCGCCTGAGCCTTTGTACCAAGACTTGCACTGGTCCGTGTAGACAGTGTTTTGGAAGTAGGTCTGACAGTACTCGACCCAGTCAGAAACTCGCTCCTTCTTCACCATCATGGTACTGTAGTCTTCTTTTTGTAGTTTTCGGACACACTTGATGATGTAGTCACCTTCAGCCTCAATAATAGGTGTCAGAGCCCCACTGCCAACGCCCGCGTTAGGCCCCAACATGAAGAACAAGTTCGGGAAACCATCAACGGCAAGCGAGAGGTATGCTTCCGCGTTTGGTTCGAATCGTTGCGCGAGAAGGAGGCCATTAAGTCCCCGGACTGGGAACTGCGGGACACCGCTGGTGTCGAATCCTGTGGCGCAGACGATGCAATCAATGTCGATCTGGCGGCCGGTATCCAGCAAGATTCCTTCTGGTTGACCTCCTTTATGGAGTCCGTGACGAAGTCAACCTTTGGTCCGTTCAAAGCTTCCAGATATCCCGGCCCCGGTGTAGCGCGTCTGCAGCCAACAGCGAAGGATGGAATCAGGAAGTCGGCGATATCCGGCTTGGATAGTAGACGCTGTCTCATGGTGTCGCTAGACATGCTAACAGCCATTCTCTGCAGATCAGAACCTCGAATAGAGACGCCATGAGCGAGATTCCCGCAACGTTCAAGTGTTTTGCGGAAGGCCAGTAGCTTTTCAGGGTTGCCTGCAAGCTCTCTCTGCTGTTCCTCGGAGACTAGCAAACTGTCATTAGTTATAAATTAGGGAGTCTTCATGGGAATTTTACTTTGTGGTACTGCAGGATCCATTCCTAGCGCTCGCATTGCCTCTACATTCGTGTCAGCGTCCAGCACCTTGAGATCAAGTCCTCTCGGAATGATAAACAGTCTTCAGAAGTTGTGAATGAATGCAACTTAATGTCGCCAAAGGGGTTAGTGATCCATGTCTTGCTCCTCACAAAGCACGAAAGCTGTACTCCCTGGACTTGTTCGAGTTTCGGGACAATCTGGATGGCACTCGAGCCATTTCCCACGACGCCGATCTTCTTGTCTTTGAAGTCGTATTGTGACTCCCACGCGGCAGAGTGCATAATTTGGCCTTCGAAACTTCCAAACCCGGGAATTTCGGGCCATGAGGGATTGGTGAAGAAGCCCCTGGCGGAAATCAACACATCGGCCTCATCCCTGAAGACAACTCCAGAAAGGAGCTCTCTAATATCAACAAGCCAACGTTGCGTAGGGGCATCCCACGTGCACGCTACAACCTCGTGCTGCAACCTGACAAATCGCATCACCCCGTATTTTTCTGCCACCCCCTGGAGATAGGCGCAGATTTCAGGCTGGGGAGCATACATGGAAGACCAGTCTGGTTTTGGCTCGAATGTATACTGGTAGCTATGGGATGGGACGTCACACGCGCAGCCTGTGGTCTCATATTATTCATTGTATTTCTGACGTCGAGTGCTTCCCACGGGCACTAACCTGCGTATTTGTTCGCCAACCATGTACCTCCTACTCCGTCCATCCGCTCGTAGATTTGCAGGTCGACATTGCGTGGCCGCTGGGGAATACGGATACCAAGATAGATTCCCGAGTACCCAGCGCCGATGACACAAACTTTCAGCCCGCGATGGTTTTCCACAAGATCATCCTTCAAGATCAAAGGTTCAGCGGTTCGTAAAGCCATTGCTCAAAGTGTAAAAACTGCCAGGTTGCAATATATCTATCTGTATTACAGAGAATTTGGCTCTCTCACGAACCAGAGGTTTTATATTGCTCGACTGTATCCCTTACCTGCCCAATCTAATACCGCTGGGGTTCCAAGTCTGGGGGATAAGAGATACGGTTCTGGCCTCCCCTAACGGAGTATACACTCTCTATCCTACACTCCGTACTCTGGTATCAAAACCGCTTCCCCGCTGATCCCCACGCTGTAATCTCCGGCCCCGCGGCGCTGGACGCGGTGCTGATCAACGGCGGCATCGTCAACTCTCACTGGGAGGAGAGTGTTGAAGGATGGTGGGTATTAGAACTCGCTTATCCCACTCTCCCGGGGCGAAGTTTGGGCACGCCGGCGTCCCGTGTACTATACGTTCTTTCTGACACGGGCTCGGTGAATTAGGGAGAAGACGATCCAAATCAACACCATCGGCTCAGCGCTCATTGGCCTGCTCCTGCTGGGATGGATGCGCCGGCCGCCATCTCCGATCGTCGCCGGCGCACATGACCTTTCTCTCCTCACGCGAGCATCTCTACCCCGACCTCGACGAGCTGGCCAAGTGGTCGAAGCGAGAGGACGGTCTCCCGCGAGAGGTTTGCAGCAAGGACAACTGGCCGAGTCACTGGTGGGACGCAGAGCCCAATTATGCCATTAGCAAGCTCCTGATCATGTACACGAGCGAGGAAATTACGAGACTGGCTCGAGGCCCAGACGACGAGTAAGCAAAGACAGTTCCAAAATCGGTCCCCCCATACAAGACGAGGCTCACCCGACGACTTCTCGTGCCGAAAAATAGACCTCTCGTTATAGTCAACAGCGTGTGTCCCGGGATGGGCAGAACCGACATTGGGCGCCACATCGAGTCGAGGTCCTGGTTTCATGCGCTATGTGTCTGGGTGACACTGGTCGTCACGGCCAAGACGGCCGACTCTGGCTCCAGGATCTGCGTCATGGCTGCACTGAAGCCGAAGGAAACTCATGTGAGTAAATGGATGTCAAGGATATGGTTTTTCGCGCGCGGTTCTACGGACTACAGACTGATGGTGTGCGCTTCTAGGGCGAGTTCTTCAATTACTGGTTGACTTCCGATCAGTACCAACGGTATGTCATGTTACAACATAGGTGGAGCCTCCCCCCATGTAACGAGTACTTACATACTGACGAAGCATGCACCGACAGGAAAGCAGCCACGGTCATCGGCAGCGAAAAGGCGAGGAGACTCCAGAGAGTGGTGTGGAAGGAGGTGGTTGGCGAGTTGAGAGCCAATGTACCGGGACTGGAGAAAGGCCTGGAAGCACTGTAATCAGGTAGCCATGTTGTTTCTCAGTGCCAGTTGTCAGAAGTCTGGTGAAAGTTGCATCTAATATGCATAAAACCTTGTGATAGTATACTGTATGGACGAATAGTGTAAAATTTAAAACAATGGTCAGGGATCGGTCAACTTGACTTGAACCAACAACTTTTGTGAACCCACTTTTAAATAGTATTTATATGCAGTTGGATCCATTTCTTATCTATGCCCACTCAACCTTTGTAACCAACTGCCACGCTGCATATAACCAGCAGGGCATCCCTGGTACAAGCTATGTTCAATCTGGCCGATATGGTCGTCCGTCGTTCGTCGTCTCCGTGTCCCGACAGTTCATGGAGGAAAGCTCATGGCCGACTGGCCCAGACTCGACATCGATCGATCCGTCACGATCCCAAGTCTTGGCTGTAGGCGTGCATTGCAACTTTTCAGTTGCCTTGTTCCTAGACAGATGCCCGCTGATCGAGGTCAGTTTGGCCCACGACCTGGCACTCAGCTGGGCGGCTCGGTGGACCAGGGGCCATGAAGGAGGCAAATTGGCGCACGCGATGCCCAGATAAAGGTGCACCGCCGTCCACAGGGCCGCCCTGGAGAAATCCGGCTCGCGGCTGTTGGGTAGATAGCTGAGGACGACCTTGGCAATGCCCGAGAACAGAACACTTGGTAGAAACCCTTGTTAGCAATTGGAAAAGCTGGCGGCGGGCTGAGTGGAATCCCTACCAGACTCCGAGGATGAATACACCGGCCACGCCGAGTTTCTTGCTCCGGTCCAGGTGCAGACTGCTCACCACGCCGAATGGCAACGCCAAGATGCCCAGATCGATCACGCTCTCAAATATGCCCGTGACCAGCCAGAACTTGTTGTAGTTGATGCAATACCGGGGATCGGCGTCGCCGTTCTTCCACATCCACTCCAGGGGGACGCAGTTCAGGCAGTCGGCCACCGTGGACGAGATCCAGAACGCGACGACCACCCCGAGCGCGACGTAAACCTGTAGCCTGAAGTTCCTGCGGATGAAGAAGAAGCGGTGGAACAGGAGCAGGAGCGAGATCTTGGTGGTGCTGGTGACGAGAAAGTACAGCACCGAGATTGGGAGCGTGATCTTGGTGTAGATGACATCCTCTGGCGTGAAGATGTAGTCGGGGTCAAAGTTGCTGGCGGCGGCAGGCCCCGTCGAGGATACCGTACCGGCTACACCAGCGCCGCACCGGGCTTGTCAGTCTGGCGGCGGCGAGAAGAAGGCGGAGGGGGAAAATACACACCATAGATGGTTAGAATTCCAGCCAGAAGGCTGAGCAGCAGAGCGATCAAGATGGTCCAGTCGTCCCATCCAAAGCCGGACTTGGTATACCATCTCGAATAGAAGCGCCCAACCACGGTCAAGATATCGACGACCATGAGGACAATACCGACCACCGTGACCGTGTCCTCGTCGTCCATCCTGACAACCGGTGGAGTGTAAAGTGGTCGGTGGGAGAATACATCACATCCGCCATGGCTTGTGCAGTATATTTATCATGCAAGATTTGATAGACGCTGCAGATCGATACTGCAACAAGTGCTCTTTCAATTCTCCAAATATATCCTACAAATAGAATCCATCCCCACTCCCCGGCCCCAGGATCACATCCCCGCCAAGTGCAGTTGCGGCACCTCTCGGCCAGTGAAGAATTCATGTCACAGCACATAAGACGTACAGTATAGTCCGCTCCAGGAATGGCGCCCTGTCCGTTATACCTAATCACAGGCGAGAAGCGCTTATATCCTGTAACGGATATGCATTGACTTCGTTGGCCTGCTCGTTGGCTTAGCCACTGCTCGGGAACCCAGATAGTTTCCACAGCGCAGCCATTCCACATACGTAGCGCTAACGCACATTCCCTGGCCTGCGAGGCTGGCCGGGCCCGACTCGATATCTGCGCCATGTTGCGCCGGGGACAAGTTCCATGGACCCAGGCGGGAATTCTGTCGGACTGTCCCGTTGCAGAATACTTTATAATGCCTGCAGACAGAGCTCAACTTTTGAAGTAGGTGCCTTGGCACAGTATACGACACAAGCAGCTTCGCCAGCTTTAGCGAGTATCTTCAGAACCGTTATACAATCGCGAGATTTTTATATGTTGTCTTGTTGAAGATTAATCGACGGGTTCATCAATGTAACACGTCGGAATCATATCATGTCGTAGCTGTTTTTTGAAATAAAAATGTTTTTCTATTATCTTTATGTTTGGTGACATTTAGTTTTCCTACAGCATAAACTGTGAATAGAATATCAGGAGAGAAAGACGGCTAAGCAGATGATGTCAGGCCAGTGTCGGGAGCCTTGAAATTTCCCGCCGTGTGAGTACGATGTGGAAAAGATCAGAATACCAAACAACTTGTCCTTGCGCATTTTGGGAGCAAAAATATATATCGGCTAGTCCAGACTGACTATTTGCGCCATGATCTTTTGTCTGGATTCACCATGCTTGTAAACTTGGTCAAAATTGTCCATTTAGACTTCAAATGTTCCGATCCAAGTAGTTTAATTCCAAGCCCCTGTGTTGTGCCTGGTATTTCAAATCATTCCAAGCCATTTTATTTTCTCTTTCCCCTCCTTTAACTCATGACGGTAACTCATTGGCCACACTTGCGCCGCCGTGCAACTCATGTAGCAAACATTCGAGTCATCCTCGAGCTTGAGCTGAAAGTTTGGGAGGGGAGATCAAGTGGGTATACTTGAAACCTCATGCGAGGGGCCTATACTCCGGAAAAAAGGAGTTGTGAGCACGGTCTCGAGTACGCCCCCATTGTGGTCGAACAGCTTCTTTGATCTGGAAGAGCGACGGAGTGGGAGAGAGAGGGAAGCCGAGTTGGGTGTCGGACCCGACGATTCCTTTTCTCGCTCTTTTCCTTACCCAGCCTTGTGAGGCAGCATTCCCAGGACCAGATCGGGAATAAGAATGTACCATGGGCAACGTGTTTCTGTCGATCTCGCGTGGCAAAAGATGCAAGGGTCTCGCGACGCGCCCACCTCGCCCACGCTGTAAGGCAAGGTCATTAGGTGTCTTGGTAGGTGGGCCGATATCTTTTTTCGGAACAAGCTCGACCTTGTCCCCCCTCTTACCGGTAAATCGCTTTTCGGAAAACTCTGTTCTGAGAAATAAACTCAGAAAGAGGTCGCCCAGCTGACCAAGAGGGGCAAGTCTTCATCAGATTTGCCTTTCCTGGAGAAAGAGCGGGGGGTGACATATCTCGCGAGAGGAAGGAATACGCGCTTGGCTTGTTTCCTGGCTCGTGGGCTCGGCTCGACCGGTGATAGCCACTATCCTGTCCGTGTACAGGTCTCGGCAATGAAAGGATACAGATGGCTCGCTCAGAAAGAACAAAATGAGGTATAGTAGCGAAAACGACGGTTGCCCGCAGGCCCTTTTCTCTTTCACCGAAAAGACCAATGCCTCCTGGACACGGTGAATCGAATCGATTGAAAGGAAGAGGCCCCAGGGTGTGGGATACAAGCATGAGCATCGTCCCTTGTTAATCCCAAAGTTATACTAGCAGACGGGCCGCTACAGCGACGGGACAACGCAGGATCTGTGAAATCGTATGGAGTAGGGGGAAATTCATTTTCCTCTCCTGTTTTGGCGGGAGATGGTCTTCTATGTAAGGACACCGGTCGTCCGAGGATGATGATCCGTCGCGTGGTTTCTGGAAGAGGCGGCAAAATCGGGAAAGAGAAGTCCATTGATAAGTCGGCTACAACAAACGTTCAGCTGAGTTGAGTCTTACGAAATCGTGCGCAGGCCAGGCGGAATCTAACATGAAGTGACTGTCGACGATCAGCGGCGGAGGGAAAGTCCCAAGGTTGTACCCTGATATTTGGTTACCAGGCGAGATGGAACGTTGGATTCCACGACGTCAAATCTAGTTCGGCGACACTTGCGATACGGTAACGAGGTCAGTCGCACTTGGCTGCTCGCACATCATGGCAAGGCTGAGTCGGGTGACAATACTGCGGTGTATGGCTCAACTTGACAAATCTCAACCGTGAGATGATGTTTGGCGTCTGAGTTGAACATGATGTTTGACAGGTCTGCAAGAAGCACGATTTGGCATCTTCTTAAGTCTCCGTACTTTTTAGAGCAAGGGGCAAGGCTGAGGCAGTCGGGCAACCCTCCTGATGCCCATATTAGAGACCTGTCATCTCTCTAAACTCTAGTAGGAGGACCGTCTACCGGTCAACCTGCGAGATCCCTCTGGTGACCCTCCATCTTCTTAGGACCAGATACTTGACTAGTCCCAAATCCGACATGTCATAATCTCCTCCGGGCGCGTCTGACCAGGAGGCCGTCGCCGAGGTGATGAGTGACATCTCTTATAGGCTGCCGGCATGAAGCGAGGACAGAAGTGGATAAGAGTTGAGGGGTGAAGAAGGGGGGTGGGCAAGGCCGCCGTCCATCTTTTGCCTCCTCTCGCGTCTTTCGCTCTTTCGTGGGAAAGAGGTCCCAAAGTGTTTGCTTGCTTCTTATCGCGCGATGCTCGAGGGGAAGAGTTCGCCATTCTCGGTGTGTTGGACGTTGGTATGCGAGGACTTGCTTATCGATCACCCCGACGAGTCGCAAGACCCGGAGCTCTTTCACCGCCTCCGTCATTGGGCTTGCTGCATCTCTGCCAAGACCCAGGTCTCTTTGGAAGCATGAGCCCGGTCCAGATTGAGATACGTGACAGATTGGACCAGGGAAAAAAGGCATTTCAGACCAATCGAATCCCAACGGGGAACGAGGCGAGCAGCGTCGGAACAATGTGAAGTTTTGACAGTATGCTTAAATCACGAGGCGCGGGCAACCAATGGTATTGCCGAGATGTACGGTCGAGCCATTCGCTTGTCACAGCCAATCCGTCCTGCCGCCAGGACGGCTCTTTGCGTCTCGAGCTGATGACTCCTTGCCTGCTCCAAGTGGGAACGGACATGGCTGGCCTCATGGCGAGAGTCGTGGATTAGACGAGGGAGGACGGAATGATGCAGTTCTATACATCCTGGCGAGGTAGAGAGCCTGAGAAGGAAAGGGGAGAAAGAAGCAAGGGAGTTGTATCTTTTTTCTGTAGCTCTTCTAGCGCTGTTATCAGCTTCAGGCTTGTGTAACGAAGCTCTCGACCCCCCGCGGAATCTGGGGTATGTAGGAAATGTCTCGGAAAGAACAACCCGCATGAGCCTATGTATCCACCACGGTCGAGACAGAATAGTATTTTATTTTATTTTCTCCCCCTCGCTTTAAAAGACCTCCTGCGTCGTCGTCCCTCTTCCAATTCTTCACCGGTCGGCGCGCCGCAAGTTAAACGGAAACACATCGCGAATTTTAGCTGCTCAGGGGGACTGATCGATGTGGTATCTTGTTCCTTTTGCCGTGTCTGTCTATTCCTCTCCAGCAATGTTTATGCATGTCACTTGACCGTGCCGGCGATCGAGCGCACAAGGACGGACTAGGGTTTCACTCGAGGGGCTGACAGACATACATGCCTTTCCTCACAGATGCTGGGACCAGGTAATCTAATGTATATCTCGACTGACCAACCACAGGGCCAAGCTGAAGCCGATACACCAAACGAGCCGGAGCGGTTAGTGCTCACGATCTTGATCGACTATCTTGCCCCCGTCTCCGGTGCCAGGTTTTCCTTTGTCTCAACCCAGGCACTGCTCGACATTGGTCGGCTCGGCGTTGGCGTGTGTCCCAGGACAATAGTGCTAAATTAGCACAATCGAGTGCAATGTCTGCCCATCACTGCGGATCTTTTTCCCAACGGGCAAACAAGATCGACAAGCACGTGGTAACACGGATCTGTCATCACATACAGAGCGAGAGGAAAATCCGCAAAGGCGGCCTTTGGGCCCGGCCGACATTTGGGTTGGGGTTGGAGGGGAGGGCGAAAGGGAAAGTCCCCGAGCTGGCAACGTCGTACCGACCCTGGCGCGCCGACCATCGTGACAATGAAGCGCTGGCTCGGCTTGCAGAAAAGCTAAGGCCCTTGCTCGAGAAAGCCAATCCGACGATGCCGCCCACACTGCCGTCCTCACTCGGGTTGCTGTATACGCTGCGACACCTCGTCGTTCCGGCCGAGGGCGCATGTTGGACGACACCGGTGACGATAATAAGCAATCCGCATGTCGTGTCGTGGTCGTTCGTTCCTTCATTCATTCAAGTCTTAGCCCTTCCTCTGCCGAAAGAAAAAAAAGTACAAAAGGGTGCAATGCGACGATTCATTTCTCTCGAGGGTATATTGCCCATTCCTTCAAAAACTCTCACAACCTGTCTCTTGCTCGCAAAGATTGTCAAGTACATATTCATTTTTGTCTGTCGCCTTTTATTGGAACTCCGATTGCGCCTATCCCTCCAGATTGATATCAAAACTTCCATCCCAATATAAGATCACTATGCCGCATAGTGTCCACAGCAACTCTAACACGATGCGGTCGTCTAAACGTGCCTCTGTCAACACGCAATCCACAGCTCACAGAGGCAGTATACACCAGGCCTTGCCCGTCGCAATAAATTCAGTTCCTGCAGCGCAAGCACCACCGCCGCAAAGGTCCCCGATGTTGGACAACTGGATGAATAGTAGGCCAACTGATGTTTCCATCAGTGAGCGGCTGGCGCAGGCCGCCATGAGGTAAGACGCGACTGTATCCGCCCATTTTCAGGACAAGACTGATACCACGCAGGGACTAGAAATGTCTGCCAATGATCACGGGATGTCTTTTGACAGAGTGGTTTTGTATTTTCCACTGTAATAGAGAGACCGCAGCGAGTATGAAGTACTCGACTGCTTGTCCGGGAGGTGTTAGGCACATGACTCTTTATGAGCCCTCTTGTTTTTCTCAATATACTGGCTCTTCCGCATGCCATCACGGCCGCTCTGCAATCCCGTGCTGCCATCAAGGCATCTTCCGACGGCACTGCTTCAGTGCCATGTAAAGAATTGACGGTGCGAGCATTTGCCGACTGGTCAGAAGCTTCAGGAGGCCGGGGCTCCTTCAGCTTGGACAGCCTCAGTAGCATGGAATCCATCGAGGGTGATCGTAACCGCTCCAGCTTGCGTGAGCTGTATGGTAGTATTAGTAAAGTGTCTTATATCAAAGTTGGTGATGTATACGTACCGAGCGCGAGAGGTCGTCGATGAGGTCATTCACGTCCTCAATTCCAACGCAGAGTCGGATGATATCCTCGGGCATCTGCCTCTCAGCCCTTGTCTTCGGGTCGATGCTTGCGTGGCTCATTCTGCAGGGCATGCTGATCAAGCTGTTTACGCAGCCGAAACTCACGCTAATGCCGAAGATCTTGGCAGCCTCGACGATCCTCTCCGAAAGTTTGATGTCTCCCGTCTCAAACGACAAGACAGCACCAGCGCCGCGTGCCAATGACCAGTGGAGATCATACTGCGGGTGAGACTTGAGTCCAGGGTATCGCACCTTGAAGCCGTGCGACTCGAGGAACTCTGCGATGGCCTGCGCGTTTGCTTGCTGCTTCTCCATGCGAATAGCAAGCGTCTTGACTCCCCTCATCAAAAGGAACGAGTCATTGGGGGAGAGACCACAGCCGGTCGAGTTGATGGTGAAGTACATCTTATCGCCCAGAGCCGGGTCATTGCAAGCGATGATGCCAGCCATGATGTCGTGGTGGCCAGAGAGGTACTTGGTGCCCGACTCGTACACAATATCAGCGCCGAGCTCCAGAGGGTTGCAGAGCATGGGCGAGAGCATCGTGTTGTCCACGATCACGAGAGCCTTGGGGTTGGCCTGGTGGACAGCCTTGGCAATGGAGGTGATATCGACGATCTTGATCAGAGGGTTGGTCGGTGTCTCGAGGAGGACCATGGCCGTCTTGTCGGTAATGACGTCCTCAACCTTCTTGACGGTGGTGGTGTCAACGTGATGAACGACGATGCCCTGGTTGGTTGCAAGGTACGTCAGCAGACGGTTGGTACCTCCGTACAAGTCATCTCCGGTGATGACCTCGTCTCCAGGGCGCAGAATTCGGGTGATGACGTCCAGGGCACCCATTCCCGAGCCGACGGCGAGCGCTCGTGTAGCGTTCATGATCTTGGCCATGTGTCGCTCGAGGTGCGTGCGCGTGGGGTTGCCGGATCGTGTGTAATCATACTCCTCGCCACCGCCGGCCGACGTCTGTTTGAATGTGGCAGACTGGTAGATGGGGATGCTGGAGGCTCCATACTGGTCCTTGGTCTCGGTATAGACCAGTTCGGTGGCAAGGGCGTATCGTCTACGGCCGGCCGATGGGCTAGACGGGGCGGGCGAGGGAGGCAGGTTGTGGCCGTCGAGGTCGACCTTGGCAACGGCCTTGTTTACGGGCTTTGTGCCATCAGTGCTGCCGGACGAGGAGGCGCCGTTGTTGTTGTTTGGTGGCGACGAAGACATGTTTTCGTTGCAGATCGTCGGTCGAGGCGACGACTCGTGATAGACTACTTAGATAAATAGATAACGTAGGAATTGGCTTTGCTCCAACAAAGTCTGGGCGATACGATGGGCGAACTGCTAGTCGCTGCGGCCAGCACAGTTTCGCGGGGCACTTTGGTGACAGGAAGATGAATGCCGAGTTCGGACTGTAGGTGGTGGGATTTCAGGCCGCAGAAATCTCACGGTAGTCAATTGGTGATTGCGAAGTGATACGAGCAGCGTCTAACAGAAAGGGTGAATAAGTCGCTTCTTTTTCTTTACTGTAGGAGATATCCAGAGTGTGAAAGAAGGAGAGAAAAATGCGTTTCAATGGGGATCATAAATTCCGAGGCATTCGAGCTTGGATCTGGCAGCGATAGGTACGGTCCCTGGCAGCTTCCCACCGTCTCCGATATCCGCTGTGCCGTGTAAACCTGGGGAAGCCGGTGAACGTTAGGGCGGTACTTTATATATCTGACGGAATTAGCCTTTGGATCAAGTCCTATCCTATCACAGTCAGAAGAGCGGTATTGGAACTAAGAAAATGACGTGATCGCTCTAGGTGGAAATTGGAGTCACCTCATTCGCAGAAGGAATGGGGTGAGCCAACTGAGGTCGGTTTCCAGCGCCCGGTTACCGGTTCTCTCACCAATTACTGGCTGGCACTTCGAGGCACTTCTGCTGGCGCTGCGTCAGAGTGTCAGTCACTCGGAGTCCTATGTTATGCCCTTTTTTCTTTTCTTTTCTTCTTCTTCCTCCATTCTCACATCCTTTATCCATGGTACATAAATGGAGACCCGATCGGAGCATCTGAGGCTCTTGGAAATTTAAAAGAGAGAAGATGACAGGAAGAAGAAAAAATGGTCAAAATTTGTTGAGGTCGCAGATTTTCTCCCCTTTCCTCACGGATACGGCATTTCGCAGCGAGCCAAGTTTGATATTTAGTGGATTATTGTCGTACTTTTCTATACTGACTTGCATATCAACACTATAGAGCCACGCGGGCTATATTGCCCCGGACCTACATGTCAGCAACAAGACATATCATGCACATCACTCTGCTGCGACTTCAACTGCCAGCCCAAAGGACAACGCCTCTTAACCTTCTACCACGCGAGAATTATATTGAGTCTCGCGGGAAAATGACGCCACGACCGTGGCGCAACGAACTGCCCCCAGCGTCAATCGGCTATCATGTTGAAGAATAACAAACTTCCATGACCCGCTCTGTGCCCTCCCATTGGGGCATCGAGGGGGAGGCTGAAAAATAGCCCGCATGTTTCAAGCCTCGTGTTGATGGTTTGAAAGCTTAATCTGCTTGTCGAGCCAATAATGCCTTGAATGCCCAAAAGTACAGGCAGAGGCGAAGAATGCAAGAAGATGCTTCTTCTTCGTGGGCCCCCCAGCCCAATCATTCCTCACCTCGCCATCTCCCATCGTCTCGAGAGCGGCCCGGGCTGAGCGATTGCAGCGATTGCAGCAGGGAAAGCAACGAATAGACTTTGGCAATCCTCGTGGATGCTGCACACGTGGTTGTGCGACCTGATAAAGTAAGTATTGCCCGTCGGCATCCGTGACTCGTCCAACCCATCGGCGCCCTCATGCCTAGATCAGATCCCGTACAACAAAGGGCTCCCGGAATTTCCGGTCGTGTACGAAGTCGGCACGATGAAGCTTTTTTTTTTTTCAGCCAGAGGCCGCATGGTGTCCGCATCTTTGTGTACGTATGGCGGCAGAGTCTGGGCAACGGGATCCCGATCACCAACCAAGTGTGGTGGGACGCGTCCATGATGGGCTGATGGGCGTCCAAGATTCCCGGACCCTGCGTACCGTACCTAGAACTCTATCGATATCGTGCCGCGATGCCCTTATTTTCCATGTCTCAGAAGTCAGCACACTCGAATGCCGACACAGTCTCTAGTCCCATTGATGTTCCGCCAAGATACCGTGCTCTCGGCTCGACAGGGCTTACGAGGCGGAGGGGGTGGGAGTGACACTCCAACGGTTCTCCAATGGCTGCTTCCGCGACATGATGTGATGCCTCGTGGCTCGCCCATGATATGATCTTCTGCCAGCAATTGATATCTGCATGTAAGCTATGACAAAATACCACTCTATGGCCTTGACAATTGCCTCCTTCCAGTGGTGCGAATCGCTCGAGAGCGGCAGAGGCGATTTAACCGGGCTGACAGATACTGCCATGATGGGTAGGACAAAGACAGGTCAAAATCTAAAGTCATGATCAACACATGTAGTATTGCTTTTTTATATCCTTGACAGCTATACCCGCCCCTGGGGGAGAGCCGCGCTCGAAATATTTATTGCCCCAACATTTCCACTCAATTTCCTGTTCTGCTGGTCTTCCCTCAAACATCTATACACTCTTCACAGACTAAAACCCCATAGATTGCGAAGATGGCTTCAGCAGAGGCACCACCACCGCCCTCCGAGGCACCTGTTCTGCCTGACTACATGACAAACCAGAACGCCGTCCTTGGTGATCTGGAGGCAACATGGCGCTTCGGCAAGCCTCCGGACTATACCAACACCCGGAAAGTCTTTGCTCAGAGTGCGTAGGCGCCTCATCCCTCAGTCATACTTGAACAATCTCAACGCAGGACCAGTCTTGTATTATATAGTGTACTGACTATACCTCAACAGCAAAGCAACAATCCCATGCTCCCGGCTCCCTCGAGGATCTGGTCCAGAACCTGGTCAAGAACTGGGAGATCGAGGCCTCGTTCAAGACGGCCGTCTCCGACTGGCGGACCGTGGACCCCGAGACGTACACATTTGCCATCAATGGTGGCCCAGCCCAGTCGGCCGAGTCCATGGTCCGGATCGGGACTTACAACGCCGTCATCGCCCCCAACGAATACTACAGCCCCCGGCACTCGGACTTTGCCTCGAGCCACAAGACCTTCAAGCGCATGATGCCGACCTTTGCCTGGGAGGTCCTCGAGGTCTACAGCGGGCCGCCCGTCGTGGCGTTCCGCTGGAGGCACTGGGGTACCATGAAGGAGGACTATGTCGGTTGGAACCAGTATGTCTTTTTCTTTATCCCCTTTTTCTGTCTTGATAGCGATACCGTCAAGTACACAGAGACATACCAACTGACCATGCCATTCAATAGCGACGGAGAAAAGATCACGGCCAAGGCACACGGCGGACAGATTGATATACAGGGCGTCACTGTGGCACACCTGAACCCCAAGTTCCAGATCACCAAGCTCGAGACCTGGTTCGACCCGGTCGAGATGTTCCGGCAGGTCGCGCCCGAGGGCGTGGTGAAGAAGGAGCTGATGGCGGCCGCGGCGGCGGCTGGCTGTCCCGTGGCCCATCATGCCGAGTCGGCTGGCGACTCGAAAGCGCCTCTCAGCGACGCCCAGGCGCTGGACGCGGCCCGGGAGGCAGACAAGGCCGTCGCCGATGGCCAAGCCAAACTAGGGGCCAACACGACGGCCTCCGAAGCCAACCCTGTTCATAGCGAGATTCCGAAGGCCAACGCCGAGTAATTGGCCGCGAAACTTCGATGATGGAAACGAGAAAGATTTATGAGACTCCCGTACTGACGAGATACAAAGAAATTATGATATGATTTTACGTGCCTACTTGGTCTTACTGCCACCCTCTTTGCTCAGTAAATATCAATTCGTGAGCCATATCTCTCAAACATCTTGTTTGATTCTGTAGCGAGTGTAAACTTGTCCTGTTTATGTTTGAGTGTCTATCAACACCAAGTTTTGTAAGCAAAAAATACATACATACACTGGTGGATGAGTCGCAAACGAACGACTTCTAAATATCGAGCTCGGCAGCTTTTCCTATAAATCTTCTCTCCAGCACACCGAATAAACATGGCGAAAAGATCCTTCAACAGCCGATGTTCGAGTTTCCCCTCGGCAGCGCTTAATGCAGGCCAACAACGCCACTTGCAAGCAGGTGGAAAGGGAAAACCTAACGCTAGGAATATTTCTTCCGGTTCTTGAACAAGACTCAAGGCAGCGCCTATTTGAGAACTACCGCGCCCGAGAATGCGCTGGGAAAGGCCATACTTCTGAAATAATACCGATGAGATAAACCGACTGTCCGGACAATTACTTTCTTGAACAGAAGATTCATGACTCATCACAATCGCGTCGTACAGCGGGGATGGTGTAGCATGTCATCTACTGTGTAAGGAGTACCGGAGCTTCTCAGGCTTTGCCAATTTATGTCTCTGAGCAGCGCTCCTAATGCTGAGAAATACTGGGGGCTTCTATCTGTTCATCTATTTGGACATTCGGAAATCAACAATATGACAGAGCTACCCTAGCCAACAAGGGCGAATCCAAGTCTCTGGGACGACAGAATCACCCATCCGAGACTTCGTACAGACAGTCATTCAAGCGGGTTCATTTCCTTGCTGAGATCACCACATAGTATCGTCGCACAGCAGATCCAGGGCTACGATTTAAAAAATAAAATAAAAAAAAAGTCGGAAGTGAATCAAGTGATTTGAGGGGGGGGGGGGTGGGTGGGCGACAAGCGTCTCCGCAATGCTCTGCATGTCCCTAAGGATGTATTCATTTGTAGGTTTGTGATCATACAGGTTAGGTTTTTACTCGTCCAAGCGACATGTCAGGTCCTTTGGAAACCGGATTGAGGAAAAGCGCCACGATGAAGCAGATTTCCGCATCCATAGTAGGGTTTATAGGGGGTTATGGTTTGTACAAAACCAATCATTGGTGCGCCGACGATGGAAGGAACGGGTTGACATTTTCGATGCTAGCGCACCCCTTCGTCCTACTCCGGACACTAAGTTACCGAGACGTCACCCCTCGCGTGAACTTAGTGTCATGCTGAACAACATCATCTCAACATACCCAAAGTCGCGATAAGGACAACATTATATATAACACTTGTATGTTTCTCTCTTACGCGTATTGACTCACTCTTCACTGCGCAATCGAAAAGATCTCTCACAGCGTGGATTGTCTGTATACTCACCAGCAGCTTGCGCCCACGCGTGCGACTCATTGGGGATCATAGCAAGTTGAATACTACATCAACACCAGACAAAATCATTGCGCACACACCTCGAGAAAAGAACGATTTGCGCGCCGGAGTGTGCAACCAACACGAACAATTCAGCTATCGACCTGTCAGCCTAACCAGCCAGCCCGTCCTGAGCAAACCAAACCCACGTCCAGCAGCACACAAGCAAGCAACACAAGCCGCGTCTGTCGCCCACGCACAACGACGCAATCAAGCGACCGCACCACCCTTGGAGCTTGCCTCTGCCCGACCGCCAGCTCTTCACCACCTCTTGCTCGTGCTCGTACGTACTTGAGCTCGTGCCAGCTCCAGCTCCCGCTCCTGCCTCAGCTCCTGCGCAAGCCCGACCGTCGCGTATTTTCTCGCCAAGAGCGACGTGAGCAAGACACCTACTTTTGCCATGTACGCCGGCAACTATGGCTTCCCCAATGGCGCCCCACCTTCGCAGAACCCTCAAATGCAAGGCCAAGGTCCGAATCCCAACCAGTCGCCTCAGCAGCCGCAGCAGCAACAGCAACAGCCGCAGCAGCAGCCGCAGCAGCAGCAGCAACAGCCTCAACAGCAACAGCAGCAGCAACATATGATGTACAATCCTCAGCAGTTCCCCATGGGCGCTCCGGGCGGCGCGTTTCCAGGCGGCCCCAATGTCAATATGATGTCCGGCGCTGGCCCTGCAGCTGGAATGATGCAGAGCGCCGGCATGCCGCACATGGCTGCCGCCAATGGCCAAAGTAAGCTCGTTATATATCCCTTACCACACCTCGAATGGCCTCGCATTGCAGCATGTCGACCCGTGCCGCTATGCTCCTTGCTTTCCTTCAGTGTCTGTCCAGTTCAATGCAGCCTCGGTGGCCTCTGCTCCTCTGAGGGTGTACTACTCGTCAGACTCGTGAGAGCTATCTTGGGACACGAGCTCACTTCCTCGCAACCCAATCCTCGCTCTCCGTCAAGAAGCTGTTGGGACGATAGCACAAACACATGACACCGCTCATGATAACGTCTGGTGTCTTATGCTAACCTATCGTCTGCTTCACAGTGCCCAACTACCAGACCGGATATCCGAACAATCCCTACGGAGCTGGCGTACCAACGTCTGTCGCACCCCAGATGAATATGCCCCCGAATTATGCCATGGGCGGCGGTATGCCCATGGGCGGCTTTCAGATGCATCCTGGACAAATGACTCCGCAGCAGCAGCAACAAATGATGCAGCGAATGCAGCACCAGCAACAGCAGCAGCAACAACAACAACAACAACAACAACAGCAGCAGCAGCAGCAGCAGCCCAATGCCGGAGGAATGCCCTCGAACACACCTCAACGCCAATTCCCCGGCCAAGGGCAGGCGCCCGTCCCTCAGAGCACACCGACACCCAATAACTCGCTTCCCTCGCAACATCCCCAGTTCTCAGCGCCCCAAGCACCTCACCCTTCTCACCAGAACCAGACACCGAACAGCGCGCACCAACAGCAGCAGCATCAACCACAACACCAACCGCTGGGCAGCAATATCCAAACACCACAAACACCAACATTTCCCTCGAATGTACAAGGCGCGGTCCCTAATGGCAACAGCAACGCAGTGCCACTTAGTCCAGGTGCCGAGTCTAGGGAAAAGGAGAGAATTGCAGTCCTTCTGGAGATCAACAGTGAGCTTTTATGGGAAGCCACGCAGGTGCAGAACACAATGCTGGCCGTCAAGAACGAAAAACCACCCCCGGCAAATGGAGCAGCCAATGATACCGAGAAAATAGAAGAGGAGAAGTTACTCATGCAGGATTTCACACAGTAAGCTCTCTAAACATGTACGACGATTTTGGGTCGCTAATGCATGTTCCAGTTGCATGCGCAGGTTACAAGGAAATCTTGCCTACTTGGCACATTTGGCAGACAACAAGAAGGCTGCTTCTGGGCAAGCGGCACCAGCACATCCCTCCTATATGAAGCCGCCGCCACTAAGTCCAAAAGTAAGGATAAGGGCAGCGCCGCCGACCGAGGGTGCAGAGGGCAAGGCTATAGAGCCAGGCAACAGAGATGACACAATCAAGTACTTCAACGACTTGTACACAAGACTGCAACACCTCTATCCCGGAGTCGACTACAACAAAGAACCAGCGCTTCCACCGCCGGGTGCGCGGCCCGGACCGCAAGGGCCCAATGCCCACAAACAGATGCCGTCCCAGTCGAATATATCGGTAGCAAGCCCAGTGCCTGGCAAGCAGGCGACGCCAAAGATGGCTGCATCAGGCCCACCGCAAATGCCACCACAAATACCACAACATATGCCTCTTGGACAGCCGACCATGAACGGTCCTTCAGCTTAGGAGCCAGCTTAGGAGGCGCAGCTATTGGCGGAAATAGACAGAGTGCTCACGAGCGAGTTCAGTCCAATCGAGCCGTTCTAGACTGGCCTGAACCGCAACCTTTGGCGTTTGCTTTCACCAAGGCCGTGGCCATCCTACCAGTTTCCTAACGAGGCATCGGTTGACTAAGGAGAGGCGTGGTCGACTTTGGAATTGTACATTGTTAAAATTGGGTATGAGCGCAGTCGGAATCGACCGGAGTCACGAGGCGTTTAGATGAAAAGTGTCGTCGTGCCCATCGGCCGCGAGGCGCCAGGCGTTGGGGTTTTGGATCGGTCATGGTAGACATTGGGTTTCGCTCGAGGTGGGATGTTCAGTATATAAATACTTGTCAAAATGGCCCGGCCCCTCTGTTGAGGTGTGGGCTTCTATAATACTAGATACCACTTCTATTCATGTTCAGGACTTTGGAAATAGCTTGTCATGACAAACAAGCCGCTCTGTGGCGTGTACCATCAACTTTTATGTACATGGGGTCCGCATCGGCTTGCACTGTTGAAGAAAGATAAATGGGTGTCGCAAGTAAGGTGCCTCGAATGTTCCTTGCCAGACATTTCTATGATTGGCAGGGCACAAGGTTTTATATTGAATGGAGCACCCAATACTCCGTGGCGATAGGGTTGCTTGCATGTGACCCTGATGTATCCAGACTTGACTTGAGGATCTGAGGGCTTGAGTGCCGTACGTAGTTATACCCATACGGCTCTGATGTAATAAAAAAGGCTTATGGGCCGGCCACTCGTTCACATGGCGTCCCGGGAGGAGAGAAATGAATTACGGGCCGCGGCCGGGCAGAAGAAACAATACTGTATGAAAGCTTATTCTGACATGCGAAGCACACGACGATTATGACATAATGGCCTTTTCCACATTGAAATTGCATTGGAATTTAAAATCGACGGTTCTGCAGCTGACGGACGCCACCGATCGAAATAGAACGCGGTGTTCATAAAAGCCCCCCTCCCCCCACGGCGCGTGTAATCGTGTAATTAAGCGTGACGCTGGCAAGCGAGCCGGACAGTTAGCCAGCTAGCCTCTGGACTCGGCTCGTGACTTGTGCGTTACTTGAGACATGGCATGGCCGCTCCGTGGCCCTGCCGCTGCGCCAAGCGGGAGTGGTTGTCCAAGGCAGGCACAGGTCTCAGCTTGGTGGTGGATCGAGGATTCTGATGGAAAGATCAAGTGCTTCCTAGACGTGTAGAAAGTCTGAGAGTCTCGTCCAGGCTCTCTCTGCCAAAGACGGTGAGGATCGCAAAGGACGAATCAGAGATGCGTGGTAGTATACTTCTTCGAGAATGGATTCCGATCCACCTGCTAAAATGTTAATGCTTGCAAAAATTTGATGCGTTGTTTTGTTACTACCACTATAGATATGGATATACTACATGTATGGCAGTGCTGGCATTGCAAAGCAGGCAAGTGACTAAAGAATTGCCATGACCTATGGACAAGAACGCTGGCCGAACGGTTCGAGACTACCAGACCGGGAGGGGGTTCATGCAGGATCAACGTGTTGGTTCCATGGGTTCCAGAAAACAATGCTAAAACATGCTCATCAGAGCGCTCCAAGCTCTTCTCTCCAGGCCGGTCCAGCGCGACAATGTTCAGAGAAGGGAACGGTTCTGGGCGTGACGTCTACGAGCGCGGTTCATAATTATGCAACAAATTGGAGCTTGGCCGGATACAGCGAAGAGGACCCCTGAACTTGTCATTTTCGGGGAAGGTGGGAAGACAGGGGGGCAGGCGCGTCTTTGGAGATCCACCATCCACCATTCCAACCGCGACTGCTGGTTGGAAGGAAAGGTGCGAATGTCGAGTGCTGCCGATCCTCCTTTGGGCGCCTTCGAACAGTTCCGTCAGCGGTTCTGCAGATTTGAAAGAACATCGATCATCGATCAGCACAGGGCAGAAGGGTACGTACGAGAAGTACGTGGCGGGAATTGACTCAGCCATGCTAAGAATACTGGAATATTGATTGATGGAAATAAGGGTAGGCAGGTAGCTCAAGATTTTGACAGGATACACAAGATCTGGATTAGTCACTACCGTGTATTATGGCTTGGTGGTTGACTTGCATGACTCCTGCATATGCTAACCTAGCACATCACGCTCTTGTGTTTTTGATAGGACGACATGAATCAATCTTATTGGGTGTCTCTAGTCCATCTAGTATCTTCCTAGGTAGGCACTCTTTTTTTGAGATCATGCAAGAGCCAATGCTACCTTGCTTGGCCGCCCAATTCGAATATTGATTGACGCTGAAGGGGGATCATGGGGTCCTGCAGGCAATACATAGGCCGACACGAACGACGACGGAGAACGACCCCCCCATCATAGGAAAACACGAGTCACATATTACCGTTGCGTTTATGGGAACCGAGATTGGACGGGCTCGTTTCCAGCCCTTTGGTAAGAAAAGAAGTGCCCCTCTCGAAGCACCTTGTAAGAGGCAGAAGGAAAAAGTCCAGAGGCTTTGCCGCTACTGTTCCGCAGGCTTTCCACCTGTGACTTTAGGATCCGGGGTAATCAAAATCGAAAAAGGAATAAGGGTGATTGAAGCTAAAATCGAGCTCAACATCATTAGTGCCACGAGAACCAATTATTATTCAGTTTGTTCGTTTGATTCTATTCAGCCAACCAACTTATCCATGGGCCTTTTTTCTTTCATAAAAAAACACGACCCAGACCAGACCAAGGGACCAAGCACTGAGAATCCCCCCTGCCCTGCTTGTTGCTACCTATTCTACCTGCCAATCCACATTGCCTCAAGCCCAGACCAACCACTCACTCCTTAACCTCTGACGATCCCGGGGGCCCGCCCAGTCGAGTCGCTCCAAGGACCCATTTGCTGCTTTCTTCCCAGTCGCATGCCTGTGACCGCCTCTCCCTCGCATTTATTGTTTGTCGACTACAAAGGTTTTTTGATCGACTCACTAACTGACCCGATTGACAACCTCTTATTTACCCGACATTGCTGATTGGCACACGACCTGTGTATGCAGCCAACCACCAGCCGTCATCGCTGTTTGCATTATCGGCATACTGCACAGCAGCAGCTGGAGCTCGACATCTTGGGAAGGTCACTGACACTCGGGTCTGCAGACCTGCGAGCGGTTGGAATATCCCCACTCTCGTCACTCTTTCTCTCTACACGGGATAATAGCTTGCTTGCTGGCGTCTGGGTGGATTCGCTCATTGTGTATCTGTGTTTCATTCATTTTTGACCCGCGCCCCCTCGAGACAACCCTCCGCCGAAACAAAGACACCAGACGAGACGCCCGCCACCCAGCATCTCACCTTGTCGACCATTCCTTCGCAGGAACCCGAAGGCCTAGCTTGGAACATTGTCTTGGACCGCACATCCCAGCCTGGGCCCGCAATCGAGAGTCGTCTAACCGAGTAGCGAACTATCACGGCCGAAACCCAACACAAGGTCACAACTCTTCAAGGCGACCACCACCGAACTGCTGCTTCAAGCCCAGTGCCTTTCGCTGTGGCCTGCATTGCTTTACATACGAGGCATCTGTTACACCCAGAGCCTGCTCGAACTCTGCCTGGGCTGTCCTTGTTCTACCCAGCCGGCTAATGCAGTAGTGGTTGCCACTGCCGCGCAGCAAGGGAAGGAAGGACATCAGCCGGCGCTCGACATTCTTGCGCCCGCCGTAGATCTTTGCATTCCAGTTACACACGAGTCACGCAGTCACCCGGCCACGTTCGTTCCCCTTGCAGTCTAGGGTCTGCGCTTCGAGATGGAGCCGGACCCGCGGTCCCAAGAGAAGGGTGAGATGCCTTCTTCTCCCCCGGCCGACATCAAGTCGCCCGTCGAGAAAGAGCATCCTGCCATGGCGGGTCACGACTCCATGGTCACAGTACGTCTCTCAGAGCCGCCGAGCCTGTCGGTGAGAACGGATCTGCCTGTATGGCCTTCTAGGAGAAGTCTTTTCGGGCCCGAGTACACGCCCACACCTACGAGCGCGGCATCGCCAAAGAAGTTCGATCTAGGAGAGAAAACAATGGACAAGACGGAGCAGGTCGGAGACAAGGGGGAGGAAAAGGAAGAGACCGCGGCCAGCCACCGGCATAGCGACGGCGACGCGTCGAAAAGTCTCTCCGAGGAGCTCGAGGAAGCAACCGGAAATGACACGCCACAAAGAGAAACCAGTAGCCCAAGAGAGTCCGAGGAGGATTCCGAAGACGACGATGAGGAGGTGGACTGGGAAAAGCTACAAAAGAGCGAGGATGAACAAGCTCAAAAAGACGACAACGTAAGTTTCACAGATCAGGCCGAAAGCGCTAGTGATCCGCCCGCCGTTACACATATAACTAACCTGAGGCTTGCATCACATACAGTCTACAGCGATGCTTCTGGCTCGCCTGGAGGAGGAGAACAGCAAACTGGCCTCGAACCCAAAGGGTGTCAAGGTCAAGGTGGTTGAGCAGCCGACTATTCGCCGCCCGAGACCGCCGTCGATGGCGCAGCTACGTGATATGGTCAATGGCCCGACGCCCGTTGCCCTGCGGTATTCGGTCTTGCCTCCTCCCCCAATGACTGACATGGAATTTTATGTGGCGCTGGTCAAGGATTACCAGCAGACTGCTGCCCGCCTGCCCACGCTGCTTTCTAGGAAGATCCGCAAGGGCATTCCACCGCCGCTCCGAGGTGTCGTGTGGCAGAGCATGACCGGGGCACGTGATTCGCTCCTGTTGGAACAGTTCGAGGCGCTCAGCGGCGAGTCGAGTCCCTATGAGGGCATCATCGGCAAAGATCTGGGCAGGAGCTTCCCGGGTGTGGACATGTTTCGCGACTCGGACGGCGATGGCCAACGAATGCTGGCCAGAGTGCTCAAGTGCTTCAGCTTGTACGACCAGAAGATCGGGTATTGTCAGGGCCTCGCCTTTTTGGTCGGGCCTCTGCTCATGCACATGCCTGATAATCAAGCCTTCTGTGTCTTGGTTCGGTGAGTACATCATTTACCTTTACTGTGTGTGACGAGAGACAGGAACACGCATAAGCCATATGCAGGCACCGGCGCAAAAGCACGCACCGACGGTTTGTCGTGCTGCTCTCTATCTCTCTCTATCTAAGATCGTCTGGTTTTTGGGTCGGGCTAATTAAAGCTAATTTTATTTTGACAGGCTGATGGATCATTACGATCTGCGCTCATGTTTCCTGCCGGACCTGTCAGGATTGCATGTCCGCATTTACCAATTCCGTGAGCTGTTGAGCCAAATGCTCCCCAGTTTATCGGCCCACTTGGAAGAGCACCAGGTCGATCCCGCCTACGTTTCACAATGGTTCCTGTCGTTCTTTGCCGTCACCTGCCCCCTACCCATGCTGTTTCGCATCTACGATGTCATCTTCGCCGAAGGTGCGTCGGAAACTATTATGCGGGTCGCGCTGTCGCTCATGCGCAAGAACGAGAGCCGCATACTGGCCTGTACTGAGCTCGAGGATGTGATGCAGCTTCTCCTTTCCCGCGGCCTCTGGGATTGTTACAACTACAACGCCGATGAGTTTGTCGACGACTTTGTCAGCCTTTCGCCCGTCGTATCGCGGGAGAAGTTAGCACAATTGGAGCTAAATTACCGAGAGGCTCAGGTCGCCACCGCCCAAGCGGCCCGCGCCTCGGACGTTACCACGGCAGCCTCTCGATTCCTGGGCCGCCTCTGGGCCACCACAAACTCGGGCTCTTCCAAGTCCGCCTTCGGAGCCCTTTCTCCTGGTCTGATCGCACCGTCGCGGCCCTTGAGTATGCTGCGTCGCAGCACCTCCAAGCAGAGCCTCGCCTCGACCCTCAACTCTATGGAAACAAGTTCCACCAGTGTTCTGAGTTCCGCCTCTACCGACGCCACCTCGCGCGCCTCATCCAACGCCGATGCCTCATCGATCCGAGAGTCCACCCCGACCGGGCCGAAATCGAGCTTCATCGGCTCGAGTGCCGCCACAGAAAGCAAGGCTCTGCACAGCCAAATCGAGGACCTTCTCACCGCCCTCAGCGAATTGCAGCGCAATCATGCACTGCTGGCGACCGAGCTGCAGAAGGAGCGGGAAGAGCGAGAGGAAGAGCGCAAGGCGGTTAAATCCTTGCTTCAAGGATTCAAGAAGTCGCAAGAAACCGAAGACAAGGATAGCGCAAACGAAGATCTTGCAAAACTTATCGAAGGCGTCGAGGATCGATTCGTCGAGGAGGAGAAGCAGAGCAACCCAGGCCCAATCAGCACGGAAACAAAACAAGAACTGCGAGACGATTTGGCGCGCGCCAAGGAACATCTCATGATCGAGGTGTCCAAGTCCCAGGATTTCAACCGCCGCATCGACGATTTGGGTCAAGAAGCAAACGTATTGAAGGAGCAACTGCGCGAAAGCCACCTGCACGTCAGGAATCTTCACCAGGACAAGCAACGTCTTGAAAGGCAGGTCCAGGACATGCGCGCAAGAGTCTCAGCCGCAGACATGCAGCTAAGCTCCTCGCCCGAGGCATCTGGATGGCTGACTTCGGCGGCAAACCTGGCTATGGGCACGGTTACGACCGCCACACCCGCCGCAAGTGCTCCGACCAAGGGCGGCCTCCGCGAGCTAAAGCTGGGACGTAGCAAGTCGACGCCGAATTCGAGGGATGGCTTCGGCAGCCGAGCTTCTTCTTCGCTAGCTAGATCTCAGACCGAGATACCCAATCAGCCGTCGGACGAGCACGAGACTCTGCTCATGGACCTTGTGCACGCCAAGACGTCGGAAGCTGTGGCAAGACAGGAGGCGGACGAGCTGAAGCAGAAGCTTGAGAATCTCAAGAAGGTATATGGGATCCCACCTGGCGAGAACCCGGGCCTTGCAACCGGCGCAGCCAACGCTGCTAATGCCGCTATGGGCATGTTTGGCCGGTTGACAGGAGGCAACGCAGTGGACGCCGGGGCTAAGACCGCCGTTGCGCCTACGCCCGGCGTGCATAGGAGTGCATCATCGGCATCGACAAATGCTGCGGGATTCTGGGGCTGGCGGAAGTAGACGGGACTTTTTGACGACGATTAGACTACACCAATTTCCCTCTCACGGCTTGACATTAGTTTTTTTTCATGGCATGGCATCGACCACGTCCAATATTTCTTCTATTTCGACAAGCCTCGCTCCATCGATGAGGGGGTTAGAGTATACCATTAGGGAAGAAAGTGTTTAGATTTGGCTTTTTGGGAGGGATCAGCAAGCGAAGCATAGTGTTTTTCGCGTCCAAGCATGAAAGAAACAGCAGCCAAGGACAGAAGTATGGATATGGACACAGCCCAGTGCAGTCGATATTGATTTGCAAATGGCACAGATTATGAGGTACCCAGAAGATGGACGGCTCTATATAGTGCTATCCCACAAACGAAGATCCCCGAGGATAGCTCACCAATGCGAGGTGAGTGGCCACACTACCTCTTTGAAATCCTCTTGAGTGGGAATCGGGATGGGATGGGGGCTGGACTTAGACGAATAGAATCAACAGAAAGAAAGATCAATGCCAACCAACTCCTCATAAGCCCAAAAAGCATCGCACGCGGAACGTCTTCAATCGAGGTAAGGTGAGAGATGGGGAATTAGGTGTAAAGAGAGGAGACGAGTATGCAAATGTCATGTACACTAGTATTTAGAGGCGGGTATACTCTTTTTCGTTACCCGTCGTTTGTCAACGTGGTAAAACGCTCCATTGATTGGCTTCACTGAGACTTGTAATATTCAAGATGTTCAGCTGTGCGCGCCCTGGAGACAGACGAGACCACAGCCAAACGGCGGGACGAGTCGTAGACAAAGGTTGATTGATCTATGGACTTTGGGCCTGTTTGTTCCTGCTGAGAATAGTGACTGCGCGTCAACTTTGTGGAGGGGCCATCGGAGATGAAAACAAAATGTGATATACTTGTCAAATCACAGAACAATAAATAGGTCATCGCATTTTGTCATGTAGTATTAAGAGTTTCAGCATATCTGCCTGTTCTCGAACTAGTAACTGCTTATTCCACAAAAAAACAAGGTCGCAATCTTGGTCACACCTATCATACCACCTCAAATGTCAATCTGCTCTCGTTCAACTGCAACGCCAGGGCGGAGTGACCAGTTGTCTGCTCTCAATATAACCGTGAGAAACACCCGGTGTCGTGATCTTCTTATACCATCAGTCGTAACAATTGTCGTTCCATTGAGGGATGAGGGTTTTCGTCGCCAACCCAATGGGGGGAAGGCTATACTTCGGGGGGATCGAGGGAAGGAGGATGTCGTTAGGGAAAATGGGATTTGGAGGGAGTAATGTCGTCATTTTCTTGTCGCGTGCGAACACCACTTAAGCAGCAATGAGCGGCTCCTCCTCGTCGGCCTTGTGAACAGGCTCAAGAGGCTCCTTCTCCTCCAGGACAGGCTCCTGCTTGAGGAAGTCGCCCTGAGGAGCGGAGGGGAAGTCGGTCTCCTGAGGAACGACCTGAGGAACCGGCTTGGAAGCAGCGGCCTCGGGGGAGGCAGTCTTGCCACGGATCATCTCCTGGGCCTTGGTGGTGTAGTCACCGGCGTACTGCTTGGCGATCTCAGTGGCATTGGCAGTGTGCTTGCTGGCAACGCTGCGCAGCTGCTCGGTCTGAGAGTTGACCACATCCGAGGCGTTCTTCAGGTGGTGGTCGATAAGTTCCTGGTTAGAAGTGTAGATGAGAGGAGCAAAGAAGGTGATGGTCGTGGCGATGAGAGCAAGTCCCCAGTAGGGAACAATCTTGACCAGGTAGTAAGACAGGAAAGCAGCAGCGGCGACCTATAGCAGCGCATAGTCAGTATTGCGAACTTCTCGTTTCTCTCTCTATCGGCATGAAAAATGCGCCGCGGAATGAAGTTTGACTTACGGCAGTAGAAGCATAGACGTTCTCGGCAAAGAAGATGCGCTGAGCCTCAATGACAAAGAAGTTGACGAGCTCGTGGACATCACCGATCAGAGCGTCGAGGGTCTCGCGGGGGATGGTGTAGTACTGGCGAGGACGCAGCTGGCTGGCCAAACCGTTGCTAAGGATGGTCTTACCGGCGACCTCGGCGAGGATGGTGACGCCCAGGGCCATCCAGGTGAGCTTGAACGAGTAGCGGAGGACATCGAGGTATCTGACGGCGAAGATGAGGCCGACGACGGAGGCGAAGGCAATGCCCGAGGCACGGGGGTTGTTCCACGACAGCAGCTCCGAGAAGAAGCTGTGGTAGTGAGTCAAGGGCTGGCCAGTGGCAGCGGGTTGCGAGGGAGTCTGGCGGGCGGCTGCGAGGTTGCCAAACTCGGAGCTCGTCTTTGCGGACTGGTCCCGGACGTTCTGGGCAACGGGGCCTGATAAGGACGTGGTCAGCGCCAGGCACGACGGAGCAGGTATGGAAATGCAGCAGACGGGGCAGGGACGATGACTTACCATTGGAGATCTGATCGTAGGCAGCCTGGGCGTCTGTGGGCGCGGGATTGTTAGCATCACGAGACAAGTCGCCGGAAGAAGCGGGAGGAGAAGTTCTGAAACCACATACTGCCTTTGAGGGTGTCGATGGAGCCGCCGTTGGCAGCAGGAGCAGTGTCAGCCATTTCGACGGGGAGTTAGATGATAGCTTTGCGATGGGATGTGTGGTTTTTGGAAAGCTGCAACAGTGAACGGCGCGCAGAGCAGGAAATGCTTTCGAGGGCGACGGTGAGTTTGGGAGTGTGGTGGTTTTTTGTTTTGGGTTGAGGAGTTGGAAGAGGAAAGTTGGTTTTGCGTTGCTTTCAGTCGGCAGCTTTTTGGTGGACCGGATAGTAGGTACACTACGTAGGTACTAGAGATAGCAGCACAGACGGTTACTGCGCTCAAGCTGGAATCCAGGCGCTGCTAAAACAAAACCTGGAGCTGGACAGGAGCTTGGGTCCAGTCGCTGTAGATGGATTTTACCTAGTTGGTAGGGTGGGAAAGGAGAATGACCTCACGCTGTGCCCTGTCACCAAGGCGAAAATGGGCTAGCTCCAGTTCGGGTCGGAACCTTGTGACGACACCGTAGAGGAATTACAAAAAATAAAAAAAAGGGACAATCGAATAAAACGACCACCAGCAACCAGAGACACCAGACAGAACCTGTTTATTTGGTAGCTGGTCTTTATTAGTTACAATCCATCCATCGAGTAGGTACATTAGGGAGCCAAGCCATTCTATCTTGGTGGCCATCTCAATATCTAGCTTGCTACCAGACAGACCTCGAGGTGCTACCTCCACGTGTGCACCATTGGAGATATCCAGACTGTCACGTTTCATGACAGCTATCTGTTACCTACCAGCAAAGGGGCCGTCAAACTGTGTGGTTAGTCGGATACAGGACAAGGAGGTTTCCCCCTTGTTCTAGTAGTTTTCATGGAGCGTGTTCTTGTTGTCGGGTGCTCATGTAAACAAATCTGCGATCTTGTTCGTGCCTGACTTTTCTTTTTTTTCCCTTGGTTCTTTTTCTCTGTAGCTATCAGCAAGCAGTTGCTTTTGTCTTCTCTCTGATTCCGTGTGTCCCGCCTAGCTTTGTGTGAAGTACCCAGAGCTACGTTAGAGCTGAGCTTGGGGGCTCCATTTGCTTGCTTGCCTATTGTTGATGCTGCGCAGGTCCAAGATTGCATCATTGGTTTGTACGTTTTGACTCTCCCCCAGCCGCATACATATTGAATGGCTCACATTTATGCTGTGCTCTCTGATCGCCTTGTTTCTCGCCGCCACTGCTGTTTTTGATACCGTCTCCTTGCAAGAGTCTCTGCTTGGTTCATGCCAGTCCTGAGTCCGATTCTCTCATTGTCCGTTGAAATCGAGGCATAACAGCTGGGTACTGTACCGGACTTTCGTCTCTTTCTTGAGCCCGAGAGGCCAGGCCAGGCAGTATCCGAGGTGACCTTACGATCAAGGTTGGTCTTCTGGGGTACTCCAACCTTGTCCCTCCGTGCATTTATTACCTGTCTGCTCTACCGCAGGCTCGGCAGGTATTATCTAGTAATGTAGTAAACTTCCATGTTTGCCGCCCGGAGGAAAAGAGAGAGTTTGTGTTCCTGCTTATCACTTAGCAGTAACGCAGCCCTAGCAGGATCTCTCCCGTACCCGTTCTGTGTAGGCTGGATAGAGTTGATTATGTATGTCCTTATTAGATATGTTCACATCCGGACCTCCATTTGTAGAGGAAGAGAATGCTTTCTTTCGTGACTGATATCTGCGTGGATCCCGAGATCCTAGCCCCAAATGCAAAGGATTCGAAAAGTCTCCATCCGCCAGACATATTCGTTTCAGCCGACCAGGTATGGTATGAACCAAGTGCCCAGCCAAGGAGTGTTTGCGCCGTGTCGTGCCTCTATGCGGACAGTGGGCAAGTCGAGTGGGCACGCGATCCTCGATCACTGATCAGTCAAATCGTTCCAGCGCGAGCCCGGCACCCAAGCCTCCCCCCACTTTGTACCTACACGTATGTGGGCTGCCATGGAGCCCAGGCTTCAATCGCCATCCCGCTATTATTGCTTACCTTCCGGTACTGCGCAATCTGTCTATCTGGCATCATCGCATGTGCTGTTGCTCCTGATAATTATATATCCATCACACTGCTTTGCAAATCCATTGTGTGCTTAAATGCTTGACAGGAATGAACAGAACTTATACACAACCTGATCGGAGGAGTCTGTCAGTATCGGAGTCCGAATGGCCCCTTATTATTAGCTACATAGCTCCCCAGCTCCAACCACGGCGTTTTTTTGGGGAGCCCCCAGAGCCCAGAAAAATGTCGTCTCATGTCGTCACACTTATGCATGTGATTCTCCGTCAGAAATCCGGGAGCCAAGCCAAGCCCAGTTGATGAGCACACGACCACCCCTAAGCACCCTCAATTATCGCATTCTCTTATTGGCTATTATAAACACCCGCAACAGGGCGTTTCAAAACTACTCGACGGACCTATCCTTACCTAGTCTAGTCTGCGTCGAAACATATGCAATCACTCAAGATCTCTGGCAAACCCCAGTATTGGCTTGCCAGTACTGCATCTGGCGTGACCATTGTCCGTATGACGCAACCTCTTCTACTTCGAGCTGGACCGGATCCAAACAGCATACACCAGTCCGATCACTTGTTCTTTATTTGGCAAAGGAGAAAAGATAATATTGTATTGTTCATATAAACCTTGACCAGCACAAATGAGCACAGGGAAAAAGGAGCGGTCTAGTTAGAAGTGTTCGTGCGGAAAAAAACAAAAACAACCATTCCATTCTGCACTGACAGCCCTCATCATTATCATAATGCGGCATACAAACCAGAAAAAAAGTACTATACCACGAGCCGTAGAAATCAGAGAAATATGCCACACGCACGTTCCTAGAAGCCCAGACTGTCGCCTTCTCTTGTTCCTGTCATCCATGCCCCCAAAATATGTATTACGCACAATCCGGCCTGTCCAGCTTACTCCGAGTCGTCCATAGCAAAGGCATCGCTCTCTTCATCGTCGTCACCCTGACCACCATTGTCCTCCTCATCGTCCACGTCCATCTGATCCTCATCCTCCTCGCTGTCGTCATCGTCAACCACGTAGACTGGCTGCTTCTTGGCAGCAGCGGCACGGCCCGGGCGACCACGACCAGCTGCTCGGGGCGGAGGTGACTCGGCCATGTCCTCATCCTCGTCTTCCTCATCATCCATGTCGAATGCGCCCTTCTTGGCCTTTGCCTTCTCCGCCGTCTTCTTGGCATACAACTTCGCAGCCGGGGAGAGCTGGACCGGCTTCGTGAGGGCAGCAGCCTTCTTCTTGGCCGCCGGCGCCTCCTCCTTTTCCTTGCTCTTGGCACCAGCGGGACGGCCGCGAGCTTTCTTGACGGCCGGCTTGGGATCCTCACTCGGCGAAGCTGATTTCTTTGCCTTGGACGCACTAGCCTTGACCGCAGGCTTGGCCGCAGGCAAGTCATCGTCGCTCAAGAATGAATCCACTTCATTTCGAGCAAACGGCGACTTGTGGGGGCTGGGCTTCGCAAGCATCTCATAATTAGTGTCGTCATGTGAGTCCAAGTCGAGGTGCTTGTTGTTGAGTTTGGATTTGGGCTTGAGGCTTGACGTCTCATGGGCGTTGTCAGGTCGCGACATGGCAAACAGACTAACGCGGCCAGTCTTGTTGTCGCCCGAGTCTCCCGTAGCCCCTGGTATGCCCTTGACGAGAGCCCCGACGTCGCCGAGCATGTTGTCATCATCATCAGAGCTCTTGAAGTCGTCGTCGTCGTCGATGATCCAGGTCTTTGCCTTGGCAGCGGCAGCACGCTTTCCGCGAGCAGGCACAGGCGCCACGCTTTCATCTTCCTCTTCCTCCGATTCTCCAACCACTGGCTTTGCGGCAGCGGCGCGCTTTCCGCGAGCAGGCACAGGCGCCACGCTTTCTTCTCCCTCTTCCTCTTCCTCTTCTTCTTCGTCTGACTTTTCGATCACGGGCTTTGCGGCGGCAGCGGCAGCACGCTTTCCACGCGAAGGCGCTACAACTTCGTCGTCGGAATCGTCCAGTGCGGGCTTCGCTGCAGCAGCTTTCTTGGCGGGCTTGCTCTTGGTCTTGCTCTCTAGTATATCAAACTCATCGTCTGATACGTCAACTACAGGCTTGGGAGCCGCAGGCTTCTTGGCAGGCTTGCTTTTAAGCGCCTCATAGTCATCATCGATGCCATCAGAGTCATCGCCGGCACCATCCAGACTCTTCTTCGTGCCCTTGAATCTCTCTTCGAAAGACTTGTGGGTCTTGAGAGGCACAGTCTTGGTGACAACCTCCTTTGTCTTTGCCTTTGCGGCAGCCTTGGACTTGGCCGCGGGGTTGTAGTCATCATCGTCGCCCTTTGCCTTGCGGCCACGACCAGCGCCAATCTTCTTGGATACACGACGACCCAGACGGCGAATGTTTGTGGTGATCTCGGCGTCGAGCTTGATTTGGTTTTCCCATTCCAACTCAAACTCATCGAGATCGGCACACCACAGATCCTTCTCGCTCTTGGCCTCAAGTTCATCGTACTCGCCCTTCTTCCTGCCGAGCTGATCCTTGAGCCTGTCTAGGCGTTCTTGAGTGAAGGACCAGATTGGCATCTATTTTTAATGTTAGTTGTAGGCTTTAGGCGGGGTAGCTGGCAAGGACAACTCACAGAGAGGAGATAGTCGAAATCTCGAGCGTCGCCGTCAGTCTCAGTTTCGACCTCTTCGGCGCCTTCAGCCTCAATCTCATCCTCGTCATCCTTGGCCTTCTTGGTGTCAGAGCCCTTCGGGAAGGGATCATATTTGCGCTCGCGCAGCTCGTCAACAACCACTTGCTTCTTCTTGCGGTTGACGACGAGCTTATTGTCCATGATCTCTTTGATGAAACGAGCCTGGTTGGACAACTTCCGGTGTTCTGCATCAAGAACGCCGAGCCAGTGGGACTTTGCGCTGTTAGTATTAATGATATTATTCATGTTTGGTGAAACATACCTTGCGATCCTTGTACAACTTGTAACGGAAGACATAATATTCTTCCATGATGTCCTCGATTTTCTCGTACTTGCGGATCATGCCACGAGTGTCGAAAGCCACAAGGTTGGATGTGGGGATCTGCTTTTGGAGCTTGAGTTTGTCCAGAATCTGCTCTGATGTAACGAGCTGACCGGCTGTCTTTTCATCTACCTGGATCTCAAAATGGACATTCTTGTGATCGTTGAACTCTTTGTAGTCCTTGATCCAGGATGGACCCTTCTCGGCCTTGATGACATCTTCGAGTTTGGCTTTGAAGTCGTCAGTCCACATGCGGATCGGCAGCTCCGTAACCAGGATCTCGTTGGGCTTCCTCTCTTCCTTGTAAGCCAGACCATCGAACTGGTATCGGTTGGGGCCGGCTTCTCTCGCTGTGCCCTTCCATCCTCGGAACCAAGGCATCATGGGCTCAAATGGCAGTTCGCCGGAGTCATCGTCAAGGCGTCCCATGCGACGTCTGAGGTTTTTGACAATGTCCATCGGGTGGTGGTTAGGGATGCTGGTACTCCAACCTGTGCCGATACCCTCACCACCATTGATGAGAACCATTGGCACGATCGGGGCATATACCTTGGGCTCAATCCTTTTGCCATCTTCCACGTTGTTCTCCAGGTTAGGCTCGTCCAGAGCGGAGAAGATCTTCCGGGCAAAGGGAGACAATCTTGTGTGGATATAACGAGCGCTGGCAGCATCGGATCCTCCAGCAAGTCTGGAACCAAAGTTACCGCTGGGTTCGAGGACATTGACATTGTTGGATCCAACAAAGTTCTGGGCCAAACCAATGATGGTCTGTTGCAGTGACACTTCACCGTGGTGGTAGGCCGTCTGTTCAGAGACATAACCAGCCAATTCGACCACCTTCTTGTCCTTGAGCAGGTTGCGCTTCAGGCAAGCAAAGAGAACCTTTCGTTGACCGGGCTTGAGACCGTCAATCATGGAGGGAATAGATCTCATGTTGTCCGCCATACTGAACAAAATCAACTCCTTGTTGACAAAGTCGTCGTATGTGATGCGCCGAGACGAATGATCGAGGAACGTTCCCGGTACAAATTGACCGAGCCACTCTTTTCGCGCGTCTGCCTTCTTCTTGGAAAATGCAAGCTCGAACAAGTCGGCTTCCGTCGGTTGCATGACATTGAATTCCTTCAAGTGATCATCAAGATTGGTGAAGTAAACCTGGGCGTCCTCGTTTGAACTTGTACCCAGACCCTTGTAGTACTTGTAGTGCCATTTCTTGACCTCCGCTGCGTGTGACTCCTTCCACTGTTCATATTGAGGTTGTGTGAAAAAGGACATGAGCTTCAGCGGCTTCTTGGGATTCGGGCCCTGCCAGACCTTCACAATGGGGGTGATGAATTCTCTGAAGAACTCTGGAATTTGAAGCAGGGATGGATACTGCACTTGTAGGAAATTGATCAAAAGACCCTTGATATGACTTCCATCGTGATCCTGATCGGCCATGATCATCAAATGGCCGTATCGGAGGGTTTTGGTGTCTTCATAGTGCGTCTTGTGCTTCAGACCTAGGAATTGCTTGATGTTTTGAATTTCTTGGTTCTTGGTGATCTGGTCAATCGAGGCGTCACGGACGTTCAACATCTTACCTCGGAGAGGAAAGACACCGATACGATCCGGATCCAAGATGGCACGACCTGCAACAGCCAAACTCTTGGCAGAGTCACCTTCCGTCAAGATCAAGGTGCACTCGTGGCCGTGCTTGGTTCCTGCCAAATTGGCATCGACAAGCTTTGCATTGTTGATTCTCGAGCGCTTGTTTCCGTCGCTCTTTGCCATCAACTTGTCTGCCTTGCGCTCGGCAAAGTCAATGATGTTGGTGATGGCCTCCGTCTTGGCGATGGCCTTCAAAAAGTTGTCGGTCAGCTCGCACTTGCTACCGAACTGACTGGCTTTGGTGGTCAATTGTTCCTTGGTCTGGGATGTGAAGGCTGGGTTCTGGACGAGACAGTTGACGAAGATGAAGATGTGGTTCTTGACGTGGTTGGCCTTCAAAGCGTGACCCTTCTTCTTCTTGTTCAAATGCGCCAGAAGCGATGTGCAAATCTTGTCGGCAATGTAGTTGACGTGGGTACCTCCCTGAGTTGTTGCGATCGAGTTGACAAACGAGACTTGCTGGAATGAGCCGTCTGACACAGCGAATGCAATTTCCCATCTCGGGTGGCCCTTTGAATCCTCGAGGATAACAGTGGCCTTGGGCTCTGCTCCCTCTTCAGCACCACGTTCTTCTGCGATGGCCTTGGCATACATTTCGCAGTACTTGGTGAAGGTCATCTTCAAGAGGGTGTCGTTCAGGTAGACCTTGACGCCACGGACGGTACCAGCCATGTCGTAGACGCGGCGCTTGATAAGGGCCTCCAGATCATCGTCGATACCGTCAGGCATGCCGAATCGGGCGAAATCAGGCTTGAAAGTGATTCGAACGAAATCGGCCGACTTGTTGGAAGTGACCTTTGCCTTTTCCATCTTGCCCATGTTGTCGCGCCATGTCTGCTTGTAGCGCTTGCCGTTCTTGGAATCCTGACACTCGAGTGTGAACTCTGTACTGAAGATGTTACAGAGCTTGGCACCGAAACCGTTTCGACCACCGACAGTCTTCTTCTCGTCATCGTCAAAGTTGGAACCAGCGAGCAAATGTCCGAAAACAAGTTCAGGGATGAGGACTCCCTCCTTTTCGTGCATCTCAACGGGGATACCCTTACCGTTGTTCTCAACGGTAATTTGGCCAGCCTCGCGGTCCACTGTCACCTTCATGAAGCTCATGTTGGGGTCACGCTGCTTGTTGTCGGCAGCGTTGACGAGGATCTCGTCGAAGATTTTGTAAAGACCTGGCACAAACTTGACGTCTCGGAACTTCATGCGGTTCAGCTCCGTGTCGAAGATCCACATCTTTTGCTCTGTCCGCTCGACGGAACCGATGTATGTGTCGGGTCGCTTGATGATGTGCTCAAGCTGAGTCAGTTTCTGATACGTCTCGGTTGCCGTCTTCTTCTTGGCTGGTTGGGAGTCCGCAGGGCCATCGAGCATCATACTATCGTTCTCGATCTCCTCCAGCGGCTTTCCAGCTGCTTTCTTGGCTGCTGGCGCCTTCTTTTGTTTCTTGGCATTGGGAGGTGTCTGGTCGAAGTCCGAGTTGCCGTCTCCCTCATCGCCGCTCCCAGGTTTTGCGCGCTTTTTGGGCGCGGCTTTGGTCGTCTTCAGCGTGGTCTGAACCATCTTTTTAGGGGCGGCTTTGACTGCAGCCTTCTTCACAGCAGGCTTGGCTTTCGCCTTTGGCTTCTGCGAGGTCGTGTGTTAGTTTTGTATCCCAAGACGGAGGAACCAGAGGCAAAATCGCTTGATTTCAACCACATTTTGGCATTTGCGCATGGGAACTGGTAAACCTACTGGCTCGGGGGAGAATGCATCCGAGTCATTCTCAACGTCTTCGTCGAAGACGGAATCATCCATGATATCTGAATCCATGGTGTTTTGATGGCGAGCACGTGCGCGCGCGCTGGCTAGTGATGTATGGTGGGCGATGACAGCAGGGCTGATGCCCAAAGTTGTTGCGTCGGCGGATAATTGAACCTTGTTTGACCTGACCAGCCGAGTCAACGACAGCTAATCACCAAAATGTATGGTGGCACCTGGGTATGCGCAAGATGCGACACCAAACAGGAGGGCGAATATGGGTATGCGTGTGTTGTTGAGTTGATGAGTGAATGTATCGGGTCGGTTGTTGTTGGTGGCCGCTCGAGTATGCGACTGAGTTTGAGACCCGTCGTCTGACGGTTGACCTTGGAGACGCGAGGGACAAAGTAAACAATCAACGCGCCTGATTGGACCCTTAAAATGCCAGATTAGGATGGTCGATTGTTTTGGGCACAATCGGTGAGTTGCAGCTTTTCCATAGCGCGCAAGTCAGCTGTGGCTTAGCGTGGACAATCCAGAACTGTGGCTTGTTCAGAGGTCTGGACAGCGCGATCCGGGGGAGTCGCAAGGGTGTCGCATGACTCGCCGTCTAGCACACTTGTGGCTGCTAATGTACTATTCCGCACCTAGACGCCGCGGCGGCAGTCACGAAAGCACGTTGACTGTATCTCGACTTGCAGTCAACCTTTACACTTGTAATCCGTTCGACGATGCGTACATTATCTGGAATGACAGAATGCAGGTGCTCATCCATCTCCTCCAGTGAAGAGATGCGAGCCTTCATCCAACCGAGACCACCCTGAGAACAGGTCTGCTTGCCAAGGTGGAGGAGAGGAGCGACAGGTTGATTGCCAAATACATCTTGGGCGACCCGAGAGCTCGCATCTTTTTTCTACGTCCTCTTGCGACGCCTTGAAAATGGACGCAAATGACGATCTCATCCAACATCGTTTTGGCCATCAGTAACGAATAACCGTACGGATAACATTGATGTGCAGGCGTCGAAGCTCGTGGGACTACAGATGTATGGACCCTAGTTTTGTGCGCAGTCTGTCACGATCGAACCTCAGCATCAAGCTATTTGGACCTTGCCGCGCACCTGCCTTGGGACGGGAGTCCATTACCATGGAGAAATAAATGGCAAGAACGTGGGGCCACTTTGATCAAGGCATCAGCTTCGCAAAAGTTTGCCTGGAACTGATCAATTCATTTCTGCCGGAATGCCAAAGCATCTGCCTAAAGCCCAGCTCCTTTGGCAACGACATATCCACGATTTGATCTTGTCATCACCCGGACTTTGTTCGAATCTCGGCTCATCAGACAACTTCTCCACCGACATCATGTCCTGCCAGACGACCCGCGCTTGCTTGAATCGCAACACCAAAGCCCATTTGGCATTCTTATTAATTCCTCTGGTCTTATTCACCTGTGGCCCTTGCACCAGCCTCGCACTACCTACCTAGACCTCATGTATACTGACGCGTTGTAATACATCAACACATGGCCATCTGAGGCCGACACGGAATTCATTGGTCTCTCTATTCTCCGTCCCTTTTCCCCGTACGACCTGGGGACTTAGGCTCCCGCTCTTGACAAAAAAAAGCTAAAGAAATTTCCCGAAGTCGACTGCGCACAACCGGTTCTGTCAGAGGTAGCACCGCACGTCAATATCCATCAGTCCATGCGCTCCTGTCATCCTATGCAGTGCCACAAGCAGCCCACTGTGCACTCATCTGAAACCTCTCTTCTACTGCCGCAGGTCTGGGGAAGTTGGGAAGACGTACCTTGAGCTTGGCCCGAAGCGGGAACCAGAGAGGCGAAGACGGCGGGCATGGGCCGATCGCCCATGCGGATGGATGCCATCTGCCTCTGGTGCAGCCAAAGTCCCAGGTGATCGATCCTGAACCGCCAGTTGCTCCAGTTTGCATGTCATGGACGATCGGCCTAGTTCGTATCTGATTTCCTTCTCACTTCCCCTCGGCTCACCTGCGCGAGAACTGGTGGGGTTGCGCTGCATCCTCCCACCAGCCCCAGAGTCGCGTTCCCGCCGCCGCCGGGTACGAGCAATTACACGCGATATTAAGCTTAGTCCAAGCTCACTCGCGGGTTCGACAAGCACGTTTCCATGTACTTCAGTATCCGTGCTTCCTTCTTTCCAGTGGGACTGCTCTCCACTTTCCACATCCGTTTGTAAACATCCGCTGCCAGCATTGTGATTTGCTCTGCCATCGCGAGGAGCATGGCCTCCCTACGGGCTGCTGCAGAAGTAGTGATACTCCGACATGGCGTGTTTATGGAAAGCCACCAGGGGCTGAGAGACTCGAGAGTACCCAGCTGCTCCCCTTCGGTGACTTACTTGACTACAGGCGTGGCTGGTTTCTCCAAGTCCTGGAATGGGATGATCAAAGTGCTTGGACATGATATCGGGTCCTTCCGCGTATCGATCGAATCGACCAATGACATCGGCCCTGCTTGAGCGGCCAGGATATAATTCATGTCACGCAATCACGGTTTCCATATACGGCACCAGCGGACATACTTTTGACTGAAACTTTGCTTCTACCCGATCTCGGTATCTGAAGGCATGCCGGCGCGCTTCTGCAACAGGTCATATGATTCCTTCCCTGGCCGATGATCGATTTGTTACCTCTGGGTTAGCTAATTGGAGCCACTCTACTAGCGAATTTGCGGCTGGTCTCCGTCGCCCTTCTGTGGCCCGCCTATAACTTTCCCTTTATTTGCACTTATGAAATGAATTTGCCAAGAAAAACACGGATCGACGGAGCGACGACTTTGTGCTCTGTATCCGCGTCGGTGAAGACAGGTGGCAGACATGAGATTCGTTCGACTTGATGTCTCTGCGGTCCGTTCTCGATGGGTCTTGAAGCAAGCAAGAACTAAGCAGCAGCAGCAGCAGCAGCAGTAACTGGCCGGATATGCGCACACTATCCACCGGATCAGATGCCCTTTAGGCGGTCAGAACCAAGACAAAAGAGCTCGTAGAGTCTCCTTGGATCGAGCCCGATTCACAGGGTAGCCTCGTCACGAGAAATGATCTGTTGTTTTCCCCCCTCCCACTGGAGAAGAAGTCATGGGTACACGTGTGTCGAGTCAAGTAATCTTTGTCTAGGATCTCATCTACTGTGGAAGCAGTTTCTTTGTTCTACCTTCCTCAGAAAGCCGCCTAGCCTGGTATCTGGCCCGTCACCACATGCAGCCATCCGACGCTTGATTTCTGTCAAAACTTGCTATGCATTATCAAACAGGGGCCTGGCCTGTTTGGGCTCTTGACTGCCCAACATTTGTGGTGTCAAACTCATTTGTTGTCTCCAGCTACAGATCTGCTGCGTCATGTAGTCGCCTGTGATCGCCCCTTTCGGGCCAGGACTCTTGCTGGTGGAATGTACTGAAACTTGCCTAACCTCGACGCTGCCTAGGAGCTTCACACAGCTAACTCAGCTATATCACTTTGCTTGATCATGCCCATGGCCATAGGATGGAGCTTGCGGTGATATCTGGTATCTTTTGTGGTCTCCAGGTCTCAGGAACGTCAGGCTCGGCCAGGAGTTCATTGCACCAGGTAGGATTGCTCCCCGGGGTCACTGTTATTTGACTTCGGCTTCCCCGTCTCTGTGTGTATGAGACTACTGGATTGTGTAAACGTACAGGTCTCTCAGTGCCTCGCTGCCTCTGGTCAGCTATCACTTGGTGGCTCCAAACTCGATCTCTCTTAAAGAGCGGTGGGCGTACACAAACGCACACCTCTTGCTCAGAGGTCGATTCCAGACATATTCGACAAAGGAAGCTGTGTCGAATACAGCTCATGACAAGACCGTGGTCGTCACCGCCAAGTGGTCTGCATACAGCTGCATGACTGGACACAGTCAAGAAAGAAGCAATCTCGGCACCCTTGTGCAAGCGCCGGCGCTGTCTGTCGCGTGGGGTGGCATAGACTATTGACCTGTTTGTTTAGTTCAAAAGGACTTGAGGGGGACTTCCCTTCCGGTCTCTCTTGACTCTGCTACTGCAAGCGCTGTCTGACTTCTCTTGCTTCCTCCCCTCGACTCGTTCGTGATAGGCGCCGTAAACCTCACACTCGCAGCGGTTCTTTCTATATTCGGTTTCGAGACACGCTCGGCACTGACAAACCGCCCGACATGCTGTCCGTGGCGTCTCTTCTTAACCCAGCCCCGTCAGGGCCTTCGGCTCATCGACTGCCACCAAGTCCAGTATCGTCTGGGTCGCCCACGGCTTCCTATTCTGACGAGTCGGCCTTCTGCGACCGGTCAAGGATGCCCAAGAGCAAGATGCCCAAGGACGCTGCCGTCTTTACGAAAGCCAAGCCCAAAGGGATAATCAATTTCCGCCCCTTCGAGCAGCTCGACGAGTCTTCGATGCGAGAAGTCCAAAAGTATCAGGTCTTCCCACTCGGAAGCATCCAGGAGTATTGCCGGCACATCCCGTACAATAGTGGCAAGAAGGACTTCTTTGAGAAGACTGGCCGCGAGAGCTTTGAAGGTGGGAACTCTCCTCTCGAAAGCTTCGAAGGTGCTTGTCATGATGTACTGATTTTGGTTCTAGTTTTCCAGTACGTTTTCAGGCTCCCCAGGGACAATACCGAGTATGCCGTCATGTGGGACTACAATGTCGGCCTCGTCCGAATGACACCTTTCTTCAAGTGCTGCAAATACTCCAAGGCAAGTGGAGAATGCTTTGCTGGACCATATAACGCGATGGGCTAACATAGTATAGACGACGCCAGCCAAGATGCTGAACCTGAATCCCGGCCTCAAAGAGATCACACACAGCATCACCGGAGGTTCCATCATGGCGCAAGGTAAGCACATGAGGTCGCCAGCGATACCAGGAAACGTACTAATAAAGTCTCAAAGGTTACTGGATGCCATATCACTGTGCCAAGGCTGTTTGTGCCACATTCTGCCATCACGTCGCAGGGGCTTTGATCCCCATCTTTGGACCAGACTTCCCCATGAGGTGTATACCGCCCGAGTCCCCCGAGCACGGGCGCATGATCATCGATCCGGCCATCATTCTAGAGTCCACCAGAGAGGCTGGGCATTTTCGGCGAATGTACAACAATACAGTGACATCTGCAGATAGCCCGAGTCCAAAGAGAGACCGCAAGGTCTTCAAGAGCGTATACGACGAGAGCCGACACCACCCGCGCCACCGCCTGCGTCGACCTTTTCTTGGCTACGAGAGCCCGTATGGCACCGACACTGAAGGCGAGCATTCGCCGGTGACCGATCGAGGTATTTCAGATCGGTTTCACTACGCATCAATTCCTCCCATGGACTCGCATCGAGTCGTGAGTGGCTGGGCGCCGGTCGGCCTACCTCCATATGACCAGGAAGCACCGGCTCCAAGCCCGTGGTTGAGTGCTGTGCCACGAATCACGAGCACACCCTCCTATCCTCTAAATCATCTACCGCACACGCGAGGATACTCCAGCCGTCCCCAACCCTCGCATCTGGGAATCCACCCACACCACCAGCACCCTTATCCTCATCCGCACCATCACCACCGCCATCATCACCACCACCACCACGAAAGCTCGTCGCCAGTCGCCCATGGCTACGATGAGCCAGCAAGTCATCCGCACCACCACCACTGGCGACACGCCAAGCGATCCGCGGACCACATCGACCCGGACCGCGGCTACGATGGGGACGAGAGCAGGAACACGACGGCGCCCAGCACGGCGGCCACGAGCCCCCTGGACGACCGACCTGCCGAGTCCACCACCCTGGGTTCGGATAAGAACGCCGCTCTGCTGCTGATGAACCTGAGCGTGCGCGACACGGGCGCGAGGCGGGGCGGCCGCGAGGGGTCGGGCACGGCGTCCGAGACGACAACGCCGGTGGACGCGGCATTTCCGAGGATCAAGCGGTCGAGGGCCAGCTCCATGTAACAGGCATGTCAAAGGGAATGAGGGTGGATGGTCATGTTGTGCACGGAAATGGCTGGGCAAAGGATTTATGTATGCCGTGGGTACAAGACAGAGGGAGCATTGGAATGGGATGGAATGGGATGTGAAATGTTTTGTTGGCCACAGCATAATTTTGTAGCCGTGTTCAGGGCGTAGGGGATATGGAAAAGTCATGCTGTGCGCAGCTGTAATTTGTAGTATTTATGTGTCTCGTACTTTCATGATTTGCAGGCGAATGTGGCATGGTGAGCCCCAACATTTACTGAGATGCGCCGTGAGTGATCGTAGCCTAATTCCTATGATCATCACATGTACGCCTTTGCTCTATGAATTTCTTTTCCGTCGGTCGCCAAGTTGTATATTTTCCATTTGCGTACCGCGGCCCACTGAGATGCGATCATGCACCCCGTTCCGCCGCCTTTTTCGACTTGTACTCCTGCACCCAGGCCTCGGCCTTGGCCTTGGGCAGCACGAATATCCTCACGACCTCGTCGACGACCTCGACCTTGTCCGACGACAGGACCTTGAGCAGGGGCGCCTTCTTGCCGACCTTGATCAGGCCGCCGCTCACCGTGTCCATGTAGCACTCGACGCCGGCGGCCGTGTACTCGCCCTTCTGGTCCCAGGGCAGCGGGAAGACGTAGGCGAGGTGGTCGGCCAGGGCCTCGCGCTCGCTGAAGGCCTTGATGAAGTCCGTCTCGAGGTCCGCCGGGTACAGCAGCACCGTCGGGAACGCGAGCGCGCTCGCCGGGTCGTCCTCATCCGGCACCAGCCGCAGCCGCGCGTCCTCCATCTCGGGCGGCTTGTCCGTGGTCCGGGTGCGGATGCCGCGCGCCCGCACGGCCGCCTGCAGCAGCGCGGCGCGGCGCTGTTCCTGCGCGAGGCGCTCCGCCTCGCGCCGCCGCTGCGCGTCCACGGCCTGCGCCCGCGCGATGATGTCGCGCGCCACGGCCTGCAGCGCCGCGTTGGACTCGTCGAGGGCCAGGCCCCGCGCGCACGCGTCGTCGGCCTCCTCGATCCGGTCCACGGCCAGCAGGGCCCGGGCGCTGCGGTACAGGGCCTTGACGTTGGCCGGGTTGAGCTTGAGCGCGGCCGCGCCGTCGAGCCAGCAGCTGCGGTAGTTCTTGGCCTCGAGGTGGCAGGCAGCGCGGTTGACGTAGAGGCTCTCGAGGAGGGCGCGCTGGTCCCGGATGAGCTCCTCCGTGTCAGGCTCCTGGCCCCCCTCCTCGGCGGCCTTGGACGGGTCGACCCGGCGGCCCTGGATGTCGTAGCCGCGGCGGCGGCGCTCCTCGGCCGCGAGCACCAGGGCGCCCTTGGTGTAGAACTCGCGGGCGTCGGCCCACTTGCGCTGCTTGAAGCAGGCGTTGCCCTGCTCCTTGAACTCGGCGGCGACCTCGAGGGGCGTGCCCTCGTACGCCAGGGCCCGCAGCGCCTCCGTGTCGTCGTTCTCCTCGAGCTCCGTCATGAACAGCGGCGACTTCTTGAGCTCGGCCACGACGTCGTCGACCGACTTGCCCTGGGTCCAGGCGCGCGCCGGGCTCAGCGCCGGGCCCGCGGCGCCGGGCCCCTCCTCCGCGAGCCCCCGGAGCTTGGTGAGGATCGGGTTCTCGGGCAGCGAGTCGACCACATTTTGAGACGCGGGAATGTTGGCGCCCTTGGGTGCTTGTGAGGAGGCAGCAGCTGGTGCCGGTGACGATGATGACGAGGTGTTGTTCTCTGACACACGCAGCTTCTCGGCCACCTCGTCGCTGATCTCCTCGAGCTGTACCATTTCCGAGTGTTTGTGATGAAAGTTGCTTTTTGGGAAGTTAGAATCAAATTTCAAGCCCAGGGAGTGGGATTGGAGTGACTTTTTTTTATCTTACACAATATGAGTATTTGGTATCAGATTCGCCGAGAGAGTCAACAAATTGGATTAAATATTATCGCCAGAAGCAGGTACCTGACGTTAGGCAGTGGTGAGAAAGTTTGAATGCGTGCACAATTGGTCCCACTTTTCCATAAAAATTCAAGTAGGCGGGGTTTGAAGTACTATACACTCGATCGGAGATGTACTTATACACTATTATGCAGATACGCGGTATAATATACTAAATGCCCGCCTTTTTTCTCGCCGTTTCTTATAAAAATATATATTTTCTACCGTGCCATTTACTGAAGAAAATTATTTAAAAGAATCACATTTCCCCCCGAGCCTGAAATATGCGATAGAGTACTGCACATATGCACGAACCACCAGAAGGCTAGTCTTGTTTCTCACAAGAAGCCTTCAGACAGCGGTTCATTGGATTACATCGTCACATTTGGAACGTTTCCATCCACCGAGATCAATCTCCAAAAATGGTGTCATAAGCCTTATCGTTGTTTCTTACGGTTCAAGTACAAGAATTTATTTCCTCGTGATGGAGCGATAATTCTAGTATATCGGCCTCGACAAAGTCAAGACAGAGCTTACTTACTACCCTGCATGGACGTACCCTAGGAAGACGATGCCAGTTGCTAATGTGTTTTATGAGTCTCTCACTCTAAGGGAGAGACAGGAACAGATCCAACATCTTCGGGTAGTTGGGCGTTCCCAGACCAGTGACAGGATCCCATCTGCGAGGAGAATCAATATCAGCACATGTCACAGTGGTCAAACTAGACACAAAGTACTTACCCAGGAACAGCTTGGAAACCGTTGCTACCACAGCCGAGGTTGGTGCCGTTGGTGATATCGGTCAGAACGTCTGGGTTCTCGTACAAGACAGGGTTGACAAAGCCGACCGTGCTCTTGTTGGCGGCGGCGCGCTCCTCGTTGATCTGTACATGGTCAGTAAAAAATTTCCGTCTCGCCTATTCTCGCCGCTTCTGTTGTTCTTACCAGAGCAATGACCGAGGCAAAGACCGGCGCTGCCAGACTCGTGCCGTAGAAGTGGTAAAACTCCGCGTTGGTGTAGACTGCCAAGTTCGCGCCGTTCGCCGACACATCGGGACCGCCTCTACCGATCCTGTTGTACAGGCCATCGACGGTGTCAAAGTCGGGATCGATCTCCTCAAAGTAGGGGTACTCCGGGCCGTAGTTGTCAAAGTAAAACTGCACGGCGTCCTTTTGGTAGTCGGCGGTCTCGAAATAGATGGAGAAACCACCGGCGGAGCTAAAGTTGGGCGCGCTCGACAGAGCGACCTGCATGACGCTCTCCGGGTCAAGCACGGTCTGATCGGGGTAGAGCATGGTGCCTCCGACCGAGGTGAGGTACGGGCAGCCGTTGGGGTACTGCGAGTTGAAGATGGTGGAGTCGGGACCGAGGCAGCCGTTGTCTGAACCGTCGCCGGGGAACGAGGCCACGCCATAGTCGCCCGAGGAGACGAAGATGGAAACACCTTGGAGACCGAGCTTGAGGAACTCGTCGCATTGACGCTTGGTGTAGTTGATGGGCAAATCAGCCTCGGCTTGGCCGTACGAGACGCTGATCACCGGGGTGGGCTCGTAAACACCGCATTGTCGTTCGCCTAAGAATATGCGGTGAGAAGTGGCTACATAGATGGTCTTGAGCTTACATACCTTGGTATCCAGCAGGATCTGGGTTAGGATAGACGGGGTCAATATCTGGATTGTCTCCCGTCTCACCATAAGCCGAATAGTTGCAGTATGACTGCCATCACATTAGTTTCGCGCTTCACAATGTCGGCAAAACATGCTTACTCCATCGAGAGCGTCAAGGAACGTGTTGAAAAGATTCGTCGTCGCAACTTCTTCAGGCTCGTAGATCTGGTCGTCGACTTGATAAAGCGTGACATTTTGAGGGTAGATCAAAGATTGGCTACACGGATGTGAGCATATATCTCAGACGTTTCGGGTAGCTCCACTTACGTGATGAAGATATCAAGATTGGCCTCTCCGCCGACCAAGTCGGTGGCGTTTTGAGGAAAGTCGTACTGAGCTCCATCAATAAGGGCTGGGATCGGGTATGTTCCCTCGGGCACCCAGGGGGCAAAGGCGGCATAAGACTCGTCCAGGTCGCCCTCTGCAAAGTAGTCGCCCTGCTCATACACGCCAAGACCCAACCCAGGCACCGCACCATCGGGGACCGGGATATCGTAGAGGGCTCGGTAGCAAGGCGGAGTGATATTCTGGGCACAACCCTGCAAGTCGTCTGGGAGTGCCTGTGCTGCTGCTGTCTTGAAGCTCCAATCGTAACCCTTGTTCTCCTTGAGAGATACGCGGCCAGCTGGCTTCTTAGGTCCGCGGCTGTATCTCTTCTTGAGTGCTGGGCCGGAAACATCCCTCTTGGTGACGGGCATCATCTTTACTCCGGGCTTGATGAAATCAATGTGCTCGAGCAAATGCTCGGGAACAGAGTACCTGACGAAATTAAGCTGATGGAAAATATTCAACCAAGTTCGATAAAACCTACTCGTCACATCCAACACGAAGTTTTCCACTGTCACCGTGGCTGTATTCATAAAACTCGGTGTCGAACATGGCCTCGGCCTCACTGGCCGATGCATCAAACGCGAGCCATCCCTTGTTGTCAGAATGGATGATACGGGAAGGGTCGATACCAAAGGAGGCTACCCATTCCCTGACCGAGTTGACGGCCTCTTCGGCCGGCGCGAACAGCTCATGAACCTCGCTCGCGGTCAGGTATTGGCCGTACTTGGAAGAGCTGGGGTGCGAAACCTCCCTCAGAATCTCCGGTCCTTTCTCGAGGTTGCTCTGGGTCAGACCAATTCGAATGGGGAGAACCGCGGAGCTGTCCAGGCGGCTGGATCTCTTCCAGTTCCGATCGTGCGATCTCCGCTGTTCGTGGAGAACGTGACTTGAAGTCGTGGGCGCCGCGACGCACAGCGGGACGACGGCCACAGCGGCGATCAGATGCTTAAAGGCGACCATGATGAGTCCTCAGGCAGAAGTACAGTAGGCACAGAGTCCTCTGTCCCTGAGATTCTTCGATTTGGTCTTGGCCTGCCATGTTTATATACCGGCCCGCAGGGTGCTTGTCGCTTTGGTCATCGCAGCGGAGATGCTTGCAGTATAAACACAACGGCCCCGGTCTTGGCCGTCATCGATTGATGAGCTGCCTGCAAGGACCTGCCAATAAAACAACGATTCCAGGAATTCTCTCATGGCAGGGATCCGAATTCGCCATGGCATGATAACCTGGAGTCCCAAATGTACAGTACCACCATACGTAAACACTTGCAGATATGTAACCCTGCCATCCAGACGGGTAATGCGGTGTGACGATAGCCAGGGGGTCGACGTGGCCATGCCGGAAGAGGAAGGAGAGTCCACTTGGGCATGCAAGGCAACGCTGCCGCCTCCGTTCGCATGCTGGTGATCTTGGAGATAAGCTGCCGAGCTGCCCCACGGTTTATCATATGAGGAAAGGTCACGTAACCTCGATGCTGTCGTGCCTGGACACTCGCGTGGCCAAGCGGCCAAGCAATGCCACTCACCCATCCCGTCGATTGATCCTCCCGCTCTTTCCTACCAGGGATCTTGAGACTTGGGATGGTCATGTAGTATCATGCAGGACTGCCGGCAGAGAAAAAGTGGTCGAGCGCATCCGTTCGCAATGCTCGTCATTGACGCCATGAACTTCAGATGAAATAGTCTGTAAGTGCACAGCATGAAAAATCAGGCGTGTCCAACCATACTGTCTAAGATGCTAAATCCGAGCCGACCAAGTCCTCCGGGGGCTGGCTTGCTGCCAATACTTCCATGCTGTGCTCTTGTTTCTGTTCAAGCTGTAGGGACAGCTGGCGACTATCGATTCTCCTGCTTGGGCCGGCATGCAGCATCTCTGCAATGAGCGGCTTGCTCTCTAATAGTTCAAGGCGCAATGTCTCAACCGTTGTCAACCACGCCAACATGTCCTTGCGGTGGCCGCTTCTCTCCTCGTTCAAGGCGTAAGGCAGAATCCATTCGCCGTCGGGAAGGGGCACATATCCGAGTGCGAAGATCATGGTGATGCCGAGGCCCCAGACGTCACTCTTTTCGCTCTTCCTGCGGTCCAGGTACTCGGGTGCCGCATAGTTTGGCGTGCCCGAGAGATTGAAATAGGAGCCAAGGGGCAGCACGATTGCCGCGCCGAAATCGATCAGAACGCCGCTTTGGGTGTCGCGACACCACATGATGTTGTCTGGCTTGACGTCGTCGTGGATGATGTTCAATGCATGGAGATACGCCAGCGCGCTAGACATTTGTTTCCATAGCATGGCACATTCCGATGTCGACAAGGTCGATTTCGAATCGCCGTCGCGCCACTTGTCCAGGCTCTTGCCAGGCTCCAGTCGAAGTGTGATACACAGGTTCGAGGGATCGAACGCGAGAACCTTTGCTATATGGTTCTGTCGCAGCCAAGAATGAGCAGCGATTACACCCCAATGACCCTCACAATGTCACTTACATGCTCACTCGCGACCTTGAGCGCAAGAACCTCGTTGCGAAACCCGCCTGATACTCGTTCGTCTTTGGATTCGATCGAGGTGCCACAGGGTTTTTTGAGAACAACCTTCTTGCCATATTTCTGATGCAATTCTATAACGGAATGGCCCGTCCTCGCTATGAGCGAGCAGGCTTTCTCACCAGAATCCTCGCCAGTGGCTTGCCCTTGCTGATCCTGTGTGTCCATTATCATGAATTGTTGTCGGAAGCGTAGTACTCCACGAGAGGATCAGACGGCTCAGCTGGGTGCTAGATGCTCCACGTCGGCGTGTGCAGTTGCATCTTTTGATTCGGGATCAGCTCACAAACTGAGGAGATATAACACATAGCCGCCTCGAAAATGGCTAGGCCCAATTCGTATATTCATGCAGTATAGTCGCCGGACTGACTCACACTTCCATTTAGCAAAAAGGACATCTTGTAGTACTTGTCCAAGCACAGTGTTATGTTTGTTCTCACAGCCTGCGATAGTACATATATAGAATGCACGCTGTAAGGTCAGAAGTACTTTAAAATCTAATCGTCTCGTTGAAGTCTTAACTTACATCACGCTGCAGCGCCCGAGAGAGGCCAATGAGTTTTTAATACAGAGGAGTCACACGCATATAAATACAATCCCAACGTCAGCATCGCTAACCACCACAATAAAACATTCCAATATGATTAAAATCATTCATGGTTGAGGAATATGGTAAAAAAAAAAAAAAAAGTAGAGATCTCCAGGCAAACGCATTAAGATCATATCGTCGCCATGTTTTTAGACCATGTATTTAAGCATATGATTCATCAATTGAAGTTTTCCCTCCCGCTCCACGGCCGCATTCGGGCCCCGTTAGTTGTTGTGGAACCAAAAGGTGACGGCACACTCATCGACCGTCTGGGCATTGGATGACTGGTTTCATGATAAGGTGACTCAGGAAAACACAGTATAAGTCGAGAGATATCATTCTTTTAAATATTTTGGTATTTTTCATTCCAGAGCAGGAAGTAACAGAGTGCTGGTCCAGAGTTACAACAATATGGCACCCTTCAACCTCCAGACGTGCGCGCGCCCCAATATCCTGGCGCTGGAGCCGTACCGGTGCGCAAGAGAGTATGTCATCATATCACATTCCTTATATACGCATGCCTTGCTAACAACGTCGCCAGCGACTACAAGGATGACGGCACCAACGTGCTCCTAGACGCCAACGAGAACGCCTACGGGCCCTCGATACCGCCCGTGGCGGCGCAGGCCGTGTCGTCGTCGCTGTCGGCGGGCAGCGGGCCGCAGATCGACCTCCTGGGCCTGCACCGGTACCCGGACCCGCACCAGCACGACCTCAAGCGGCTGCTGTGCGACCTGCGCAACACGCACCACCACACGGAGAGGGCCATCGGCCCGGAGCACTGCTTCGTCGGCGTCGGCAGCGACGAGGCCATCGACGCCCTGCTGCGCTGCTTCTGCCAGCCGGGCCGCGACCGCGTCCTCGTCTGCCCGCCCACCTACGGCATGTACTCGGTCTCGGCGCAGGTCAACGACGTCGGCCTCGCCAAGGTGCCGCTGCTGCCCGCGCCCTCGTTCCAGCTCGACGTCCCCGCCGTGTCCGCGGCCCTGGCCGACGCCGAGCAGAACATCAAGCTCGCCTACTTCTGCTCCCCCGGCAACCCGACGGGCTCGGTGCTGTCCAAGGACGACGTCCGCGCCGTGCTCGAGCACCCGACGTGGAACGGCATCGTGGTCGTCGACGAGGCGTACATCGACTTTTCGCCCGACGGCGCCTCGCTGGCCGAGTGGGTCGCCGAGTGGCCGAACCTGGTCGTCATGCAGACGCTCTCGAAAGCCTTCGGCCTGGCCGGCATCCGGCTCGGCGCCGCCTTCGCCGCCCCCGAGGTCGCCACCCTCATGAACAGCCTCAAGGCCCCCTACAACATCTCGAGCCCCACCAGCGCCCTGGCCTCGTACGCCGTCTCGCCCGACGGCCTCGCCACCATGCGCGCCAACCGCGAGAGGATCGTCGCCCAGCGCGAGAGGCTGATCGAGGAGCTGCCCAAGATCAAGGGCGTCGGCCGCCTGCGCGGCGGCGTCGAGAGCAACTTCTTGCTGTACGAGATGCTCAACCCCAAGGGCGAGCCCGACAACACCGTCGCTCTGGCCGTCTACGAGAAGCTGGCCGAGCAGAAGGGTGTCGTCGTGCGCTTCAGAGGCAAGGAGCACGGCTGCTTGGGATGTCTCAGAATTACCGTCGGCACGGAAAGCGAGGTCACCCGGTTCCTGGCTGCAATCGAGCAGGCCATCGCGGAGATTTATGGCGAACAAAAAATCTTTGGAGCAGAGGCAACTGTACCGGACAACGAGGCCGAGCTTCTGAAGGAGGCCAATGGCGTTGTGGCATAGACATTTAAAAGAAATATGCAATAGAAATATACATCTTCTTCACAGTCCGTAAAAATGTGTGTGGTGTCGAATATTCCAAATTATGTCACTTGTAGGAATTGCGGTCTAATGATACACCAAATGAAGCCCGGGGACATGATTATGAGCCCCCATTACCAGTTTTGTTGTTCCGTACGCCGTTCCCATGCTTTCATGTTCTATCGTGATCGCGAATGTGTGCTGAATCCAATTTGTACTGTACAACTTCCAAGACAACCAGTTCTAGAACCCTTAGGACAGCCCCCAAAGACTGACCAGAACCAAAGCAAACGTCGACCATGTTGTACAAAGTTTTCCGACGCCATTCTCTTTTATGACTCCTGGTGATGCTGTTGGCGTCGATGTTAGCAGGGATGTGGACGATGGCTGAAGGATAGAGATAGCGGAAGACGCCTGGGTGGCAGAGAGAATGGTAGAGGCAGTGTAAGAGGCAGTGAGCAGGACATCTGTGGTAGATTCGGGCTGGTCATCGGCAGATGATTCAGATTGACCGCTGGCAGTAGATGGGTTGGTGGCAGTGGACAGGTTGGTGACAGTAGACTGACCCTTGGCGGTGGACTGAATGGTAGCAGAAGACTGGATCACAGTCGACTGTCCGGACAACGTCCCTGGTGAGATAGACGCCGTGGCTCCAGTCGTTGACTGGCCCACTACGGGCTGAATCTCACCAGCTTTCAGTGGCGGAGCAGCTTGCCGAACCAAGAGACCTTGGATCGTCTCTAAAGCATCAAGCTGCTGGCCAAGGCCAGCGTTGCCGTCGAACCCGCCCACGTACCACTTGAAACCACAAGTCGTGCCCGAGTCTCCTCCACAGCAAGCGTTTCCTGCCGCGATTGCGCTCGCCGTCAACTTTTCCGATATGGCGTCGTAGGTCGAGGGCACCATTTGTGTTGTCGCCCACATGAAGCGTGACATGTACGCCTTGAAGCTGAGCATGTCTGTCTTGCACAGATCGACCGTTTCGCAGGCATGTTCGAACATGACATTTGTCGCGTTGTCATAGGGGGTGAAGTATGTTTCGGTCCCTTGGAGAAGTCTGGAGACTCGGTCGTCCCAGGTTGAATCTCCATTCGTATAGTTGTACAGGACTGCTGCTCCGTACAGATAAATGCCTTGAGAATACGAGAAGGACAGCTTGTTGGTGGTGTTGCAGTCGTCGGAGATATCTGCACCGTCAAGCACATCAAGCGCTCCAGTCCCGTAGGCATCTGTCACAAAGCCGACCGACTCGGACCAGTCCCACACCTTTTGCGCCCAATCCAGGTATGTCTGGTTCCCTGTCGCTCGTGCGAGTCGAGCTGAGAGTTGAAAAAAGCCGCCATTGCTGACGGAGTTCTTATAGTGCAGCCCATTGTAATTGCTCGCAAAGATCTGCCAGTAAAGCCCACCACCGCAATGCGCCGTGTCCCACCGAACCACCATTGAGTTCCAGACGTTGATTGCTATATCGAGCCATGATGGGGTGTCATCGTTGGGTTGTGGAAAATTCCGTTCGGCTGCCTCCAGTATCGTAAAAGACCAGAATGCCTGGTCGTCATTGCCTTCATCTCCCTCGTGTTGAGGGACCATCAGGTCGAAATTTGGGCCAAGCTGCGACATGATCGCCTGTGTCGCCACCTCATTGTAGGTGTCATCTCCAGTATAGTGGTAGTAGTCCAGTATCGCTCCCCAAGCAGCACCAGACTCCCACCAGTAGATTGGCGCAGGCCATACCGCGATTGTCTGTGTAGCTTTTAGCAGTGATTACCATGGAAGAGATCGTGATGACAGCTCACATCGTCGGTATTGGTGATGTTACCGGTATATAGCGACATGGCCCCGTGAGCAATGGTACTTGCAACATTTTTTATGGACACTGCGAACTTGTATTAGATATTGTTCGGCATGATTGCTAACTTTGAACATACCTGCGTCGTTGACATCGAGCTGTCCAGGATCAGTAGCAAATGCGCGTGCCACCATGGCGGCGGCACAAGCTAACCTGTGAGGCATTCTGACTTTTGGTTCTCCTCCCCAGAAATCAATGCAAGATTTGGTGTGAATCAAGGTCGTAATGGAGAATAAGGAAAACTGCCGACGGGAGTGTAAAAAGATTGTGCGGAATCCGAGGTGAAGCAGAATTCAGGATTTTGGCGTCAGCAGCAGAGGATGAGAGGTCGGTAATTCTCAAGATGACCAGTACTTCTTGTGCAATAGTTCCGGTATAGGTGTCGTACGAAAACAAATATTCTGTGAGACTCTGTTGTTGAAATAATAAGAGGACGAATCAGCCGGGCGACGACAGTCTTCGTATACAAGTGATTCTGTCGCTGGTACGAGGGGCGAGTGAATAGGAGACGAATCAGGAGATAGGAATCTAGGTATTGCAAAGAGCCATGAAGGAAAAGAAAGAAAAAGGAAGACGCCGCCAACAAGCCTGTGACATGTGATGGGCGACGCGGATCCTTTTCTTTCGCTCGACACAAACACAAAAGGGAGATGTGTATAGGTGCACATGCACACAGACGTTTAATGTAGGGACCAACCACTTTTGGGGTCGAGCCGAAGCAGCATCATAGGGGAGGTCTCAGCCATTTGCGGAGGAAAACGCAGACCAGCGCCAAAGTCCAAATCCAACAAGCCATTTCAGTTCAGGAACGCACGACCCGGCCATGCAGGCAGGCGAATGAGAGTTTCCTTTTGTCTTTGTTTGCGTATGGCGAATCTTATTTAGACAACCCCTACCTTCTTCCATGGTTTGCGTACTTGGCTCGATCTGGTGGGAGTTACCTACTCCCCAAGGTTGCCCCAAGGTTGCCCCAAGGTTGGGGTGAGCAGGTCCAGCCCGGGGGGTCCAACAAGCCGAGGCCCCCTGTGGTGATACAGCCATGACAGACTAAGAGGGGATCATTGACGCCTTCCGTAACATGGGTGATGATGGCCAGTCAAGTATTTCAGGTCGTGGCTGCCCTTGATGTCGATGGCGGCAATACATGGCAGATCTGAGTTGCACCTGGGCGGGAGATCAAACGTTGGGCTCGTGGGACTAGAACAAGCTGGCGCTTGGACGACATGGAAGTTTGTTCAGCGGGCAGCGAATTATGCTCCGAAAGATAAGCTTGTCACAAGTGTTGGCCGGAATTGGTCATGGCATTCGATTTGTACAAACCTACAGACCGAGGCATATTACGAAGACTTGTCTATGTTAGATACCTACCTAGAGGCATGTGAGTAGGTAGCAGTGTATGCAGCGGGGTTCGACGTTGTCTGCCTCCATCATTCGCAAGAGGCAGCCGGCTCTTCACTGCTTGTTCCATAGCGAACTACCCGTATGTTGGTATTGTTATTGTCGTGTCTGACGATCACCAGGTCAATCGCAGATTGGGTCAGGAAAGGCATTTGCAGAATGAATGGCCTGAAGCGGCCCGTCATCTTTTCGGGAGTTAAAAGGGGAATAAAAAAGATCCCGATTGGGATGAAGACATGCTCCAGGGTGCTCAGGTGCTCTCGAATGGGATAGACACCTGAAATTCACCGCTAAGCCCCGCTACCCGCCCAGATCCATTGCCCTGATCTAGGAGCGCGGAGGGCGAACGATTGGCTGGCGTGGTTCGCCGATCGCCACAGGGGTATATAAGTTGAAACATCCAAGCATGATGACCACCTGGGCTTTAATTTTAGTCAGGGGCACTGACCAGTCTCTCTGCTTTCTTTTGGTCTTCTTTCCAGCGCAAAGCCCAGCGCCATTCACTGCTTCTAGGGCTCCCATCTAGAATTTCGACAGAAAGACAAACAGAGAGGGCGGCGCAGAATCTAGATTACATCACGGCGCTCTCTTGTCTCATCGCCCCTCAAGCCTCACGCTTCGACGGTAATTATCAAACTCTATTAGGGTATACCTGTACCGAACCTAGGAGAAATGTATGTACGTATGTAACCTCTCTAGGTAGGAAAGATGCAATGTAATGTAAGAAGTAAGGGTATCTTGAAAGCAGCACAACAAGATGCAAGTAAAAAATCGCCCGCGTCGCATTACATGGCCAGCAGACCCGCAGCAAGAACACAGGCCGCGGCGAATCCCCCAATGTCCCGTCTGGTACCCGCGCTGACCATTTCATTGTCCGTTTCTGTTGGGAGCGCCGTCTTGGTCTTGGATGCTGATGAGCCTGCTGTCGCTACACCAGTAGCAGTGCCCGTCGCCGTGGCCAGAACGTCGGCTGTCTTGGCTGCGGCCTCGGCCGCCAAAGCACTCGAGACTGAAGCAGCAGAAGAGACCGAGGCAACTGATGCGACCGATGCCGCTGAGGCTGCAGATATGCTTGATGATAGCGAAGCGAAAACCTCGAATCCGGCAGTGATGGTAAGGTCCACATAGAGGGACTGAAGGCCGGTCCCGATCTCCGAGGCTGGCACTCCGCCAGGCGTGCTGTACGTGCAGTGTGCAGTGTCCGCCTCCAGCTGGCAGGCCTCGCTTATTGTCAGATCAGTGCTGTTCATAATGACCTGGAAGGTAGAAGGTCCCTCTGTCACGGTCATGCCTGTCGAGAAGGGTTTGAGTCAGTCTTGGAATACGTGCATATATCGAAAAAAAAAAAAAAAAAAAAAAAAAGAAGCTTTTCACTAACCACCTCCCAGCCCGCAATCCACCACCGCAGTTGGGTTGCATTGCACAAAATACTCGGTCGCGGTCGGCGCAGCTGTGATGACAGAGGCAACGAGACCTTGCTGATCGAAACCCGGGAGAAATATGCTCGTGGCCGACGTTGTGGCTGATGTGGTCGGCGTAGCTGCAAGCGCGGCGCCGAAGAAGCTGAGAGCAATAACCTTTGACCTCGAAGCCATTTTGAATACTGAATTGTCCCTTTTTATTCCCCGTATTGAAAGACCGGAATTGTGCTATTTCGAAGAAAAGAACGCTCCTGGCGCTTTGGTAGGACACTTTTGATTTGAGCTGTGTGTCTTCAGCAAACGAATGTCGTCGATATTTCGAGAAGAGAAGCTGCCGGGAGTCGATTACTCTTGAGAAATCATGGCGGGCAGCGCGAGAAGAATAAAAAGGGCTGAATGGATAGGTAGACTGCAGATTGACAACGTTTTTCTTGGGATGCCCACCGTAATAGATCTCCATATATTTGGCGTGTTTCACACCCAAGCTGTGCCGGGCTGCCAAATCATTGGGCGGAGTTCAACTGTCAACCCCGGTACCCACTGAAGTTTGATTAGACTTCTCTCGTCCATCAATGCGAGCAGGGAGTGGGCATGTGCGCATCTTCAGCGATCAATGACCTTCCGCCAATGGACGTTATTTATTCCTGAATATTGTCGTTTGCCATTGGAACATCATTTATAAAGATAATGAATGTCCGCTGCTGGCATCCCCTCAGAGAATTTGCGACATCACCAAACACCAAACCCTCCTGCATCAAATGCACCTTTGACCATGAACTGGAACACCGCCCGAGCGCAGTCACCCGGCGAGGAGGCTGCCGAAAAGCTGAGCATTTTAAAGATCGGACGAACTGCCTTATATGATCGGCAATCGTATATTGCAAGTTCCCTAGCAATGGCAGGGCAAACAAATACATGCGCACCGTACTCCCAAAGACCCCACGGTCGGCCATCTTCGCTTCCTTTACCGATCGTGTAGCAAATACTGGACCAGAGATGCGCATCTACCCCAATCACGATGCCGAGGCTGCATCCCCGGATCGACCTCGATTGCATTAATTGAGTGTTGACCAAGATCATCGCTATACTACACTAACAAATGTCTCGACAAAGCCTTGTGTTCTATACCAATATGCAGGACTTTTTCTACACTTTTATAAGTGCGCAGTCTCTTCATACCACCAATCCTGATGTTTTTATCAGGGCGCCTCGATTGACAGCATTGAATTAGCCCGGGGCTTTTATGAAACATGAGCCCGATTATGTCTATTCTTGAAATTGACGAAGAGAATAAGATCTTAATTCGTGAATGGACAACGGACTCTTCTTCGCGGTTCTCTGAATCGCAGATGCCTGGGCCGAGATGGGTCCTTAGAAGATACGGCCCTTATGACTGACATGGAAGGTCTACTATGAGTCAAACATCCACCTCGTCCAAGCCTGATCGTGGCTATGTTATTCATTCGTGGCGATCTGGATAAAAGAAAGAGGATACAATTGAGGCAAACAAATAGAAAGCCTGACATTTTTGCAATATACTGCGTAGGTATATGAGTCACTGTGCTGACTTTGTGCTAATTTCTATTCCCAGCGCTTGTTGCGCGGAAATAAAACCAGATAGCTTCCCGAGATCTATCAATAGGCAGTCGCGAACGGCCCACATATTTGCACCTGCCTACCTGACCTCTGGTGGGGCAAGTAACGATGACTCGATTGGAGCTAACAAGCTCGCAAGCAGCTCAAGACATCACTCCATCATGCCAATATATTTACAGTAAAAGTCCTTGTGCCTTGCTGCAAATATACCTTGAGATATACTTTACCCTGGAACTGTACTTGCAAGAAGTAACAGAGTATCAATCATCGACAACTGGCAGGTATGCCGAAGAAAAGACATCAGACGTTGTATACGAAACCGCCTTCGATAGCTTCGCCGACCCTTCGAATCACGTCTTCGCGGGGGACGAACGGTATGCGCCGAATGGCCTCAGAGCACGAAAAAATCATACTGAGCTCCAAGAAACAGAGCAGAATGAGCGCTCCGTCAACGATATCCTCGCGGACATGCGCCGGTCCGGCCAAAGCTCGACTGCGCGAAGCCATGTCCCGACGCACCCGACCCCAAGTCTTCCTCCGACGATAAGTCGCATACTCCAACTTCCCGAGACGCCTACCCCTCGCCCACGGACGAGGCTGCAGCAGCGGCGAGCCTTGAATGGCCGACGCCTCCCGCCTGGGCCTCCGCCGCCACGGTCGTGGTTCCACAACTCCGTATCGACACAGTTCTCGGTTATCGAGACCATCTCGGGACACGCAGACAGATTAAAGCTCTATCCCCTACCTGACGCATTCAATCCTCGACATGGCAGTCTTATCGATATGAGTCTACACCAATTGATCGTCAATTGGGGCGTTCAAAAGGAATGGAACAGATATTATCTCTACGACTTGCCGGACAGGCTCCGGACAGCGCTTATCTACTATGTGTCCAAGTATCACGAAGAGGGCGTCAGCATTGACGACTTACGGATCATCCTGGCTGGACCCACGGACGAGGAGCTGGCTGAGTATCAGCTGGAGAAGCCCGATACAACTGTGCTTAACGCCGATATTCATCACCTGGATCTCACTGGCTGCGTCGGATCAACGATTTCCGTAAAAGTGCTGACCGATCTGCTGTTTCCTCCAGTTCCTGCCGCGTCCCATGAGGTTGCAGACTCATGGGATGCCCCGGAACTCTTACCAGCACCCACGAGTCTCCTCCCAAACTTGACACATTTGTCACTAGCCGTAGACAGTTCACCGACAACGAGCCCTAGTTGGAAACAGCTCTTGTCTCTTTCAGCCAAGCTGCCTGGCCTGACTCACTTGAACCTGTCCGGGTGGCCGGCGCCCTCGATGACGCCAAACTCGACCTTCACGACAATGCGTACAAGTACTGGGCAGTCAGTCCCGTACGGCGGGACGCATTTATACAGCCACGCCTTGGACAACGACTGGTCAGAGGCGGTCTCGGTTCTGAAGCGCCTCAGTAAAGCTCTGTACAATCTCGAATATCTGGATCTGACTGGTTGTAGTGGCTGGTACCCTGCACTGCACAAGGAGGTTGATGCCGAATTGACCATCGACTTTGTGGACTGGGGCCGCGAATGGGGGAAAATCACCTTTCTCAGACTTTGCTCCGGATATCAAAACCCTGAGACTGTGGAAGCCACTGCTGAGTCTGCTGCTGAAAATAGATTTATGCCACTGCTGGAATGCAAACGGCAGGCGTCCGTCATTGAGAGGCGCATTATAGCTCAAAGAGCCGGTCAAGGGCGATTTATCACTGTCGAAAGCGATACACTGAAAGACTCCTCCTGGACCCTCGGATCTTTCAATAGACTAGACATACATTAAGTACAATGATCTATCATAAATCTATGTACCAATAGGGTAAGGACTGCTAAAATACGCCGAAGACTAAACAAAATTGTAACGCAGAATGAGCACAAAAAGATTTAAAATATTTGTTCTGTGCCATCAAAATCGTCTAAACACAATGTTTCTTATGCGGTGAATTTGCCAAGTTTGACTCAAGGAAGAGCATACTTTGTACGGCTATCAAGCATAAAGACTGCAAGTCAGCACGGCCGATGATTTCGAGTTCCTGGGTACCCACTTCAGCCTTTCATCCACGACGTGGTAAGTAAATTGCCAAGACATCTCCAGTGTCATGGTCTCTATATCAAGTTATCACATGATCACGACAAGAAGATGAGCGGTTTGGAATGAAACTGCGTGTATCGAGCAGAGACAGCCAGTCAAATGAGACATGAGAAGCCAATCTTGTTATGGATCGTGTGATGCATCATATCGACATGAGAGGCTGAATTGTTTGTTCAAGTTGTCATAGTCTGGAGATTTGCGGAAAATTTTCGAGCTCTTGGTGCAAGCAGCGGATCTTCTCTGGCAGGACGCGCAAACCTTTCTGATGGTTGGGAAATAATTGACGTCTGGAAATAGTACCTTGCGTACGAGCCGGTCGGCAGTCGGCTCCGGCGCCGGGTCTTGCGAATGGACAGGCACAGACCGGATCGGCAAGCCGTCTGCACGCTACTGATACTGACAGGGCTACTGGCTATCACTGGCAGCCTGAGCCTGATCTGATGCTGGAAAGAGGCAAACCAATCCACCTTTACAGGTGAGTCTCTGTTGGTGACAAGGTGCGTAAGCTGTGAGCTTTTGATGGGGCTGAGTCATGTTCGATCTAGACGTGTATATCCTGTGGGCGGCAGTTGACAGTTTCAAGATGATGGAGTGCTGATCAGCCGTGTGGCCAGCGATGATTTGGCGGTTTTGCTTAGCGCCCCAGCCCTCTGGATAGGGGGGTTGGGTTGGGTTTCTAGCACTGTTCTGCGAGACCCAGAGCAGACGAATAGGCCAGCCTACCGTAGCACCTAGCAGGTCCTACAGCCAGTCAACGGCCAGTTGCTGGCGGTCGCGAAAACCTGGTTTACCCTCATTTTACCCACTGAGACCCTATGACGCAAGGTTCCAGGGCCTTCAACAGCTAGCGCGAGACCCTGCAGCCCGGCGGCTTCCAATCATACTACGTCGACCCACCCCTTTTTCACTCAACCGCCCCGGCGAGACCTTCGTCATATGGCGCAACGGCCGGGCAGACTTCAGACTTCAACTTCTTGGAGTGACAATCACCGAGCCCATGCGCCAAGACGGCGGGCAGACTCTAGGTAGCAATAGCATCAGAGATGACTTGTCCGCTACTGTACTTTGCTGCTACTACCATCTACCGATATGGTTCGACTGGCCAGGGGTAGCCATGCCACCCTCCCAACCCGAACCTGGTTTTTTTTTTTGTTGTTCTCGAACCGTGATGAAGGTCTGCTGGCGGTGACGCCTATCCTATTGCTGTTCGCGGCCAGTTGGTTGCATCATGCCCTCCCAGCCCTGTAAGGTGATACAGGGTGTCTTTTGTATGTTACATATACGCAGTGCTTTCTCTCTCGCTCTCTCTTTGGCTTTCCCTTCCTCACTCCATTTTGTCTACTTGTTGCTTCTGGCAAATCAAACATTCCTAGGACGATATTTATAGCGTCTTTGTTGAGTGTACGGCACTCGACAAGCCTCTGGCCCATTTTGTCTACACGGTATATCTACCTAACCTAGACGCGTCTCATATGACAACAGCCTTTTGAATTGTCCTTCTCCCCTACTGAAAACGACACACTACCGCCAAGATGAATCGCTTTACGATAATTCTACCCATTATCCTATCCATTGCAGGCTTCGTGCTTGCAATGATCTCGCTCTTTGCCGGCCATAAGCCTGGCCAGCTCGAGGACTACCACATTCTTGCTGTAAGTGATATCGCCCACCTTGGGCTCTGGAGCACATATCTAACCGAACCCAGCTCAACATGTCCAACTTTGGTCACGACCTGGTGCCTACGCCGACGTCTGGTAGCTCGGAGCCAACCTCTACCGACGACAGCTGGGGCAGCTTCTTCACCTCGGTCGTGGAGACCCTGGCCTCTGAGATCAGCGACGAGCTCAGTGACATTGAGAACGACATTGCCGATAAGCTGTCGGCCGAGCTTGGAATCTCCCAGTGGTACTCGCTTCACGTCATGACCGCCTGCGAGGGCAACTTTGCCCCCAACGCGACTTCGGCCGGCGCTTGGTACAACACCACCAACTGTACTGCCCAGGCGGCGGGTACCCAGTTCAATCTGACCGAGGTGCTCGATCGCGAAATCTCGGTCGGGCCGCTCGACCTGAACCCTGCTGACCTCCCCATCCCCGACGACATCACGGATGCGATCAACTATCTCAACGGATTCCTCCTTGCCATATTCGTTCTATTCTGCATCGGTGCCGGCTTTGCAGGTCTCTCTTTCCTCGGTGGTATCGCCGCCATATCCCTGAGCGGCACCTCAAAGACGGGCAAGACGGGACCGTCCAGACTTGTATCTCTGGTCAATGTCATACTCACCGGCCTGGCTTCCCTCGCACTCCTCATCGGAGCCGCCATCACGACTGCCGTGGCCAAGAAGGGCCAGGAGAAGATCAACGACAAGGGCAGCGAGGTCGGCATCTCGGCGAATGCCGGAACCAAGTTCATCATCATCACTTGGGTGTCGTTCGCCGTCATGTTTGTTGCTGCGCTCTACTGGATCGTGGCCGGCATCAGGGGACGCAGCTCAGCTACCACTGGCCGACGCAGAGGCCCCCCGGGCAAGTTCTGGTACCGGGAGAAGAAGACGCGCCACAGCTCCGAGTCCTCGGTCTAGGCGGTTGATGTCAATTGACGGCCGGGATGAATTACTCGGCCGGCATTTTCCTTAGGAATTTAATGTCACGAGAAACGATGACGTTTGGAGAAACTGCTAAGATGTAAACGTTGTTACGATATGTCAAGCGTTGACGTTTGGAATGAGAATGACGAATCTGTAGCGCTTTTTGTGTTTATGTTTTGTGTTTACCATTATACTCCCTTAGACTAGACTGCCACCACCTTACTTCGCTTCTTCGAATATGGCTGGCCCTAATTAGTTTTCTAGATCCCCAAAGATCTGAGACGATAATCATGAAGATTGTTATTTTCAAGCCTCGAACTATGATCCAATTCGCCCTTTGAACTCACAGCATCTTGTACTTGGACCGTCGATCGCCAGCCAACAATCTAATAATCCTCGGCCAGCTGTCGTTGTTGCACATCTACCTAAAAAGAGAAAGAAGCCCCACAGAAGACCGCAACTCCCCCCTTCAGTGCTATCTAGATTTCTAGAAACTGTTTTTTAGTACAGGCGCCAGCCCCCTGGGTTAGCGGAGTGCTCCGTGCGCGTTTTCCCTATCACCTCACTTTCTCTTCGCTTCGCCTCACCTATGCTCTTTTGCATTGAAACCCGACGTTCCTTTGGATCCTCTTGAGAATCCTGCTCGTACATTTATATTTCCTGCTCATTTTCGCTTTCCTTTTTCTTTCTTCTTCTTCTTGTACACTTATGTAAATGGCGTCTGCGGCATAGGAAGCCATCGAATCTGTCATGCCTCGCCTACCCGACGACGAGGCGTTCCAGGAGGACGCCGAGGAGTTCATGCAGACGGGCGAGAGGCACGCCAAGCGGCTGTTCTCGGGCTTCAAGGACTTTGCCTTTTCGGGCAACATTCTCGAGATCGCATTCGGTCTGATGTGAGTCCCTGAAAGAAGGAAATACATGTCATGAGCTTTTTTGTCTTCTCCCTCGGGCAACCAGGTGGAGACGGCATCGTGTAAACCGAGCGAAGAGACAGAGACACTGACGCCGCTGCATAGTCTCGCCTCGGCCTTCACGGCCCTCACCACATCTTTCGTCTCCGACATCATCCTGCCGCCGCTCTCGGTGATCCTGCCCCTCAACCGGAACCTGGACGAGAAGTTCGCCGTCCTGCAGGCAGGTCCCAACTTTGCCGAGCTCGACGGCTACACGACGCTCGCGCAGGCCCAGGAGGACGGCGCCGTCGTCCTGGCCTACGGGTGAGTCTATCTTCTCTCTGTTCCGTTGTCATCAAGTGGGGAAGACCTTTCATGGTACCAATGAAGCGACTGACTGTTCTCAAGTCTGTTCTTGAACCACGTGTTCGAGTTTCTGGGCATGGGACTCGCCTTGTACGGGCTGGCCATTCTGTACGAGTCCCTGTCCCACGACCCCATCATCAAGCACACCGTTAAATGCCGGTACTGCAAGAAGCCGGTCAATGTCAGGGTATGTCCCAACCATCTGTTTTCTTTGTGATGTCGATAGGCTGACCCGCCTCAGTCCATTCGCTGCGTCAACTGCACCAGCTGGCTGGACGGGCGCGAGGAGAAGAGCAGGGCCCAGCAGGAGTACGTGGCGCGTCAGTAGGAATACCTGCAGCCCAGAGACGACTGAGCCGTGGCTTTTCCTCGTGGTGCTAGAATAGGTGTGAATGAGATCGCCGGTGCAGTATGATGGATCGTGGGGCGTACTCGGATCCAACCAGAGACGTCCTACCAAGGTCGAATTAGAGCTATACAGGCCGCACTCGTGTACAGTATCAATATCGTGAGCCCTCCCGCAGCAGCCATCAGGTTGCCGTGGATCTGTTGCTATAGTTACCGCACTCGGCATTTGCCTACCGCGCCCAGCAGCACTGCTGTTGCTCGGCCGGGGAGGTAGAAGCAGACTTATAAAGAATGGCAAGCAACCTACCTTCGCCTTCGGGCAATGGAACAACATGGTGGTTGAATGGTAGAAAGCCAAAGATAACCTCTTCAAACTTCAAGACCTGGTGTTAAAAAAAAACCTCAAAATCCAAACCTCGAAAATATTTTTTCCCTCTATTTCCCTTAATCGCAATGACCAGTATTCTCCAGTCTAGCCTGCCATTATTTTCGTAAGCCAAAACACTAAAGCCCTCTTCTGTGATCAGCAAAACGTGATACGCAGCGGTCAGTGGGAGCCTGTCGTTATAGGGGAATTATACTACTAGAAGTAATCCTAGCAAGATGATTCGCTGGTATGGAGCTGAGAGGTGAACTTATTATAAATAAACTTCTTGGCGGCATACTGGGGAAGCCTGGCCAGTGGGTTGGGCCAAGCGCAGGCTTATCCCCGACATGCTCATATCAGTTGCTCGCTCTCACAGTCAATACGATATGACTTCTGACTGGCCATATGTCTATTCGGTTTGAACTCACGATGGTTGCTTGTCAGTAATGCGCCATGTCAAGATGTCCAGGTGGTCGTCATTGGTATTTATCATTGGAAACTATGATGGCAATGCTTTTCAAGTACCCTCACTCCCGTTCCTTTTGTAGTTTTCTTTTTGAATTCCAACACAGTATAACGCCATGCTATAACTCATGTTCAAGGTTGTGTCGCCGGGCGTACATCGAATTTAACGACCAGCAATGACGTTGAGCACACCGCCGTCTACAGCAATGATCTCTCCGTTCACATCTGAGTTTCAAAATTGGTTAGCATGTTGACATCCTCGAGTGTGAGATGCAGCAGGTCCAGAAAATTCTAGAGTACTTTGTGTACTTACAGTGGTTGTTCGCCAGGTACAAGGCCGTCATGCCCATCTCTTCGTCGCGGCCAGGACGCTGCAGGGGAACGTGTCCCTTCTCCTGGATCTTCTCGGCGGGGACGTGGCTCTTGTTGTGCTCGTTGCTCTCCTTGGCCGTCATCTCCGAGGGGAAGTAGCCGGGGGCGATCGAGTTGACGCGGATGCCGGCCTTCTGGAACTCGGACGACATGAGCTTGGTCAGGTGGACGGTGGCGCCCTTGGCCGTGTTGTAGCTGAAGTGACCCTGGGCGTGGCGCATGATGCCCGACATGGACGAGATGACGATGACGGAGGCGCCGAAGCGCTCGAGCGGGCCCTTGGGCTCGACGGCCGCCTGCAGCATGGGCAGGAACGCCACCGTCGTGAAGTAGACGCTCGTCACGTCCGTCAGGTGCGTCGACTGCCACTCCTCGACGCTCTCGCCCTCCCACAGCCGCGCCTTGAGGTCGTCGGCCTCCTCGTGCTCGGGCTCCGCCTTAGGCCCCGACACGCCCGCGTTGCACACGAGCAGGTCGATGCTCTTCTCCTTTTTGCGCAGGTCCACCACCAGCTTCTCCAGCTCCTCCTTCTTGGTCACGTCGCAGGGCCCGATAGGGATGATGGCGCCGCCCGACGACTCGGCCGGGGTGTGCGACTTGGCCGAGTTTTCTAGCACCTCCATCCGCCGGCCTGTGATGTAGACCTTGGCACCGTTGGCCGCCAGCGCCTGGGTGATCATGAGGCCGATACCAGTTCCTCCACCAGTGACCATGGCAACTTTGCCCTTCATGCCAAACAGCCTGGCGGCGTCAAAGTGGTGTGTCTCGGCCATGATGGTGATGAAATGTGGACCTAAAAGTCTTCGGTTTCGACGTGATGCGGCTTTTTTCTTGCTTTCTTTTTGGTAACAAGAAGTCAATGATAGATGCCCGATTGATCAGGTTTTCGGAAATTGTATGTTTATTTTATTGTCGCCCAATTTCTCATAGAAATCTGCAGAACAAACATATGTCATAAGTGCGTCCACAAGAAAGGAGCGATCAATGACGTATGGTATACCTGACATCAGATGTGGGCCGCTTGCATCGGTCAATTTTCTGATCGTCAGGAACATTTGCTCCTAAAAACCTACGGTAAGCACGTCACTGCATTTCTAAAAGCAAAAAAAAAGTATTGTACACAAACATAAAATGGCGGGGTATGCCGTATTTATCCGTTGGCTTACATAAGGAAACCAGCCTACGGGAAGGTTTGCATTGTATTTGCAGACTGTATGGAAGGTAAATCACATAATGCAGTTGCTAGCCAGGACATGGTGAGTAATGGCTTGGATGTCCATAAAGTATGGCATCCTCGTATATCGCATTGCATGTCTCGTATCCACATCCACGCATGTATATACATATATACTAGGTCAGCAGGTCAAGTTCCAATCTACAGCTTAGCAAGTTGTTGGGATCCCTTCTTCAGCGCAGCCGTGGCATCAGTGATAAACTCATCCACAATTTCCTTGGCGCTCTTCTCTTCTTTCACCAAGGCGGCACACTTGCCCATCAAGAAGGGTCGGAACTGGTCCAGGATATCATCGAGATCATCATCTTCGCTGGCCGAGGCCGAGTCGGTGCCCGGAATCTTGTCGCCGTCTCCCTTCATCACCTTCTCCAGATCGGCTTCGTATGGAAGTATTCCCTTGGACGTAAGCTCCTTGAGCTCTTCTCGTCTGTCCTCTTCCCAGCTCTCAATGTACGAGTTTGTCCGTACGCGCAGAGGACGGCCCGTGAAGATGAGTGTGCGGATCGTGTCATCGAAGCTAGCAGTTCGGACCGAGTCCTTGTGTGCTTGGGGAGCGCCGGCCTCGGTGGCGAGGATGAATCTGGTGCCTACCCAAACGGCTTCGGCTCCCATCATCAGAGAAGCGGCAAGCATACTGCCGTCGTGGATACCACCGGCGGCAACGACCTGGACTGGCTTGCCGGTCAAGGGGCTCTTGGAGTTCTTGCAAGCCTGGACACATGCCGGAATCAGGACCGTGGTGGGGACGTCTCCCGTGTGTCCGCCGCCCTCGCCACCCTGGGCGCAAATGATATCACATCCAATATCGATACACTTCTGTACATGCTTGGGGTGGCCAACCATGTTCATGTAGAAGATGCCGTGCTTGTGCAGCTTATCGACGACTTCTTTCGGGGGGACACCGACAGCCGAAACGAATAGCTTTGCGCCGGACTCGATAATTACGTCAATCAGCTGGTTCAACTTGCCCTTGGTATAGTCGTAGCTTTAGAGGACAGTAAGTCAGCGTACTGAAGCTTGTAGTGTGCTTGGTGCTGCCTTGCGACAGATAATTGGCAGTGTCACGTACTTGGTCTTTCTGGCAGAACCTCCAACCTGGGGAAGCAACAGGTCAATGCCGAAAGGGGCGTTCTTGTCAATAAAATCCTTCTTCATCTCGTCGATCTGTTCTCGCAGCATGTCGGGCGAGTAACTCATGCCGCCAATGACTCCGAGACCTCCAGCGTTGGTCACGGCAGCGGCCAACTTGGGACCGGCGGCAACGTTCATGCCGGCGAGCAGGATCGGGTGCTTGATACCGAAGAGCTCGGTGATGCCCGTCTTGATTTTCTCTGCGAGGCAAACAGCTGGTCAGCATGGCGGCGCTTTTCGAGGCCATGGCGGAAAAGCCAACACGGGTGTACTAACGAGGAGATGCCATCTTGGCTGTGACGAGTCGCGAATACTATAGAGTCTGATAGGCGTGCGATTTGGGGTAGGCGGTCGGTCGGTCAAAACGGAAATGCCAGTCGCTCTGCAAATAAGGATGAAGAAGACGGAAAAGAGAGATAGAACGGAGCGTAGCAGGTGCCCGCAAAGAGGAGACGGTTATTCCTATATAACAAGGACAGGGAAGGCAAGAGATCAGACCTCTTTCCCCAGCCAAACCGAAAGCTATTCCCGTTTGCCGTGAGAGTCTGGGGAAGTTCGCCGAGGGTCGATGCAGCGTGATGGGGTAGGTGGCACTATCCATGTCGGGGCTAATCTGATCCGGGTATGGTTAGGTGGTTATGGAGACCCGCCGCAAAAGTTGCCGAGGCACTTTCTCAGGCAGGGGCATCTTGAACATGCGATTCGTCTCGCTTCACAATGCTGAGCAGACATGAATGTTTGTGAATTCTAGAGGCCAGTCCCTATTGGTGATTCATTACTATTGTGAGTGCAGCAAGGGATACACTGCTAACTCTTAAGCTACACTGTTACGGGTAATTTTTCTTCTTTATTTCATGAATACTCGTGTCTATCAAGAAAGAATGGATCAAGGGCTCACGGATGCCTTTCTGCCATCTCCAATGACCCCACACGAGCCTCGATGCGGGCCGCCCTCCAACGATGGATGGCACGGTTAACGTGCCAGGCTAAGATAGCGCCCTACCTACCTAGGTACGGTACAGGCTAGAACCCCTGGAAGGCAAGTTGGATTTTTTATCTTGAGCTTATGTCATCCGCAAAGGATTCGACACTTCAAGAGTCGAAGACGACAGCGCCGGTCGGGATTGACGGGGATCGGTGCCAGTCGGCTGTGAAAAGGAACAGTCTCGTCAATGAGCTTGAATTTACTGCCTCGAGCATGGAGCTCTCATACCGCTAAACTTCCCCGAACCTTGATCAACAACACCGCTGCAGCTTCGAGGACAAGTCTCTCATCCCGTTGGAGGATGGCGCAGCCGAGCAGGACAGCTTGCGGCTGTGCCCCGGCGAAGCGCACCGGCAAGCGCTCTGCTTACATCGCGCTCGGCAGCAATCTGGGAGACCGGGTCACGGAGATCGAAAAGGCCTGCCATGAGATGGACGCCCGCGGCATCAAGGTCAAGAGGACCAGCAATCTGTGGGAGACCGAGCCCATGTACGTCTTGGAGCAGGACAGATTCGTCAACGGGGCATGTGAGGTGCGTCGGCCTTCTATGGAATGTTCTACCCTCCGCGGTCCGCTAAAATCTGGAGCAGGTCGAGACGGAGCTTGAGCCGCTGGCACTGTTGGATCAACTACAAGATATCGAGAGGTCGATGGGCAGGAAAAAGCTCATCGACAAGGGCCCTCGGAATATCGATCTCGATGTGCTGCTGTACGGCGACGAGGAGGTGAACCACGAGAGGCTTCAAGTGCCTCACATCGGCATCCCCGAGAGGGAATTCGTGCTCCGGCCGCTCGCCGAGCTGATCCCGACCAGGGCAATCTACCCGTCAAAGCCGTGGAAGCTCGTCCAGGACTTCCTGAACGAGCTGCCGCCGTCGCCCGAGCCTCTGTCTACCATGACGCCGATTTCCCCCTCGGTTGGGCCGCTGAACGCGCTCAAGGCCACCAGGAAGACGCACGTCATGGCGATCCTGAACACCACGCCCGACTCCTTCTCCGACGGGGGCGTGCACACGTTCGACTCGATGCGGGACACGATCCTGACCTTCATCCGCGGCGGCGCCACCATGATCGACGTCGGCGGCCAGTCCAGCGCCCCGGGGACCCCCGACGTCAGCGCGCAGGAGGAGACCCGCCGCGTGGTGCCGGCCATCGAGCTGATCCGCAGCCTGCCCGAGTCGCGGGACGTGGCCATCAGCGTCGACACGTACCGGGCCCCCGTGGCCGAGGCGGCCGTCCGCGCCGGCGCCGACATCATCAACGACATCTCGGCCGGCCAGCTGGACCCGGCCATGCTCGCGACCATGGCCCGCCTCGGCAGCACCGTCTGCCTCATGCACACGCGCGGTACCCCGGCCACCATGAGCCGGCTCAACGCGTACCCGGACGGGCTGATCCCGACCATCGCGCGGGAGCTGCTGGAGCGCGTCGCCGAGGCCGAGGCCGCCGGCGTCCGCCGCTGGCGCATCGTCCTCGACCCCGGCCTCGGCTTCGCCAAGGTCGGCGAGCAGAACCTCCACGTGCTCCGCCACTTTGACGAGCTGCGCACCTGGCCCGGCCTCGAGGGCTTCCCCTGGCTGCTGGGCTCGAGCCGCAAGAGCTTCATCGGCAAGGTCACGGGCGTGCCCAAGCCCATGGACCGCATCTTTGGCACCGCCACCACGGTGGCCGCCGCCGTGCAGATGGGCGCCGACATTGTCAGGGTCCACGACGTCGTGGAGATGGGCCAGGTTGTCAAGATGGCCGACGCCATTTGGAGGTACTGAGGCTCCTGGTCGCCAAAATCATGTAGATGATATCACGTCGTCATATTCAAGAAGAAGAAAAATGCACAAGCGATTTGGACACGCTGAGACTGAGAAATACGGCGATAATGCTGCTCCTTGAATGCAAAACGTGCTTCTGGCTTTAGTATTATCGCATGTGCAATATACGAACGAAGCATGACCAGAACCTGATTTGGGAGCATAAATACCCAAGGCCTCCCAACTCCAAAACATCCACGGACTCATGTGTCCTTTCCTCGACTCGCGCCAAAGTCAAGATCATTAAGTTGGCGAGTCCTGCATGCCTTCTCATGTCGCGCTATATACGAGCATCGTGCCCATGTACACTCTGACTCTTGTCTCATAGGAAGTAGTCAGCCACCGGCTTTTTAGCCGGCATGCCCCTCGAGTCCTGTGGTGCCGCTTGGAAGACTCTGTACCTCCTTGCCGGGCCACTCTTGACCATGTCGCTGTCTGCCAAGATACCCCTCATCTCCTGCGACCGACCGATGTCGCCGTTGCTTCGTGTCATGATACTTTCGCCGCCTCCATCCTCTGAGAGCTCGAGGACGGCCGCAACATTTCCACATCTATAGCAATAGTTCGGTGCGGACCAAACCGTCACTATGCTGGCGTCAAACATCTCCTTGAATCCCTCCATGACGAGCTGGTGTGCTCGTGCAATCAGCGAAAGGTCGTTCTTGTGGTTGAAGACCTTGACAATATCGGCTCCAAACAGAAAGCCCGCACCTCGAGGCGAGAGACCCCAGCCATCAATTTCATCGGGGTCCGACCACAACAGATCGCACATTGCGCCTTCGTGAGGCACCTCTTGTTTCCGATCCAGGAGACGAATCTTGTCAACCGTTTCGATCAACGGCGAGAGACCACCATGGACGCATAGCACAGCACCGGTTGGATTGCCATTGCTACCGCCACTGGATCCTGAAGCGCCAGAACCGGGAGGACCCGTATTGGCTGGAATACCGTTTGGACTCCTTGCCTCGGGTGGTTGCCTTCCAAACCTACTCATGACTTCCCCCTCGGCATTGCAGACCTCGATCTCGATTTCCTCTTCCTCGTATGCTTCGCTGGATACTCTGTCGTTGGGCGGAGATAGTGTGTTGGATGCGCCGAGCACGATGGCGCCGAGAGCAAGGTAGTCGAACACATCACAGCAGTATCGCCATACATTAGCGCTGCCATACTTTCGTAAGCATTCGTCGTAGAAGCCGTACACGGTCGTAATCTGTCGTGATTCGTGATTGCCCCGAATAAGGGTCATGCGATCCGGGTATCGGACCTTGAGGCAGAGTAAGAGAAGGAAGGACTCTAGGGAGTAGAAACCTCTGTCGACAAAATCGCCTGTAGTTGGAGGATTCATACATTAGCGAGAGAACAGAAGACAAGGTGTGCGCGCTTGGTTGTTCGGGTGCTTACCCATGAAGAGGTAATTGGTGTCCGGCGGGTCGCCTCCAACCCGGAACAGCTCCATCAAATCGTGGAATTGGCCGTGTATGTCACCACATATCTGTCGAGAGTGTGAGCGCAAAGTTTCTACTCGTAGCTTGGGGCTTGGGCGCATACTGTGACCGGTGCTGCGACTGTGACGACGTTGCCCTCCTCGATCAAGAGCTCGCGGGCCTTGTGGCACAGTTCTCGAACCTGCGCCTCCGGAATGGGGCGACATGCCCGAAGTTGGGCGATCGCACTGAGGATGTGTTAACAATGAAGTCCAACCAGAAGGGCCCGAAAGAATACAGCGCACTTGTCGAGATCACTCATGCCCGCGACCGACAGTCGAGCTCGGAGATGCTAGGGCGCCGCCCGGGCGCAGTTTGCCTTGGTCCTGTTGAAAGCTTGCAGGTAACCTTTTCTTGTTATCACTACCTAGGCCAAGATGTCGAAAATTGCGTCGCGAAGGAGTAACGGCGATATGACTCGTTTGCTGCGAGAAGTCTATTATGTACGGTGATCGCCGTTTGAGGGTCGGGTCCGGCTCGCGATGCTTCTTAGATTCGTCGCGTGTGCATCCGTGTCGCGGATCAAATTTAGATAAATGGATGTGGCTGGGATGGTCAGGGAATGACGACAATTGGCGGCTCGTCTCCGATTTCCTCCAAGTCAGCAGTGCAGGATGGCGCCTGAGTCTCGCCAGTCGGTTGGTAAGTTGCGGCCTTGGGCTGTCCTGGTTGTGGCTGAAATCCACTATGCAGGCTAAAGCTTTGGCGCTTATGGGGTCAAGTGGTCCCTCCCTATGGGGCGCCTTTGGCCTCTAAAAGTTTGGCCTGTGGCGGAGGCCGTTCTGGCAAGAATCCAATTGGTCAATCCGGCGTCGGTCAATGAGAAGCTGGGGATTTGAAGCTCACTTGCATGAATTCGAATCAAAATCGTAGCATCGCACCCATCATACGACGAGCAGCGCGGGATCACTTCACCACCCCCGAGCTACCTAGGTCATCAGCCTCTCCGAACCCGGCAACATCGTCTTGGGTTTCTCCCCGTCATGGTTTGGCTATAGGGAATTCTCAGTAGGTATTAGCTGTTGCCCGCGACACGCCTCCCTCCAGTGCGGCACCAAAATAACCGCTCACCCATCTAGGCGCATCGCTTTCCCGTGCAGACCCGCGACGATGCCTCCCCACCTGCATCCCCGGTCCCGAATGACCTCCTCTCTCTTCGGTATTACGGTTGCCGCCAGCTTCTTCGTCGTAGGACTACCTCACGTCCTGCCCTGTCCCGCACCTCGGGTCAAACTCGCCGACTCAGAAACAACAGCCGACGGCACGAGGCGGAGGAGGAGGAGGAGACCGGAGACGGCAGAGGTGCAGGACGGAATAGCTCAGTTCCAGAGCAGCAGCGAAGACTTTGAGCGATCGGCAAACAAGGGCCCCGCCAAGAGGGAGTGCCCGTTGCCCAAGCCGGCAGGCGTTCTTGGTGGGCTCATGGGCTTCAATCGATCGACGACAGACAGCGAACAATCCAGGGGCGACAGGTGACGCGACACGAAGCATTGCATTGGGAACCGGACGTCAAAGAAGGAATCGGACATAAAAGAAAAATAGAATGTACATCACGATACAATGTAACACCAAGAACAGAGCAGAATCTTGCATATATGATGCAATGTCCAGAAGGGTGTGGCAACCGATGTCCAACGCTTTTCGATGCTTATGTAGGGGTGAAACGTTCGCCAGCTTGATATGAAATCATCGCTACGCCTACTCGGCTTCTTTGGCTCCTCTCCACATTCCAGCCTTTGCGACTATATTTTTATCGCTGAAAACACGACTCGTTTATGAGGTGGAAATAACGGTTCTGGAGAACCTCTCAAGAATTCCGGACCATATATCATGGTGACTGCCACCAGCAAGGTCTGGAGGTCGGTGGGATATCGGGTTTTGAATGGGGTTGTGGACCTGCAAGACAGCATAGATGGGTGCGTATTAAGCAGAATGGTTGATTCGTGAAACAGTAGAACTCCAGAGTTGCAGAGGCAAGAGCGAGACCGTCCATGGAAGAAGATATGCTGGGGAAATGTAGTACTTCTTGGCATTGAACATGAGACAGATGAACTTACCCAGTGCTTAAGAATCCTGATCGGCAAAAAGGGTATATTATGCCGGACGTTTATTCGTCACGCGCTGTTTGGAACGAGTTCATGAGTCTTGTAGAGACTATTCAAAACACTAAAGCAGACCCCTGATCGGCCGAGAATAAAGGAAACAAGTCAAAAGTTGAATGTGCTTATTTTCCGGGTGGGTTGTACTGGTCTGCTCTGGTAGTCGGGCTCTGGTCATGGTGACTGAGTATTTACCACCGCTGACTTCATGTTGTGTGAGCCGAATATATGATCATGGTTCGTGCGCCATGGCCTTTTGAGACTTGAGTTGCGACCCACGGCCCGTACTACAGACTATCGCATCTAGGAATGACAGCAATCATCCCAAGATGGGATGAGTCAATCTTCATTTGACAATCTTGTGGAGGAATTCCGCACATACAAGACTCGATAATCCCAAAACTTGACAGATGATGCATGAGGCCATTGCATGAGACGGCAGCACGGCTCATGATCAGTCCGGATGGGGGGGCGCTGGCAAGGAATCGTATGTATTCCGGGTAGAACGGCTCCGCGGAGGCTCACATTCAATCTCTGCTCATGGTCGGCAGTGGATTTCTGATGGATTTCGATCAGGTACAGAGCTCAAATCTGGTAACACTCAAACGCCATTGCATTCCGTGCGGCCCCTGAGCGTGTGCGATCGCCGTGGATTCCGCTCCGTGATTGGGCGATGTAACCCCGGCATCTTGAGTTGACAGCTCGGCCGCTGCAGCAAACCTTCTTTTTGACCCCCAGACTTTGCGGCTCTTTTTGCCCACTTGGCACCACAGGAGCCAAACTGGCACTTTGATCTGACTGTGCCAAGGCGTTTCTGATTTTGGACAGCCGTGAATGCCTGCCTGACTGCCCTGCCGTTCATCTGGACTTCCGTTGGGACTCCGTGGAATTTTGGCCAATCAGAAGGCTGGCTCGACTATAAAACACCATGGCGAAATATGACCCTGTCGCGTTGGCGGAGCCTTTAGTCGTTGTTTGTGTACTTCTCTGCGCCTGAGCGCCGAGTCTGAGGAGAAAACGGCACGAAACAGGCTATTATCCCCATTGCTGATCAAGCAAGTCAAGATCACGGTATTCCCCCTTTGCCTCCACGAAGACCCTGTCCGGAATTTCGATAGCCTTTGAAGCCGGATGCCAAGTCTTGCCCGGATGGCTCGATCGACTTGCTTGCTGGACACAGCACAGCGGGCAGTCGTTCTTCGATGTATGCCCTATGCTTGGCCAAGGACAATCCGCCACTGCCGGGTAGGATGATCCCACGCTTTCCCACTGCCCAACCTGCCATCCGGCGGTCTCTACTCCAGTCCATAGGCTGGGTACCCGCCAAACAAGCTCATATGCACAGAAGCTTGATCAGACTTCCTTGTCCCTTGCCTCTCGTCCTCCTCCCGCTCGATGCCGGGTCCCGCCCACCGAGCAACTCAGGCCACCTGATACCACCGGATCCCTCCTTCAAGTTGTATCCGGATGGATGTGAACATGAGGAAAGCCTTGGCAATGTTTCCAGTGCTCATGCAATCACGGCTTGTAAGTCAACTCAACTGGTATATAACATGAGCTCTACTTCGAAGATGGTGTTGGTCTTTGTTTCCTCATCCCAACTCAGTCTGCAAGATCTCCAGTATACTCAGCCTACTCTTTCATTCATTCCTTCAGAGGTATGTCGACTGCTCTACATGTTCTCACAAATCTTGGAACTATCACTGACTCTTATCGTTCTAGCTGTGCTCGTTGTTCGTTTCACTCTTTATATACCTTCGTTTGAACATTAGAGGCATGTACCAAGTGGCTTCCAACATCTTACACACAATGACTAACAGACCTTCTCAGCTGTGCTCCATTATCGATTTAACTTTTAATACATTCAACAAATCAACCCCATCGTCAAAATGAAGTTCTCCGCTGTCCTCGTTTCCGCCCTCGCGGCCGTCGTCTCTGCTGCTCCTGCCACCAAGAAGGCCGAGCCTCGCGCCTCCGTCGACGCCGCTCTCTTCAACAACTTTGCCTTCAACAGCCAGGACCTGCAGTACCTGAGCGCCATCAACTCGCTCGACTTCAACGTGCTCCAGCAGCTCGCCACGGTCAACGGGCTGAACCTGAACAACTTCTCGGGCCTGTTCTCCAACAACGCCTTTGACATCAACAGCCTGATCCAGCTGCAGCAGGTGCAGAACCTCATCCAGCTCCAGCAGCTCGGCGTCCTGGGCGGGTTCGACCTGAGCTCCTTTGCCCTGAACCAGGTCAACCTCGGCCTCATCAACAACATTGGCGGCGTCGACCTCGGCCAGTTCGTGGACGCGGCCCTGATCCCTCAGATCCAGACCATCATCCAGCAGCAAAGTAAGTGCAACAACCGAACAGTACGACGCACTCCTGCGAAGAGGTTTTAATCCGAGTGATCAGCTGTCGCCGTCGTCAAGGAATAGATACACCGTGTATAAGAAAGAACACCCGGAGGAGGCTGGAAAACTACAGGCAACCCTCGGCAACCGAATCTGGGCATGGGCGCTGCAAACCCCAAGACACCGCAGCAGCGCTGACACTCGATGAGACCTTGGATTTCTCTCTCTTTTTCTCTACATGTTGGATCAAACAATTTCACCGTCGGATACCATAATCCCATCTTCATAAATACAGCCAATGCGTTGAGGGCATTTGTTAGGGTAGTACAACAAATGGCATACTTGTTGGATACCCTGCTTTGTCACTTGTGAATTCCCTTACTCCACAGGCTCGATGTGCCAATGCAAGGCACATGTGCTTTAAATCTCCATGCGTGTGCATTTCATGCAATCCAAATGGTCCGAGGCAACACGAACCTTAATTGTCGCTGGAATAGAGTCAACGCTGCACTGAGACTGATTGAATCAATACAATTATTGGACCGACTTATATGCCGAAATGCAAGACCTGCTATTTCCGGACGAAAATCAAGACATTTGTCTTGGATCAATGTTCGTGCTCAAGTCAATAGTGAATACAAAACAAGAGACATTTTCATCAAGATAAATTCAGCTCATTTCAGCACCATGGATAGGTAGCGACGGTCTTTGCCCGCCAAACCGCGTACGACCACAGCCGATATGCGTGCGGACTCCAGACCTGGTAACCCCTCCAAAAGCGAAACGAGGAAACGGCAGCGCCTGCATACAGGTACCTGAATAGTTGCCAGATGATAGAATTGCCTCCTATTCCCGTATCACGAGAGGACCAACTTGGCCCAAGGGCCTCACTGGCCCGACCAACGATTCTCTTGCTGGTAACAATCATTGATTCCCCTAGAGCCTAACCACACCGGACGGCAGCGGTTACATACCTTCATGTTTGCAAGCGGCCAATAGAGGGACGGCGTCCTAGAGGAAATCGCTTGGAATTGTGGTTGGCAAACATGACTCGTCTTACAGCTGCATATGATACGTCTTTCCACCCACTCATTACCGATGAAAGGCAACGAATCTGCAAGACCACACGAGAAGTATGGATTCCTGTCATTGATCAGCTTTCGTAGCGACCATGACCAACTAGAGGCCATTGCTGGTCAGTCTGGGAGAGGCTGTCATGCATGTAACATTGCCATGATCTGCTCTCAACACGGATTTCCCACGTGAGACATTGCTTGTCCTACATTCTTTAGCAACCCTGGGCAATCCGGTGATTGAACGATTGGCGCTCAAACCCTCTCGCGCGGCTCCGACTCTGGTGTGGGACATAGATGGACTGTCTCTCCCAAGACACCAATGAGTGACCAGAGGGAGGAGAGGGGCCCTATTTGGGGGTCGCAGGGCCTGGCAGGGGTCCTGGTTGGAGAGCGCCGACCAACCACTGGACAGTGCCTACGATCTGATGTACAGCACTATATTGTTAGTGGCGCGGGGGGCCTGACCATCACGCACATCAGCGCGGCCTCCACCTGCGCCCATCTGCCCCTCCTCCCGCGTGCGTTACACTCCAGCCGACAGGCAGAGCACGAGTCGCTATCATCCGAACTCGAAACGAGGCCCTCTCAACCGTAGAAAGAGAAGAAAGCAAGCAGACTGGGAGAGGCCGTTCTTGTTACTGAACCTGACGAGTCGAAAAGGTCACATGTTCATGGTGAGGCCACGGTGAAGATACGGATGTGCATCTCTCTCTTCGCGTCGTCATCTGCTGCTCTCTTCGTGCGTGCTGCAACTACTGTCATTTAATCCCCAATTGGCACTTCCCCAGCTTTGGGCGGCAATCTGATATACACCACAGCCATATCTCAGGCTCTCAATCCGTCTGGCATTCATTCATTCAACCACTCACTCGCTGGTTGATCCCTCCGCGGCTTGTTGCACTGTCTTGCTGCAGCTCTGTCTCTCCCGGGAACTTCTCCCGCCCAGCAGCCGTACAATCCTGCATGCATTTCGGCCCCCATACCCAATCAGCTCAGAGGGAGGGGTTGCAGCTTCACCCGCATATAGCCATTCACAGGCAACCAGCTGTTCAAGCTCCGCACTTCGCACCGTCGTTGGTCCTATCTGGCTGCTGCTTGCGCTGGTTTTCTGAGGCGGAACCAACCCGGGCAGCTTATGGGTTGCCCACCTACAGCGTATCCGACAGCCTGCTGCTAGCAGCAGTATACAGCCAGCCTACCTTACTTACACCATCCGGGCTGTCTCTCGACTGACTGAGCCCACGACCCCAAAAGGCCAGGACGAATGGCATACTCTCAGGATGGAGGAGGCAAGCAGCGGCACAGGCGTCGAAGGGATACACGTTCCCCCTCGCTCTCCGATGCCCTCGATTGGGAGCCAGAGCCATATCCAGCTCACCATTCGCTGCCCTACCGAACCCGATCCCGCACTGCGGAAGTCGATATACAGATGCCCGACAGCGCTAGCAGGAGGACGAGACCGTCCGTCTCCTCCTCGTCCCATCGAGGCCGTCGGGCATCTGAAGACCTGTACGAGATCATGCCCTCTCCGACGACGACCAATTCCTACCGAGCACGAGCCGTTCCACATCGGAGGCCTAGGGAGCCACGATCGTACGAGGATGATGAGGAAGTTTATAGTCTTCATGAACGTCGTTCGAGGCCTCAAGTGCGAGGCAGGGCGAGGCCGCGGTCACAGTCAGAGTCTGAATCGGAGAGTAGTAGTAGTAGAGGCGAGCCCGTGATGACGCCGTCGACACCTTCCAGATCCGCCCGCATCAACAATTCGACTCCCGACTCGAAGCACTCCTCCGGGAGTCCTTCGAGAGCCAGGCACCGCAGTGTCGAGTCCGCAGCTTCATTGTCTACACAGGGCGAGGTTACGGAAATACTGCGACACGGGCCTGACGAAATTGAAGTCACGATAGATTCCAGGACACCTAGCCGTCATCGCCGCCGCAGGAGGCGGGAGGAGAGAGAGCCAATATACGAAGAGCCTCCGCCTATCGCTCGCCATGTTGTACATGTTGAGAGAATAGAACCAAGGCACCACCATCGTTCTCGGCGCTATTCTGAGTCTAGGAGTGGTTCTCGTAGACGTCCTCGCCACCACCGCGATCACCATGATGACATTCCGAAGTCATCCAGCTCTAAGCGGTGCGTAATTATGTTCATGCCATGTTCGATTGGCATACTAATTGGGGAACAGGAGCCATCACAAGAAGTATCATGAATCTGATGATGTCTACGTGGACAGGCCCAAGATCGCCAGATCATCTAGTTCGCAGGTCACGCACACGCCCAGTGTAGCTTCTTCCAGGCGATCGTCTGCAGCGCTTGCTGCATTCGTCCGGGGCAAGACACCTCAGCAATCTAAACAGTCCAGAACGTAAGGCAAACTTTTTTCTTCTTGGGACGCGGGCTCATACTGACTGACCTATATGAAGTGTTGAATGCGTCGCCTGTCTGGATGAAGAGACTCCACGAGCAAAGGCGGCGAAGCTGAAGTGCAAACACTACATGTGTCATTCCTGCATGAGGCGAGTCTTTAAGGTGTCCATCAAAGACCCTCAGCATATGCCGCCAAAGTGCTGTACAGAAGAACCGATTCCAGTCAAGCACGTCGATAAACTCTTCGAGACCAGTTTTAAGAAGACCTGGAACAAGAAGTTTGCCGAGTACTCTACGCAAAACCGCATCTATTGCCCATCCAGGAGATGTGGAACTTGGATCAAGCCAGAACTGGTACATAAACTGAGGGATGGCCGAAAGCAGGCCACTTGCGACAACTGCGAAACAAAGGTGTGCTGTGCCTGCAATGGAAAATGGCACAAGGGCAAAGATTGCCCGGGGGACGATGCAACGGTCAAGTTACTCGAGCAAGGAAAAGAGGCTGGCTGGCAGAGGTGTTATAGCTGTTCACATATGGTTGAGCTGACAGAGGGATGCAACCACATGACATGGTAAGTCAAGCTATTGTCTGTGTGACATGACTTTGCTAACATTTGCAGCCGCTGTGGTGCCGAGTTTTGCATGATATGCGGGCTCAAGTGGAAGGGCTGCGAATGCCCCTGGTTCAATTATGACCCGGCTGACCTCGAACACCCCGAGCACATGGACTTTCCAATGACGTCCAGCTCGGAGCGCGATGCGTCAATAACTCGGGCGAGTCGCCGACGCGGCAGCCGGTACCGTGCCTCGCAGACATATGAGGCTGAAATGCCTCTTCGCCGGAGACAAGAGCGACAAGACGAGGAATACGCGCGACGCTTACAATACGACGATAACGTTAATGACGATCATGACGATGACGACGATGACGATGACGAAGAGGATGACTACATTCACAAATATGGTGATATCGTTGGCATTGGGAACTCGGCGGGCCATTTCATGAATGATGACTATAGAAGAGCACCACGGAACATGCCGCCAGCTCCTTCTCCTCCAATGCAGGCCATCGACAGAGCCGGTAACGGCGACTATGTTACGGGCGTCAATAAAGCACGAGGGGTCCGGGCCAGCTCCATGGAAAGGCGGCTAGCTGATAGGTTCTCAGAGTCACGACACGGGTCCAGTCCAACGCATCGACCATACGCCATGCAGATGCCGCCTCAACCTCCTCCACTACCATCTCATAGTATGGGGATGGGCATGGGAATGCCAATGGGTGGCATGAATGGCATGGGCAACATGCATGTTCCGCCTCCTGGAATGCCTATGATGAGGCGGGCACATACCATGGACGAGGACATGTCACACTCGAGGCTCTCTGAGCGAATCATGGGGCACGGTCCGGCTGAGTACGAAGACGATCTAGCTTTCGAAAGCCCACCCAGCCGGAGACGACCTAGAGAGCCCAGAGAGCCAGAGAGAGAATCACAGAGGGGATCCATGCTCGCCGGGCTTACAGGACCAGGCAGCGGGATGAACCGCGTCGACGAATGGAGATACTATGTCACTCCTGATGATACAGAGAGGCCGACCGTTCAGGCTCGCTGAGACATGCAATGCCTAGAATAACTCGCATCTCTGTGAGAGATCCACAGGCTGATTTATTGTTCTTGATTTTTTGTCTTTCGTTTACACTTGAAGACGACCTCGGTGTTGACTGTAAGATTAACTGATTTAGGACACGTGCATCTATTGTATTTATTGATGTGGCATTTGGGAATGGGCGTTGGGAATTGTGGTCTGCCTGATATGCAAATTATGATAATAGCAATGCGTTGAATATTGTAGCCTTGATTACTCATTTATAACGAATTCTTCGCATGACATGTCAAAGATACCGGCATCATGTACTGACATGATAGGACTGCAGTCACCTGTTAGACTGGTGGATATTTACTTATGTTGCTGCCATGTAGTTTCAGTGACCATGCTATATTCCAATTACCTAGATTAGAACATTTGAAATAGAACCCATCGGCCCTGTTATCTTGTTTTCTTCTATTCTCTGTTGTTGGATCCCTTTGGTGATCAAGCGATTTGACTGAAAACGTGACAAGACTGTTACTGACAGCAAATAAGGGGTAATGTTTCAACAACTTTTCATGTTACCACACCGACTGAATTGGCATGTGGGGACGGGCCACTGGTGACCATACTGCTGGACCCTACTAAAGCAGGTGGCTTCCCTTAGGACCCTTGCCCCCTGCCCGGCCGCCGCTATCGCCCAGAGAAATGCGCTGTGGATCATTTGACATCAGCGACACGTCTAGCGGGCTAGCGGGCTGAAGTGCGAGGCCGCCCCCCGAATCTCACATCCCCAATCGCTGAACTGGTATGGGCTCGTGATCAATCATGTCCGGACGTCACGGAGCGAAAGCGAGGCTTTGTTTGGTAGGATATCTTCCTACTACGTAATCTTGCCCTTCTTTTTGACCCCGTTGAGCTATTCTAGACTTGTTGTTTCTTTCTGCTAGTAGATTTTTCCCAAGTGTGCACCAACAAGAGAAGGCATTTTCGCGGTCTGTTATTATTACCCGGGTTACCTCCTTATCGTGAGACGTCTGCCGCTGTTATATTCGTGGTGCTCAAGATGATGTTATAGGAGAGACGTCATTAGCTTTTTCAGCCTCGCCCGACCATCCCAAACAAACACCGAACAAACGGCCACTTGTGCTGCAGTCTTTTGCAACACGGCTAGGTTATCGCCGCTACTTGAACTCGCCGGGCTTGCGGCGCCAGACTGAGACCACGACGAGCGCGACATAGCAAATACACACCACGACTATGCTGCTCCTCCAACAGGTCGGATCCGTCAAGATTGGCGAGGTGGTGCGCTACACGGTCACCTACACCCCGTCGCACGACCGCATCCTCCCGTCGCCCTCGGTCCTGCACCTGCGCATCAAGAACACCTCGGCCATCGCCCTGCGCGCCGCCTTCGTACACGGGCCCTACAGCCTCGACGTCGCCGCCTACCCGGCCAGCTTCGACCCCAACGTCAAGTTCGAGAGCCCGCACAAGTATGGCGTACCCGAGTTCGAGCCCATGCTCAAGGCCGGCGGGTCGTGGCAGTGCGAGCTGGTGGTGCCCGAGGACATACGGGAGAGCGCCGGCCTGGGCGCGGCGCGGGGCCACTTTGGCAGCGGCAAGGAGTGGGAGGAGTGCTGCAGCGTCACCTGGGTCGTCGAGGTCGCCAGCCAGGTCGTCTTCTCCAGCTCCGCCGCCGTCGGCTACGAGGTCCTGCTCGCCCGCGACGAGAAGAGCCTGCACCTCGGCGGCGGCGGCGGCACCCCCGTCCTCGGCGGTAACCAGGCCCACGTGCCCCAGCCCGGCCGCGTGAGCGACTTCCAGCAGAGCGCCGGCGCCAAGGACGGGCACCACCCGGCGCAGATGCGGGGCGTCTTCTCGCGCGCCGTGACGCTCAAGGTCGAGGACACGGCGAGCTTGTGGAACACGCCGGGCCTGCCCGGCTGGGACGAGTGGACGCAGGGGCACCTGCACAAGAACTACGGCATGGGCCACGACGTGGCCACCGAGGCCGCCGGTCCTCCGAAGAACGCAGACGAGGATCAGGTCAAGAAGGCCAAGGACGAGGGCGACGTCGCCAAGGGCAAGAAGAAGCCCAAGAAGGTCCACCTCGTGGTCGTCACCCACGGACTGCACAGCAATCTGGGCGCCGACATGTTGTATCTGAAGGAGAGCATCGATGCCACGGCCAAGCAAGCCAAGGTCGACGCCAGAGAACGGAGGAGAAGAGAAAGGGCAGAGCGAGCGGCGGAATCCGGTCACAGCAAGAGCGAGGAGGACTTGAAGCCGGAAATCTCACACGAAGAAGAGGAGGAATACGACGATGAAGAGGTGGTGGTGAGAGGATTCTCTGGAAACGCTACCCGTACAGAAAGGGGCATCAAGTTCCTCGGCAAGAGGCTGGCTCGATTCGTTCTCTCCATGACATACCCAGACCAACCCTTCCTGCCAACAGTCAAAACGGCAGCCGAGAGTATAGCTGGCGCTCTCAAGCCTGAGGATAAGGCAGACAAGGGTGACAAGCCGGCACACAAGCACAGCACAATACACACGCCAAAACATCACAGTCCCCACCGGGCTTTTCAGATCACCAGCATCAGCTTCGTTGGACACTCGCTTGGCGGTTTGGTGCAAACATATGCAATAGCATATATACAAAAGCACTCGCCGCAGTTCTTTGACTTGATTAGGCCGATCAACTTCATCACACTGGCCTCTCCGTTGCTGGGGTTGAGCAACGAGAACCCCATGTACGTCAAGTTTGCTCTGGATTTCGGCCTCGTCGGCAGGACGGGACAGGATCTTGGCCTCACGTGGAGGGCCCCAACCATTGCTAGGAGTGGCTGGGGTGCCATTGTCAGCACACTCGGCGAGAGCGCCCACAAGAAAGTCATGGGCGAGGTCCAGCCCGAGTCGAAACCTCTACTGCGGATATTGCCAACTGGGCCAGCACACGTGGCACTGAAGAAGTTCAGGAACCGAACGGTATATTCAAACGTGGTCAACGACGGAATCGTGCCTCTTCGTACGAGCTGCCTGCTCTTCCTGGACTGGCAGGGTCTCGGCCGCGTAGAGAAGGCTCGGAGAGAAGCCGGCCTGGTGGAGTCCGTCCTGGGCTTTGGATGGGCCGAGCTTACGGGTGCAAATGTGACTTCACCGCGGAGAGGACCGTGGTCGCCGTCGGCTGGCGAGTTGACGGTACCTCAGCAGGACGCTCAACCCCCGTCAAATATATCGTCCGAGCCGGGAACGCCGCCCGAGCACGCCCGAGAGGTACCGCAACCGGCGGAGAACGCGACTATGGACGACGACAGGCATAGTCTCAACCTTTCGAGTCCCTACCAAGAACATCCCCCGGATCTTGCAACATCCCGAACCACCAACAACGAGGGACCCCTGAGCAGTTTCTTGAACTATTTCAAAACCAACAAGGAAGCACAACCATCTACCCCAACGGCAAAGCCGTCCAAGCCCAGCTCGTCCAAGGATACCAAGGTCATCAAGCGGAGTCAAACACTCAAGATGATGGAGAACGACTCAGCGAGTTCTAGTACTTCCAAGGTATCAACGGGCCACGAGCTGGAGGGGAACCAGGAGAGCAGCGTTTCCGCCCCTCCCAAAACGAGCTTCTTCGAATCTGCCGGAGACATACTGAACCCCAAGATCCCGCCGATGGAGTACCTTCTTGATCCATCAAAGCGTCATCGTACCATCTTCCACGACAGAGTCTATCATCCCTCGGACATACCATCGCCGCCACTGAAGAAGCGGCCCACTGGAACGCTTTCGATGCGCAGAAAGTCCAACCAGCGCACCCCCTCGGTGTCGTCCAAGGCCAAATCGGTAGAGCGGCACGACAGCTCTGCCTCCTCCGCTTATCTGACACCCACTCCTGGAGTCGCCCATCAGGATTCTGGTCTGTCGACGCAGGACTATGACGACCTTCTGCACACGAGTCCCGATCACGACCCTAACGAGGTCATCGATAGCTCCAACATGAGCGTCGAGGAGAAAATTGCGCGTGCTTATCACAAAGGCCTGAGCTGGCGCAAGGTACTTGTCAAGCTGGAGCCGGACGCTCACAACAACATCATTGTCCGGCGCATGTTTGCCAATGCCCACGGATGGCCCGTAGTCAAGCATTTGGTTGACGCACATTTCAGCGATTCAGCAGCTGCCAGGATCCCAGACAAGAAAGAGGAAAACCAGGAGCGTGCCAAACCGATGAGTCAACATCCCGATAAGACTGGCGCCGAAACGTCGACACAGGAACAGCCACAGAATGAGTCCAAGGCCGAGACACCCGAATCTGCCGAGGGCAAAGCCATCGCTCAGAATGACGGTGCGGATCTGCCAAAGGTGTCTTCCCCAGAACGACCTCCTAGGGCAACTCATACGCTGTCCGAGAGACGCGAGGCAGAAGATTCCGTGCCCGACCTGCCAAATCCAAGTGCTTCCATGCACAGTTCGAGATCTCAGGATTTCCAGGCCTCCCCAAACGCCGCTTCCCGTCCGAGCTTCGATAGGCTCGACTCGATGACATGGAGCGACAGAGACTGGGCAGACAGCGGCGACGAGAGCGAAGACATGGACCAGCATCTTGCGTATGGCGGAAAGAAGGCCGCAACCGAGGACAAGACCAAGCCGCCCGAGAGGACGGGGAGCCCGGTGTGGAACTGGACCGAGAAGATCGTGGGCAAAGCAGGAAGCAAAAGCAAGCAAGACCCTGCGCAGAAAGATCCCCCGAGTCCCGATGATGGCGACCAGACGCCGCGGCCGTAGATTCTGGTTTTCAAGATGTAGAACGGTATGGCTTAGAATAAAGATATATATGTACTTTAATACCCAATCATACCTTCTCATCATGTCTGGCACCGTGGCTCAGGGACCCGATCAATTGAACTCAAGTCAACCACGGGGACGTGGTTGAGTTGAGTTGATATTGAGTTGATTCACGCTGAGTTGACCGGGTCCCCGCCGTGGCTCCGTCGAACACAGTAGCTTGAAGCACTATTGTTAGTTCTTCAGAAGGACTGAAATCCATAACCCAAAGCCAAGTTCTCTCCTTCTCCCACAGGCGTCATTTTCATCAAAGCTATTGATCGCGTTGCAGGATATACATTTGGGGCAACTTCTCCAAGCACGTCTGGTGCATGGCCATGCACCGAGGGATAGTAGCCACTCCCCTCTAGTTTCGACGGCCCCGAGTCCGAAAGGCAATCCATCTGCCAAAGTAAGCTCGTACGAACCAGTGAAGCACTGAAGTTGTACAACCGCCTATTCGTTCGGCTTTTGGGCATGAGCCTCGGTCAGAATCGGATTCAATCACTACGTACAACCAGGCAATCCCTGGGATTTGGACATTGACCACACCCCCTGAGCCATAAGTGTGTACTGATAGTGAGTTGTCCATCTAGGACACTCGGGGGTGTAAACTGCATCAACATGTCCCTCGATGATCGAGTAAAGTTTATGCAGGGGGCAGAATAAAACCGCACATATACCAAACAAGGCAAGAGTGATATCTTGCTGTAATACCATCCAACACTCAGAATACAGCTACATATGTGTGTACATGGCAGAGTATAATCTGTAAATCAGTTACAGCCAGAGCACGACCGACATCGTGAATGACATGTGAAATCGTAAGTAGCCTCGAGGAAAGAGAAGTCAATATACTAGCTTATTGTATTTGTATCCTTTTACTTCTACCCTCTCTATATCGTAGGTAATTCAACGTTGCTGCTTTAGTCGTCAACTCCCTTTGAACACGCCACCGCAGCCTTAGAACTTACCGGGCGAGACGACCGCTCTCATCGGCGTCGCACTCGAGATGCGAGAGAATTTCCATTGCCGGTCTGCCTCACTATAGGAGCGGCTTTACTACGAATGAGTTCCAGTCGTGCCAATGACACCGTATCGCCCGAAGTAGACCCAACCAATAACCCGGTCAAGTTTTGACTTATACGCACGGAAGACAAGCGTTGCGAACGAGTGCCCGCGTCCTGACTGTACACATGTGTGTTTCTGCTTGCCAGGACAAACAACATGCATATCCTCGATCCCTTCCCTGTATCAGGAGAGACGCAGCCAACGTGTGCCCCGGACGCCTCGCCCACTCCTTCAAGTGTCATTTCGCATAGCCGACACTCCGGCGGGGATTATCACGAAAAGTCCTGCGCAAAACTTCCTCTTTTCTCTCGCTCCCAATCCGGCGGGAGCTGCAGGGCCGGAGCGGTCGTACAGCTGTCGAGTAACCCGAAGACACAACGCCTCCGGGGGAAGGGCAGGGGGTTAGCTCAATGCCATACTTACCATCTGTGAGAGGTTTAGGTGATCGGCCGAAGTAACGGGCCGATGTGCCAGCAACGAAAAAGCAGCGATCGGGATATCTCAGTCTCATAAGAAAAAGAAGAGCATATAAAGAAAAAGCAAAGGGAGGTGTATAGTTAAAAGCTGTGCACATATATGCAGCGAACCTTATGCGCCTCCCAGTCGGTCTGCAGGACGACCGGAGTAAAGGACGTATTTTCCATCCTTGGCTCGTTCTCTTTTTACCCCAAACCCGACTTTGTATTTTGACACGGACATGTTGCAATATCGTGCGCCTGGTTTGAGGGGAAATTGAACATCTCTAGAGACGGAGTGCGGAGGAAGGGGAACGGAGTACAGGGTGTGAATGCAGGTGGTGTCCAGGGGTGGGTGAGATGTCAAGTTCTCGTAGTTTATGCAACCAAACACACGGTGAGGTCGGAGATCGGGTCACATTCGAGGGTGGTGGGTGGTGGTATCGAACCGTACGGTGGGAGGGACGGGGGATTTTCGAAGCTTGTCGCTCCCTTGACCGAGTCGCACCTCGTCAACAACCTCGTGGGCCGCGGATGTCAAGGCCCTTGCTTCCCTGGGATTGTTGGGTTACTTTGTGGAATGAAACCATGAGAAGGTTCAGGGCAGCCATCGAACGAGTGCCGCTCGCTTGCTGGACACAAAGTCCGGGGTAGGGAGGCATATTACCTATCTCCTCGGCGGCGGGCGGCTGAAGCAGGAAGTTGGACCCTCGATGCTGCATCAGCACGATGTAACGGATCTGCAGGTATGGCAGCATTCCTCCGACCATTTTCTAGACCAATCTATTTTTTATCCTACCCGAGTCCTCGACTTGTAGATTTGTTGACTTTGACCAAGGACCCAGGATTCCGAACATTTTCATGCATGTATTGCCGAAAACCCGTCAGATTCAGCATGTGAGTGATTGATGGCCAGCTTATATTTCGGAACTAGGCGAGATTATGTCGGAGAGTCAGCAAAAATGCCCCTGTGGATCTCACCTTGATGAATACAACTTGGCATATGGAATCATCCAACGGATCTGGACTCATGTGGATCTCCATTGCGGCTCTTATTGACGTGCAAATGAATGCTCGGATATTTTTGACAATGTTACGATAGCGGTTGGAGGCGTTGGTTGCGCGCCGGTGAAAAGTATATCGCGTCTCTTGGACGCGAATTTGCACCAATAAACGTTATCTTGAGGAACACATGGCCGCGATATCAAGACTCAAGCTCATTGGTGTCGAGACGGGTCTCGTCGTAAGCCCTAGTCGAATAGTCAAAAGCCTCACTGGCGTATAAGCACCAAGATATGACTATATCAAATCTAGGTTCCCTGTCCAAATGCTCGTCAGACAGCGGATTATATCTGTCCTCTTCCTGGCGCAAGCTGTTCGGCTGTGGAAAAACACCTGGGCGTGAGTCGAAAGATATCAACCTCTGCTAGGCGCATTGGATATCGACCGATTGAGTATCATTTGATTCTCGTCAAATGACTATCGTGGGTTATCTATACTCCGTACACTGTTTCGCAAGCGAGCCTCTGTGTGGAGATGATAGTCGCAATTAATTTGGTCGCGACACTGGTTGTATAGTCTGGTATAATTGTGGATGACTTGGCCGGCTCGTGACACCACCATCTGAGAATATCATATGCGCCCATCCGAGATAGATCTTGTGTGGTTGCTCAGCGATCAGCCCTGCCGGATGCCTGCGAACCATGGTTCACGATGGTGATTTGTGGAAAATCTTGGGTCATTCGGGCGGTGCCGTATTCTGCCCCTGGGAGAGCCAGGGCATCAACACACTAACTGGGGAAACTGGTAGCAAGCCTCCAACGTCTATGGGGCTGATGTCATTACCATGTCGTCGGTTACCTGGCTGGAGCTAAAAAGCCTGTGGAGTTGACATGTCTAGCCCGTGGCATTTTTGGAGTATCCCGGTCGACTTCACGATAAGGCCAGCGAGTTCCGACCGGATCATGCTCAAGTGGGGGTTATCATCCGTGCCTCCAAAACATGGTGGCGTCTATAATACTCCTGTATATCTTGGTTTTCGTGAAAGCTTGCGTGCTAGATGGTGGGCATCGGCAACATACCAGAATACAACCACCTCGAATCATGTTCCCATGATTGTTGCACCGTCCCCGAGGACATCAGTGTTGTCCGTGTTGAAGTTGAAGACATGTACTTGCGCCCTCTGCTTCTCGCAACACAACTTGCAGCAAAGTGAAACATGCCTTTGCTACGACCGGCAGGAACTGCAGGTGATGGAAGTACATCATTCGGTGTCTTCTTCGGAGGTTGCTGGGGATCCCGCCCCAGCCGAGCAGTGTTGTCACCGCGAAAGCCGTCGATGCGCAGGCTGTCTGGATAATTGACGAGACTTCGGAATGTAGTCTTGTCGTATCGTTGTATGAAGTGGTCATGGTGTGAAGGACAAGAATGCAAAGTTTCTTTTCGTTTTGTCAGTGGTTTGACAAATATATCTTGCAGAAGACGGCTGAGATGTCCGCCCGATCTGATATGCAGGAAATGCTGCGAAGTCAATGTATTTCGCTGCACCGCAGGGTGTTCCTGTACTCTCGATGTACGGTCTCTCCGGGAGTAGAAAAACATAATAAAAGAAAATTGTCAGTACAGGGATTTTGTCTCTATTGTCAAGCCGATCGATCGCTTTACTGCAAGACTTGAGATAAACCGAATCTCTCAGACCTTGATAGCTTGGTCAAGCATTAGTACGGAAGCAGTGTTCGACGCTCATACGTGTGAATAGAAGCATGTCAGCCGAGCCATCTGACCGGTGTACCACCTATATGCCACGTTGCGGGCTGCGATCTCCCTTTTGCCGGCATTTTGGCTGGGGAACTGTACGTAAGCGAAGCAATGCGGCTTCTAGGATGATGGTAATATGCGGCGAAAATTCGACGACTTCGTGATCCGCCGTGTCTGTGTACAGTCTCACTGTTAATATCAAGATTACCCGCCTGGCACGATGCTCTATAAGCGAACATTGTTCCCGTAGTGCAAATGTGATGCTGGAAGATGCCGCCGACAGAGGCTGAAACCGGTGGTGCTCATTGATGGACGAATTGTGGAAGCCAAGGTAAGAGGCGTTCGCAGATCCTTCGGACCGTTGGCACAGGAGTCGTTGATTCAGACTTACAGCGTTACGTGAGAGCACAGAGGGCGTCAATCCCACCCAGATGGCATCAGTTCTAGGCCCACGAGCCCGAAGCGATCGGACCCTGAGACCGAAATGCCGACAAGGGACACCTCAGCGCGACTGTCACTATTGGTCGAATATGCGAGCCTGTCCGTATCTACAGACACCTACTGTGTAGGGGCATGCTGCGGCGGAGTCAGCACAGTGCTTGAAGCTGGTTTATGGAGGCCACCTTGGGTACAGTATGGCAGAGTGAAGACTGCAATTGGGTAGATTCAAGGGGAGATAAGGCTGTGTTATGCAAAATGGTCCTTGGCTCGAGAATTGAGCCGATTAGCCCCGTCTTTTGCAGCTGAGGAGGTTCAAGATACTTACTCGCCGTCTCGGGAACATTGAACTGGCCGGTCTCGAATCTGATTCGAACGGGGACAGGTAGGTAGCTGCTTTAGATCGAGCCGCCCAGGCCCGAGACCCAATCCGTCGTATTTCGGAATGTCTGGGGCATTGGAAGTGAAGCTGAGCCCATCTGCCATCTGGCGCATTCGGGAAGGTTCGGAAGGCCTTCGGGGGGAGATTTGAAGGGACCAAGTGTCAAGAGGAAGGTCTCACTTGGCACAAAGGGATGTGGAAATTGCCCCCATGGGGTGGCCCATGAAGCTGGAAGAAGGCGCTCCCTTGACTTTGTGGGGTAAATGTAGGTACATTGATTCTTACGTATACTTCCTTCCTTCCTTCCTTCCTTCCAATACAATCCCACGACATACCCTCATTCAGGCGCGGCTACTGAACTGTTTACCGCAATTGGCAGCCGCCGTCCCAATGGATAATCTATTCTACACAGCCCCAAATCCCGCCAGGTTACTGCGCTGGATGAGAAAACCACCCCTGGAAAACACAAATCGATGCTGGCTGGTTCGGCGTGGGGGAGATGACAGTGGACGGCAACTAAACCCTGTAGCACATCCTCCTGCCCGGAGCCGTGCCAATCAGTCTCCGGCTTTCGACACCAACGCCATGGTACACTTGCCAGGGTTTCCCGCTTCTTCGTCAGTCTAGTCGTCGTGGTTGAGGCGAAGCTGTGACAGCTCATTCGCGGCCCCCAGTTTTTGAGACGACACGCAAGAAAACCAGTCATTCCTCGTCCCGGTGCCCGGTGCCCGGTCTGAACTGACTGTCCAGTCACCATACGACTTGGCAAGCAAACAACGCCCAATCCCGTGTCCAATTCGATTCTGCTGCTGCTGATTTGACCAGCAGCATTTCTTTATCACACTTGTTAGGAACGATAATAAATGTACTGCCATCCTTCCAACAGGAACCCCCACAAGCGAATAGAGGCCCTTCTCACGTGTGTAACAGCTGCCTAGACACGAGACAGCATCACGCGGCAAAAAGAACCCTGGATTGCGCCCACCAACGAACAGTCACTTTGCCAACTTTGACGACCCTCTGTGATTTGCTTCCATCTTTTCTTCTTCTTATCTATCAATGGCTCATGATTCGGGAAAGGTGTAGAAAAAAGAGAGGCAAGCATTCTGGACTGCTGTCAGCATGACACCAAGATATCCAAATTGGATATTAGCGTCGGTATGGGTAAACTCCCGGGCATCTCAAGAAAAGCAAACGGCTATCGTCAGGCAATTCGTCATGGTTTATCAGCACTTCAGACGACAGATTGCCTGTGCCGGAACTCCACACATTGGGATTCCTCTCATCTCATCTCCACCGAGAGAATAATTCTGGCATTTCTCAAGTTGAATGCCGCCCACATTAACTTGGCGCCATGGCTACTTACTGCAGCAATTTTCTCGAATGCCTGCAGGCGGAGCCATGGGATGTGCAGAAGCCCAAAAGTCGAACAAGTCGCCCGTCCCAGCGGTTGGCTGTGTGTAGTCGACTATAGGCATCCACTGGAGAACCTCTCGGCCAACACCAGTGTGTCAATTCGTCCGTCCTGCATGACGAAAACAACATGGCCATATTTTCGTGACTATCGTCGTGTTGATCATGGAGTGGGTTTTCTTAACCTCTCTCCGGTACCACCCACCCCTGAATCGATGTAAACCGCAAGATCTGCATTTTATTTAGTTTCCGCCGTTCCCGACGAGCTTTCCGTCTCTGTCCTACTTGGTATGTTCCAGACCATGTACGCTATCGACCACCAGAACCGCGTCAATCGGATCGGGAATCGAATGAGGTCAGACCATATCAGACGTCCACAAACAGTTCCGCAAAATTAGACGATCGAGGAATAAATACCAACCGCGCCCAAAGGTCCCGTCGGCACAGAAAATACCCAGGCGCTCATGGCCAATAGCAATTACTCTCCCACGTATGCTTGGTGTTTTCGTGTTATGCACCACTGGAGAATATTATACCGAAATAAGAAGTCGTCAAAGCAGTGGCTTGCCAGCGTTGCTGCCACCTCTCCGCCGTGTATCCGCTCGCTGTAAGGCACACGAAAAACACCGGGAATCACAACCCTTGGATCCCGCGATTTGTGTTACCATGGCCCAAGAGATCTGCAGGTCTCGTCGTCTCGGTCTGCGCAAATTTGTAGGTCCGCCAACTGCTTCGAGGCTCGGCGTCGGGTGCCTTACATACGAGTAGACCGAGAGGCAATGCGGTCATGGCAGAATGACTACAACCAGCTATTTTCCACGAGAAGGATTCAGCCGTGAGGAAAAGCCAAAAATAACCCCAAATGTACAAGCTTCGCTAGAAAATCTCTCCGTTCTCGATCGCACCCATTACCCTTGTCTGCCCTGGAATACTTCTGTCTTCTCTTTCCCCTAGCCCATGATAAAGGTAAGTACTGTATGTATGTATGTATAGGCGGCAGAATGACGGCGATGCCCCGCAATTTATGATACAATGCCTGCCCCCCAGACCTGATATGTATCCGTACATTACTGCCGTACTCGACATGAACAAGAGGTCGGTCCTATGGGGAAGCACGTGGATAGACTAGGCGAAACTTTGTTTTCGCCGTGGAAGGGTTCAAAGGTGTTCTAGGCCTCTGTTCTCGCAAACGGCATTGCTCGGCGGGATCGGAAAGGGGAAAGACATGTGCAAATGATGAGCGCGATGATGTCGACTGGGCGGTTCTCTCTGCCTTGGAAGTTGTGTCGCGATACCTTGTCAGTTTGGGTGACAGGACGACCTTACTATTGTGGGGGGATATGGATGGGCAGCGATCGAATAAGTTTCGGTGGGATCATACCCAGGGATACCCCAAGGTCTGGCTCCAGCGAATACCAGGCTCGTTTCACACCGTCTGGGGGCAGAGAGGCAGGAAAAAAGCTGGGGAGTGGGGAAAAGCCAGACCTATTTAGTATTTCTATTCTGTTTCTTTTTCTACTTCCTGCCTCCACGTCAGGCGATCACGTCAGCCCTTTCAGCTCCGACGACATTCCTTCGCCATGGGTCAATGTAACCCCCAAACATTTCTGGCGGGAGTGTGAGCGCATGGCAAAAAAACATGTAGAATAAAAATCCAGACAAACACGTAGACCTTTCTTACTCACCGACCATTCATTGATCGGTATTGGCCATGAGGCGAGCTTCTGCGCAATGGAACAGGATGGCTGAGCACATCGACACATCTGCTTGGCTGCCGCGCTGAGCAGCATCTTACAGGCGGTGGGGCTGTTCGACTTGACCACGGGAAAGAAAAAGAATTTTCACTTATCACTCTCCGGATTGGATGCCCAACAAACAGCAGGCAAAGCTGAGAAGATGCCCGATGAAGCAATGGGGCATGCCTCACAGCCTCTCGCTTTTTTTTTCTGCCCACCGCTTCTTTGAAACTTTCCTTCTTTCCTGTTTTTTTTTTTTTTTTTTTTTTTTTTTTTTTTTTGGCCAGCTTGTCCATGTTGAGATTGGGACAGCGTCCAAAGAGGGCTACGTACATGCATACAACATATACACTGTAACACGGCTTGTACTCTCATCAATGGCGGGGGATGGGGGATGGGGGCCCTCCCAACCCTGCCGCTACAAGTAGTAAGTAAATCTAATAATATTACACAACGGTCTCCGGGGAAGTCCGGGGGGCATAGGCGCAGTTCACGCTCACAATACCTGGGCCTTTTTTTTTTTTTCCTTTATTGTCTCTTGGCATATGTCAGTCCTTGGGATATGTGCTGTAGTATGTGGCTTCTGCACCATGAATATGGACAGGAATACCTGCTCTCGCGAGTCATGAGATATATTCCACGACTGCCGATTTCTCTAGTATGATCTCACTAGGTATCGTTAGGGCCCGCTGTCGACCTTACTTTCCAAATCATCATGCATGGGGAGGAGGGAGTAGACTTTTCTGCTGTCCTTGTGGTGCTCGTCTACAAGATCGTATGTTGGTCCATCATAGAAGAAAAAGCGACGGAGACAAGAATAAAATAAAACAATTTCGGAAGCGGTCAAGACCTCAACCATTTCGCTTATTCCCATTGATTATTCCGCTGTCCCTGTCATGATTCAGTACCTACCTGGGAATGCTTCTTTTCTTTTCTTTCCCCTTGGTCCATTTTCTTTTATTTGCCTTTGCGGGGTAGCAGGAAGTAACTTCAATACCCGAATCAGGGGTCAGGGGGAAAAGAAAATACAAGAATAATTAATTCTGCTGCTTGTCTCTCGTATCGTGTGTAACGGATGGTTCCCACCAGGAGATCTGGTGAGATCGGCAAGGGGAACCCTCAGAGGACTTGCTTTGCCAGCTCGGCCGTAAGGGGCAGACGGCACGAGATGTCGTGAGAATCTTGTAGATATTTGCAAATTGTGAATATCCCATCTCATGAATGATATATCTAGTGATGCCAAGTCCATACTGCACTTTACGAAAGCATTGCGTCAGGGAAAATCATATGCAATTCAATCATGGCAAAAGAGAATAGTGTATCAGGAAAGAAATGGTATTGACGCTTTTCGCAGCTCCTGATTCCAAAAGGAAAACCGAGGAAACTCGGAAAGTCCAACATAAGTGGAGAATCTATATAAACCCATAGTTGTCTGGGTGCTCAATTCTATATATGGTTCCGCTGAGTTGTGTCCTAAACAAAGACCAAAACCCTTCACGCCTTCGCAGATCCCAAATTACTAGGTAGTGGTTGTCTGAGCAATGCCCCTATGATATCCTGCCTTTGCAAAAACGCCGTCTCTTTCTATATGCCTTTCTATAACCATAATCATCATTCATGTCGTGAAAAAGGATCTCTGGGCTCCAGTCGGTACTACGTCCGGTCCATGAGATCTCCGCCGGCTAAACTGGCTGTTGTCGAGCTTCGTCCGCTGCTGTTGTAGCCATCGTTGGGAGCTAATAAGTCCTGTACGGCGACTTTGGGCACCTGAGGCACCGGCAGCTTTCTGCTACCGTCCGGCCTGCTGATGATGTCCGTCAGGCTAATGCCACCACGAGCAGCGGGGCTGGTAGTTTGCTGCGGCTGCTGGTACGGCGATGGGTTCTCACCAAAGTGAGGCTCCATGGGGGCCAACGCAGGCGTGTGGCCCAGAGTCAGATTCCGCAGTGTGGGAAGCTCGATACCAGCGTAGGGTCGCAGCCTCGGGGAGTGAGCAGGCGTGGCGAGAGGCGTGTGGTCAGGAGTGGGAGAAAGAGAATCGTGCGAGAATGTGGGCGAAGAAGGCGCAGTAGAGTTAGGAGAGTTGGGCCTCGATTTCTTTGCGTGCCTCGAGTGATGGCTGTAGTGATCATCGTGCTCCTCGTGGGAGTGCGATCTCGACATGTGGTAGGATGCCAGGGAGGGGAGGTGGCCCCGAGAGCTGTGCATGCTGTGAGAGTAATAGGGATGATGCCTGGCGCTGTGGTGGTGAGAGGCGAGGCTGTTGTCGCGCTCAACCTGCTTGGCGGCGTTGGCCAGGACACCAAGTTCCATGGTGTGCCCAGAAAGAGGGCTGCCGTTCAGACCTCTTCCGTAATGGAGAGGGCCCTGGGGGAGGGCATACTGAGAATACGAGTGAGGAGGAGACACATTTGGCGAGACCAGCGTCGAGTTGGGCGCGCTCTTGATCGATCTCGGGCCAGTGGGAGGCGGCATCATGGAGTCCGGAGCCAGAGCCGAGGCCATGTGGTGAGAAGCCTGCTGGGTCTTGTTGCCTCTCCTCGAGTTTGGGTTGTTGTGTATCCTCGAGTGCCGAGTGAGCTCGTCAGAACGGGAGAACTTCTTGCTGCAGCCAGGGAACTGGCAAGCATGCGGCTTCTCGCCCGTGTGCGTCCTGATATGCCTCGTCTGGTGCTCGAGGCGGTGGAAAGCCTTATCGCACAAAGGGCACTTGTACGGCCGCGGCAGCTCACTCGGGTTCTCTTGAGGCTGGCCTGGGAGAGGCCCATTGGGGCGAATAACGCTGACTGTGGCCATGTCTACGTCTCCGTCCTGGTCAACGACCTGAGCCGCTGGTGGGGTGACTGATGTTGGTGTGGATTCGGGGTTCAGCAGGTTGGAAAAATCCACCGCTGACTGTGAGCGTTGCATGTGATCGCCAGCCGGAGAGGCTCCCGTTGTCCTTCACCAGATATATGGGAGGGAAATTTTTCTAGAGTGACTAGATCCTCCAAGGTACTAGTCAAGGCGAAACGCTTCTTTTTTTCTTCTGAGCCTCCCTTTGTAATTTTTCTCCGAGTCGCCGATTGCCTGATAAATGCTGCAGCCAAATTCTTGAAATCCAGACCAAGAGAGCAAATCCGGAGTTTGGCGTTGTAAGCGTTGCAGCTTGTTGTGGAGTGGTGTTCGTCGTCGGGTATATTTTAATTTTTTTGTTGTTGGAGTCGAGAGTCGGTGCTTTGCTAAGTCTATTGGGTGACTTTGGGGTACGGCAGAATTCAGAAGGAAATCTCCTTGGGGGGAGGGGGGGATCGGTGCAGTGGTTTTAAATGAGTCGGACGAGTCGGAAACGCTGTCCACAGTGGACTTGCAGGAAGCGAAGTACCGCGTTGGAGGGAGGCACCCCGACCGAGCACGCCAGAGGCCCAGAAATGCCACTACTTCTAGGTAGCCTCGTACCTAGCAGCCCGCTGTAATGTAGGTAATATACCTAGGCTGGGGGGAGGGGGGAGGATGGATGGGGTCCAGGTCGGGATGGCATGGCAGGTACCTACCGCAGCGCTCGCCGTGCTTCCAGCTTAGAGGGTAAGAAAATAAGAAAAAATGTGGGTGACCCCCAAAAAGATGTGAGATACCGACGGCACCGCAGAAGGGCCACCCCCCCTTGCAACATGAACCTCTCCGAGTCCGCCCCGTCTTCCAGGATCTGATCAGACCCCCTCCAGGGTGTTCGAAATGCGCGGGCGCGGGCGGGCACAAGCCTGGGGAGCCACCACTGGGGCGCTCGCTGGGCCTGGGACCGACGTGGAGGGTCTCAGCAGAGGAGCCTTGACAGGGAACGTGGAGGAAAGGAGTGGGCACAGAAGGATGGAATTTGGCCGTGAGCACCAGAGTAGGACTAGCCTCTTCAGACTTTTTTTTCTGTCGTCCTCTCACTCTCTGACTCTTTTTTATTTTCGTTCCCTCCCCCTCCTTGGCGGACGTGGGGGAGTGTGTCGAGCAGAGGGAGCGATTGGATTTCGTGGGGTGTGCCACTCACCTCACTCGCTCGCTCTGCCAAGTGCGCGTGTCGGGGGTCATTGGATGTCTTTGATTTTGAACACATGCTCATTTCTCTGCTTTTCTTAGCAGTCTTGTGAGAGTGTAAGCTATACGAAGTGCCATCTTATCATCCATCCTACACACTCATATCTAGTCAGTCTGCGAGCCAGTTCGCTTCGACATCCAAGGGGACAGAAAGAGAGAGAAAAGGAGGAGATTGCTGGTCCTCAGGGAGAAGGAAAAATACGACGAGACGACCCAGCCAGTATAAACTGCCCCCCCCGCTGCTATGCGCTCAAATCGGCCCTGCTCACTATTGCCTTTGAGCATATCGACTGGCCGAGAGCACGCCGAGTTGGATCATTATTACCACGTCCAAGCGTCTGGAATCAAACAAATCGATCGCATCATCGTCGTCACGATAGCCGTGCTACTAAATCATGGCCGCTGATGGATATCTATTCATGCTGCATGGATGATTTGGCGATTGTACTGTTTGTTTTCATGTTGGACCCAAGCCGGATATATAAGTCGTACACATACAGCTTAACCCAATGCATTGTTGTCTCTTACCAGTGAGACATGGCACGACATTTCGAGGGTTCTATATTCCAGCACAACACATAAGCGCTGCGTACGGCTGAATCAGTTTTTCCTCCTTGCCGTCTTCACCAAGGAGGAATGATGAGGGAGACTGTGTGTGACAGTGGGAAGAAGGACGCACATGTCTCTATTTTAGCACTCTCTATGCTCTGTCATCTCCCGGCGGTTCTGTGGGGAAACAGGGGAGTTGAGACGAAGACGAAAAAAAAAACATCATTAGTTTTGGCCTGGCGGGGAAAGCCCGCCCCTGCGCTCGGCGAAATATCACGAGTCAGGCCACTGAGCGAGAAAAAAACCAGCGACAGACCTAAGGGGAATCAAAACTTGCATTCTAGAATGGTGGTTCTAGAAAGATGCGAGCAGCGATCGCGACGAGAACAACAAGACTTGCTCACGATGCCAGGCCATATGGTGTTTTTTGTGAAACACGCATACGCTGCTTCTGCACTTGGATGGAGAGGGCTGTCCATTCTTTTTCCCTCGCTTCATCCCGCATTCGAACAGTATAGGAAATAGATAGTCGTGCTCCCCTGGTTGGCTCGCCCTCAAACCTGGAGACCCCCCGAGCGCCGTCTCATTCCGACAATTCGCGATATGGGGAACGTGGGGCCCAAGTCTGGAGAGTGGTTGGACGGGCGTGCCGTTAGAAAGATAAGAGCCGTCAATGCCGAGTTGCGGCTTTCCCTCGAGGCCTCGAGGAAAAAAGTCCACCGAGAGAAATAATCAACCGGCAGCCTAGACGGGCGCTGCTCTGGCCTGTACGAGTTAGAGCGCGGAATCGAGAGCGCACCGGACCAGGACTGTACAGGACTGGGCTCTCTTGTCCCCTATCAAGGACCAATCTCGACTTGGTATCACGGCGTCCTTCGGTCTTTTGATCTTTGGTGCTAACTAGCATCTGGTTACACCTCGCATAGCGCCAGATGTCGTGATCTATCTTGTCGCGGGTTGCAGTTTTGGAGTCTGGAGTTTTGGCGATCATTTGACAATAGCCTTTCACCTGTTTGGCAGCAAGGGGCTCGCTCATAAGACACTGTGAAAACCGGGGGGACAACTGCGTTAGATGTCATGCAAACCCAATATGGGCCGCCCAGGTTCAAGTTCCAGCCATCGTCAGTCACAAAACTTCTTTGCCAGGGCCCGGCGGCCAGTCGGTGGTGATGAAAGGGCAAACGCAATATCTGGCCTGCTACTCTCGACTTCGATTCCCATGTCTGACCTCATCATCGATTGCGTCGCCTATCAATGGGGAACGCAGACTCGCTCCGATCCCCCTTCGATGCAATGCCAATGATTCCCTAATCCGTCCTGAACCTGGGGTAGTGTAAAAGCTCGAAAACATCATCACTGCCGTTTTATCCTATCACATCCAGTGAAAGCTTCCCCCACAGAACTTATCTGGCACGTTAGCGTTCCCCCATACTACTGTACACGCCCCCAGATTCGTCACATCATAGGTAATGCTAAGCGCTCAGCCTCAGGGGGGCTCAAAACTCACTCTGGAAGAAGAGTGTCCCGAAGAAGGTCGTTTGTATGCACACCTTTCTCTCTTCCAATCCCCCCTCGGTCGACCTGAGTCAGCGTAGTCCCTATCAGGCTGAGATTGATGGGCAAGATGAGCAGCCCAGTGATGTCAAGCTGAGAAGTCTAAATGATTAATGACTGCTTGGCTATACTTTGGGAGACGGCCTTTAGTAAGCTATTCATTATTTTCTTCCTGTTTCGGTCAGCCTGCGTCACGGGGTCACCCAGGCCCAAAGTACGGAATACTCTGGTCGCTTTTCCAGACTATAACCTCTACTACTGCGTATACACAGTAGTCGGTCCCCGTTCGGCCCTCGGATCGTCGTCAATAGAATGCAAGCGGCAGGGGAAGAGGAGAAACGAGGCAAGACGACAAACACGATAACCTCATCATATGGAAATTGCAGGCTGAATAGATAGTCTCTCTCGCTCGAACCTCGGGTACTTGGATTGGTGCGCATCGTAAGATTGTGGTTTTGCCGAAACCTTGCCTTGGACGCCAAGGGCCATTCCCGCTCTGGAGCAAGCAGCAAAAACGTGGGGGGTCTCTCATGCTGGCCTGGGGTCGATCCAAAAATGGCTTTTTTCGTCATCTCCCGGGGGAAGGGCGTTTGCATACTCCTTGCTATCCCAGAGCATTTTTTAAACCATGTACGTACAACATACTACATGAATAATGAAACTATTTCGTTCCCCGGGGATCATGCATAACACCACCCAGCCTCATCCAAAGTCAAACCCCGCGGGGAATTCAGAGAGAGGCTCGGGAGGGAGGTGCAGAAGCCTCAACGGCATGTTCAAGAATGCATCTCTCGGCGCATTCGTTCACATGTGAAGATGGCAATAGAATTCCAGAGCCTTCTGGTCTGCCTCCCGGCAAAAAGCTTATTTGGACGGGCATGAACACGCACAAAATAAACATACATACCAGACATTGCCGGCAGTGGTCGGAACCATTCTTCCCAACATTTACACTACCATTTTATTCCCGTAAGTCCGGGGAAAGTTATATTACTAAGACTTTCCGGTAGCACGTTTGTGCGGAAGAGGGAAGACTCTGAGGGGGTGCACAGAGGTTTTGTCTCAAACCGGCAAGTAGATCCTGAGAAGGGCAGATTCCTTCCTGCCTCTGGATACGATACGACAATTTTCTGCCAAACGTGGACCCAGAGACAAAAGTGCTGAGTCGGTACTGTTGGCCACTGCGCTTTGTCGCCGCTGGAGAAAAAAGAATTTTTCCTTCATTCTTTCTCCGTAGTATTAGTAGTAGTATAATCTTGCATGGTGCGCAACTAGTGCCGGCATTACTCTGCAGTCTGGAGAACGGAGACCGCTGCTGGCGCCCTATTATGTATGACTATTCCATGTGTGAATCGTGGAGTTCTCCATCTTCTGAATCGTTTCTGCGTGAGCCCTATCGGCTGATCATCAGGCCATGAGGATAATGTTACACCGAGCTCCCACCTCTTCGAGACGCCGCCTGCAAGTCGCAGCAACTACAGATGCTACACCAGCTCTCGTCAGATTCTGGCGCCATCGAGAAGCACTCCTCGTTCGAGATGAGGCAGGACGAAGGGATGACCTGTTGCAGTAGTAGTACAGACTGAGCGTCGTCAATGATCAGAGATCTCCCATGCCCCCCACATAGTAACGAGTGACGATCGCCAACCATTAGATGCGCGCGGATGTGGCTCACGGGCTGGGGCTTTGGCCGGGCACGCGAAAGTACAGTACTCTTTACCATGATGCGCAATACTATTATGGATCAATATTCCCATTCAGCAGTATGCAAACTCCAATTTTTGCATGCCCATTACCTTCCACAGCTACCAACTCCACCACTGGACCAGATAGTCCGTTCGCGACGCGGTCTCGACTTGCGGGGAAGAGAGATTATCCTGATCGATTATGTGATATTTTGTTGAATCTTTCTGGATTCTGTCGAGTAGTAAGTAGTCTGCATCAGGTGTGGCAGGGTGGATAGGCTTCTGCGAAACGTGTCAGTAGATCTTGTTGATCTTCGTCGCCATGATTATTTAGTCGTCCTGCTCGCGGTCACGTTGAGTAGATGGAGGCGGACTAGGTGCTCCGTGGTCGGCCATGCCGCCCGCGAGGCGCTCCAACGACGGAGGATCTGCTGTATCAAATGATAATTCATGGTGTTACAGCAGCATCTACAGTCGATATGTATGCCCGTGATGAATCATATCTCTACCACCCCTCAAGGGCTGCCGATAAGAAATCAACTATACTCCAGAGTCGGAGAGTCAAGCCACTCTTGCCACCTCCTATGTCCCTCCGCATTCCCCAGGTTGCGCTGAGATATCTCTGCATGCACCAAGGGTCCAAAGGGCTCTTGGCTCTATACAGACCCTTGTTAGGCGATTAGAACACCATCCCCTCCTTGGCTGACGTGCGCTCATTCCTGGAAGCGGCCTAGACTCTCCATTCTCGCTGCCGATTTATGATTATTCCCAGGCTGACGCGGGCAAGATAATTTATTGCAAGATTTGTTTTTCATATGACATTACGTTATACGGAAGGGATATCGCTGCCTGTCAGTAAAGGGTTGGATGGTCACGGGGATTGGAATTACGGGTGATCGCTGTAGTGATTGATATGATAAGTGACGACTGACAGTCATCAGTCACGGCACGTTGTGCTACGGTCTACCTCGATAATTTTTCGCAATAGATTCTACAACGTATCTGAGCATACAGATACACTATTTGCCGCCCTCACAAGGAAAATCCCTTCATGCATTCGATCTCCAGATACCAGTGGGGATCTCTAGGATATCGTGGGGACCACTTTGGCCCGGTTTTAGGATTCCAGACCTTGGCGTCTCGTCGGCCGGCCGGAAGTTTTGGGACAAGCTGGATCTGAGACCGTTATCGCGACATCTCTTTTCAGAAAAAAAACTAAAAAAAAAAAAAAAACTCGCTCAATCGCTCATAGACAGTGTGTATAGGCGACCGGGATCGTGAGCTGAAAGGGCTAATCAGGCTTGCACCCCTCCCCAGTCCAGCCTAACCCAGCCCCCCGGGACCCCAGCTTTTCAGGCGCTGCTGGCAAACACAGCTCTGTTTTTAATCAATTCCTTCTTTCACAAGCGCTGCCGAGATCACCCGATGGATAAGCCAAGATTGTGCGCGCTGCGATGGTCGGAGTCGTGCGGAGGCAGGCTGTGAGATCAGATCCCCGGAAGGAAGGCTCAGCGTCCAAGCTCTTTTCCCAATTTGCGAGAATCTGCATACGAGCCATTGTACATCTATCTAGCCTACGCGGATTCGCACCAAGGGAGCAGTAAGCAACAGAATAGGGTCATGAAATGGTAATTGTTTACCCAACTAGACACAAAGCACTGACAGCGAGCAGCTACCGGAGGCTTGGTTCTTGCGCTTCGGGACCCCGGGATAAGCGAAAAAAGGTGCACCCCGAGTCAGACAGCCCGAGAGCCAATTAGTCGACGATCAACATTCCCCAGATGGAGATAAACACCGTGGTCAGGTTAGGGGAGGTCCAAAGGGACCAAGGAGCCAGTCAGAGCGGGAGAGCCACCATGGCAAGCCATAGCAATATATGCCGGGCACCGCACTTCTCATCGGCCAGCAGCCAGCACGGCGGGCGCTTGTTGGGGCTTTCTTTAGACGAGACGGATCGAGAGACGAAGCGGTCCCTTCTCGCCGAAAAACTATCGATTCCAATCCAGGGAGAGAAGATGCCGACCGAGGCCCGTACCTACCTACCTACCTATCTAGACTCTTTTACCTGTAAATGACTAGACTCGCTGCATATTGCAAAAACCGGGGGCCTCTTGGATAATCGACTGTCCAAAGTCTCATCGGTCGCTTTTCCTACCCTCGCAATCCTCCACTGCCCTCCACAAGCTATGTTCCCGTAAAGATCCCACGGTCCAAGCTTCCAGGCTGTACCTTGCAGGAAGGGAAAAGGCCCGCAGTGTGTTGGCACCTCACAGATCCCATGGATGGTGAACAAGGTATAAGGAACGTATGAATGTGTATGCACTATGGGAGTGTCACTTTGCGGGAAGGGGAAGCTGAGGGCCACTCGTCTGCTTGGTCCGTCGAGCTAGGATCTTGTGTGTGCAGTGTATTTAATTGCTCCCAGACTCTTATCCCGGCCAATCACGATGCCGCGTTGCTCCTCCACGTTGCGGCGTCAGCCTTCTTTGCTTGACACATCTGGAGCTGAGGAGAAATGCTGTACGTAAAGCTGGGGCTACCCGTACCCTCTCCTTAAACGATGTCGTGCGCAGAAACAATATGAAAGGGAAAAGAGGACAAGCGTCAAGGTTCATTCCGCAATGCATTGATCAGAACACACACAAGATTCATTCCTCTTAGGGCCATCCACGTCATACACCTTCCGGCCGCCGAGTTCCTATTCTCGAAATGAAGATAAGTCATGTCGGTGCCACAAGGCGGTCCAACGTGACAATTCCAACAACAAGCAGCAACAGCAACAACTGTGAGGAAGTGCCTAGGTAGGTAAGCAGCAGTAGGCCCTGTAAGCTGGAGCATCTTCGGCGAACTCCTGCCCCTTCTTGCATAGATTTCACCCATACAAATCCCCTGGGTCGGCCTTGGAGAGTCTCATCTGCCCCTCAGGTGGCCCGGTGGAGTCCATCGGCGTCTCTCTCGGTTAACACCAGGCCATGGGCGACCTGAAGCAACTTTTCGGTTGGGGGGGCCTTGCGCAAGCAACAAGCAGCACGAACGAGAAGGGCGGAATTCCGTCGGCGGAACTATCGCACGAGATTGCCCGAAGCGCCCCCGTCAAGGAGGACAGGCAGCTGGCTCCTGTTGCTATCCCCTACCTATACCTCATGTATGGACTGATACGAATGCCTACCTGTATGGAGTATGTAGTAGCATGCACTATTTCTCTTACTATCCAATCTCTGCCATGTAGCAATTTACCGGGTTGCAAACATTCGAGTATCTTATGACCTTTCCTGGCTTCTTGCATCTGTGGGGTAGATAGTACTACGTAGGTAGAAGTAGCAGTAGTATCCGTACTAGCAGCAATACTCTCTAGAGATAAGCAAAATGATGACCGATTTCCAAGCTGAACGAACAGCTTTCCCTCTTCCATCTGGTATCTGTTCTTTTACTCGCACACTAGAGGCTCTAGATTCCTACTGACCCTGTCCCCGTCTCCAGATGCGTAGGGGTGCGAATGCGGGGGCTGAAAAAAAAGATAATGATGCCCATATGATAGTTCTGCGACTCGATAGGGAAGAGGACAGGCAAGAAGGAAAAAGAACGGTCTCCATATCGTCAACCCCGACGGCGCGAGATCTCGCGCCTTCGCCTCGTTAGTTGCTGCCTCCTCTCGGCGCTTCTCTGGCCATTGGGTTTTTGGTTTACTCATGTTGCAACTTCTGGCCCTATTTTCTCCTCTACCTGCTGCCAGATACCCGCCCACGGGGTAAGTTTTCGCTCCAAGATTTCTTTTCCTAGCTGGTGCGACCCACCGCGATCAGGGCCGATTCCGAAAAGCGCGATGCGGGTTCACCGAGCTTGACCTTGGCAAATACCCGATGCGGCAGGCTGAACCTTCAGAACAGAGCTTGCGTTCTGCCTTCTAAACACTAGCGGATGGCTACTGAGAATCTGCGCATCTCCCGTCGTTTTAAGGCTGAGGCTCTAGCGCTTTTTCACTTGGCTCACCTACTGGATAATGCCGTGGACAGCAACAGCAACTTGTTTGTGTTTGTAACAGCCAATACTGTCCCATTGACCTTGGCAGCGTTTCTGCATTCTGCGTTGACCAAGTCCATAATGCAGAATAGGATTATGATGTTCGGTGATAAGAGCCACATCTGAGCTTGCACCAACATGCGGACATTCTGAGATTCCCCGGCCACGGATGATCGACCCCGGATAAGGGGGGTCTTGTCTGCATACTATTGACGATGATCGCTCTCTCGAGCATTGCAACCTCCCACACTGGGAGGCCAACTTGTGGCCCTGTTGTTATTACTTTTCCCCCGCAAGAGGCAGTATACCTAGCTGCTTCGGTAGTACACGATAGTTGTGATGTGCGTGGGCTCAAATGCGCATGACGTTGAAGGCCCAGGCGCCCATTTAGCTTCATGGGCGCTACAGACAGACCACATGCGTTGCAAGTTGGGACTGGGCAATTGCCTACCGGGCATCAACTGTCCTATGCTGGCGGGCAAAGGGCCCAGAGCGATCCAGAGCTTCAAGTGCAAGCCAACGAGACCCCGCCAACAACAAGCAGGCTGCACATTACCAAATGCTTCAACAATTTCTACGCCCAGACTACTGAAGGTCTTCTTTCTTGTCCTACCTACCTGGTCGGGCCTCAGGCATATTGGTGACGGGGCAGCGGTGACGTCTAAACAAAAATGTGAGGCTCCAAGGATCGAAAAGCTGGAGATCCGATCTATATACCCCACCCGTGCCTCAGACCGGGCCACCGGGGCGATTATCCACCTCTGCACATGCTGCTACTGATACGCACCACACACCACCAACCGTACTACCTAGCATCAAACCCCCCATGAGCAAACGCGACTCGAAAGTTACTATTACACGCGTTTGCGGCTCAGGTGAAGCAAAGCACAGGCGCCTGCCACCCGCCATAGTCACAAAGCCCAGTCCACGATGGACTACCAGTCGATCCATGGTCAAGACATAGCCAGCTTTGACCTGCCCTCCACACGTATGTCTCGTAACATATTTCCATTTCCCGCAGCCTCCTCTGGGCCCGGGACGAGCTCGGCCTGGCTGACCCAAATCGTGGAGTAGATCGACTTCCGACGGTCTCGGCTGCAGATGCGCTCGAGGAGCTGGGCACCGACCCGAAACGCTTCTTCTCGACCGGCCTCGACGAGCTGGACAGGCTCCTCGCGCCCGAGGTCGAAGATGCTTCTTCCCAAGATGCAGTGAGGCCTGGCGGCTTTCAGAGAGGTCAAGTCGTAGAGATCTGGGGCCCCCCTGGCATAGGCAAGACTACTTTTGGGTAGGTCACCAACTGGAGCGTGAACCAGCATGCAAGCAGATCTATACTGCTGCCAAGCAAATATGACCACGATGCTGATGTAGTGTGTATATGCCAGCTTGCAGCTTGCGTCCGATGCTCTCAGAAAAGGTGGCAAGGTCGTATGGGTAGGTTAGTTCTTCTGCACGTTTTTTCTACACGCTTGAGTCAGCCCGCCAGCTCAATCTGTATACTGCCAATATTTTCTTCCAACTAATTAATGGACAGACGGCTACCGGCCTGTGAGTGGGAAGCGTTTGCGCCAGATCCTCGACCCTTCCACGTCGACGGAAGCTCCAGCGGTAGAATCAAGAGCATCCTCTGAACCGCACTTCTCAGATTTGACGCACATCACATGTCCGACCCTCGCCCATTTCGTTGCTCTGCTTTGCAGGCCTACAGCGTCTTGCGTGGCGGATGGAACGTCGCTGATCATAGTTGACTCCTTCTCGGCTCTCGTGAACCAGGCCTTTCCCAAGACCCAAGAGCCGCGCAATACGCCCAAGGGAGGTATGTTTGAACATGAACGCCATGAAAGCCACGATCAGTAGCTAAGGTGACTGTCAACACAGTGCCTAGCACGTCACTACGGCGACTACAGATTCTGCAGTCGGTCATTTCGAGTTTGCAGAAACTCGCTGCCACTCGGGATATCACGATTGTCATACTCAGTCACTGTGCAACCCGCATACAGGCCGAGCGAGGCGCCGCACTCATCCCAGCCATCAATGCCACGGCTTGGGAGCAGGGAATTTCCACGCGGCTGATATTATTTCGCGACTGGTCATTTCAGAAGGAGCACATATCCGGTGTTCGGTGCGTGGGCGTACAGAAACTGAATGGCAAGGCTTCTGCCGATAACATCGGGCCAATCCTTGCATTCAGTGTGCACGAGGTAGGCAGTAGTCGCCAGCTTCTGATACAACTGATTTGCTGACCAGGCAGCAGAAGGGACTGGTTTCGGTAGAACATGACGCAACTCAGGCGTCAGCAATCCTATCATCTACCGCGCAGCCCAAGAGGAAGCTGGGTTCGACCGATTTTGAAGTCGCAGATAGCGAGGATGAGTACGGCTGGGACGATGAGGATTCGAATGAGCTTCCACCCAATCCATCGCAGTGGCAGGGCAGCGAGGACATCCTCCTCGGCAACCACGACGAAGATGGGAATCGCAGAGATGATTATTCAGACGAGGGTTCTAAACATGACGGATAATCCGAAGTCGAGTCATGACAAGGGGCGCCTACTCAGGGAGACGTGGAGGAATAGACAAAACCAAAATTGGTGAGCCGGCCAAAGTCGGAACACCATGGCAGACGCGCATCATCATAGCAGCAAACCAGAAGCGCACTGATCACTGGGTTCGGAAGGTCTTCTACTTGGTGACTAGACGGTTGACCGGGCTGGCATCGGCATGACACAGATGAACGGAGACACCAGCGGTCTTCATGAGTCGTACCGAGGTCGTTGAGAGAAAATCGGCCCAATGTCGGCTCGTTCCCATCTCAGCGGCCCCCAGTCCAACATGCTCCACATCTCGGCCGTACCCGGCATTATTTTTTAACGAGAAAGACCGCCACAAGAAATGCGGGAAAAGCGGTTGAGACTGAGAGCCCGGCGACACCCGCGATTGAAAGCCCCGGAATTCGAGAAGAATTTTTCTGCCATCGTCGTTTTTTTTCCTTGATTTCCACACAAGGCGCCCTATGGTCCGAGCAGGATTGAGGACGAGAAGTGGGAACCCGGGCCTCGCTTTGGTCTTTGGCCAGCGGCTCCGCGGTGCGAACTTGCTGGAAACAGACCGGAGAGGATTTTTGATCAACGATAGAGACACCCCTTGATATGATCTGTTACCTGTTGGATTGTACACAGTTGCAACAATTGACATGCCCGAACCCTGTCCAAACACCAAAAAATAACTCGACGATTCTGCAACGACTTGATTTGATCGTTATAGTTGTCTTGCAGCTATGCTGATCGGTAAACTCTTGCTCTGGATAGCCGTTCCAATGGGAAAGCCACGTACTGCATATGAACCACCAGATATGACCAGATATGGTCTCGTCGTTGCGGCAAGTGACAGTAACCCACTTTCTATAGTCGCATCGCAGCCATCCATTGGAGTTTATTATACATTTTTACGTTGCAATGCACATGTCTTGTAAAGTTCAATAATACGTAGACTTAATTCTCCGCATGTAACTTGTAGTCGCACTATCTTGGTTTTTTATTAAATCAAGTTCTTAGAAAACGACATGCCCTTATTACACCCTCTGTGGCTTGCCATTCCACTTCTTTCAACAATTTGTCTCACCGACCGCCTCGACTTGGGTGTTTTTCTTCCTAGGCTGACCTAGTATACATACCTAGTATACTGCACTGCAAGAAAACTTGGCAGGTTGGGCTGTGAGAGACCCTCCACTCACTCCATTACCGGAGCACGCCGCAAAGTGGGCTTGGTATACTGCTACTATACAGTAGTTGGGCCGAGAAGAAGCCCGGGAGGAAAAAACAGTGACGTTATTGTCTGGAAGCTACCTACCTATAGAGAACAGGTGTTGAAATTTTTTTTGGGAAGTGTCGAGAGAAAGAAAATATTCACACACCCAAATACACATCCCTCCCCCGGTTGAAACGCCGAGTTACACCCCGTTGACCATACAGGGGCCTTCCTTGGGAGGTGCCGCCACGATGTATACTTTGCTTGCGCAGAGGAAGCGTTTATGTATTTATTTGACTAGACGACTACTGCAAGCGCGGGATCGGTAGAGTCTACCGATCCCGCGCCCGGGAAGGATGTAAACGTGCATTGGGCAAAACTTTCTGTTGCCGCGCCTAGTGGTGCAGGGCGGGGAGGCGATGATATGTGCACAAAAGGTCGAGTGTCAATTGACATTGGATTGATTGGGTGTAGCGGGTTTGTGCTTGGTTGGAGGACTTGGAGGGCTTGGGGAGAATCGTATCATTCTCGTTCCATATGTTTCGTCGGCAGGTGGGAGAGCAGAGGGGGAGCTGGAGCTGAACCGGGCTGGTTTTACACCGTGCAGCCTCCTCGATATCAGAGTACTGGCCCTATAACATCCGAGAGACAACAATGCAAAGGGAGAGAAGGCCCGTATATTTCTTTTTCACTGCCGTCCAGTCACCTCCTCATCGTTGTCTTGTTCCACCATTTCCTCCTCTTGCCTTGTCGTGGTAGTATCATGTCTGTTGGCTTCCCAGAACCAGGGAACACCCCAGTAATAGACTGCTACAGTATTTGATTCGATTTGATAGTTGTAGACTTTTTTGTCTTCTCGTCAGAGTCTCGGAAAGTGCCACCAAACACTCGTGCTCTACAGACGTGCAAAGACATGCAGAGGCGCACGAGAGAGAGCCTCGAAAGTGGAGCAATTTCTTGGTTGTTCGTCTCGGCATGCAATGCAGTATGTATGCATGTATGAATGATTGAAATACCGGACAGAGCTGCCGACATAGACCTGTTTGTGCTTAGGTGGTTGCAATGTCTCTGTCGCGTCATGCCGAACTACCTCGATACGTGAATCGTCTTTTGTATGCTCGGGCTGCCATGATACATCAACTTGTATATGCGTGCTAGTTGATCTTGAGTGCATTCTTGCAAAGACGCGGCGTTTCGTTTTTTTCCCTCTTATTCTCTCTCCCAGTCATATCATGAAGAGAAAGAGCCATGTATACTTGACTTACTGGTTCGTGGAGAAGGCATGGCTCTTTCCGTGTATACAGAATAGCTCATTCGAAAGTTTCCAAGGTCGTTCATATAGCAAGGCTTTACGTGATTGCAAGTGACCTCGACATGATAAGAGATTAGTTGATGGTATGGGAAAGGGCGAGTCAAAGTGAACCCTTTCAGGATATTCGAAAGCAGTTTGAAGGATAAGATCTACTCTGGGGACGTTCCAAGTGTGTTCTGGTAGCCGTAAATGGATGCCTGCTGTCCTGTTTTCAACCATTGCCACTCTCTATCTCCAGTGATACTAGCCCAGAACCTGTGCCACGCTGTACTGCAATTCAAAATACCCTGGCAGTTGAGTCCAGGCATGATGTGATATGAGTGTTCATCCCGTCTGGACAGAGCAAGGTCTGACGACGGGGGTCAATAGTGTGAATCGTTCGTGAAGTTGAAAGCAAGATGATCGATCATTGATATTTGCCATAATATCTGTCTATTGACACTATTCTTGTAAAATGGTGACTTGACCTCATGCAATGCTGACACGATAATAACATGTATGAGTTGGGCCAAGGACCTTCCGCATCAATATGACTTTGATATTTGGTGACCTCGTCAGATTATGAGACCAGAACAACCATCGGCCTTGTATTTTCTGCATCTAGGATGTGCCGAGTCATTTGGGGAGTTATGGATTGAAGTTTATTCTCATCTTAAAAGTCAAACTAGATGAGTATATGACCAATTCCCGTGTCTTGTGGCATCTGGAATCACAGTCTTCGTTTTACTCCCCGCCGGTGTTCGTTTTCTTTAGCCCTTCTTGTCCAGGCATTCTCGTCCTCTTGCTCTTTCCAGACAGCGGATAGTGACTGCGCGAATGTTTGTCATCATGGGCAAGTGGACTGGTTTGATATAATAATCACTCGTCTCAAAAGCAAGGCTCTGTGTAGAGTATATAAATCATGTGATGAGCTTGATTTCATGACCTAGCGGCCGGATACATCCTCCTTCCGAGGCCTTGTGATGCGGCATCTAGTTTACAATGCAATATCCAGTGTTTCCTTTTGGAATGCCGCAAATTAATAAATGGTTCGAGGCGAAAATAGATTTAACGATGCCATTGCAAATTCCAGCTCCTACCTCCGACTCATGTATGAGATGGAGAGATCAAGTACAAAATGTCACCTTGCAATGACATACATTTCCTCTTCACAATTTAATTGCTGGTCGGCAAATAGTCCAAGGGGGTGACATTTCACTGATGCTAACATCTGCTTGCCGGTATTCATTCTGAAAATACGGTCAGAGAGTGACAATGGTGACCAAGGAAGAAGCTTTGAAAGATCTCTGTTCCGTTCGGGCCGCAAAAAAAACGAACACTTGCCGCCCAATGTATGAACATGTACCACATCAATGTTCTCTAGAACATGAAGTCGTTCATCGTTCATGTTGAGCGTCCCAGCGGACAAAGTGGGGCTAAACCGCCTATGGGCCCGTGCACCCTGGGGGACATGAAGCCAGCCATTATGTTGCAACCTTTTTGCGCTAGCCCACAGCATTCAATGTCCATCTGCTCACAACCAACTTCAGCAATTGTTGGCACTTTGTGAGAAAGCTCGCCCATCACTATCAACCAACCACCAATTGTGTCACGGGTGGCCATCGCCTGCGATATTCGACACGGTTCCAGCGGGATCGACAATTGATGGCCATTTTTGTTTCCATCGGCGATTTGATGATTTTTTACCAAGCCAACTCATCTCTGTGATTGAGACCACCGCGTACCTACCGGATTTGCTGCCATCCATCGGCGGCAGCAACCACTCACCACACGCCCCAAGCTAGCGCCATCTCGCACCTTGACCTGGCAGTTTGGTCCTTATTCACACAGGTAAGGACACTCACTCATCAGCCCTTGCCTTTCCCTTGCCACCATCATCTGAATGAGATGTCTATTCAATCCATCTCATAGAAATGAGCCTCGGGCCTACGGGTTACGACCTTCCATCGCAGCATTCTTCTTCGCTGCCACTTACTTGTCCGCACTCCGAGAGCTCATCATCATCCCACCCACCCCACATACTTTCTTTGCCTCTGCTCGAACTAGCAATTGTACGATTCGTCGACATCCCATTTCTTGCCTGCACAAAACTTTCGAAGCGCTCACAAAACTTTGGTGCAATGCTAACTCTCTCATCAGGGACACATAACATGTCGGTTCAAGACATGGAGCAGGCCGCGGGCTTCTCCTGGCTGTGAGTGCTTTCACCAAGTGACATGAGCCCAGCTGAGACCCTTTTGCTAATTTGATTCTTCTCCAGGGATGCCCACCCCATCTTTGTCATCATTCTGGTTGGCCCCAATGAGAAGCCTTTTGGAGTCCAGAAAGACTTCCTGTGCGCCAAGTCATCGTACTTTCGCAGATACTTCATCGATAACCCCGAGGACAAGGTCGAATGTGTCGTCAAGCTGCCCGACGCCTCTGAGGAAACCTTTGGCCATGCCCAGAACTTCATGTACACCGGCAGACTCTCGGACACCGCCACCATGCCCGGCTACGATATTCTCATAGACGCCTGGAAGCTCGGCAATCAGCTAGATGTAGAGGGCCTCTGTGACGCTGTGCTGGATGCCATGAATGAGTGTCGCCGCAACACCCGCACTATTCCGGCAACCCCCCTCCTCATTCAGGTCTGGAACGAGACGCCCGAGGGCTCCGAGATTCGCAAGCTGCTGCTCACTTGGGCCGCCGAGTACATTCGCTCCTCGGAATCTCGCAGCGAGTTCAGCAAGTCTCTTCCGCAGGAGCTGCTAAGCGAGCTGGTTGTGGCCATGAGCCACCTGAACTCGGCCCCCGTCATCCAAGTCGGCAACCAGGAATCAGCCAATGGTTGCACACAGCGCAAGAACGTCCACTATCTGGAAGACGACCACGAACAAAACGAGCACAAGGCAAAGATGTCCAAGCGGACTTCTTTGGATATTGGCTCACCCGGCGAGTTGATGCCCAAGGACGAGCGCAAAGCTCCGCGCGCACGATCTTCGTTACCCAACATAAAGCTCGTCAAGAGCCGCAAGAGCCACAACAAGAACAACGTTGAGCCCACCGCTGAGGATCGACTCATCTTCTGTGCAGACCTCTTGAATCGTATGCTTAGTGGACCTGGTAAATTTCAATTAGCCACATGAAACCAGTTTGGAAATGATGTTAACATGCCGCAGGATTCTGGACGCGTCTTGTCGGCCCCTTCCGCGAACCCGTGGACCCAGTTACGGACCTCGTCCCGGACTACCTCGAGAAGATCTCCAAGCCCATGGATCTCGGCACGATCAAGACCAAGATGGACAACAACGAATATGCCAGTGCCGACGATTTCGCCGCCGACGTCCGTCAGATCTTCAAGAACTGTTACACGTACTGGGATAAGACCGCTCCCATGTGGACCACGTGCGAGAAGTTAGAGAAGACTTTCGAGGATAAGTACGCTGGAATGAACAAATGGATCGCCAAGTACGACGGAGAGGAGGCTGGCTAGAAGATGCTCCAGCCCCCTTCGAAATATCACAACGGGCCAAATGGCCACGACGACGAGATTCAGTCTACAGACTCGTCTGAACTTGAGTTGGGCTATGTTCCAGATTGTTTAAGTCCCTGGCGAAAGGCGTTTAGAGGTTTGTACTTTTGATGGCATGGATAAAGAACGACGCCCACGAATGGATATTTCCACTTTGAGATCCCAGTGCTCGACATGAGGCATGGTTGCTTCGCGCACTACGTAATTTTCTCGAGGGGGCGCTTCATCAGCCTTTGAAGAAAGAGGATTTGGTGTCATATGTGGACAGAATCAGAATCAAGAGGTGGGACACCTCGTACTAATTGTGTATCATAAACAAAGGGAAGGTCCTGCTCTACTAGGACTTCAGCGAAAGAGCAGAACGAAAATCCAGGTTTCAGTCTATAATATACTCTGTACAAGTATCGCTTTTGCGATCTAGACTGACTTATTGCTCGAATGTGTGGCATCATGAACCAGTTTCGGAGCGCAACTCGAGCAATTGAACTGATGACCAATGTCTTTGCCATCTGAAAGCAAAAGCCGAGCTATTCGTGCCACTTCATTTCCATATAACATGCCGACTATCAACAGGTAAAGACTAAATCGTAGCGCGGCCGATAAATGGCGTTGGGGGCGTCATTGGGCACGTCCACAAAGTCTATAATCCTTCAACTAATGCACGGTCATGAATTGACCCCTGTCTGTCCAGATAATAGCAGCAATGCCTCGTCTCTCAATAGTCGTATCAAAAGTGTCGTCGTCTGAAGCATCAGTATTCCTATTGGTATGATTTAAAGAACCAATGACGTCACGCTCAACTTCGCCTTATTAGGGTCCGGGTATATTGTTTTTCGTTTCCATCCTCACAATATGATACATATTCATACACTCATCTTATCCCGTATCTTTCAACTCCAGTTCACGCCGAGGAACTTGTACTTTTTGGCGCCCGAGGCAGTTTTGGCATCGTTGTTCTCGAGATAGATGCGCTGGTGCCCGGGGATGTCGAGGAAAAGGTACCTGTACTCGAACTCGGAGGCGCCGGGCCGCTTGGTCAGGTGGACGTCGACCGTTCCGCTGTTGCGAGGGCCCTCCATCTGCAAAGTAGAATTCATCAGTTGAGACATTGTTTCGCGCCTGGGAATCGTTTGAACGAGAAATCATAGAGGGGGCACCTACGTAGAAATGCAACCTGATGTGCTCCGTACCCTGCTTGTCCGTGGTGTGCGTGGAGCTATAGCCAAAACATCAGCTTTCATATTACGCAGTCGGGCCATGGCAACGTGTCTCTTTCTTACGCGATCGGCCGAGCGCGCCGCCACTTGTTGTACGTTTCGTCGCCGTGGGCTGTGAGCTTCTTTGCGTCGCCCAGCAACGCGAGGCAGTCGGGATCCTTCTTGATGCGATCGACGGCGCGGTTGAAGTAGGCGGTCTTGCTGTCGGGAGAGAAGACATCTGTATACAGGAAATATGCGACACCGCCCTGGTAGGAGGAATGCCGGTCAGTACTTCGCTTCTTTCTTATTATTGTTATAGAGTAGTATGTAGTAGCTCTCTCACAGTCATGACTGCGCCGACAGCGACCAGGCCAAAGTTGAAGGTCTGCTGCGTCGCCCTGCCCGCCTTCTCGCCGGCCGAGAGGTCGCGCCACGGGACATGGCCGTCGTCGTTGAACGGCGTCACTGCCCTCCTCTTGGATGCCGCCGAACTGGGATCGTTCTGGGTCGCATAGCTCCTCTGGATGGGCAGCGGTCGCAGCCGGGGTAGAAAGGCAGCAGGACTGCTGATGGCCGTCGGGCGGAGTACGAGCTTCATGTTGGAGACCGAGTGTCCATCTGAATCATGTTGCGATTCTAGACGGAGACGTTGCGGGCTGGGAGACGGGTAGTATTTCTGCTCTCGCTCTCTGGGCCGCCGAAGCTTGTGCCAGCTTCCCCGTCTAAAAAGCTATTCCCTACTGTAATGCCAATCGGTGCCTCTCGCGCGCCTTGGTGGGCGATCGTCGCATTTTAATGTGGGGTGAGCCCGGCTAGGCTTCTCTGGGGCTAGCCTAGCCTTTGGGCCTTGGGCTTTTGGTGGGTATCAATTCTTTGAAGTGGGTGGCATCTCCGAGTGAATATCTGGCCGAACTCCTTAATCAACCACCAAGCTGCTGCTACCTTACTCACTACGTACCCTCCTTTCTCAGCAGCAACCACCACCGCATTCTTCTCGTCGCCGTAACGCATCTCCTCTATCCGACCAAGGAGAGCGACCCGGATTCACCATCAATCGCAACGTCGCGGCCCCTGTTCACAATACGAGCTTGCTGGGCACCACACCCCACAACACCTTTACAATGAGCGGACTCGCGACAAAGCAGCAGTCGCAAAAGCTGTTTGAGAAGCTGAAGACCAAGCAAGCAAATAAGGTATGCCCACGAGCCTTGTCTATCTTCCAACCCGCCGTGCTAATGCCGGATCGCTTCAGATCTGCTTCGACTGCAATGCCAAGAACCCGACCTGGACATCAGTGCCCTTTGGCATCTACCTGTGCCTGGACTGCTCCTCCAACCACCGAAACCTTGGTGTTCACATCTCCTTTGTCCGATCTACCAACCTCGACCGTACGTACTGCAAATAGGCCCCGGACCATCACGAATCCCCCGTGTACTGACCGGTCACAGAATGGCAATGGGACCAGCTCCGTATCATGAAGGTCGGCGGCAACGAGTCCGCCACCAAGTACTTCCGTGCCAATGGTGGTAGCGCCGCCCTCGCCAGCAAAGACCCCAAGACGAAATACCAGTCTCCAGCCGCCACCAAGTACAAGGACGAGCTCAAGAAGCGGGCCGCAAGAGACGCCCTCGAATTCCCCGACGAGGTCGTCATCACCGACGCTGCTGATGCCGATGGCTCCGCTACGCCCGCCGGCGAGCCAAGCGACGACTTCTTCTCCTCCTGGGACAAGCCCGCCATCAAGAAGCCCACGCCCCCCGTGTCGAGGACTGCGACGCCCCCGGTCGTCGGAAGGACGCCATCGCCTTTCCTCACTGCTGGATCAAATGGCAAGGACATCTCGCGATCGGCCTCGCCACTGTCCAAGACCGACACTGGCGATGCTAAGCCGGCTGCCAGCCGCATGACCACATCTGGCGCGCTCCGAAAGACCACTAGCACCGCCGGCGCCCGCAAGACCAATGTTCTGGGAGCCAAGAAGAACACAAAGTTGGGCGCCAAGAAGGTTACTGGCGATATTATCGACTTTGATGAGGCCGAGAAGAAGGCAAAGGAGGAGGCTGACAGGATCGCGAAGCTGGGATACGACCCCGAGGCAGAGGAGGCCGAGACCAAGAAGACCACAGCCACCAAGACAGAGGCCAGCAATGTAGCCTCGCCAGCTCCCGTCAGTCCCAGCTACGGATCTGGCCACACGAGGCAGAAGTCGGCTGCCGAGGTTGAGCGCCTGGGCATGGGTTTTGGCAGACTCGGTTTCGGCCAGGTCGGTGGTGCCAAGCCTGCCGCCGCCGCTCCAGCAGCCAAGAAGAATGCTGGTGGTTTTGGATCTGTCGGCCCTGTCAAGGCTGCCGGTGAAGGTAATGCGCTCACTGCCCTTCTTTTGAAGCAAGCATTTGGGAATATGAATACTGACAAGAATATTACTAGACGACGGCGAGAAGTATGCCCGTCAAAAGTTTGGTACTCAGAAGGGTATTTCTTCGGACGAGTTCTTCGGCAGAGGTAGCTTCGACCCCAATGCACAGTCAGAGGCTAAGACGCGCCTGCAAGGCTTTGAGGGCGCCAGCGCCATTTCTTCGAATGCTTATTTTGGACGACCCGAGGACGAGGAGAACGCAGAGGACTACGGCGACCTGGAAAGCGCAGCCAAGGACTTTGTGCGCAAGTTTGGCATCACCGCTGGAGATGATCTCGAAAACCTCACCAGCGCTCTAGGTGACGGAGCCACAAGGTTGCAGGGCGCTATCCGAAACTATCTCGGCAATTAGATGTTGCAGAACAAATCAAGAGATGACACTCGATGATTTTTACTGCATACGGATTTGAAGCATAAACAGAGAGCATCGATAACGATGGTCATGCTTATCGTATTCGCATAGTTTGTGGTACAGATTTTCTTTTTCTTTTTCCGCCACATGAGAGGTTAGGGAGTAGCCATGGGCCATCGGAACGACGTCAACGAGAGTATGAGGCGGCCGGCAAAAGCGACGTGTGCAAAAATGGCAGAGCCAAAAGAAAACAAACACCAAGGGTTGCTCTGCATTGAGTTTAGGGGAAATAGATAGAAATAGGCGTCTTCTAATAACAACTGATAACTTTGCGCAGAGCAGGAGCCTTGGGTCGTGACTCATTCTGAGTATGATACGTCGAACCTCTGAGCTGATAGAAAAGTGGACTTTATACACCAGTACTCTGGAATCAGGCCTCATCCCTCCATTGGCAGCGGGGCTCGCGAGTTTGAGCAGTGTCAATTTGAAGGATATAGGGTACCATGATGATAAAACGGGACATTGGGCCTGCGTCTTGCTATTATTCTCAACATTCTCTCAGATCTCAAAGCTTCAGATGGCAGTGCCTCGGGCCAAGCCCACACATGTGCCCGGTCTAGAGCCCCCGACTTGTCGAGATGTCTGCTACAAGATCCAAAGGTCCCTTGCTTTTTTCTTTCAAGATTTATTTGCCGGGAATTGTGCCATGATGGACTTTGATTCGTGAACTTACGTACATGATCCGATAGATCACATAAGCTGCCCGAGTCAAGTAAATGCAATGACCGATCAAGAGTCTAGAGGACATATATTCACTTCAAGATTTTGTAGAAACATATGACAAGGATTTACAAATGTGAAATCTTGCACCGTGTCTTTTCAACGCCTGCTGGTGAATGGAAATTCTTTTTTTCGAAACGGTCTTTCGCGGGATTACTCACATCGATAAGACGGCAGAGTGTGGGTGATGGCGGGTCGACTATGCACAACAAGACTCTTGTACCCGATCAAGTCGAACAGAGGTGAAAGAAAGACGACAGCTTAACTCAAATGAAGAAAGAAAAGAGGTCTACGTGGCCGCCTGTTCGGAGGAATCCATGACCATCAGTACTTGGAATGGCTACCGCATAAACGCATCAAGGACGCCTCTGGCTCAAAACACAACGTGCGCGATACAGGAACCATTTCTCGAACAGACCCTGGAAAGTCCGTCGTGGGTCGTTGAATAAGGCCTCACAAGTTTGTCTCTATTTGCCCGAGCCAGGGAAACCAAGTCAGTAGTTCATGCTGAGCCCGGCAGTGGTTCGTCGTCCTGCCCCTTTCCCACCGGCTCTTGGAGCATACAGTCGCGATGGTGATGACGATGATGATGACCTGCAGAGCCCACGTATGCAAGGTTCGTCGTGCAAAAGGGGGTTGCCCCCATCCCGATGCTCTTGGTCGATCCGGGAGGTGGGAGGGCAGAGAGAAATCTGCAAAGTCAGGGGGCAAGGGACGCAAATAGCTGTCACGTCGAGGCCTCCAGATGGACAATCGCAGGTGTACGTCAAAGCTTGGGGCGTCCATTCTCTTGGTGCTCCTTTCGTCGACGAGAATGATCACCATGAAGTTCCTATCGGGACAGCAGCAGCAGCAGCAGCAGCCTCGTTCGGCTATCTCCACGGGAGGGGCCCCGGGGCAAACTTGGATCGAGAGAACAAACATGAAACCTCTGCAGCATGCGAACGTGGGTATCAGCTTGTTTCCTGACGTGAACTACCTGGACCGTTTTCCCCAATTAGAATGAGCCTCAAAGAATGAGTTTCAGAAAAGAAGCAGCTCGTCAGGCTGTGAGACTATATTCTATAAATACCCTATAAGCAGCCTTTCCATGTAGTGTCGTTCGTGATGGGGCTGCAGTAGAATATGAGTATGCGACCCTTCCTAGGGCCAAGAGGAGGGAGCGCCCGTATTGGCTGCCCTTTTTCCTGATTCGTGAGGGACGAGGTGCCACACGAAAGCACAGGGCTCTCTCTCTTTCTAGTACCGTCGGTGCTCATTCGTGATGACCTCGCAGGTCTTGGGGTTTGGAAGGGCCAGGGAGGGAGAGAAAAACAAAAAGTACGGCTCTCTCGTCCCCCTTTGGTCGGCAGCAAGCCTGACCCCCCTCCCATCTGTATGTAGGCCCCACCGGATTAAGGTTCGTGCATACTCGATGTGCCGTCCTTTATTGGCTGCAAGGCGCATATGGTAGGACGTCAACTGACGCTGGCTAGATGATGCCGACTGCAGAGCCCGGGGGGCTCCAAGTGACTGGGCAAGAGAGATAGGAGCAGACGGCGATGGCGTCCCTGGTCTCAGGATAGGAGCGGTGACTGACAAGAGGTTCCAAGAGACCACAGGAGTTGCACTTGCAGGGAATGAAGGGCCGGAAGATAGCAAAAAGGGCTACGATACATGAATGCCCCTTTCTAGACCCCCAGACAGACAGACCTTTCTCTGAATTCCTGCCCTGGATCCCTGAAGAGAAGGAGGAGCGTATCCCAGCCGATACTCACATCTTCAACACGAGCCTGGGCGCCGGCATTGGCTTCAGGATGTCTAGTTTCATGGCCAAAGCTTGTGCAGGAGGCTAGGAAACCCGCTTCGCGTCTCCTGCACAGAGCATCTGCCTCGCAATCTGTTGCTTACATACAGCAGCGAGGATCCGATCTTGCCTGACGATAGACGACCGTGCTTACCGGACGTGCAGAGGGCGAATGTAGGAGTCATTGGGGTTGATTCATTGTTGCAAATTTGCAGCTGCTAAAACTTCGAAGTTGCTGCTCGATGACATGGCCTCGACAGAAAGGCTGCCTCCTTCTTTGATCGATACTGTCTCCTAGATAGAAGTGAGTCCTGACGTTGTCCCCATGCAAGGTTCAGGGACTGGATGAAGATTGCCTGCCACTAAAGTCGATGATTCCATCGGAAGGGCTCCCGATCTTTCAGCAGTAGTGACGTGAAAACAAGCGCCCGCAACTGTCGATATAACAAGTACTGGTACCAATCATCCGGTATCTAAGTGCGTAAGTGAGCAGACGCACGCCAGTCCCAACGTCCTATGAGGATGGATTTTCGAGTTTGCCCTCGAAGATCTTTCCTGTATGCTGAGAATTGCTGACGGAGTGATGGGCTGGAGAGACTTGCGTCTTCTCTTTGGCGGGCATCATAACTCTTGGGGCTGGTTCGGGTCCGAGCATGAGAGACATGCCAAACAAGCGCCATTGGAACTTGAGTGACACTTCAGCATCTGTGCCGACATAATGTGGCAACTTGATCATCTTGATCATCTTGATCGTCTTGATAGTCTTGGTAACATCTTGTTGAGGCTGCATGATGTTACAGCTCACTCGGCATCTATTGGCGAACAATACCATCTGATTCATGGCCAGATAGCTCTCTATGACCGAATGCGGACAGTTCACAACATAGTCTCGTCGAAGCAATCGTATGATTCTGAAACCCGCGCTAGGAGATACATAGATTGGGGGCTCCAGGTCCAGAGGTCAATACATACCACGTGCCGTGGATCTCGGCAACGGCTGCCCTCCGGGATACTCATACATTTGATGACTTCCGGGGCTCATCATGTACTCCTGTAGTTATCAGCAGAGCCGTAATCAATGAAATTACTCTTTGCAAGTTATGGTTTGCAGCTGCCTGGCAGGGCACGAAAAGAGGCACAGCCATACGCTCGAAAATGGTACATTGGAGAACTTGGCGTGCGGCAGAGCGTGTATACTTCGAGGGAGACTGGAGAATGCCGAGGCGCTGAAGAGCGTGGCATCGTGAGACTATCGGCAACGCGCGTCTCCAGATGCCAAATGACGCAAATTCGTTGCTGATTGAATGATGCGGACCGAATAGCATGACCGACTTCGCATCGATTTCTGTGATTGGAAGCTAGTTGTTATCCTCGAAGGTTTTCGCAGTGATTAGATGACATCTAGGGACACTCGGTCTCTAAGCTCTCCTTACCTACTGAAACACTGCCTTAGCGGCTTTGATCAGCATGGAAAGCCTGGAGTGGATATTGTAGGAGCGAGGGGACGTGTTCGTCCTACGTTACAAAGTCTGTGAGTAGTCATGTCAGATCGCGGGCCTCTCTCCGTAGGCTTGATGGCCAGCCATCGGCATTTGAAGCCTTGGGCAACGAGTTTGCTTAGAAGGATGGTGAGATGTGCCAGGAGTCCCTTGCTATAGCCAAGTGTTCAAGGCATCCAACCAGAAATCATACTTCGCCGCGTATTTTCATGCGCGTCATGGGGCCCCGTGAATCATGAGTGAATGTTGCACAGCGAGGCCGGGAAAACAAGCCCAGCATTGTCCTGCCCACCATTTCCATGGGGCGCTGGAACTGGCCGAACACTCGCATAATATGAACCACTACGAACGGATGCCGTGATCACAACATAAGTCAAAGTGATCGAAAGAGTGATGAAGGTTCACGAGGCCAAGATCCCAGTAATTGAAAGAGCGATTCGGGATGATGGATGAATTGAATCACTCATATGGCCCCAATCTGGAAGTAGGAAGCGAACGAATCCGGCAAGTTCTTCGCTTCTAAGTGCATGAGTTGATGCAAGTAGAGGATCTTGAGAAACGTCAGGTACTAATCCATCATAGTGTTTCGTGTGACGTCTGTAGCTTCCCAGGCCTCTACAAAGGAATCGAAAGGTGGGAGGTCGAGCATTGATCGTAGCGTTCCTGTTGCAATAGCAGACCCGGGAATCTGGCTCGTGGCAATAACGCAGCTGCCGACGGGCTGGGCGCTTGAGTACCACAAGCAATACCAAGAGAATTACTTTGTGAATTAGTCAAGTGAAGACTCTCAATGCAGAAAGGGATGCTTACCTGTCTCTCGCTCTTACTTTCGGCCAAAAACAAACAATCGCCCATGATACTTCATGAAAGGTAGAGAACACCACAGGCCACTTGTGCAAGTCCAGCGATGACAGCATGTTCCTGGTAGAAGCCCCGATCATATTGCTATACGGGTGTCTGGTTTGAGGGTGAAATGATAACATTATGGCTTCGGGTAGCGCTCTGTTGGTTGTTGAAGGTAAGAGGAACAAAGTTGGGCATCTTCCGAAAGTTGTTTACATGTCTTCGGGTCTAGCCCGATTCGACGACGTACATTTCTTGCGAACAGTCGAAGATTTGAACGAGCCCAGGTCAGCGGTGAAATGTTCTCAATCGATCTGAGCGCGGGAAAACCGAACCCTACAAGTGTTCGATCGTGCTTGTTTGGAACACGACCGATTCCTAGAGCAGCCTGTGAAATGATTCGCATGGCCCAGAGATTAGTATGGGCCAGGAGCCCCGATGCTCACCACCTGGAGCGTTTCTAGAGGTTGAGATGACTTCCTCTACAAGGCAAAGGTATACATTAATCCTGTGCATACATCGCGCATGATGGGATCTGTGTATGTGGCTGCCTTTGTGCATGCCCAAATACACAATACACAAGCGATGCTTTTCTGCACAAACAACCCGGGTGAGATGAATAACAGCCCTATGTGCAACTGTTCTGGGACCTCAGCCTCAGCATTCTGTCGACCATTTCTCTAGGTGTCCATAGTGACGAGTGCAGAGGACTGAAAGTTTTGGGACGGAACCTGTGGGACAGCCCTGTCAGCGGTGCACGCGCAGCTAGTACACCGAGGGGGAAGGGAGGCTGTGAGACTGAGGGATGATTGCATACCAAGTTGCCACTCGGGGCCGGAGCTGGGCGCCTGAAAGGTGCGAACCACTTAGCAGGCGTGGCTCGAGTTTGTGAACCAAGGCAGTGTTTCACTTCTTAGCATGATATATGGTCTATTATTGCTCTTGCAACTTCCGAAATGACCGCCTCTATACGTCAGAGTGGTGTGCTTTTCTATTCGTTGGGGGCACGTATCAAGAAGAACAACGAAGAAGGCTTGAGTAATGCTTGGACATCGTGATGCGAAGCGCTCGTTGTGTTGTGGGCGAAATGCTTGCCATAGTCGTTAAGTTGGTTCTCTTTTCCCTTTCGCTGTCGATTACGGAGCCGCAGTGCCAAGGACTAGTCTAGTAAATTTGACAAACGGTGATGAGATCCAGGTTGAATTATTTGCGCTCCATATGAGTGGGAGCTCTCGCATTCGCTCAAGGCGAGAAAGTCATATGGAGACGCGCCATAATGGCAGGGCCAGAAGATCAGAAACCCAATGCTGCTATTCCGACTAGCAAACAAGACGTCAGATGAGCCAAAGTCCCACAAGGCGGGCAGATCAGACTCACCGAGAGAGATTGAAAACATTACGACATGCAGAGTGGTAAGCTACCTACGAAGGGTAGACCGAGATTGTGATTTGTTGCGCATGGAAAGGGATGAAGCACAATCACGCGAGATTGAGGACCAGCCAATGAAATCGACCAGACAGAGGTGGGCGGCACCAATTCTATGGATGCGTAAAATTAAATGTACATAAAGAAGTGATAATGTTTTTTCTTGAGAAAATAAAAACGGGATGCAAGAAGTAAAACGACCGCAAGGAGTAGGAGGCGAGATGAGTCGAGAGTTCGTCACCCAGCCAGAACCACAGTCCACCTCCGCGGCTTTTGCTCAGTATCCAGTATCCGACAGGCTTTCTTGAGCAAGGCACGAACCTGCTTCGACACACCACCTCTCTGGCCCAGCCCCGTTCGTCACAAATCCGGGCTGTTGAAGGCAAGATTGACTTTGTGTTTCACCATCCTGTGTGCTTCTTTCCCATGTCATCTATTTACCTTGAGCTGGTGACCAACTACATACGGCGCGCACCTTCTTTATTGCCGCATGCTTGCTTCCTTGTTGCTGATGGGCTGTATGTATAATAAGGCCCGGTAACCCGTGACTGTTCTATACATACGAGCGTGATGAGATTAGATAGGTAGCAAAGGTCCTGGCAGAGACTCGCCGGGAGATGTGACTGACCGCCTTGGGGGCCGCCCTTTGGCTACCTTTCCCAGTCTCCCAGGTTCAATGTTAAATAAGTGACACAGATTGGGTACCTAGGCTGGTATGAATTCAACAAGCACTTGAGCTATGTGTTGATGCTTCTATCTGTATTGCGCAACAGGATCTACTTTGTACAAGGCAGTAAGGTCGCCCTCGTCTGAGTACATATATGCTGGCCTACATCATACATAGCTGTCTACATAACACCATCGTTTCCATGGTACTTCGTACAAATGATCAATTGACGAATCTTTTACAGCCCTAACCGAATTAGCGCAGGTACTATATGCACGCGCAGGGCACTTCTCGGCGACAATCCGCCTAGTACTTATTGGGCTATATTTAACTTTTCAGGGTCGATTGACGCCTTGAGCCTGGGAATAGCACATGAGGTACGTACTCTGCCCGGCCAGGGCAGTCTGTGCCGCTGATGACCCCCAGAAAGGCGTGAGGGTTGCTAAACCCGGTTCGTCATCCGTTTTTCACGGCTGACGGATGGTAGATCAGGGATTGCCCGCAGGGGGGGCCACTGATGCAGCAGCCGGTGAGAGCCAACAAGCAGACCAGCAACATGTTTCTCCACTCACCTCAATACCTACCGATAGCACATACGTACATACTTTGTACATACATATATACATACATACTTCACATCAAATATCCGTAGGCAAGATACGTACTCGAATCATCTTCTGAGAACACTTGACGCATCCAAGCTCGACGTTCCCATGTGCCCTCACGATGCCCACCCAAAGCCACAGGCCCGAGATTCGACTGGCCAATGATGGAGCCGTTCCAATCTACCAGTTGTTGCAGGGCAGATCACTTTGTTCAGTCCCCCTTTCCCGTCGGGACAAGCTCATATTTCTGATGGGAGTATGTGTTCCGCAACGACAAGATGACGTTGGAGATCGGACCCGAATCGTACTTTCATCGCCGTGGGCGTCATGAGATGCAGGAGCTCCCGCACTTTTGAATTCCCACCCAAGCCATGCTGTGAAAGTATGGAATGCTGCCTGACACCGAGCCCGTGGGCAATAATGTCGAGACCTGTAAGGTACCGGCAGACAGACGGAACCCTTGATAAACCATTACTCAATCCGCGGCACTACCTCCATGTGATACCCCTGCTGCGGCATATAAACTGCATGCAATGCTGGCCGGCTCGCTGAATGCCCACAGGTATTTATGTCGCTATTCTCGCAGAGTTGCTGATGTAGGACGTGGCTTGGCCTGGCTCAAGTCGGAAGCTGCGGCAACGGAGAGGATAGAGCCCACGAGCCATACTGGCGGTTCTCGCTCTGAACATCAATAACATGTCATATCGCACAAGATCTCAGAGACTTGCGTGACAAGCACAATGGCTTCGATCTGTCGAAGCCTAATCAGTTGATGACAGTGTTGCTTCGGGCAGCCAAGGTCTGCGGCTGGTGGATGTGCCATACGTGACACATTTCCTGACTGCCTGGGACGCGGACTTGCTCAATGCATTCAGCTGGCTAGGTAGCTGGTTGCCCACCACATTCAAGGGCGAGATTAATGAGTGTGCCCAATGTAACGGCCCGATCCGATACGTGTTCACCGTCGTGAGGATGGAGGCCGCTCCATTCGACCCATCGGAGGCAGAAGCCTTGCTGTAGAGTGCGCACATCGGATCGGGCATGGCACACTCGGGCGGAGGTTCAGATGCGCTGCTAGTGGACCAAAGGGCATAATAGCGAAACAGCGACGATGGTATATCGACAATTTCATGGTTTACGTTCCGAAATGACAGTTCCTGCAGTTGGTGAGCACAACATCGAGCGATCAAACCCTCCGCCCAAACATGGATCACGGCATCACCACTGCTGTGAAGCATGAAACGGCCTAAACAGGTCGAGATCTGAAACATTTGGAGCATGGATCTACTCGGCTTGCGTGTAAAGACTCGTCGAGATGGGTGGCTGGAGACTGTCCAAGAAGTCCATGGCAAGACGGAAGCCTGCACAAAAGGACTTGCGACTTTGAGCTAGCAGAAGACGCTCGTGGGAACCCGAAAGGCCACCAGGATCTCTCTCTTGACTAGGCCAGACCAAACCAGCCTGAGCAACGACCGATACGATCTTCAACTCGGGAGGCTCTTGCGTCAATATGCCTTGCGGCAGCTGACCATCGTATGGAAAGGCCATGATCACCCCAAAGAGGCGACTCTTCGGAACCTAGCCCCAAGTCTCGGGTATGGATGACCCTCATTGGTTCAGGTAGCCCAATGCATGCAGCAGTGACTGCGAACTGACTGATGAGAAAGCTGCTGTTCTCCGTATCTTATTTGACCAGAAATAGAGTGCCGATGTCAGTTGATTTGTCAGAGACTATGACGCCGACGCTAGATAGCATCTCGGGTCTTTCTTTACGCGTGGTTTCGCTTGCTGGACAATGTGGTTCGACCGAGAACAAGACAGAAAATTAACGGTGCATATGCTGAAAGGGATCGGCGTACCCGCGTTGGTCCAATGGCAAGGCTCCCAAGTCTCCGGTATGATGTCCCGGCCGACGCCGTGGCGCTCGGCCGACCCAAACCTGACAGGAACTCTAACTCGCTCTCCAGGCGCCTATCTACAGTACGAAATGAGTATATACCAACACTTTCAGTACAAAGATCGCCCCCAGAACTGGTCCGGAACGATTTCTTGATGGCCTGTACCTTTGGCTAAAGCGTCCCAGTTTACCCGGTCTGCCACGCTCGAGCTGCCATAAGCAATTTAATGGACACAAAAGCAGCCTTGTAGGCGCCGGTTGTTCGTTGCCGAAAAGTTTGCCTGAACAGACACATTTGTACTTGCGTGACCAAAGATTCGGAGCAGTGGAGAGAATCCAAGATTTCGAACCGTTGGGCACTTGTAGTCAAGATAGGCCCGAAAGCTAAATCGTATTTCCCAAATGGTGCAAGGCGCAAGCAGACTACGGTACAGAAGAAGGTAAAATTCATGACTAGGCAGGCACTCGGGTGATACATATTAACCCAAAGAAGTATTCAAGCTTCGAGCAAGTGAACCTTGAGCCAGCGACTCTGGGTGGATTAGTAATTTGTTGACGACCAAGACGTTTCATTGTCGCTTTGCAACATATTCTATGTTGGACGTCTGAGAGACGGGAGCTCCCCGAGTAGACTATGGCATCGCTTCAAAACGCTGTTTCTAGAGCATTTCTAAATGATGCCTAGATTTTTATTTCGACCCCACGACTTTGAAGAATTTGTGCTAGTGCAAGTTGATTTGTGCTATATTTTATGACGGCTTGGGATAGACTGACAACCTCCATGTACAAGTCGTGCAACTGTCCGACAGAACATAGCGGTTCTCTATTGCGACAAAAGCAGAAAGAAGCAAAGTAGGAGTACAATCTGAGCTAATCTGCAGACTCACATATCAGCGATTGAAACTTGCCTTGCCTGCAAAACCACTCCCGATGAGTATGAACGTACTGAGCTGGACTGAAATGTTTTATTATTCTTATTATTATTTTCCCTCTGGGACGGTCGTCTGGGCTTGCTGCAGGCTGCCGCAGTTTGGACGCTGCCTCGACCAGGCGGATCCCTTCCCAAATGCCAGCGTTGTTTGTGGCGTCTCGTAGAGCTCATTGACGGTAGGGTAGCTGCAGCTTCTGACGCATGGAAATCTGCGGAGTCTTTTTTTTCAAGAGTCACAACGTACCCCGGCTCAGTAAACAATCCTATCCAGATCAGTCTTTCCGAATCCCGCCGCTTCCTGAACGGATAGACTCACTGACTACATGATGCAGAGATGATCTACTTGACGGCGAGAGAAAAGGCCGAATCCGCCTCAAGGTCAAGACCATTGTGTATTGAGCAGAGTTTCCACCTCAGATACGCTTGTTCAAACCTGAAGGACACCCCGAGATGGGCTTAAGGTCAAAGCCCAGCCCAGTGACAACAACTGATATCTACCCTCATTGGCTGTTAGGGCCCCCCGGCACATGCACCACAAGTCATCTCTCACGTCTGGGACAAGTAGAAGTGATACTAGATCCTCCGAGGATGTATGGAGTCGTGCTCGGAAATACCATTACATGAGTACCTGCTTTGACGTGTCCATTACATGAAATAGCCTGCCGTTTGGAGTAGGGAACAGATCAAGTTGACCTCCAGACCAAGAAAAGCACACCAGCTGGGCGATAGACGTAGAGTGCCCGCCGCGGCAGTCAATGGACTTGACTCGTGAGTCGTTTGGTTCGATCCGGAACTAGACTTGGAAACAACTCAAACAGCCTGATGCAAAAGGCCATGCATCGCGGCGGCTTCTTGCCTTGATTGCAAGAAACACTGGCTAGCATCTGCCCCATGCACTCCGGTTCCAGAGCAGAACGTACGTGAGCCATCTCGAGAAGAAGAAGATGATGCTTGCGCGCAGGCAGGCAGGCAGGCACGTAGATAAGCAAGTACCTTAGTCTCTCAGTCGTGCTTGCCTACATTACCTACCTATCGACTGGCCTGACTTGCCTTACCTCGACCTTGGCCACACAGCTTAGAGGCACTGGCCCTTCACCTCAGCTCACCTCGCATCCCCTCTCATCAATCACACTCGTCTTGTCTCGTTTGAGCACGCTCACCATCACAGCGCCCAATTCGCCCACAACCTGATCGTGCGTCTTGAACATTGTCCTGTGGCCGAATCGATTTTTTTTTCGAGGCTAGGCTTTTCTAGAGATACTGCATTTCCTATTGGAGAGCCACATGTTGTTTTTTTCTTCTTCCTCGTTTCCAGTGGTACTTTTCCACATGCCCGCATTCGTTTTATGACTTACCCCTTCCAGCAGTTGTGCATCTTCTACTTCTCGTCATCGTCCATCTACCTCCGCCAACAGCTCTACGCTCATAAAGCTCAAACTCTAAAGACAATAATAAGACCGAGGCTACCTCTCCACACTTACTCGATTGTCAGATAACCGCCGCTGTCTCAGCGGCTTCAGCTTGCACAGCCATTTTCCTTCTGCACAGTCCCAACAAGGAATAGCATCTCTCGTCTCTTGCGCTCGGGGGAGACCTGGCCAGACTTCTCTACGACCTCTTCATCTTGGTCTGGGCAATTCCTCTGGAGTACTTCACTCCCGGGCCATTTGGAGCTCTTGGTCGAGGGCCGTATTCCACTTGTGAAACGAGTGTCCCAATTCTTGAACTTTGAACTTGTTTTCTTTCCTTCCTATTTGATTCCTCTCCTTCTTCAGGCCCCCTCCTTTCACGCCACAACGTCCATTGCAAATTCAAACCAATCTTTTCGGCTATATAGATGCCACTGGGTCCAGAATCTGCTGGCAGAGTTCCAACCGAATCACTTGACCTTCGAGCACTCTCCCCATCCATTCTACGAGTACATATGCTTTGTTTCGCCGAGCACTGTCGACTCTGACCTGGGTATCTACTTCGGCAGTCTCGCCAAACTGTTAAAAACTCTATATTCTTCTTGCACGACGGAAGGTCTCGCCCAGTATAGATTGCAACGATTTTGCATGGGACAGTCAGCACGAGTGATTTTTCGAATCGCTGCGAGGTGAGTACAGAATACGAATACAATTCATTTCTCCAACTCCGAACTCGCAGATAGCCTTGAGTATTTGTTGCAGCAAGCGGTGGCGCGCGGTGTTCCCTGCAGTTGGATTGTTCAATCAGAGGGCGATTCTTTTTTTTTTTCTTACCTTGCCCATCTCAGCTTAATACTGACTATCTTGCAGCAAGTTTTCGGAGAGGATTCATAAGGGTTAGTGTGTAATCGTCTTCCCGAACACCTGCAGCTATCGGATCGCTCGCTGCAGCCACATGGCGCAACGAGAGAGACGCGGCAGTACACCATCAAGAGAGAGGAAGAGAGCGAGAGGGCGGAAGCCCCTCGGATGTCACGCCGGCGATGATGTCTACTGGAAAACTGCCAAGACGTCTGCAGAAGCAGCAGCAGCAAGGCTTTCGCAGCTCGTTCCAGGCAAGATGTGACTCGTATCAGGCCAGCGCAGAAGACTGTGCGCTGTTGAAACGCAGAGAGATCAGAGTCTGGACGGGATGGATCGAAAGTGTTTTGTTTTTGTTTTCTTTTGCACACACTCTCGCTCTCTCATCTCTCTTTTGAAATGCTTGTTTTTGCTTTCGTGTTCTGCTCTTCATCTCATCGAAACTTATCGATGGCTCCCCCCATGTTTTGGATAATGGATCTGCTGACGACGGAAGTGCCCAGGAGGAACAAGCCTTCCGTTCTTATTCTCAAGCAGGAGGCACGCAATCCTGCATCGTGATTGGACAAGAAGGGTCGCAGGGGAGTCCGACGTCTCCAGCAAGGCGCAGTTCAGGGCAGATCCCAGGATTCATTATTACCATCCTTACCACCCTCTGCGGCGGCCCCCCCTCCCATGTGCGTGCCTTACCCGCGCTGCGTCGCTCATCCCCCAGCCCAGCCCAGCAGAAGACAGCAAGCACAGCGCAGGGCCCCAAGGCTGCTTGCTGGGTCTGGGTGCTTTGCTTTGCTGCTTGGGCTGGGGGGATGGATGATTTGCAGCATCCCTGCCCGGCTCGTCCAATGAAGCCCTGGTCTGTACATGCAAGTGCTGACCGTTCACAGAAACGGAACCTGACCGTTTGACCGACAACCAGAAGCCCTCGCAGTTTTCCCAAAGGCCGGTGACGCCTCCGAGTGAGGGACTGGCAAACTCGTTATTCATATGAATTCCTCACTCCCCAAGGTAATTGCACTCCTTCTTTTTGTTTTTTCTTCGTTTTCCTGTTGTTTTTGTTTGCGTACCACACACCACCTGCGTACGTCGTCGCCCCCCGAGTCTTCATCGCCGCCGTCGTCATCGTCGTGTCGACCATTCATTCAGCTTCCCGCCCACCCGCAAAGCCGGCTGGCCCAGAAGAACTTCCGCCGCCGTGCCGGATGCGTCAAAGAGTCCATCGTTTGCCCAGGACTCCCACCCGGCGCTAGCTGCACTCCCGTGCAGTACAGCGGATGAGGGCAGCCTCGACAACTAGATACAGTACTGCGCTCGCCCATCTCCGCCCTCCTGGAACGACCAGCAGGTCAGTATTTGCTTTTCTTTGTCACGATACCCACGGGAAGCACGTTTTGCGATGAATCCTTTCTTCATACATTGTCGAGTTTCGTCGACGTTGAGTCTGTCGCGGATCCCAACTTTGTCCCTTGAGAGATTGATGCAAGCCCAGTCGGGTACAATTCACCAATCATGATGGCGACAAAGGCCCAAATGAATGACCTTCCCCCCCATCGCCCAGCTCACCTACTTGTGTTACTCGAAGCAGAGTGCCTCAATGGAGTACATAGTACGGTAGCATAGTTCAGCTTCCCGCATACTTGATCGTCTTCTGCGACCCTCCCGTTCCCTTCTAGCCCCAGAGCTTACCTGCCTCTCCCTCTTTGGCCATGGGCTATATGTATGTACGTTTATGTGTGTGTCTACATTACCTTGTGCGCGCAGCAGGAGATTCCCTTTCCTTCAGTCATTGCATATACTCAGCATGTTCCGCAAGCTGACTTCTATTGATTATTACCTTGAGTTCTTCCCAAGAAAGACCAATCACTAATATTAATTGTTCTCCTTCCTTTTAGGCATTCATTCGGTCAAACTTGATCCGTTCGGCCTCCGAGACATGACGGCAGCCTCATAACGCAGCTTATTCCGGGACTTTCGGCGCGCACATTCAGTACAGGGCTGTCTCGATTTTTTCTCAGACTGCTAATATATATGGATGCTTGCAGCATGCGTATGAGCCTCCGGCGGCCTCTTGCAATAGCCTGGAGTACATCAACATTCCGGACGCACCTGATATGAGGTAAGAAGTCACCCAATCATTCCAAATTACTACAGTCGCATCTCTTGAGCAACCTACCTACTGCACGAGTTGGCGTAGACCACTTCACATTTTGTATGGATATAAAGGTCCCATCGTCCCGCAAACTACTTGTGCTCTGGGAATGTGGGACTCGACGAACCCACGCCCCCCTCAGCCAGGTTGCCTAGAAAGTGGCCCCTGAGATGGAATTCCGCCGCCCAATGCGCCGCCGCTGTGCATCTCTATAGGTGCGGGGGTCGCTGCGTGTTAGGGTGTGCGGCCTCAACAGCCTTGAAGGTGCTACATGCCCTCTTCACTGCATGATAGTGGTTCACGACTTGGCTCAATCCCCGCTGCCCCTGTCACACTCGAGCGTTGGCAGTGTCACCACTCGTGGTACTGTAGCAGAGCCTGGCACGGGAAGACAAGAGAAGGCTTGTTGTGCAAGCTTGTCTGACGAGCATTTCACGATCTTCCACTTGGTGGACTCTCTTGCTGATTGTTTGATAGCTATAGCCAGGACTCAAATCCAACCTCGTTGACACTAGAAAACCAGTCCTCGTCACAAGTCCTCTTCACGGCACCACTTTATGTTTCCCCCGACGCAAGCTCAATCTATTCCTCAGGTTTCCCCAGTATAGACCCGAGGCATCGCATAGGCTCAAGGTATGTTGCACCGTTCACGGGCGCCCTCGCGTCTGGGTGCCGCCCGCCTCCTGCGTTCACAGCAGTGCTCACCAGAGTAGCAGCAGCACGTCGTCTACACCCATGGCACCGGGCCAACGCCCCATCTCGTTACCAAGCCCAGCATCGTACAGCACAAGGAGTATCTATCAACAAAATCCACCTTTATACACGAGGATAGATCCGAACCAAAGGTCGCCCCAGTTCCAGGGAGCCGTGCGGCGCAACCCGCTGTCACCCACACCCAGCCCCAGTATTGGATACTCGGCCTCGCTGGCGTCCATCAGAATGGACACCAATCACTACAACACTGGCAAAGGCCAGACAAACGTCCCACCACTACAGAACATTACAATGCATGGCCACTTGACCTACGTTAACCCTCACAGTCCACCTACTCCTGTTGACAAGATCGACATCCAGGGGACCATTGACAAGGGGTTTTTCCTGTCCGAAGGGGAATGGACATGTTACCGCCGGAACTACTTCTCATGTATCTGCTCATTCACCCTCGATCCTCCTAATCTACACAATCTTCCCATTCGATACACGCAAAATGGATCTGGCGCCACCTTCGATGTCTACGACTTTGCCATGACCATCACGGCTGTTGTTTCCGAGAGCGATGCGCACACAATTGATCTGGTCCAGCACACGCCAAAGCGAGATAAGGGACCAACTTCGCAGCCTGAGAGGGTCAAGTTATCGCCCAAGCACATTGCCCCAAGCACACATCCTCTCGGTGGGATGTATGGGAGTTACCGCATCGGCGGGAGTGGCGCCGTCGGTGGTGGGTATGGAGATTACTCACAGTCTCAAGGCACGCATCCAACTGAGCATACTTTCGAGCGCATACAATTCAAACAAGCCACTGCCAACAACGGCAAGAGGCGAGCGGCGCAACAGTACTACCACCTGGTGATTGAACTCCATGCCCACGTTGGCGAGATGGGCAGGGGAGTCGCCGACCAGTGGGTGAGAGTCGCGCACCGAAAGTCGGCCAAGATGATTGTTCGGGGGCGTTCACCAGGCCACTACCAGTCGGAGCGGCGAGGCAGCACCAGCAGCGGTCCTGGTGGCTCCAGTGGCACGCTCGGAAGCTATGGACAACAAGTCCCCGACTATGGCAGCGGACCATCCATCCTGAGCCCAAACTATGGAGCCGCGGGATATGACACTCGAACAACACACCACTACGGCACGAATCACCGCCACCACGACATGCAAATAGATCAAATCATGTCGGCAGACCAGTGCAAGTCCATTGACAACACCAAGGGATACCAGTATTATCCTGGTGCAATCTACGAGGATCATGATCAAAGAGACGGCATCTCATGCTTCCCACGCCACGACCAAGACACGATGATACCTTCTCTCAACAGCAGAACCACAGACTTACCTGTGTCGAGGCTGAAGCACGAAAATGAAGGGACACTTCCAAGCATCTGCTACCCGGGACCGAGTTATCTCGGTCCAGGTTGCAGTAGATTCGAGGGTAAATCGACTTCTGCTGGCTACTATCCAATTTCACAAACATCCTGAGCCACATACAGCGGGAAGAGATTGTACATGTCCAAAAAGCAGACAGCACCAGGCATGTGAAGTACTAAATGTGTCTTTTGTCTCTGCAGCATTTTGTTATTTTCCTCATTTCTTTGGCTTCTGTTCGTTTTCCTTAGGAGAAGACTGAAACGGAGCAGCAACGGCTAGGACGGGACGGAAAATACATCAATTATTGCATGTCTAGGATTGGACGACTGGCACATGGGAAACATTTCAGGCGCGCGGATATGAGGCAATATGAACCTGCATGAGGACACGACATGGCAATGGTCCAAATCGGTTAGGACACGGGAGTAAGGGTCAATCGATTTTCTTTTCCACTTATTTGGGACCGATCAGATGGGCAAAACTGTAAAGAATTTAAATGGGAATAGGAAATGGGCTGGAGGTACAGGAGTACTACGGGTAGCCCAAATCATGTTCTCCGCTTTGGATGGACCACGGCGGAGATATTCTTCTCCTTTCTCGGTGAAAGCAAGGGGTGGAGGGAGGAACTGGGCCACATGGTTGGTGCATGGGGACACGCACCGGGCTTGGAGGGGACGTTGTTTTGAAGCTCCTGGCGAGACTTCGTTCCCGCGCTTGTGTTTCCTTTGCCGGGCGGGCTATGGTGTCTTGAGGGCGGAGCACTGTATTAAATCTCGTATGCCAAAATACCACCGTCGAGCACAGATGCCACAATTTTTTCTCTCTCGGGGCTTGGAGACTCGAGCAGTATACTACCTGAGATACAAACACGACCTCGACTCTTCTAGTCCTATCATGCACCGAAGAGCCGAAGAGACACTGCCTGCCGCGGCCATCACAGTTTCACCCCGTGTGTTTTCCTTGTGAACTTAGTCGAAAATCATTCTATATGACATCAGCTATATCAGCTAGAGCGAGTGGATACGGTAAGAAGGATAGGCATGGGCGAGAAGCAAGACGGGGGACAATTATTTACGCCGACCGAAAAGAAGCAAAAGAAGGACGTTTGATGATATCGCTACTCTGTACCTTGCCAACCAGACATGACCTACCAATACCCTACATCGGTACCCTCCAAAGCAGGACATGAATCTAGCCAAATGGGGTGGTGATTTTCGCCGGGCCTCAACACTAGCACTCGGACGTGGAGTAGAAGGGATGACCCACAGCGGGCGCTAAAGTAGTGTGAGTATCAAACCTGACATAGTACGTCGTAGTATACATATGCATCAAGTGCATCTTTCTTTGAGTTTGGGATGTTGCGATTCGACGCTCGAGGATTTCGACTGGGCATATGTGCTTTTGTTTTCCGAAGATCTCTGCTGCAACCTGGGGCATGTAGAAAGACGTGGGCAGCCCAGGCCATGGTCCGGACATGAATTGGAAAGCCATCCATCTGCATGTCATGAAGTGTATACATTATGCACATCACTTACTCGGGACCCATGGAAATCGCGAGCGATTCGCGGAAGCTACACTCCTTGCCTGGTCTAGGTACCTGCCTGCCTGCCTGCCTGCATAGCACCTACAAACCGACAGCCATCGTCGCTTCCATTGATCCCAGGAAGCTATCTACCTACCTACGATACGACCAAGCTCAATCTGCCCGTCGGGCTCCCTGTTACGTTGGTCCCTGCTGCTCATTCATTCGAACCACCTCAAGTACATGGAACCATTTTGGAACAGTTTTACTACAAACTACAGATTGTGATCATTTTGTGTCATTTTGTTTGTTTCCGACGAACCACCCCGCGAGAACGTCCCCAGATGCCGCAAATCACGACTGCCAAGGATTCTTTTCTCCATTTCCAAACGATGGCTGGCAGCAAGCAGAATAAATATTGCGACGATCAAGGGCGGATTTGGGATATTGGACGTGACGCTGCGGGTCAATCATGCAGATATCCTTGCCTACTGCACTGCATCAGACATGGCTAACGCCATAGCGAATTTTAAAAATCCTGCCCGGCTCTGGCTCGTTCAATCATAGATCCATCCAGTCAGTCCATGCTGGGCTGTGGATGGGCTGGCTGGCTGGCTGGCTGGGGCGCTGGGGCCGGGCAAATCGGCAACGTCACGACTTGCCAGCAAGTTTCGAGAAACTGCAACGAATTGATGGGTCCTCGGACACGATAAATCCCGCGCAACCTCGCCCAATGCCATGTCAGAAAAGCAACTATGGTCTGACAGCGTTTGTGGCCCATCGCCAATCGAGCCGGCACCCAGCGGGAGAGGCACGCAGCTGTCGTCGACTAGGGATGTGCTAACCTAGGTCCTGACCTGTGCATGTAGGTAACCTAGGTATGTATATACCTACCGTACCCTACCTGAAATAGGGGACTTATCTTTCCGTTTCTGATCTAAAGCAGACTTATACATGCGCTGCTCCTCATTTGCCATTTGTACACCAGATACGTCTAAATACTCAGTACCTAGCAGGTTATACTCATTTTCATTAACCGGCTCGAGCCAAGCCTGATACCACTGAATTGGTTTGCATACACATTCCCAACTGGGAGCAGCCCAGATCCTCTCCTCCAGCGACAGCCTGCTTCCATTTTCCCTACATGGCCCACAAGCACACTTCCTCCCGTCTTGACTAGGACCCTCGCGGTTTTCCCGGCAACGAGCAACTCGGTCCGCTCACAAACCATGGATCCATCCCTCGATCCATCCACTTGACTGAACAACCCGCCAACCAACCAACAAGCGAAATACAAACAAGAACCACCAACCGTCCCAGTGCAGCAGCTGTTAACCCCGCGAATACTGACTCCTCCACACAACAAACAACACACGCCCCAGAGAAGGGAACGGGCTCACAAGGGAACCGCCCGCGCGGTCCGATTAAGGTTATGTGGAGCTGACTTCAGATGAATTGAAATCCCCTACCTCGGGGTTCTTTCCAGTACACAACGGTCTCCGATACAGCCCGCTGGCGTGTGTAAGTCAGCTTACCTTGTGGTCGATCGGCACCCATGGAAAGCCTCTATGCTTGGAATTCATGGGGCCTTGACTTGGGAGAGGGTATTGAGTAACTGCAGCAGTTCGCTTGAACGGCACATTTACTGCAGTCATACGACGGGAGTAAGTTGACGCCTACAGCCAGCCTCGTATGGAGCTGCTCAGCACAGCTTCCGTCCCGTCCCACCTCATGAACATCTGTGTAGTAGATTGTGAGGGTACCTTGTGTGTTCCCATGAATGGATGACTACGTGCAGCACAGCCGCGCTCCTACCTATGTATTTCGGGTCCTTGCGGACGCAGAACCAAGACTCATCATTGATTGTGGAAGGTAGCATGTCAGATTATAGGCACGGGAATCTCATGGACCGTTGCTGGCTGGCCACGGCTGCAGATTTCCTAGGGAAACAAAAATGGGTATCTTCACCGACGGACCACATTTGCGAGTTCCCCTCGATCGTGAATGAGAGCACGCTTCGGAGCCCAGACGTGCAATCAATCTGGCCCACAGTCACTTAGTCCGACACGTATATGGCCTTGCATTGACCGGTTTCCGAGTTCTGAAGTCGAAACCTAGGTAAGTAGCCCTCGGTATATTGGACACCAAGAGATGGATTCATTCTAAGCGGGGGAGCTGTTCCTGGCCAAAAACGTCAGTAAGCCTCGTGGTTCCGTTTACCTAGCGGTTGCACCCCTGTCCGACGGACGGTGCCTCTCGGTTTTTCTTTCCACGTTTGGACGCATGTCATCCCTTCTCTGCCGTTTCTTCTCCTCACCTAAGGTTAGCCATGTATCCATCCATATACAAGCAGGACCATAATAACTCTGTCAGGTATCCGCACACTCTTCAACCTCACCACCAGACGGCACGGTCAGCATTCAGCCAGCGACTCGAACCCGTCTTCAGCCACAACGCGTGTACACAAACGCACGTGCGGTACCCAACACCACGAGGCCCGGCATCTCGATCAATGATGATGGGGCGAAAGTTCCCAATTGAGCATGTCCGATATATGGATGGTTTAGAGGCTGCCGCAAACAAGTTCCTCTGCCAACAATAATGCGTTTCAACAGACGCATGCAAGAGATGGCCTCTCACTGCCGCGGCTCTAAAGGCTGCCTTGCGTGGAGAGCTTTTTTGCCAGACCAAGAGATCCTCTCATGCATCGTTGCATTGACTGCGGAAAGTTGTTGCAACGTAATGACACGCCACGAAGCGAACGTGCCGCTACAATGGACTGATTTCGACGAGGCCGCAAAAGCCAGACGATGATCAGTCTTCCTGCTCTCTCGATATCATCGCAGAGCATCTCTACAACTGTCGTCCTCTCGGCGACTCGAGGATCGCTGCGCAAATACTAGACGATGTGTGATGTACCTTTTGCTGGGTACCAATGTGGCTGTGGAGTTCCGTTACACGATCACCCCTCGTCAGCCCTACGAGATCACCACGTCTGTGAGATGGCGACTGCGGGTACCTCGGGGAGCATCCGTCTCTTACATGCATCCTCCTATCTCTTCTTACTCAGCCTGTGACGTTGTTGTCCTGGACGGTAAGCACACAGGAGCGTTCTGCATCCAGCTTGGAACCGTTTTTCCTCTCTTGACAGTAGACCCAAGCTACGCAGTATGACTCGACCTGCCGTCCCGGAATGTGCCCCATTGAGCCTCCGTGCGACTACGCCTACATAGGCAGAGCTGCAGCCCGTTTGCCGCGTCGACCTACGTTTCACAGGGTATAAAGAAATCCAAGTCGTCCGAATAACATGACCTACGAGCCTGCATTAGCAGTGGTAATAATAAGCCCCTTGCCACCCAATGCCGCATATACCAAGCGCTAACCAGACCCGAAGAGAGAAAAAAACAAAAGGCCAGAACTAATAACGTTGCAAGTAAGATCGCGAAATAGGCCCCGGTCTCATGGACCAATCTCTACTAATGCCGGGCGCTCCCTCGCGCCAATGCGCGGACAGACATCAGGCCAAGGCGGCCGCCCATTTTTTGTCGCACGCATAATATACTCTGTACTGTACCTCTTTTTCGCACGCACACCACTTACACACCACACGCATCTCGAATAGGCTACGAGTCTCTGACCGGTTGGGCTAGCGTCGCAATTTAGAGCAAGGTACTTTTGCTACCGGTGTAACGTTCGATACTCGATACTCAAGCGCGTGTCACTCAGTATACAACCTATAGGTGCCAAAAGTTATCAAAGGCCGGCCGAGATGCAAGTACGGGACCATTTGCGCTCCGCACTCCAACAAAACGACCACCTCGCTTGCCTCCATGAGAACAACTATGCTCACAGAAATGGCTTGTATACTTGGCAACGCTGGTCCTTGTAAGCGGTGATGCCATTTCCAATCAGAGCGTCCGGGCTCACCGGGTTTCTCTCACGGTCGTGCTGATTCGTAGCCGCGTTCGTTGTTCATATCACAATCGTGGACAATACGCAACGCATCAATTGAGCAGACAGCATACAGACGCGCTCAATGTTACGCACCTAGCCTGCCAACGCCATCGCGAGAGAAGACGTACTGGACGACTGTTTCATCCGCACCACTGCCTGCCTACTTGGTCGCAGGTTGACATGACACTGCAAATTCCGGCTGCCTGGCGGACGTCCTGTGCACCCGCCGCTTAATCTTTCCGAGCAGCTGGCTCCGCGCGATCCCAGGTGGTGGTATTCCCGGCTCCGAAATGGTATTTGACCGAGTCGATCTTCGGTCTGATTATTGGGGCTCATCCGTTGGAGCATTTCCTATTCGAACAAGAAGTCGATTTGGATTCGGAAAAGAAAAGAGATGAGCGAAATTGAATTTTTTTTTTCGAACCAATGCAAGGAGGGGGTCTCCACCAGCAAAATGATCATCCTGCAGCAGGCTATCACATCCCTGCCAAGATCGACTCCTTGCTTGCTGTCAAATATTAGAGGGCGGCCAGAAAATCCTTTGCGAATTCGCCCACCGGCCAGTCTGCCAAGACACCAACGACGGGGTCGTAACGGGAGGTTTAATTCGAATCGACCTTGAGAATTGTGTACTGATATACGACGAGCTGACATGGCGGATAAGGCTGGAGCTCACTGCCTTGCTGCATGGAGTCCGAGGAGTTACCCGCAAGCCAGCTTGATATCCTGGACCTGGTCATGACGCCTTGCGACTTGACTGCTCGTCGATGAGACCGCCTTCTGCGGGTCAGAGAGCCTCGCTCACTTATGGGGCCGGGCATGTTGCCAGTGGCGGCACACTTTGATCTCTGTCCAAGCATAGATGCGCTTCACGAAATGAAAGAGGTTTGATGATCGAGGCTCTGCGACTATAACATGCCCCCAATATGGCCCTTATACCCACACTTGATTAGCCGCTGTGGCTTTTTTTACTTTGACGTTCGGTACTTCTGGGTGGGCAACCTCAAAGACGGGGTAAATGCTAACTGACATTCGCCGTGTACACTAACATATTGGTCAGTCAGAGCCTCGCCTATTTTAAGACGGGGGCAATGCAAGGCAGGCTGGGATGCACCTGAGCAGCGGACAAGAAAAAGCAATCCAGAGATCCACATATCACCAGTTCACGCGGTGCCTCAAACGGACGAGAGTGGAGACACAAAACGTGAAAATGATATTGGCCCAAAGAGCCCAACTGATGGGCGTCGTCGACTCCCGCCCCTCCTGCTGCAGAAACGGCATCCGTGGGAGAGGAACAGCAAGAGGGAAGCAGAAGGGAGGGGGCGGACCAAGAAGGCATGTGGCGTCGGTTGTACCCAGATGGGCCCAGATGTGCCTCAGAAACGGTCGCTCTTTAGCGATGCCTTGGAGCCAGTCATGCTGTAGAATTTGGCCCCCTCGTGCTGCAGACCAACTAGCCGTGCTGGTTCAGCTCTGTCTGTCTGTCTGTCTCGCTGTGTCTCTTCCCTTCTCCCCACTCACTGCTTCATCGGGGCAATTCCTAACAAGCACGTATGTGCGCCCAAGTGACAAGACCTCGTTTTTTTGGAGAAAAAGATCGCAGCCAAAACCACCTTTCGTATGCGGCACACATGACGGGCAAGACGCGACCCGCCGTGTGACCGAGTTTCGGAACCTCGATGAAGTCACCACGGTGCAGTGATGAGAGTCGACCCGATATGAGATGAATGGGCCCATCACTGGCTGAGAAAAGAAACTGCTCCTTTCCTTGGTCACTTTCACGGTCAAACGATTTGGGGCCGGGTTCATAGGCCTCTCCAGGTTAGGTTAGTATAATATCCTGTTTTGTTCCTCCTCTATCTGTCTCTCTCTTATCTGGCCCATTAGTTAACACCCAATACTGGACCTACATGATGTGCTGATGCCCGATTTCGCAACAAATAGCCTCTTTTCGAAATGAATTCCTCTTTTCTACATCTCGAGCAAAACTTGTCATACTCCTGGGCCTTTGGCATATGCATACATTCACACATGCATCGGCGCCGCCAGGGGCGACCAGAAGGGGTGGTAAGCTTTGTTTTCTTTCTCGGCGACCCAGCGTGCCGGTAGGCGGGTCGCCCATGTCTCTCCCATTTTCTTTTCCCCGTGTAATGTTGAATCGGGTGGTGTTATGTGTGCGTGTGTGTGTTACGGTAGCACTCGAAGCCCCGCGCTGCCGGGCCCTTTTCTTTGCTTGTTTTCCCCCTCTCCCCCTTCCCCTCGTCAACGTCGTACACCGGTGTTGTATAGCTGGGATTGTATGGGTCTCTTATATAACTGCCGGGGGTCTGTCCCATATGTATGTAAGTAGAAATCTTGTAGAGTTTCAAGATGAGGGCCTCCTCGGATATGTTTTTTTTTTTTGAACTTGATTCGAGTTTTTTTTTTTTTTTTTTGCCCTCTGCAGCTTCTTCTGATCAAACCTTTTTTTCCGCGCCAGAGATCATGTAGCCCGGAAGCTCGGAAAACCGGTCCATGGTTTGAGCCAGCATGTCGACTGGTGAACATGAACAGATGGTGTGTGGATTACCTCGAGAGGAGTTGAAGAGAAAATAAGAGAAACGGAAACATGATGAATGAACGGTCGACGAGAAATATGAATGCCTACGAATCTTGGCCATTCAATTATGCTCATGCTCTGGCCGCTACGACCTGTTGTAAAATCGTGGCCTTGACGGATTTCTTGTTGGGTCTACCCGAGGTCGTCTGTAGCTCGTGATCTTATGATCTTGTGAGCATAGAGCTTTGATCAATGTGTAATTGTTCTTCCAAAGAGAGTCTATTGTTCTCGTGTATACTTTATCCTGATATTGTATAAGCTAGCACATGATCTCTCGTCGACGACTTCCATAAGGTCTCTGTTGTCGACAACTTCTTGTTGTCATGTTCGTGATTACAAGATGGGGTTTTCGACAATCGATGATGTGTTCTTTGGGTTCGCCACGTAACCCTGATAGTTTTAACTTCATATGAATTAGAAAAGTCGCTCCGATGCGTTCCAATGGTCTCCCGAGAGTCTTGTATTTCGAGCTCTCCATGTCACCGGAGAATAAAAGGGCTAGATATCTCTGAGCTACCGTACTCGCCATGAGTGTTTATTATATCTGCATTCAGATATAAGACATTGCCTCGATTTCCACTGGCTCTGCCTTTCTCTGTTCTGCGAGTTTGAGCAGCAGGTTCGGTGTGCGCTGCTCAACGTGTAAGGGAACTCGGTACAAGGAAGACACTATGCATGGAGTATCGACCCTGACTCGTGATATATGTTGCCATTGCCAGGGTGTTTGTGTGTATTCGCGTACGAGAAAATGTTCTATCCGGTGTGTCCTCAGCGAGTCATACCGGCCGTCGGCTTTATCCACCTTTCCTATAATGAAAACATGTCTGCGAAAAGTTTTTGGTGTATAGCCATCTGATAGTATAGAAGTCCTGATTGTTGGATGCTAATGTATAGATCCTGACCATGTTTTAGAAAGAGCACCCCTGCCTACCCGTCTCTTTCCGACGTGTATGGTGCTATCAGGTCTGAGGCTATGCGATCGAGACATACACGAGATTGAATAATGCTTGGTGTGAAAACGACACGTTTCACCGGCGCGGTGGATGCGGTGGATTGGTGACTATGTTGGTGCAAGATACTGCCATTTGCGACTACATCAGGCGTGTTACCGACGTTGTCAAATGCGACTGCCTAGCATCGCGTATTGGCATTGGCCGAGAGCTGTCCGGTTGCGTGGTCCTGTGTCTGTCTCTGCTTGGGTGTCATGTTATACCGCTGGTCCTGGAGGGGTCGTCATTTTTGTTTTCTGAAAAGAGTCACGAGTCCAGATTTTGTATCACAGTTTCTGGCATGACCCCACTGGTTGTTGCATCATACCTACTTACCTCTCGGATCCCGGTGAACGCGAGAGACGATTTGATCAAGGCCTTCTGAGCTTAGAAGCAATATCATCGAAATTTCAAGTCCACACAGTGTCTGAGCCGCGGTCGGAATCCCACCTGCGAGTCGGTCGTGGTACGCGGCGATCCAGGAAGAACGTCACCGTCGCCAGTCGGACCATGGCCATTGCGATTTCACATATGATTCGAGTCTACCTCACGTGGAGTCGTCGTCGCAACTGTCGCGGTGATCCGGTCGCGGGACAAGGTGGTCCGCTCTGCATCGCATCTTGCATCGCATTGCGGCCGTGTCCGTCGAACTCACAGTTCGGCCGAGAGGCGCTTTCCTCGTGACCTTCGCCGATTCCACTTGTTCGAGGCATGATCCCAGGGCTCAAAACTCCGGATATACCTAGGCAATAGCAGATATCTCGATCAATTTTACTCTTGCAACGTGAGTGAAGGAAAGTGGACATGCTTGGTTTCCATTGCCCAGTTCTCTATTCCCATTGATGATTTCGCCGTGTTGGCTACGATATGCCTCTCGAGGTCCATCATTTTCCTATCAAACGTCTTGCGGTCGACCTCATGATGAGTCACTACAACATAAATTACAAGGGTGGGAACACAGGCGTAGATATTTTCTTCAAGTTGCTGGACTTTATAACAACTTTCCGACAATGGCAGAACAGCCTCTCCTGCTATTTTCAGTTGGATCAACGAGATTATAATGGGACCTGGACACTGTGCAAGAAATGATTATTGGTATTCATTATTTTTCTCTGAACCTTTCTCTGTGAAAGTCGTTCCCTTGCTTAGAGAAACCCGAACTCTGGCTTGACAAAATGGGCCTTCTGCGTCTGGTCCCAATCCTGCTTCGGCGATTCTCTGTTCGCCGGAAACTGCTGCGATGGATCCGCCAACTCTGAGTATCCGCTCTCCTGAATCTTGTCGCTATACGCACTTTGTGGGATATTGTCCTCTGACACTAGCGGTGCGTATCCAACGTTGATTATACCACTATTGTCAATGCTCGACCCGGATCCCAACTCTACGGACCAAGCTGTAGAGTACGTGTGGGCGCGCCGCTGGGAAAGTTGTACTGGCCGTTCCAGGTACGAATGTGCTTGCGATTGGGAATCGGTGTTCGTCTGAAGCGAGTAGGACGAGATGGGCGACATCTGAGGCGGTTCCGACCACATGCCCGTTGGATCAGACACGGCGTGCCGTGATAGATGCAGAGTTGGCCGATGACTTGCTGCACTTAGCGGCAAAGGCCTGACACCAAATCCTTGTTTGGACCCCTCTGCGAATCCAGGCATGACATGACCTGGGAAATTCTGTGGATCATTGTTCATGATCAAGGAGCCAAAACTTTGTATAGTAGTCGACTGTTGCACCTCTGCCATCGATAAGCTGAGATGCGATCCGTGCGTAGATTGACTGCTGAGGCCACCGGAGACATACGATATACTACTCCGTCGTGATGAATCTGGGTCCAGTCCCGCGGTATGAGGCAACGATGTACCTGTTGAATCGAAGCTAGAGTGCCGCGAAACCAGAAGATGATCGAGCACCTGGGTGGCACTTTCTCCTGCAGCAGATTGCCCAAGTGACGGAGTGGCGTTGGGCGAATGGAGATAACTCTCAATGCTGCTTTCATCGATTCCTTGCTGTACCAGTAGAGCCCGTAGCTTTCGGTTCTCGTCTGCTACTTTACGAGCAGCTTGTTGAATCTCTGTTGAAGCCACGATTCCTTGCTGTTCATAAGCTCGGATGCGTTGCTCAAGCTCTTGTAGATACTCCTTTCTCCGCGCCCGTGAACGTCTCTGATTCTCCCGTATTCTCGTCAAATTTGCCTTGTCCTGTGCGGCCTTGTCCTATGGATAAGTTGTCAGTATACGCCAGGTACTGTTGGTATCCTTTTGAACCCCATGACTTATTCCCGGTTTACTCACATCAGTCGTGGGCATGATTCAGTACATGAGCTTGAGTAACAAGATGTCAGTAGGTTGTAATCTAAATCACAATTAGCATTGATCAAGACCTAAAGCTGTGGCGATGACTCACCCATGGATATGATAATGTAAAATTGATTGACAAATATGGTCACGAACATTTTCTAGAATGGAAAGGAGAAAATATCGAGTCGGGATAAGCGGCTGTTGAGATCAAAAGTGACATTAATAACACCAAACAGCCAACATGTGCCCATGGAGGATCGCAGTAACACCATGGCAAAAAGAAACGCGTGGCTTTGGAGAAACGCAGGTGTGGCACCACTCTGCCGAGTCACGATCGAGAAAGTATCTTCACTCTTGGTGAAAATACGGTCTCTGATTGCTCGAGTCCAATCATTAATGATGAGAACTATGATAGCTGGTGTCTGAAAGCGGGTTAGCATGGGGCTCTCTGCTTAGGTTCATGCCTCGACAAAACATTGTCTCAGGGAACCCACAGCTTTGTGGCCAATTTCTCGACAAGACTATAGCGACGCTATCTGCTGCAGGATGTGAGCCACGATCGCCGCCAAGACTGGGGGTATAACCAACCATAGAGAAAAGTCAGAAGAGGCAGAGATTTTGTCCGCCCACTATCAGAACCTGAATGGATCCTCGAGGGGAGGCTACACCGGTCCCCTTGACCGCCCTGATGCTTGGTGCGCAGCTCACAAGACTGTCAAATAGCGAGTCCAGGCGAGAGATTGCAAGCAGATCAATGCTGCACAGAAGGCCATGGAAAAGATAAGATTTTCTGCCATCTCGATGCTGGTACGGTGGTACATAGCACACGGAAATAGAGAGGAGCAATGACGTCGGTATGATTGTCTTCCCGCAGTGTCCAAGAGGCACGCCCGCGTTGTCAGACGGAAAAGCGAGCCAAGCGAGCTCAGTTGGTACAGTGGAGTGGCCACTCAAAGAAGGACATTGAAAATGTGGCTGCAGGTGAGGTATCTGCTGCGTGCAGACGAATGCCTCGACGGACTGAAGAGGAGTGCGAGTCGAGTTCTTGGCACGCACGTCGTTGAATTTGCGTTCTCTTGCAGCGGCAGCTAACGGGCAGCCGGGTAGACGATCGATTAGCGGACAAGACCCTGGGAGACCAGGAAATGATCCTGGCTCGCCTCGCGATCCGTGACAGGCTCGCTTTGGAGCCCAAGCCAGCCTGCCGCGAGGTAGCAAATCATATCGTTGAAGGACGAGGGTACGGCATTCTGTGGCCGGCACTAGTGTTTACGCACGAGCTCCGAGCAGCTGTAAATGAGAAAGTGATAGTCTGATATGCACTCGTCCAATCCTGGCCGCTGGCCTGGCCTGGCCTGGCTTCGGAGGGCGGGAAATCCGTGGAGGGTCGTTCAGCAGGTTCAAGCTTTTGATTGATCCTGGATAACTGGAAAACTTTTGCTCCGCACACCAGATCGCCTGTATGCAGAGATGTATTGAACTTTGGAAGCCGATCTGCAATAAGTGGGCTTGAGCTTCTTTGCTTGTATAGCTAGTATAGTCAATTGTATCCGCAGATGATATGAGGGGCAACTCACTATAGACATTTGGGAATGCATCTCGGCAAACGGCTATTGCTGACATACGTTCACCGCTTAGCCATTTGCATCATGTACGAAGGGACAGCCCAGCGAGAGGCCCCGGAGCATGTCCAGACTCCAGACATCTTACAGATCATAACTGCGGCAGCGGGAAACCCGGTTCAAGGATGGCTGGCGAACCTTGTACCTTGAGCCATGCATAGCCCAGAGGACAATGCTCCAATAGGCCGCCAAGGGCCAGCCACGATCCCCCATCGGCGATCCCACCTGTTTCTCACCAAGGCGGCAGGGTATAAATTTCTAGCGTGCATTTTTGGGGATTTCAGCTGCATTTCGAAGCGGAAGGCCCCGACGCCTTCATCAACAAGTCGTGCTGTTTTGGGTGGTGGTTGTATGTATCCGTCATAGTTGCATCGTGGACCCCATGGTTGTCGATCTCGAGATCTCTTCCATTTGCTTTCCGCTCCCGCCATCAATCCTCCACCCATCCCTCCCGTTAGCTTTCGCGTGCCGTCTTCACGGAGTTTGTCCAATCGCCATGAGGGACACCGGAATACTGGGATTTAGTCTCGAATAAAAAGGCACAATGCTCTCGGGTCGCATGCATATCGGAAAATCAGCCGTGCGCTATGCTGTACACCGATTGGCAATTTGGGGCCCTTGACGATATGCAGGGTCTGGAGGGACTGAAGGGTCCCAATGCGTTTTCCCGTGCAGATACACACGCCTTGACGCAAGTAGAGAAACCCTGCCCTGGACTCCGGACAGTCGTTGGTGATGTGACGTCTGCGGACGTCACTGGGCGATGGGTTAGGTAACGATCTGAAATCGACGTCCGAAGGGGAGGGGAGAGTAAATATGAGTAATCATTAATTCCGGTTACTCGGATTTCTCGCCAGCTTTGACAAATGTCAAGTGTTCTGTGGCTTGAGGAAGAGATGTAGGTAAAATCTGGCACGGAAGGTGTGTGGTAGGGCAACTTTGGAGGGTGGTCGACGTGTCTTGGGTCGTTCCTTCCGGCTGGAAATTATCGCCTATCGTGCAAGCTGCCTCAAGCCTCAAGAATTGATGTTACCTATTTTCTTGTCAGTCTGGACTGAAAATCTCCGCGAGACTTCCATGACACGAACGACGGGTTCCAAGGGAAAGGCTGAGACATATGCATGGGAAACGAGTTGATTTGGGGGAGCTCCCTCAACTTTGCAGGTTGTTTCATTGCTCTATGGAGTACATTGCTTCCTGGACAGGCACTACGCTGGTATCTTCACTCTTTGCGCGCCTTTCTTCATGTTTGTCCTCATGCCACGACGCTGAAATCCATACCAAAACCAGAATTGACATTGCTCACTCTCTTGGGCGGTCAAGCGAGAGAGACGGCCGATGTGACTACTGCCCAGCATTCTAAGTACCGTTGCTGCCACAGGTTCCGGCACTGACAGAGATGATGTACTTGTCATCGCCGGTGGACTGGGAGCTTCCGCTGACAACCAGTCGGGTGGGGTCCGACTTGTCGGGAGTCTCGCAGTGGTTGACGACCAGGGAAATCTGGGCACCGAGGGCGCGGCTGCCGTAGGTGAGGGCCTTGCTGTCGGTGTTGCAGAACCAGACGACGGCGCCGTCGTTGCAGCCGAGATGGACGCACTCCTGGGGCTGGGCGGTCTGGGGGACGGTGGGCTGGTCGACCAGAGCGGTGATCAGCTCGTTGACCAGGGCGACATCGGTCAGCTGGGCGTACGAGCAGGTGACGAGGGGCTTGAAAAGTGATGCCGCGTTAGTCATGCTTGCTGATGGGCGCGGGCAACCTCAATGGGCATGGAGTACTTACATCGTCATCGAGCGTGCGGGGGACCACGGCCATGCCGGTGGAAGGCAAGGCAGAACAAGTCTTGAAAAGAGAGTCAGCAAAGAAATGTGGTACATGGTCGGCAACACTAACCTGCATGGCGATGGAGAGGGTGGCAAGAGCCAGAAGACGAGAGTTGATCTGCATCTTGATTGTTGTGTTGTTGATCGTGGACTGGATTGTAGTTTGTGAAGAAAGACTGAATGTTGTCTCTTGCTGGATTGGAAACCTTCGAGAGTTGAGAGGTGTTGCTGTCCAAAGATGGAATGGGATTGAAGAGGCGGACTTGGGAACAAATTTTGCACCTGCCCGCGTTTGTCTGAATTGAGTTCTTGCCCTCCGATTGTTCCCTGGAATTTTTTGTCCGGCGCCGATTGTTGACATGAAGTCTGGGCCCAGGCACGACCTCACAGGCAGGAACGTTCACATTCTTTGATACATGGTTGGGGGACGACATGCAGCCAATCCCAAAGTACATGTACGGAGTGAAGAGGGACAATGCGAACGAGTTGAAACAGCTAATTCTGATTGTAGTGAGGATGACGTGTTGTATAATTGTTCACAACTGCAACTTAGCAGAAGAGCCCCGTGATCCACGCTGAATATGTTTGGGCAGGTCATATATCTGGAAAAACTTAGCGGAAGAGCCATGTGAAATTCATGAAAGCTATTTCCATCTCTTCACTAAGGAATGGAGGCCAAGTACTTCAAGCGGCTCGCCGCATTGCATAGGTCTGGTCGTGTTCCAACATTGGGCGAGCAGAGAAAGGTTGGTAAATAGATACCTAGGACATCGATATCTCAACATGCTATTCGCCAACTAAGGGCTCAGTCTCTCCAAAGACCACTCATCCTTGCCTTCTCCCTTTCTCTCATAGACGAATCTATCGTGCAAGCGGCTCTCTCGTCCCTGCCAGAACTCTATCGATTCAGGCACAATCCTTAGACCACCCCAGAATTCGGGAACCGGAATCTTTTCCTGATCACGAAACTTCTCCTCTGTCTCTGTAACCCAATCTTCCAGCTCCTTTCGTCCGTCATCTCCTTCCGTCTCTGCCGGCTTCAGCACCTGACTCTGGCGACTGGCCCAGGCGCCGATGCGGCTGCCGCGCACCCTGGTGTCGTAGTACTTCTGGCTCTCCTCGGCGCTCAGCCTGCTCGCCCTGCCCTCGACGCGGACCTGGCGCTCGAGGCCCTCCCACCAGAACGTCAGGCTGGCCCAGGGGTTCGTGGCCAGGTCGGCGGCCTTGCGGCTGGTGCCAAAGTTGCTGTACACGACGAACCCCTTGTCGTCGAGCTCCTTGAGATACACCATGCGCGCGCTCACGCGGCCCGATGGCAGCGCCGCCGTCGACAGCGTGCACGTCTCCGGGTGGGCGACGCCCGCCCCCTCGGACTGCGCCGCGCCAAACCAGCTGTGGAACTGGCGGACGGGCGACGAGGGGTCCAGATCTCCGCGTGTCAAGTGTCCCTTCTTGAACTGGTCTGCCTGACCATGTGCTGATTGTCCGGCAGGGGCGACTATTGTGGTCGGCTCATGTCAGTGGTGCAATCTTGCAGAGGTTGACACGTTGAGGAGGGGGGAATTGAGGTACTTACAAATGAGTTTCGATTCCTCCTTTGCGGCGTGGAGGGCCATGTTGGTAGTCGACCTTAAAAATTTGGATATTGTTGCTTGCATTCAATCAGACGTCTTGATTTTGTTCTGGGATTTGGTTGAAGAATGAGAGAAAAATGAGTGGTGTGGTTGTCTTTGGCGGGTTTCATTCGTGTGTAAGTCGATGATCGAAAGTTCATGACGCATCTAGGAAATCGCCGGGTTTTGTGGGGCACAGTAAGTAAGTGGTGACTAACAACACCTGGGCATTGACTTTGTTCTTACTCTCCCCTTGGAAATACAAGAATAAAGAGACAGCTGTTAATTCGAAAAATAGTGACAACTACCAGCCCTGAGACTGATTCTTTTTATATATATTTCCTGCGACTTTTTGATATTTGGTGAAACTGGTATATCCTGTACTCTGTACCGGTATGCTTTGCATATTCAGAAATGGGTCTTGTTTTGTGCCCGCTGCATGGTGTGCAACAACAGTACCTGGTATTTTAATTGTCTCCAAATGAAATGTATAATCAAATTATTCTCGTCGCAATTGCTGTATATAACATATAAGCCCGCACTACTAATTCGCCATCACACTACTTAGATAGCCGTTGGCCAAATGAAATACAAGAGTATCGGTATGCTGACACTTAGCAAGTCAACGAGAATAAAGTACAGACGGCTTTATCCTCGGACACAGATATCCAACTAGATTTAAGAAAAAGAAAACATATAACAGCCCGCCTGTCTGTTCCAGCAAGACAAACAACTAAAATTTTACCATACGAAAAGAAAACAGAAAAAGAGCAATGACATAATGTTGGAATTATGCCAAAAAAAACAGGTCAATCGGGGATTCGAACCCCGGTTACCGGAAGGTAGATCTAAGAGTGATCAGAATCCGATGTGATAACCAACTACACTAATCGACCAGCTGTAATTGAAAGAAAATGCGCTAACATGGTCTAAGAAACTGTCAGCACTGCATCCTGTTTGCGGCTTCGGAGCACGGCGATTAGATAAGTTACGCGCAACTGAAGATTGCCCCTCCATCATGAAAAAAGTTGTCGGTCCCACAGTGGGGGACTGGTTTTTATGCCACCCTGCGGGACACTCAGGCACCACGACGGTGCCTCGCTGTTGTTGTACTCGTCGCTGTATCGTACCACACTTGCACTTACAACTTGACTTGTATCAGAAGACGACTCTTGTAATTTTACGGAGCAAGAGCGTATACACCAATTCTGGAAGCATAGTTTTCAACGCGACTATCCTCTCCGTTGACAACCTCGACAACAGCAAAAATGACCGCCGACGCCCCGGTCACCACCATTGCCAGCCTGCGCGAGTCCCTGTGCTCCGAGGCCACCCCACTTCCTCTGCGATTCCGCGCCCTCTTCTCGCTCAAGCATCTCGCCAGGCACGCCGAAACCCCGGCCGAGTCACAGGAGGCCATTGATGCCATCGCCGCCGGCTTCGCCTCCCCCTCGGCCCTACTCAAGCATGAGCTCGCCTACTGCCTGGGCCAGTCCGCCAACCTGGAGGCTGCCAAGCCCCTGCGCGCCGTCTTGTCCAATGTGCAGGAGGACCCCATGTGCCGCCATGAGGCTGCCGAGGCTCTTGGAGCGCTGGGCGACGTGGACAGCCTGGCCCTGTTGAAGCAGTTCAGAGACAGCAAGGACGAGAGCGACGTCATCACGGAGACTTGCGAGCTCGCAATCGATCGCATCGAGTGGGAGAACTCCGAGGAGAGGAAGCAGGAGAAGTTGCGCCAAAGGTTCGTTCATCGGCCCATCTATTATCTTCAAATACTGGTTCTTTGGCATTGCCAATATCCAATTTCTTTGCGTATATTCATAGCTAATGGCATACAGCGACTTTGCCTCGATAGATCCAGCCCCTCCCATGCCCGAGACGGCGCAAACAGTCGACACTCTTGAAAAGACTCTCATGGACACGAAGGCTCCCCTCTTCATGCGATACAGAGCCATGTTTGCTCTCCGCGACCTCGCTTCGCCCCCGGATCTGCCCACTGCCACTCCTGCCGTCCTTGCTCTCGCCAAGGGCTTTGCCGACTCGTCTGCCCTCTTCCGCCACGAGATCGCATTCGTCTTCGGACAACTGTCTCATCCTGCTTCGATACCCTCCCTGACCGAGGCCCTCGCCAACACGGAGGAAGCCAGCATGGTTCGTCACGAGGCGGCCGAGGCTCTGGGTAGCCTGGGAGAGGAAGAGGGCGTCGAAGAGATCCTCAAGCGCTTCCTCCACGACAAGGAGAAGGTCGTGCGCGAGTCTGTCATTGTCGCCCTGGACATGGTCGACTACGAACAGAGTGGCCAGGTTGAGTATGCTCTGATTCCAGAGTCAAATGGAGCCACCGCGGCGGCATAAAATTGGGACGGATATTTGGGTGATGAATTTCAGGCGTTTGAGCGTTTGTATTGATAACAGGTGCGAAAAAAAATAGAACGCGGCGGTGATTTTGGGTCATGGGTATCTTGTTATTTCGTCGCATATGAGAAAGAGTAAAACTGCTGTTCTTGTCGCGCATAGTTGCTCAGTTGTTGTGACTCCATCTGTAGGAAATTTGGTTAGCAAGTCATGCATCTCATACAGAGCTGACGGGACATACTTGTGACCACACTCGCAGGTGTAAAAGTTGGTTGCACCTTCATCGGCACTGCGCAGTTGCACACTGGTAAACCTGACCTCCTTGCGACCACACTTTTCACATGTCTCTTGGATCAATGCCTCAGTCTGGACCTTGTGTCTCTCGACCGTCTGGGTAGTGGAAAGCTTCTGGCGGAGCAGGGAGGGAAAGTCGGTCGGCTTGCTCGTCGTGACAATCGTCTTGGAGGCCATATCTGCGAAATTGAAATGATTAAAACCATGAGCCGAAGTTTGCCTAATTGCATGTAAATACCTTGGTTCTCAGCGCCGCAGCACTCGCATTTTAAGATGTTCTTTGCATTGCCCTTGGATGCAGGCAAGAGGTTACCGCAATCGGTACAGAAAACCAGCGATCCAATAGTGGTCATATTGTCTGTGTATGGGCAAAGTTCAGATCTGAAATTTGCGTATTGGAAAAGAGGTAGTATATCGGAAGGCGGCGCGAAAAGTACTGTTTCTGCGGAAGGTTCTTCTCGTCAATGGCAGGTAACTTGGCGGAAGATCCAAAAAGTTTTGTATCAGCAATTGCGACTCCAAAATTTCGAGCTTGAACCCACCTCGTCAACCTAGCCGATACCGAATCTATGGTTGTCTTATCGGTATCAATTGGCAGGCAGAGAGGTAGGTACAAAGTACAAAGTCGAGGTAGCGCCATGAGTGCACTGACCATAGCTTAAGTCCGGGGCAGTCTCAGGCCATGCCAGGGGTCATTGGGCAGTCGAGTTGCGTTGCGATGCCAATCAATCAATCTGAGCTCCGTCCAATGTCATTCGCTAGCGTAAGGCTATCGTACTGTAACTTCCCGCAGCGTGAATGTTGTGAATCGCAAACCAGCAACATCGACCCTCGTTGGCAGCGAATCAAGAGATCCTTTTCGTTTCTTTCAGTAGACTCAGCCTAGACTATGCAGCTCTACCTACAGTGCTCCGTGGAATTCCAAACCTCCTAGACGCGCCCTTCGCGAAACCCGCCGAAATCCCGTCCACGCGCATGGCAAACAACCTCAAAAGCATCGTGTCATTAGCAGGGGGGGAGACGAGGGATCCATCACGGCAATGCGATTGACGACTGCAGTGGAATAAGACGCTTGGAACAACAGGAGGATATGTGAGCTGGAGAGAAATACACAGAACGCGCAAGCATGGCAGACCCAAGGCCTCTCGGCCAGAATGGCTTTGCGCCGCAGTATGAGCAGCAGCAGCAGTTCATCGATCCGAGTGCGCTGCAACACATCAACCCGAGTGCGTTGCAACAACCGCAACAAATACAGAGTCATGGGCTGGGTCAGGCACAGAATAGCCCGAGGCCGTACACCTTGGACGAAGCGCTGCCTTATACGCCCTTCACCACCGTGTTTCCCTTCGAATCTGGTAAGTGCGACTGCCTCCAGCGTGCCTTCCTCCCGGACCTCGCAAGCCCCGAAATTCTATTTGGATTTTCCAAGCCTCTTTGCATTCTTCAATCCGATCTATTGTTCTCCATGATGGTCCCATCTCCTGCGTCACGCCGACTTGTTTTCTGACCATTCTCTGCGATTCAACAGATATCATCAATAATCCCACCATTGGCTCGGGTCTCATTGCGCCCTCCATCGTCGACCTCGCCGAGCGCGACGACTACGATGCCCTGAATAAGGAGGCAGAGAATCCCGGCAGCTCAAAACGACTTGAGGGAAGTCTGGAATATGTGCAAAATCTTTTGAAGCCCGAGAAGATTACATTGTTGTAAGTGTTCGGGATTTTCCCCATCCTGCGTTTGCGTTGCATTCGAGGAACAATCAAGTTGCGATGTTGTGTCCGAAGATTGTTCGATCATGATTTATTGACCAATTCCCACCTCCAGTCAGTTCAAAACGGCGCCCGTCCTGAACACAACAAGCAACACTTCTCAACCGAGTCTCGCCCAGGGCCTCTCTCCCCTCGCTCGCATGATCTACGAAAGCACCCACATCGAGTTCCGAGATCCTTCATCAGGTTCACTCAAGGCACAAAAGCCGAGTTCGAACGGCGCCAGTATGTCGCCAAAGCCTGTCAAGAAGTCGCCCAAGGCCCGCAAGCATGAGCCGGCCAAGGTTGTGAAGCACAACCCGTCATCAGTCAACGCGCACAACGTGGCCAAGAACCGGGCCTCGATCGAGGTGCATCTTCCATCCCGCAAAGACTATGAAGCGGCGGCATCGATGCACAACTCGCCCAAGCCCGGAAATCGTGATCTAGTGGTCCCGACTCCAACTCCTACAGTCTCGCAGACAATATCTCCTTCAGACCTCGTGCTGGCTCCCCGAGCTGCACCAGTTCAAGCTGCACCAGTCCAAGCTGTACCAGTCCAATCTGCACCAGTCCCAGTCAAACCAGCCGAAGTAGAGCACAAGTACATCAAGCCCGAGATTGATACTCTTGATCAGAAGCCTAGCCTGCCGACTTCTAGAAGCTCACCCGAAGCCAGACCTCAAATTCCTACGGAGAAAAAGCCCGTGGTTGGAGTCGCAGAATCGCCCAGTACTCAGGCCCAGATAATGAGCGGTATTACGATCGAACTACCACACTCAGCAATCAATAAAGCTGATTATATGGTCGTGGATGACTCTCCTGCTGCCCCAGCCGACCTGTCTACTAAGAAACGCAAGCGTGCTGAGATAGAAAATACCGAGTATCTTCTCGACGGTGGCCTCAACAACAGGGAACGCGCAAATACACATCTGCGCGAGCTACAAAGGACTCTCCAAGAGATTCGTGACGCTGAGAATGCGGCAATCAGTACGAGAAATACAAACACCTGGATCACGTTGACTCCGGACGAAGACGCCACCATGACCATCGCAGCCTACAACAAGGTCATGAAAATGGTCTCGAGGACTCTGGAGCTGCAGTGCTTCAACATGGTTCCATTCGAGGATCTGCATAATATTCAAGCCCTTTGTGATCCTTCGTTGAAGCGTGCCGATGCCCTTGAGATCAAGGTTGACCAATCGTGGGGAGAAGTTGAAGTCAACATGTGGCTGCAACTACTGCCAGATATCGAAGCGGCGCTCAAAGCGGCGCGCCTGGCCCTCACGATCATGACGGGTGGACGGCCAGAAAAGCAACTATACTCGGAAGGCTTGATCCAGCGAGGACTCAGTGTCTTTCGATCGGTCTTGGACGGTATCATCGTGCCAATAGCAGAAATGCGTAGCTCGGGCCAGGATGGCTTATTCAAACTTCTGTCTGCCCAGAAAAAAGCCATCAACGTCATTTTCATGGCTTGCCAGAAGCTCTTTGCCTTGATGACAAACTTGATCTCCAGCATCGACCTCTCAGAGGATGTTGTCAACGGCTTGGAAGTTGCATCTTCTCAGCTCATATTCGTCGATAACGCGCTCTCGGAGAGGGACTCCGTGGTTGGAGTTCAAAAATTCGATGGACTTCGTTTGGTTGCCATGGATATGCTTTCCCAGATCTTCCTGGTCAACCCTTCGCAAAGACGAGGAATCTTGACAGACATCCTAACGTCGCTGGAAAAGCTTCCAAAGGCCAAACAAAGTTCTCGGCAATTCAAACTCTCTGACGGTGGAAGCATCCAGCCAGTCTCTGCGTTGATCATGCGTTTAGTACAGGCGAGCGCTGGCAAGGTCGAGGATCGCGGATCGGCCAGTGGGCAGATTATGCAGTCCTTGGAAGACCGTGATGGCGAACAAAAGCCAGTGGCCAACGGCCGGGGCAAGCCGTCCTACACTATCAGGACGGAGGATCACGCTGCCATCCAGCACCATGAGGCAATGCAGGAGCTTGGTGGCCTTGTGAATCCGCTTTTTGACACAGCGCGGTTCAATAGTTCCTTTGTGATCAACTTCCTGGTCAAGCGAGCCGAAAAATCCACCAAGACCGGTGACACACCTTATCGAAACCTCTTGGACAATTTCATCGAAGATTTCAACCTCTGTCTCGACTCGCCGGACTGGCCTGCTGCCGAACTTCTTCTCCGCACTTCAATGTCCATGATGCTTGAGCTCATGAAGGGCGAGAAGACGTCCGCTCCCGCCAAGAACATGGCTCTAGAGCTGCTTGGTAACATGGCTGCAGCCATTTCCAAATTACGTTCTCATGTCCGAAAGATTGCCAGCGGTTTTGAAGGCAGTGACGCCGATGATCTTGGTCGCTGGCTTGCCGACCTGGCATCAATGGTATTGGATCGCAAATTCTATCCGGAAAAATTGACCAGCTGGCTCGGCCCTTACCGCGTCGTTCTTGAATTCCTCGAGGACCGTGTCAAGGAAGACCCGCATTTGAAGAGTGCCGTTTCTTACCTAGCGACAGACTGGGCCGTGGGCCTTTGCAATGCCTACGGGGAGGAGCAACATGAGGATTCCGACGATCGCGACGCTGAGTACGGTCGATCGGCGTTCCGATTGCGCAACATTGTCCATGACCGTATGTGGCTATCAAATGAGTATAGCTTCAAGGCTGTTGTTGCCAATCATGCCAAGCTTTCTCACTCATTGATTTTGCTACGATCGCCGTTCTGTGACTCGTTCAAGGGAATTCTGAACATTCTCCTGCACTCAATGACCACGGATGCCGCAACGGTCCGAAGCAGGAGCTTGAAAAGTATCAACTCCGTACTAGAGACCGATCCCTCGATCCTCGATGGTGATAGCACCGTCATCGATATGATCCTGCAATGCTCGCATGATCCATCTCCACAAGTGCGCGATTCCGCCCTGAGTCTTGTTGGCAAATGCATCGGCATGCGTCCATCTTTGGAAGAGAGAATGACGCCAACAGTCATTGAGCGTTTCATGGACTCTGGTGTTGGTGTCCGAAAGAGGGCCATGAAACTCGCCAGAGACATTTATCTTGGCAACCAGAGCAAGCAAGTGCGCAGCGATGTATCGAACGGGCTTTTGGTTCGTTGTCAAGATCCAGATGAAGGCGTCCGTGAACTTGCGCGGCAGATGGTTGAAGAGATCTGGATTTCTCCATTCTACAAGGCGGACGACTCAATGGCCTACAAGCAGTCCTTGACCGACCACATTGCCCTGATCGTTCAGACCGTTGCCCAGAACAACTCGGCCACCATTCTGGAGAAGGTCTTTGAAACCATCCTATCACCACAGTACAGACTCGCAGATGCCAATAACAAGGTCTGCGTCAGGCTCGTAGCAAACCTGTTCGACTTGATCCACAATCCCGACTCGGACGACCCGTCGACCCCTTCAGGCAAGGATGCTCTCCAAGTACTGATGATTTTTGCCAAAGCAGACCCGAAATTGTTCACGTTTGAGCAGATTCGAATGTTGCAACCCCGTATCTCCAATGTGGGGACAAGCGATGATCTAGCAAGTTCGAGGGCTGTGGTGGTCATTTACCGTCGTGTCCTGCCTCAAGTCACCACTGTCCACTCTCAGTTTCTGGGCGAGATACGGAGGGATCTGATGCCTGTAGTCTCCAAGGTGCGAAGGGCCCTTCTTGACGACGTTATTGCTTGCCTCTGGATCATTAGCGGCCTTTTGGGCACTTCCGAACACTTGGCTCGCCTCGGATCTTCCAGTTTATTTGGAATACAGAAACTCAGAGCCATGGCGACGAAGGCACCCCTGGATGAGCAAAAGACTCGACAGTTTGATCGGTACTCTTTGATCGTCGGCATGATCGGAAAGCACTGCGTACTCGATAGCTACGAACAGATATTCAAGGAAAAGTTTCCGAAGTGGTCTGGTGGGCCGGTTTCCAAACTCATGGTCGACACTCTTTCTCCTCTAGCAAGTCCATCACACCCTGCAGAGGTTCGCAAGTCGGCCCTCGATGCGATGGGCCTCGTCTGCCAGTCCAACCCGAGAAATTTCGTTTCCGTCAACGTATATACCACGTTTCAGCAAGCCTTTGACGAGCAAGATCCAACTCTGGAGACAATGATCCTCCGCTCGATCAAGGAGTTCTTGTTCACCGAAGAACGACGTTCCGAGCAAGCCTCTGCTGCTGCTAAGGAAGGCAAGGAGGCTTCGAAGAAGGACTTGAAGGTTATGGGATCTACCAGCTTTGATGATGTTGCGAGCGCCACTACAGTTCGATTCCTCAAAGACATCACCCGTATCACTATGGCCTCAAAAGATGAACACGCATTCTTGGCACTGGAGGTCTTGGCCAGTATCAATCGGCAGGGCTTGGTCCATCCCAAGGAGACCGGCACTACCTTTATTACCCTCGAGACCTGCCCTACCCACCAGATCTCAGAGCTGGCGTATCACGAGCATCGTTCGCTTCACGAGAAACACGAAACAGTTGTGGAGCGAGAATATGCCAAGGCTGTCCAGTCGGCTTTTCACTACCAACGCGACGTAATCAAGGACTCTCGTGGTGCTACAACTGACCCGTTCACTTCGAAGCTTCATCTTCTTCTTGATGTACTGAAGATCAGCAAAGGCAAAAACCGAAAACGATTCTTTGAAAAGCTAGTTAGCCAGATTGAGTTCGAGCCGTCATCCATGGAAGCCAGCCAAACGATGCCAGAGCATGTGGAGTTCTCTCGTTTCCTCATCGAAAACGTTGCATTCTTCGACTTCGTCGCAACAGACGAACTCCAAGCACTGGTGACCAGCATGGAGAAAATGGTGACCAACATTGGAACTGGTCTTGCGCAGTCCATTGAATCAGACATCTTTCAGGTACGAGTCGATGCCATCCTGGCCGCGCCACCTACAGTGGAAGGCGACGCAGCACCGGCGCCTCCGCCTGAGCCCCCGGTCGACATGAATCGCCTTCGTCAGCTCACATCTAGTTCCATGATACTCCTCGCTCTTTGGGAGGCGCGAACATATTTGCGTCGGCTCTACAGCTTGAAGGCAGCTCGTGAGACGAAAGTCAAGGCTGGAGCCAAGGATCCCAACAAGACGCCGGTCAAAGCACAGGGTGTGACTGGAGACAAGTTCTGGGAGAACATGGAATACATCATGTCAGGCCTGGAGTCTGAAGTGCGGATGAAGGAAACATGCCGGTCTTTCGTCGAGCTCCTCAATGTTGACCACGAGGTGAAGGTTGCCGAAGAGGACGACGAAATGGATGGGGATATGGATCCCCAGACTCCAGAAGCCGAGGACGACGAAGAAGGAGACTCGTTCAACGGCGAGACGCGCGGCCGGAAGAGAAAAGCATCGGGTACGCCCGGGGGCAAAAAGAAGCGGCCTCGTTCCAGCTCAAAACCACGCGGCCGGGGACGTCCGAGAAAGAACCCGTTGCCGGAAGCCGGCGGCGGTGCTGAAGTGGACGCCGATTTCGACGAATTTTGATGTCCGAAAAATGTCCTCTCAACATGTCTTATGGGTATTCCTGGCTTGCCAAGCATCGAGAGATATCACGGGATCGCAGCAAGTCACATTAAACATTAACTACGAGTGAAGTGGCCGCTTCTCGAGAACGAAAGGGGTACGGCGTTTGAAGAATCGGAGGATTGGGAAAGGATGCCATCAGGGCTGAGAATGACTGGGTTTGCTATTTACGATGATACCTCTTGTTTTGACCAAAGTCTCGGTCTGCTCTATGGCCCAGACTGATTGTTGGCTCACGATAGCGTGGCAGCCGACTACCAAGTGAATAGAGCCAAAATATTCAACGATACACTCAAATTTTGAAGGACTTGTTGTGATGTGACTACTCGTGATGCGGAAGCGGAATCATTCAACAGGAAGCTCGATGCTGCATGATTGTGGCTCAAGGATTTCGATGGTCGTTACATGTCTGCATGTCGTCTGGAGACAAGTAAATGTGAAAGTACAGTAGTGTTGCTTGTGGGTTGCTGTGAGCTGTGCTTGGACTCCCCACTCGGTGCCACGCTGCCCATACGACAAATCGAATGATGCTAATGCGAGCACTGTGTGACGGCGAGATGCTCACCATTCTTTCGCCGTGAGTTTCCCGTACGCATCAGCCCTCCCGACAAGTTCCGGCCAGCCATGTCGCGTCACTTCCGGAGATTTTCGTGATCGAGCTTACCTTGGATCAACCAATAGCTGAGCTCATAATGCCTGCAGGCTTTTGTCTGGACCCTGGCCTCTGCCTTTTCCCCGCTGTGAGCTACCCCAGGGCCACGTCCCGTTGGTCGCGTGTTGCTTTTCCTGGACAGGCTTAGGCTTTGAGCCGGGGCTGCTACATGCAGCATAGGCCAAACTGTAGATATGGACGCCGCACAAATATGGAGAAGAAGGGGGGAGGCAAAAGAGTTGGGAGATCAAGAGAAAACCGCCCTGGGGGGACCTGAAAGGTGACTAAATCATGTCCTTGTATGACATAAAGCGCGTGAGCTATTAGCGTGTGTGCCTCGGACGGCTGGAGCCCAAGGTACGGATACACATCATCTAATGATGACCTTGTTTTTCCATCTGTCCGCGAGGGGAAGTGTATAATAGAGCCATCATCTCCCTCCTATCTACGCTACATTGATGGTTTAAACCTTTCTCAATCGAATCTCTACCTTCCTCAATCAACTTACACGAGTACCATTGTGCCGCCAAAGCCCAAGCTTCAATTAGTCTAAAGTGCCACTCAGCTCTGGAAAGCCGAGGGTATCACGGGAACGAAAGGAACCCATTCCTTTTTCACCGCTTTTTAGGTCAATTCAACTGCACGAGAAATCTTGACGAAGCCCGTCAATCTGTCCAGAGTCATCTTCACTTCTATCTCTCCTCTGAAACTAGGAGGAACTCAAAGAAAGCCAAAAGTCGTCAGCTCGGTCTTCTCCGCCTACTTGTCCGACGCATTACAGATCGACTGAGCGAGCAAGTACAACGCTTGCAGTATTTTATTGCTTTCTGTCGCCACCGGCACACCAAAAGATCGAAATAGCGCAAGAATGGATCCCATCAGACCAAACGTCGGCGGAAGCGGTGGCCGTCCTCTGCGTCCCGTATCGTCGTAAGTTGTTCGCTATCCCGTCACGCACCGTGGGTGCGCTTGTGGCCCAGCGGCCAGCCCGCCCTGCCCATTTGCCACCCCCAAATTGCGTATCCAGTCTTTGATGGGCCCAATATTTGTATACGGACTTGAAATCACATTGAACGTGCACCGGAGGCTGACACTACATGCTTCGAAAGGCGCCGTCCCGGCCTGGCCATCCTGACCGCCGCCGTCGGCGGCATCGGCGTCGTCTTCTACGCGAAGAACAGCTCCATGCGCCGCAACGAGATGGCGCAGAAGCGGGAGCAGGGCTACTACGTCAGCGTCGACCGGAGCGGCGGCGGCGTCTAGAGAATGGACATGGAATCAACAAACAGCAGAGAAAACTTCATAGAAGAATCGTACCGCCTGCGAGCGGAAAAGGTCTGCCTTCGCAATGAATGCGGATCAGGGCGGCAGATACGCTGAGGGAGGAGGGAGGAGAAGTTTGCCATACTACGACTAGAGCAGATAATTGCCGGCTTTCACTTCACACGTTATGCAAGCAAGAGCTATCGGATAAGAGACAGACTGACAAGACGAACATCTCGACGGCGGTTTCTCGCCAGGCTAGTTTAGAAGAAGATATGTGCGGGACGACACAAGATATTAAGGTTTTCAAGGATTCAAGAGAGCGCAGGCTGTACAGAAAAATCACGGATATCATCGTGGCGGATATGCCAGCATTATTTTCCCTGCCACATAAATATTACTTCATCTACTGCACTCGGATCTGTATCTTGCCGCTGACTTGTGGCGAACGGCAATGCACTTGTGATAAAACAATGTTGTACAAACAATGCTGAGATTATATCGTTCAAATGCTCGGTTGCGTTTCGCTTCGGCTCTATTAATACACAAATACGTTTCCGCGTATAGCTTCATCTCGTGAAGCGTAAACAACATGACAATTCTCAAATCCAATAACGCCGGCCAATGGTATATCGCGATGCTGGGAATGCAGAGATGAGCAACTGAGGCCTGTCCAAGCCCCAAAACCCCCTCTGGAAGCTGTAAACCTCAGCTCATATGCAATCTGATGATGAAAATGTCGAGAGTATATCTACTCAGCGCAAAAATCAAAATGAGCTTCCCCTTCGGCGAATTCTTCTCGTCTCCTGTTCGTCGTCGCTGCTCGACTCGGCTTGGTAATTTGCTTTTCCCTTGCCCTTCTCCATCCTCACTTTTGTGCTCCGCCTGCTAGAAGTAGGTCGCTCCTCTCTTCCGTTGACTTGCAGGTTTTGCTGTCCTTTGAACCGCTTGTAAGCCGTGCCTGGTCGTCTCCGATCTCTGTTGGCGACCTCGACTGCAATGGTCCCCGTTGCACTACTCCCACCTTTGGAGCTCTTGTCATCCGCCGAGTTTTGTGCAGTAGGGACCGCAGAGCGCATCACTTCTACGACATTGTCAAACCTCTCTTCTAATGCCTTCATCTTGGCCAACATGAGACGAGTCAGTCGGTCCGAGTGCTCCTGGTCCTGGTTCTTTCGGGTTGCGCCCTTAAGCTGGCCCGTGGCCCAGGCCATCTGGGTCTGGAATGACGCTGGTATGCCACTGAACACTTCGACGTTGCTCGTGTCCAGGCCGAGCTCCGAATTGATTTCCATGTCGTCATTGAGAGGACGACGACTTCTGGACGGGGCACTAACCAATGGCGGGCGCTCGGTGTTTGTCCTGGAAGGGATCGGACGAGGCCGTATAGCTGGCTGTACGTAGACTGAGCGGCGTGGAGAGCGTGGTCCACTAGAGACGGGAGTAGCTGCCACCGCTGTGGTTTGACGACTGCTTCGCGGGCGGGATGAGGGTGCTGGAGTTCGTTCTGATTCCGAGCCCGATGCAGCAGCATTTGCCAAGGCGTTCCTGACTTCCTGAGGCGCATACAGAATCGTGTTGGTTGACATGGTGCGGCTGTGCAAACCCTGCCGACGAGGGGGACGAGGCGAGGCTATTGCTGCCGGAACAGAAGACCGAGTCGAGTTGAATGAAGCGGGAGCTAGAACCCCGAACCGCGTCGCCACGGGGGTGGTGAAGTAATCCTCCTCTTCCTCTTCAAAGCGGGACTTGGTAGCCCGCTGATCCTCGGTTGCGACTTCATCCTCATCATCATTCGTCACAAGCTCGTCGTCGCCATCAGCATCGGTCTGATCTTTGTCTTCGGGCTGTTGTCCTGGGGAGAATCCCCGGTACGTTCCGAATGGACCGCCTGATGGGAACCCAGTGTTCGAAATGAGGTCTGCAGGGTCACTCGCAGCCGATCGCACGTCGGACACGGTCCTGAACCTCCGAGTGAAACGACTTCCTCCACTGCGTCGACTGTCCATAGTTGGCCAATGTGACAAAGGCGGGCCCTGGTTATCATCATTCTGATCCATCCAGTTCCTGATGGCAGTCTGCGATTTCCTCCTCTCCTGCCTTCGCTGCTGCCGGAAGGTGCTAGCATCCGGGACACGCCAGAAAACTTCGGCCAGAGCTTGGTCCTTCTGCTGACCAGCGACGGATCCTTCAAACACTCCAATGTTGGGACTGAACAAGGCTGTCCTGGAAGCAGGATCGGCGAAGGAGATCATTCTTGAGCGATGGCGCCCGTGATTTTCGACCAAATCCGTTGGTTCGTAAATGTCCGAAGTGAGGAAGTATTTCTCGTAGCAGAAGATTCCGAGTAGCAGAGGCCAGTGGGTCAGTTTGATCGCGGTCCTGTTCATCCGAACAAAGTCGCGTATCGGCATGACGTATCCCAACGGCATCAAGAGCCAAGCAATAATATTGCCAGGGGCCACGTAGCTGAACAGAGCATCATTCTTGACCATGGATATGGTATTGATGGCAAACAGGAACTGATGCTCCTGTTGGGCATTGGAGGCGATTGCTGTAAAGGAGTTGGTCAAGACCGTGATGAGGATTGTGCTGGAAACGGTCAGTAAAATCACCAGTCGGGCCACCATGGAAGACGTACACAACAACAAAGTGACAAATGATTAGGAATGTGACCAGAAGACATCTGCCGAGAATATTGTACTCGGGCCAACTAGAGAACATTTATTAGTCAATCAGCCGGTGATTCGAGGCTCAATATACTTACACATCCCAAGCAGCTGGTGTGAACCCCTAAAAGATTTATGATGTCAGTGTCGATACTTCAAACTCGCTCTGTCCGTTGGTGCAAACAGAATAGATCTTTGAGGATGTGGAGCTCACCATCAAAATCTGGAAGATCTTATATGCCACCTCGCCGGCATCATTGTTGTTCCTCGACAGGGTGAAAAACACAAAGAATCCGGAACAGCTGATGAGGATCAAGATGAACACGGCCGCCAGATCGACAGCCATCAGTCGGAAGGCAATCAAAAGCTGCGAGAAGTACTGGTAATGATCGAGGACACTGAAGATGCGGGGCAAGAGCAAGATTGCATTTGCAGCCAGTACATCATAGGCCATATCATTCCAGCTCTGTGCTTCTACCAGAAACACGCCATAGATCCTCATACAGTAGAAGATCACCAGTAGCATCAAGATACCAATATCAAAGATATTCCAAAAGCTCATGATGTAGAGAGAAAAACCCTGCTCATTGAAGCCGACCACCTCGTCCAGCATGAAGCCAGCACTCCAGAACCAGAAGACCAACTCTAGTGAAGTGATCCGGTTGGAGCGTTCCACCAGAACCGCTAGAAACAGGCAAATCAGTATAAAGAGCGAGCAAGTCGAGAAGAATTGCCGGTATCGTGGCACTCTTAATCTGGACAGTTTCATGGGCGAGGCATTGTGCGGGTTGTAGAGGGCTACAGTGCGTCTAATGGGCACTTCGTAGATCGGTAACTGTTCTGTACGGACTTGGGCCTCGTTCTCCTTCACGCTGGGCGCCTGGAATCTGAGAAGGGGCGTTCTCGCATCGGCAGGCGGTCTGCTCGTCGGTGATCTGACTCCATTCTCGGCAGGCGATTTTGGTGTTGGCGGCTTCCGATGCAACTGGTCGGCCGAAGAATAGAAGCTGATCGATCCATTCCATATAGCCTCAAGTTGCTGCACCACAAGGGGGTGCGACAGGAAGTGCTTGGCCGAGGCACGAATAGCAACCTCCAGAGTTGACGTTCTAGCGGCGGCTTGTCTAGCTGCACCCCGAACACCATTCTCTGGGGCACCCTGTAAGGGGTAAAAGTCGTAGGAGAGCGCATCGATCAATTCCCTCGTATTGTATTCCTTCAAGAGTTTCAAAGCAAGGAGCTCGCAAACCTTGGCCCGTGTGCTGCTTGTTCCTGCGTTGGCTGGATAGAGTTCGCTCTCGGTCTTGAAGCCTAAACAGTTTGCCATCAAGGCATACAATGTCGCTCGATTCAGGTGGGCATTTCTGATCTGCTGTTGCATGGGCTTGACTAGAAACTGAGAGACCTGAGGGGATTTGAGCTGTTCCCACGAAAGGCTGGTTTCGGTTCGCGTCTGGATAACGATTCGAATGGAATGGACGAGGCCGTAAATCGGTAGGGAGTCTACATAGGCATGTCGTTAGCTATAGCCATTCTTTTCCCACACGCCAACTCTAAATGTCTCAGGCTCACCTAGATAGCTTGCAGAGAACAAGGGAATCATGGCATTGCCCGAATTTCTTCGTCCCTCGCCATCGTGCATCCCAACTCCGTCATATCTCTGGCGTTGAAAGCGAGGGAGCTCCTCGGGGACATCTCCCTCGTCCTCGTTGGATTCTTCATCTTCTTCGTCCTCGGCCTCCGTAAAGTCGGCCGTGGCATGCCGGGGCTCGAGATACTCGCGGCGGGTGGCAGGGCCTGGAGAAGGCGTGTTTGGGTTGGAGTGAAACATGGACGAGTCGACGCGTCGTCTCTTATCTGGAGCTGGCTTCTTGCTGGAGCGCAGCAGCGTCGACAACATCTCCCGCGCTTGAGTCGGCATGGCGAACTCAGTCCCGGGCGCCAGGGACAATGCGAGGGTTATAAGCGCATTAGGGTTTCGCAGGAACTGTCAGCTTGACTCGTCACGGCTCAATGGGTTGCGACAAGACGCACCGCGAAGCGCGGAAACTAGAGGAACCAAATTACAGCTTGGTTGCTTGGGGGAGGCGCTAGCAAGAAGAATATCGGTGACGATCTCGGGTGGGTGCTGCAACGCTAAAAAGCACTGGCCTTGAGGGGCCACGGACCGCTAAAGACCTTCACCAAAACAAGGATTTGGAGCTGGTATGGTGGGTCGATGGAGGCAACCCGTTTTGCGAATTCAATTTGACGTGCTTTATGCGCTGAAAAGCAGCCGGCATGCAGTGACCCGCCCGCGATGTTGCCGCTTGTAATACTGCTCATCAGTGGTCTTTGGCCGTGAACAGGTGGTGGTGAGAGGTGCATGTCACAAGGTCATATGATGACTGAATGACTAGGTTCGCCGTTAAAACATTACGCCTCATACCTGTAATAGGAGTGAGTACGTACGAACCAGGCGGGAGAAACAATGGATCGAGGTGTAGTAACACGACCACAAACAAAGCGAGCCGGTACATCAACTAGGCATTCAGGATCAATGGGGAATAAATCACCACTCTCTCAGCCTCATGGGCAGGAAAATTCATCTAGATCGCATCTTGACATGTTCGCACTACTTGCCAAGTCTGAATGCTAGTGGTCCACATGCATCGTTTATAGCAAAAGCCTGCTCTGGCATACATGGGGTATTAGTAAAAACATACCAGGGAATCCATTTCTACTGGCTCACTTCTCGATCATCATCCGATCAACTTCCAGAAAGTGTCTGAAAGTGCCTCTGCCCACGCAACTCTGCCTCGGTACGCCCATCGAGTTAATATAATACCAAGCAAGCCGCTTCGTCTAATTCCTAGCAATGACCCACCTTCATGATTCATGGTAGTTCTTTGGCCGCACAGAAGGCTCGATCGCGTACGTCGCGAGTTGAGCACAACGGCGGCCGGCGCCTGAGAGATAAGAGCCTTTTTTCCTCACCTGGTGGTGTGCAATCCTGGTTCTCTAGTCTGTCACACCGCCTGCTGGGCTCCTCACCGGCTCGATGTTTTTTTTCCTCTTTCAGATGCGATCTCTTTGCTTTCCGGTAGTGGATGGCAAGGAGATTCCGGCCTACGCTGTGCTGTCGAATCACGACGTCCGGCCGCTGCACCTCCCATATGCAAGCAACTTCCCAAAACCCCTGTATCCCCCCGTGGATGGCTAAGGAAAGCCACTGTCTCTGATTGGCAACCCCGTACGCCCCGGAGCCTTTTCTCAGAGACGGTGCATCGTGAACTTTGGAAGAACCCCACGACTCTGAACGGGACAGAATCCACAGCTTGGCCATCCTTTGCAGTTTCCAGAAGAGTTTCATCATGGCTGGCAACCCGCCTTCATGCTGCAACATGTCATGACGACACAGATGGTAGCACCGCTCGTGAGACCCCAATCATCGTAGGACCGGGGGCTCTTGTTTGGTTTGTGTGTTTGGTTTGTGCTCTCAAAGACATTGCAACGCCTACTGTCCAGTGAACACGACATGGCGCTTTTGGATACCCCGCTGCCACTCATAAGATGCCGTGCCATACTCCGACTGTCGCTTGCCATCATATGCAGATGCCTACCTATATTCGTTGGAGATAAGTCGGGTTGCCAGCCGGAACAGCCATGTTTTGATGCCACCTTTTAAGTCGCGAAATCAAAGCTCCTACACGGTGTATTCAAGCTGACAATACCGCGATCTTGTCGCTAGGCCTTTGACACACCGCCAACCACACCGAAGGAGTACAGAGTATCGAATATTGTCAGCATCATATAGTGACTACACTCTCCAGCCCGTCCCCCCAAAAAGTGCTTATCTAAGGTTCGGCATGCCTCATGTGGCCATCGACCCTCCCTTTCGGAACTGTCAGAAGGTCTTGTCAGGTCATATGACTGGGCTTCATGCTCTAGCGTCGTGGTGATGCACCCCACGCGTCGGGATTGCGCAGATATCCAGGTAGCGTCGCAATGGCATGCCTCCGGTGAAATCGTGTTTATTTATACTATGATCCAGGCGAGTCTACGACTGGGAATAGCACTGGATTTTGTGGACAACATCGTATCGTCACTTGTCAGCTTCTCAGATCGATCTACAAGCCAACCCTTATTCGTCACACCCGACCCGACTACCAGCCCTTATTTTGCCCAGGCAATTAAGCATAGCTGAGAGGCGGAACAGTTCACAATCATCAATATAGATGTCGGAGATGGCATGAACTGAGCACAATTGATTTGACAAGTTCTGCTGAGGATGAATCAAGTCCTCCAAATACGAAATGTATGATACCTTGCAAGATTTCTTCTTCTCGGTAGCTGAAAGTTTCGCCAAGAGATGTAGACAACGACCGGCGTATGTTCTATTATTGTCACCTATTATGTACCTTCATCTTTCATTGGCCTTGTTCCCGAGCCCTTGGTAGCATTCTCCGAAGGTGGAAGCACCCTTCAATTAAAAAATTATATCTCTTATTAACAACCCTACCCTTCCTTCCCAAATATCCTGCCGTAAGACAAGCCACTGGATCTTTGCTCTTCGCAGCGTTACAAGATCAGACAAAAGCGATAGGCGTCAGACATCAGCTGGACCCGGGCTGAAAACAAAACGACGCCAAGAAAGTACGTATGGCCATCGGAACTTTGAGTCTGAGAAGAAGCTGACAGGCCTCGACAGGGAACTCAGCAGTACCATAACCATCACCACCAAGAACAGTATTGATCAGACCAAAAACTGGGGACCCGCAAACAATAACCCAAGCTTCTAGTAAATTTTTCTTCTCTCTTAAAAATAGCGTCGCCAGCAAGTCCCTGCTTTCAATCGAGCTACGTACTGCACTTTGTAGCCATCAATTAGAATCAACCCAGTGCTACGGAATACTGCAGTCCGAATCCGCACCCAGCCACTTTCGAAAAGAGCCAGCGAATTTTCCAAAGATCAGCCTCAACATTCCGCACCAAAATCGACGATCATTGTGTTGAGTCCATATTGTCTTGGCAAAGATTGACACTCATTATGAGATGGTAACTCCCCTCTGCCGGTCAAAACCAGTCATCACTCACTGGAGGCGGAAATATTTGCCAAATAGCGTCCTTCGTGATGTGTAATAGCAACTTCGCCAGGTGCAGTGGATGGCCTTTATGCTTATCGATAAGACATCTTCACTATGAGAGGACGTCATCCTGCCCCGCGTTTCCCACATAAATGTTGACTGTCAGTGGTCTGGGGCAAGGCCTTGCTGGTCAATTGAGTTGTCGTGTGCTGTATCCATCTCTCTTGCCTCTTCTCCAGCATCGAGTGCAGATCTCCAGACCAGACTGTCTAGTAGCCAGCGGTGCGATGACCGGCCAACAATTGACAAGCCCAGCCAGAAGGAAAGAAAGAAAAATTGGTTAACACGTGCGTCCGGCCAGGGAGATGATCTATTGAGAGATATCTGACTGGTAGGGCTTTCGTGGTCCTGAGCATGGTTGGCCAATGGGGCTAGCGAGTAATGCGCCAGCATGCCGACCCTTACCTTTCTCGTCCAGGCTTGGGGTTAAGCAGCAGTCTCATTGGCCAAAGCTGTCGTAGATCGAGAAGATTTCTGGTTGGCTCGCCCCGCCCTTAGTGCTGTTGCGGGGACCGAAGCAGGAGAGGAAAAAAAAAAGTTTCACGACTTTGAAACCTCGACTGCGCCGAAAGCTCACCGAAGTTTTCTCTTCTTTCTTCTTTCTTTTCCAATCTTTTGGAATTCAATTCCTACCCACAAGAACCGCTCATCAGCTCAGCGGCGGAATGAGAACTTGAAGCCCCTGAAGAATCGCGGCAAGACGAGTGCTCAATTCCAAAGGGCGACTGAGCTGCAATCTTTTCTCCACCCCATTCCTCCCCGTCGGGGCCCTCTGTTCTCTGCCGAGAGTAACCGCAGGGTGAACCGTGTGTGTTTGAGTCCATCCATCTTCGATCAAAATCCCTAGATACCCCTGATCATGGAGGTTGTTCACCACAGGCCCGCCACCGCGCGGGTTGAGACGAGCGACGACGGCCTCGTCTGCCTCGAGCTCGAAGATGGCTCAACCTACCAGGGTTACAGCTTCGGTGCTCAGAAGTCCGTTGCTGGAGAGCTCGTCTTCCAGACCGGTATGGTTGGATACCCTGAATCCGTCACAGACCCCTCCTACCGCGGCCAGCTTCTGGTCATCACCTTCCCTCTTGTTGGCAACTATGGTGTGCCCAACAGGGAAGCCGTCGACAAGCTCCTCGAGGACCTCCCCGAGTACTTCGAGTCCAACCAGATCCACATCGCCGGTCTCGTGGTTGCCTCATACGCCGGAGAGACCTATTCGCACCACCTCGCTACCTCGTCCCTGGGCGCGTGGCTCAAGGAGCAGGACGTTCCTGCCATCTACGGTGTCGACACAAGAGCCCTGACGAAGCGGATACGAGTCGAGGGAAGCATGCTTGGACGCCTGCTGCTGCAGAAGGCCAACAGTGCTCCCAACGGAGTCAATGGCGCTACAAACTCCTCTCAAAAGCTCACTCTGAGTGACTTTGAGACAATCGATTGGGTCAACCCCAACGAGAAGAACCTGGTTGCTGAGGGTAAGTCACAGCGCCTCCCCGGCGATCGAACACCAGCTTACCATTGAACAGTCTCCACCAAGGCCCCCAGGCTCTACAAGCCCAACCCAGAGATTGCTCTGAAGCACTCCTCGGGTCGCACCCTGCGCGTACTCTGCCTCGATGTTGGTATGAAGTACAACCAGCTCAGGTGCTTCCTCAAGCGGGGTGTCGAGGTCATGGTCTGCCCCTGGGACTATGATTTCTCTACCGAGGCTGGCAAGGCCTACGATGGTCTCTTCATTTCCAACGGACCCGGTGACCCTGCAGTCATGAAGGACACCGTCAAGCACATTGCTGCAACCATGGAGAAGAACCAGACTCCCGTCTTCGGTATCTGTCTGGGTCACCAGCTTCTCGCTAGAGCAGCCGGAGCCGACACCTTGAAGCTCAAGTTCGGTAACCGCGGCCACAACATTCCTTGCACCAGCATGATCACCGGAAAGTGCCACATCACTTCTCAGAACCACGGATACGCCGTCGACGCCAAGACACTGCCTACCGGCTGGCAGGAGCTCTTCGTCAACACCAACGATGGCAGCAACGAGGGTATCATGCACGACAGCAAGCCCTACTTCAGTGTTCAGTTCCACCCCGAGAGCACACCTGGTCCCCGGGACACTGAATTCCTGTTCGATGTCTTCATCCAGACCATCGTCGACTGTACCAAGGACTCGAAGCTTCTGAACGCTCCTGTCAAGTTCCCTGGTGGCACCGTCGAGGAGAACAATGCGGCTCACCCCATTGTCCACGTCAAGAAGATCTTGGTCCTTGGCAGTGGAGGTCTGAGCATTGGTCAGGCTGGAGAGTTTGATTACTCCGGTAGTCAGGCTATCAAGGCTCTGAAGGAGGAAGGCATCTACACCGTCCTCATCAACCCCAACATTGCCACTATCCAGACTTCCAAGGGTCTGGCCGACAAGGTCTACTTCCTTCCCGTGACTGCCGATTTCGTCCGCAAGGTCATCCAGTACGAGCGTCCCGATGCCATCTATGTCACCTTCGGTGGCCAGACCGCCCTGCAGGTTGGTATTCAGCTCAAGGACGAGTTCGAGGGACTCGGTGTCAAGGTTCTCGGAACCCCCATTGATACCATCATTACCACTGAGGACCGAGAGCTCTTTGCCCGCAGCATGGAGTCTATCGGAGAGAAGTGTGCCAAGTCTGCTTCTGCCTGCAACATTGACGAGGCCATGCACGTCGTCAAGGACATTGGCTTCCCCGTCATTGTGCGTGCCGCGTACGCACTTGGTGGCCTTGGCAGTGGTTTTGCCTACAACGAGGCTGAACTGCTTGACCTTTGCAACAAGGCATTTGCTGCCAGTCCTCAGGTCCTCATCGAGCGTAGTATGAAGGGCTGGAAGGAGATTGAGTACGAAGTCGTGCGTGATGCTCAGGACAACTGCATCACGGTCTGTAACATGGAGAACTTCGACCCCCTTGGCATCCACACCGGTGACTCTATTGTCGTCGCTCCCTCGCAGACTCTGTCTGACGAGGACTACAACATGCTCCGCACGACTGCCGTCAACGTCATTCGTCACCTCGGTGTTGTTGGAGAGTGTAACATTCAGTACGCTCTGAACCCCGACTCCAAGGAGTACTGTATCATCGAGGTCAACGCCAGATTGTCCCGATCTTCTGCTCTGGCCTCCAAGGCTACTGGTTACCCTCTTGCCTTCATCGCCGCCAAGCTCGGTCTCAACATTCCTCTCAAGGACATCAAGAACTCGGTCACCAAGAGCACCTGCGCATGCTTCGAGCCCTCTCTCGATTATGTCGTGGTCAAGATGCCCCGCTGGGATCTGAAGAAGTTCACTCGTGTCTCCACTCAGCTCGGCTCTTCCATGAAGAGTGTGGGTGAAGTCATGAGTATTGGCCGAAGCTTCGAAGAAGCCATCCAGAAGGCCATCCGCTCGGTCAACTACAGCAACCTTGGCTTCAGCGAGACCAAGGCTCTCATGTCAATCGACGATGAGTTGCAGACTCCTTCTGATCAACGTCTTTTCGCCATTGCCAATGCTATGGCTCAGGGATACTCTGTCGAGAAGATCTGGGAGCTGACCAAGATCGACAAGTGGTTCTTGCACAGACTCAAGGGTCTCAACGACTTTGCCTCATCCTTGACCCAGTTCAAGGTGGAGGATGCTGCCCACCGCCCCGACGTCCTGCTCAGAGCTAAGCAGCTGGGTTTCAGTGATCAGCAGATCGCCAAGTACATGTCTTCCACAGAGCTCGAAATACGCGAGTTGAGATTGGAAGCTGGTATCACGCCATTCGTGAAGCAGATTGATACTGTCGCAGCCGAATTCCCTGCCTTTACCAACTATCTCTACATGACCTACAATGCGTCCGAGCATGATCTCGACTTCAGTGACCATGGTGTCATGGTTCTCGGCTCCGGAGTCTACCGTATTGGTTCTTCCGTAGAGTTCGATTGGTGCTCTGTCAGAGCTATCCGTACTCTGCGTGAGGAAGGGTTCAAGACTGTCATGGTGAACTACAACCCCGAGACCGTCAGGTAAGAAAATACAACTTTTGCTCTAGGTTTTGTTTCTGCGATGTCTCTCTGGAATATCGTCTTAGAAGAATCTTTCTATCTGATTCTTCGGATGATTTTCTTACTTGATATTTCGGAAAAAGATTTTCTGCTTAAGCTTATACTAATATCTCTATAGTACCGATTACGATGAAGCAGATCGCCTGTACTTTGAGAACATCTCACTCGAGACTATTCTCGACATTTACCAGGTCGAGGGCTCCACTGGTGTGCTGGGTGCCATGGGTGGACAAGTGCCCAACAACATCGCTCTGCCCCTGCACCATGCTGGTGTCAAGGTGCTGGGAACATCGCCAGAGATGATCGACAACGCAGAGAACAGATTCAAGTTCTCGCGTACCCTCGACAGAATTGGTGTCGATCAGCCAGCCTGGAAGGTCCTTACAAGCTTCGATGATGCCAAGTCGTTCTGCGACAAGGTCACTTACCCTGTGCTGGTTCGCCCTTCGTATGTTCTTTCCGGAGCAGCTATGAACACTGTGTACTCGGAGGCCGACCTGGCATCTTTCCTTGACCAGGCCGTCGAGGTCTCTCCAGCTCACCCGGTTGTCATCACCAAGTACATTGAGAACGCCAAGGAGATTGAGATGGACGCTGTTGCCAAGGATGGTAAGGTCATCGGCCACTTCATCTCGGAGCACGTCGAAAACGCCGGTGTCCACTCTGGTGATGCCACCTTGATCCTGCCTCCTCAGGACCTCGAACCCACCACCATTGCGCGTATTGAGGATGCGACTAGGAAGATTGGTGCTGCCCTCAACGTCACTGGTCCTTTCAACATTCAGTTCATTGCCAAGGACAACGACATCAAGGTCATCGAGTGTAATGTCCGAGCCTCTCGATCGTTCCCATTCGTATCAAAGGTTACTGGCTCGGATCTCATATCGCTTGCCACGAAAGCAATCATGGGCGTGCCATTCACCGCTTATCCTCCCGAGACAATCGCCCCTGACTGTGTTGGTGTCAAGGTCCCACAGTTCAGTTTCTCTCGACTCTCCGGAGCCGACCCCGTATTGGGTGTTGAGATGGCCTCGACTGGAGAAGTTGCTTGCTTCGGTGCTGACAAGTACGAGGCCTACTTGAAGGCATTGATCTCCACCGGTTTCAAGATTCCCAAGGCCAACGTTCTGCTGTCCATTGGTTCCTATGCGGACAAGAAGGAGATGTTGCCTTCTGTTGCAAAGCTGCAAAAGCTGGGCTACAAGCTGTTCTCCACTGCGGGAACTGCTGACTTCTTGCAGGAGAATGGTATCCCTGTGCAATACCTCGAGGTGCTTGGCAAGGATGAGGATGACCAGAGAACTGAGTACTCTCTCACTCAGCATCTTGCCAACAACAAGATTGATCTCTACATCAACCTTCCATCGAACAACAAGTACAGACGTCCAGCCAACTACATGAGCAAGGGTTACCAGACCAGACGTATGGCTGTCGACTACCAGATTCCTCTGGTCACCAACGTCAAGAACGCCAAGATTCTCATCGAGGCCATTGCCAGGCAGTTTGATCTCGAAGTCCAGACCCGCGACTACCAGACAAGCCACAAGACTGTTGTTCTGCCCGGTCTGATCAACATTGCTGCTTTCGTCCCTGGAATTATCTCCCAGGGTAGCCAGGACTTGCAGACTGTCACCAAGGCTTCCGTAGCCGCCGGCTTCACCATGGTCCGTTTAATGCCCCTCGGAGTTGAGGGATCCATCACGGACGCCAAGAGCCTCAAGCTGGCTCAGCAGAACAGCAAGTCGGGTGGTTTCTGTGATTACAACTTCTCAGTTTCGGCCACCTCGGACAACGCCGACCAGATCAGCCATGTCACCAGCGAGGTTGGATCCTTGTTCGTTCCCTTCAACCATCTCTCGGACAACATCAACAAGGTCGCCGCAGTCATGGCCCACTTCGACTCATGGCCGACTCACAAGCCCATCTTGACCGATGCCAAGACGACGGACCTTGCCTCGATCCTACTCCTCGCTAGCCTGCACAGCAGACGCATTCACATCAGCAGTGTCACCACCAAGGAGGACATCAGATTGATTGCCCTCAGCAAGGCTAAGGGTCTCAACGTCACTTGCGATGTCTCCATTTACTCGCTGTACCTGTCACAGCAAGACTACCCTGCGTGCAAGGCTCTGCCCACTGTTGCCGATCAGAAGGCTCTCTGGGACCATCTGAGTACCATTGACGTCTTCTCGATCGGAAGTCTGCCGTACCAGGTCGCACAAGGCGAAAATGTCAAGGCAGACCCTCTCATCGGTATTTCCGATGCTCTGCCGCTGCTCCTGACTTCCGTCACGGAGGGCAAACTGACCATTGACGACATCAAGGCTCGCTTGTATGACAACCCGAAGGAGATCTTCGAGCTCCACGAGCAGGTTTCCACCTCCGTTGAGGTCGAGATCGATCGTCCCTACACCGTCGGTACTGGATCTGGATGGACTCCTTTCGCCGGCAAGACTATGCGCGGTGCTGTTCAGCGCGTCACTTTCAACGGCAAGACCGTCTGCCTCGACGGTGATGTCCTCCCTATCCAGCCATTGGGACAAGACATGTCATCGCACGGCAGCATGCCGGCGCCCATGTCGCCTCCTATCAAGCCCACCACGCAGCCTCTCGGACTCGGTTTCGAGAGCCCCCGGGGTAGAAGGTCATCTGTCCTTGCACAGAGGCCCTTCCAGCCTCGTGGCCTGGATGGTGTCTTGGACGGTGAGCAAAGGCTGCACTCGTCTGGAGGAGAGGACTTTGGCCTTTCTCCGGCTCTGCAGCCCTCTACAGATATTCTGAAGAACCTGCTGAGACAGCCAAACGCTTTCAAGAACTCCCACGTTTTGTCCGTGAAGCAGTACACGCGTGCCGATCTCCACCTGCTCTTCACAGTCGCACAGGAGATGCGCGTCGGTGTCCAGAGAGAGGGTGTTCTCAGCACCTTGAAGGGTCGTGTGTTGATGACCATGTTCTATGAGCCATCTACGCGCACTTCGGCATCCTTTGACGCAGCCATGCAGCGTCTTGGTGGTCGCACCATTGCCATCACGACCTCGCACTCTTCTGTCAAGAAGGGAGAGACTCTTCAAGACACTCTCAGGACCCTCGAGTGCTACGGTGACGCCGTCGTCCTCCGCCACCCAGAGGAGTCGTCGGTCGACGTTGCCAAGAAGTTTGCTCACGTGCCGGTCATCAACGGCGGCAACGGCAGCAAGGAGCACCCCACCCAGGCCTTCCTTGACCTCTTCACCATCCGTGAGGAGCTCGGTACCGTGCAAGGCCTGACCATCACCTTTGTTGGTGATCTGCTGTACGGTCGTACAGTCCACTCCCTAGTGTATCTGCTCCGCCACTACCAGGCCAGAGTGCAGCTCGTCTCGCCCAAGGCGCTCAAGCTGCCTGCCAAGGTCCGCGAGCAGCTCGTTGCCTCTGGTCAGCTTCTCTGCGAGTCCGAGACCCTGACACCGGAGATCCTGGCAAAGAGCGATGTTCTGTACTGCACCCGAGTCCAGAAGGAGAGATTCCCCACCGTGGAGGAGTATGATGCTGTCAAGGACTCGTACCGCATTGATAACGCCACTCTGAAGCATGCCAAGAGCACCACGGCTGTGCTGCACCCCCTCCCCAGGAACGAGGAGATTGCGGAGGAGGTTGACTTTGACTCGAGAGCTGCGTACTTCAGACAGGTAAGTCCCTACGCTGCCGCACCGGCACCCTTACGTATATGACAATTGCTGACTTGTTCTACAGATGAGATATGGTCTCTACTGCCGCATGGCACTGCTCGCTCTGGTCATGTCCCACTAGACTTGACCCGGGCGAGTATTGTCTGGCATTGTATATACTACAACCAACTTTGTGCATTTTTTAGACGAACGGGGCGTTTTTACCGAAAAGTTTTTAGATAGCTACCTACACTATCTTACGTGTGTTTGTTTTGGGATTTTCTCAAGGTAGAAAAGGCAAACCGCATCCTTAGACACTGCAATGGCTCAAGCCACTCATGAGTGAAATGATATAAGAAATAATGACGCATTCTATGGCGTTATACGTACGTTTGGGTATGCGTACGTTTGGGTTGGGTATATCGTGCGTTGGATACGTACGTTTGGGTTTGGGTTTGGGTATATAGTATATAGGTATATGTGGTGCGTATGGCGTACATTGTGTATATAGTTGTGTGTTATATTTGACCGTTCATTCATCTGTTCATCCGTGCGTTCAGTTTCTTTTCGTGTTGCGTGTCGTGCATTGCTTTCTTTGAGCCCCGCTAAAGAAGTCTTAGTTGGGCTAAAACCAAATGAGGGGCAAAAAGATGGGCATGATACTCGTCCAAAGAAGCCAGCAACGTATGATGATTGAATTTGTGATGAGATGGTGGCATAGCAATTGTTGTTTTCGGCAATTCTGGTATTCTCAATGTTTGATAATTGAATTATGAGAAGATCGCTTCGTTTTTTGTCCTAAAGTGACGTCACTGTTGCATTTATTATACGACTTGCGATCGCGAATACCGTTCGTCTAAAACGTGGGTCAAGTGTTGAATCATCACCACAACTCATCACCTCTACGCTCATGAAGTCAACGAATTGAATCTTTTGACCTTATTCAACAACATTTCACACGGCAACTTTGACGTTTCAATTCCGCAAACACACCGAAAGACACACATGTTCCGCCGATCACCTGCTTCGCTATTACAGAGCAGGACCACATCACGTATTACACAGCTTGGTACACATATTGGCAATACACGCAACAGCCGACACACCATGTCCTCGTCTGCCGGATCGAGCCCGGCCGCGCCCTGGCGCAGCCTCTTCCTGGAACACATTGAGGCCATGAAATCGCCAGAGTTCACGCTGTCCACGATCCGCAAAGTGCCGAGCTCGTCGCCGCAGGCCCGGCTGGGCATCCAGGGCGGCGACGGGTTCGCGCACATTCCCCGGGCGCGCACCTGCATCTTCCGCGGCATGTGGGCGGGCCTGCCGGTCAATTCCAAGAACGACGCCCCGCTCAACCCGGAGCTGTACGACAGCGAGCTGCTCACCTTTACCACGGACGTCCGCATGGACAAGATGCCCGAGCTGTGGGACGGCGTTGAGGCATCGCCCGGCGCCGAAGACGGCAAGACGGGCGGCACCGGCCAGGGCGGTAGCAAACTGGACGGAACCGGAGGCGGCGGACCCGTCGAGGCCGTATTCTGGGCCGAGGACGCCATGGTGCAGTGGCGCGTCCGCGGGCGGGCGTACGTCCTGGGCCCCGACGTCGACGAGAACGGCGGCGCGGCGACGAAGAAGCTGCTCCAGGACCGGATGCGCAAGAGGGACGCGCAGCACGCGACGGGCCAGGAGGGCGACTGGAGCTGGGGCCGCGAGGTGACGGCGCACTTTGGCAACCTGAGCCCCGGGATGAGGGGCACGTTCCGGAACCCGCCGCCGGGCCGGCCGGTCAACCTGCCGGTGGGCGACGGGCTCGGGCTCGGGCAGAAGGTCACGGGCCTGGACGACGAGGTCGCGCGGCGCCACTTCCGCGTCGTTGTTATTGTGCCCGACGAGGTCGACCGCTGCGACCTGAGCGACCCGGCCCGCGGCCGTAGGTGGTTCTACCGGTTCGTGGGCGCCGGGGGAGAGCCCGGGTTTCCGCGCGGTCACATTGAGGACGGGTGGGAGAAGGTCGAGACTTGGCCTTGAGTTCCTTGAGTTGGACTCGTGTAAATACTAAATGGCTAAGCATATCGAGTAAATTATATACTTGTGAGATGCGTCACTGAAATACGAAATGTCACTCATCCTATTTCGATTGATCTATAGGAATGAAGAAAAACCAGTTGTTCGCCTTTTGGGCAAGGAGTATAACATATCCGACTTATCCACTCTACCGTAGCATTTCAGTTAGACGATGGTGGCAATGGGTATGTTGCAGGTGTGCTTTGTGAAATAGTGTATACACACTCTCTATTTATAGTCACACTGGCGGGGGCTGTGTTCCTACATTACTCCTATTCTCGCGCCACTCGAGCGTAGGTAGATCTACCAAAGCTCTTACAACAAAAGTCCTTATCACTTACTGCATGCCCATTCTTTCATGTAGCTGCGCGATAATTGTTCTCTCATGTTGTACGATATTCTGTCCTAGGAGATATCGGTTGCGCATGGCCTCTGGTCCGTTCAAGTACCCTCCACTCGACCAGGAAAAGAGCCAGTTTCGGCTTCTCCAAATCCTGCCACAACCCGACTCTACCTTGCAATACTCTCTGTCAACATTCGATATCGCAGAATGCCCACCCTACATAACCCTCTCATACGTCTGGGGAGACGATGAGCCTTCTCACAGCATCATTCTCAACGGGCAGCCGTTTTTGATACGAAACAATCTGAACGATGCGCTGCCACGATTGGCGCGGCTTGGGCGCTCGAAGTGTTCTGCGTTCAGGCGAGAAGAGAGACACTTCTGGATAGACGCCATCTGCATCGACCAGGGAGACATCAGAGAACGTGGTCACCAAGTGGAGAGAATGGCTGAGATGTACACCAAGTCCGCCCTCACATTCGCCTGGCTGGGCCAACCGATTGAGAACGTCACATCAGAAACGATACCTCCTCTGGCCTCTTCCATGGGCGGGCATCTTTTCTACTTGTTCAAGTTCGCCGTCTATCCGTACTTCCAGAGGATGTGGATCGTACAAGAGATCTTGCTCTCTCGATCCGTCTGGGTCGCGTGCGGCGACAACATCTACGACCTGGACAAAATAGTATTGGGTGCCGACTTTGACCTCCCACCCAAACGCATGTATATGAAAGTCCCCGGGAGAGCGGAATACCCGTATCTCTCCTTGTACCACCTCCTACACCAGCGCCGGTCGAGGGCCAGCGGCCTGCGAGACCCCGTACACAAGCTCGAGCCCTTCCAGCCCTCGGTGGACTCTCTCATCCTCCTCTGCCACGACAAGCAGTGCCGCGACCCGCGGGACCGCGTGTTCGCCCTGCGCGGCTTCTTCCCGCGGGAGGCCCTCCGGGCGTCGCCGTACCCGGTGGACTACGGCGTGGCGCTGGCGGATCTCTACCGGCAGACGGTCGAGTTCTTCGCGCTGGACCGGCTGGACCCCGACGCTCGCCGGGTCGGAGGCCCGCCGCGCACTTCCATCGCTACCTATCTGGCGAGCGCGCTCGAGTGCGAAGAGCTGTTGCCCGAGGATCAACGCGATGTGTTTCGGTTCATACAGGATACCAAGCCGAGACGAGTCTGCGGGATGGGAAGCCGGGGATATTAGAAATGGATATGGCTCAAGCCCAGCGGTCGGAACAAGGATAACCTATTGGCTCCTGTCGTGTATTCTTCTTGTTTCCTTCTCTCTGATGCGTAGCATGGGCCTCAGATCGAATGATAACAGCACACAATATCTGAACTACTGCTCACGGAACACTGGCAACTAGCGATTCATGACCTAGAATCTTGGCGGCCTGAGATATCGATGTTGCGTGATATATTCGGGATGATATACCAAATCAAAGCGCGTGTAGGAGAGAGATCATCGAGTTTGCCGACATGATTGCCCGCGGTGAACGTCCATATCATTCTGGAGACAGTCTCGTAGGAGAAGACAGCCGAGAACAAGAATCAATCGATCTCCTGCTCAGAACCTGGGAACGAAGACGCCAAGTCCTGTGCCAGATGCATCAGAATCACTACCAGGATTGTGACAAGTCAATTCTCGATGAGCGGCAGCAGGTGCGGAAGGTGTACGTGATAACCTAAATAATGTCTCGCATTTCCTCCCGCCTTGCGGACTGCGTAATGGCAGCCACAAGGTAGCTTTCTTGTATGCCAGTGTCGGCTTGTGGCTTATTACGGAATGTTGGACTCGTCGAGGTGTGTATGTCTTGCGTGTGTGCCACGCCCGCAAGAGACATATCATCCCAACTACATACAACTAACGCCTCTGGATATGCAAATAAGAAAAGGGCCGTTCCGCAGGGTAAGCAGTTTCCCAACTGCCGCATCACATCAATTGTGCCATCATCAATCGCATACCTACTGAATAAGGAAGGGTGTGGTTGATTATCAGGGGGCCTGGCCATTCAGCTCGGGACCGAAGAAGAAGAAAAATCCACACCAGAAAAAAAGATTTGCACGGGCGTTCGTCAGTGTTGCTACTAATTGCGCTGCGGGCGGCAAGTGCGTGCGTACACTGGCAATCACAAAAATCCACACACATGCCACCTAGAATGTAGCGGCGTTCATACGTACATCCATCGATCAAACGGTTCGTTCGGGGACCTAAATTTCCACGTGCGTAGTCTCGGGGACCTGAGCAGGGGTGGGCCTTGTCTTTTTTTCTGATTCAAGTCCAACAGGGCCTTTTGCGCGCCCACTACTGTCAAGTCCGCTGCAGTCACCAAAAAAAGGGTATCAACACTACAGAGTATGATTGTTATTATACACTACATATCTGCCATCTCCTTGCATGCGCCGAGGGGGCCGAGCAAATGACAGCTCTGGCCTGGACTGTAAACAGATATACTCGGATGCAGGTTCGCTTGTTTTGTCCTCGAGGGGAGCAGAGTCCGGACGAATCAAGGGAGTGGGTAAGCGCTGTTTGGTTTTTGCTGTTCTTTCGACGTGGACCGATTTCAATTCAACATTGAGCTACAGAAAACTCCGCAGGTGGGTTGTCACCGTAGTCGAAAAGGACAAGAGTTGAGGAGGAGAAGGAAAAAAACCGCATCGAGCACAGCTAAAGAAATGCTAGCTAGTACAGAGTAGCCACATACCCGTACACGATAGCGTAATTCAACGGGCTTCGGTAGCAGTTCCGAGACGATCGCGAGTGCCAGCCGCTAGCGCGAGCGGGAGCCGTCTGCCATTCTAGGAGATATCATGTAAAAAAGAATGACCGGCGTCGTTTTGGTTATGGCTTGATTTGATCATTGCTAGTGTATAGCGGTCCGGCCCAGTTCAAGTTTTTTTTTCTGATTGACGTGCCTGGTGCTAGTGGCACAGACCGCCCATAGAGGACGATAATTCCGCTCAAAGAAAGTACAGTATGGCAGGCTGTCAGTGAGCGGGCTGAATCATGTTAATGAAAGTTGCTTGCATTGAGTTTGCCGTTCCTTCGTCATGCGCATCACCGCATGGTATATGTCATTCAGGGCCCGGAGCTTGAACCGTTACACAATCGTACCCTGGCCAGTCAGAGCGCTTCCAACCGTGACACAAGAAATCATTTCAGAGATCGGACGGGTTGGTTCTGACGACTGACGGTTGAGAGGGGTGGTTGCGGGCGCCTGTACTTTCTTCCCTCTTCCAGAACCCGCAGCCGGCCACTTTACCGAAATTGGCTGTCGACGATCGTGGGCACGTTATGGCACGAAAGTCAACGTTGGAATCTTATACTCGGCACAACCGCGAGAAGAACTAAATTGGACACTCCATCACCCCTTGAGCGGACTGGGCCATCCAAAGTTGCAATGGTTGGGGAGCGTTGGCAAGTTGGATGTGTACTTGCAGGTATTTGGCACTGTTGGCGGGCGTACTTTGCCTGAAGCAGATTGTCTCTGGGTCAAGTGCCGGCGTGTGGAGTTTGGCAGCGGGTGAGTGGCATTCGGAGCTGCGCTGGGCTGTTGGCTGTCGAGCGCGAGAGCCACGGACATATATTTCAGTGGATCGACACTAATGTCGATCCGGCAAGCTTCTCGAAGTCATGGTTCTCATCTCCCTCGCTCGCTCTCTCCATTTATTTCGATGCCTGTCGGAAGCAAAAAAGCAAAGCTCCGGCCGTGCCGCCGCAGGGCCAGTGGCCTCGCCTCGCAACCATAGACTCTTTGGGGATGAGCATTCGTCTCGTCTCCAGTGATTCTTTTTGCTTTATTTTTCGAATCTGCTGCCCCCATAACGGCCCGAGCCCACTAGTTTCGCAACGTCTTTTTAAACCTTACAAGAAAACGGGTACGTTGTTGTACCGCCCTGATGACAAACGAAAGGATTGCAAGTCTCATGGTTTTTGGTTGCCCTCCTGGGTTACAACGTTCAGCAGGCCGTTCGGCCGTAGCATGGATGATTCCGTCAACCGGGCAGCAACGCCGAGACAGACAGGTCCTACCATCTGGGTTCGGAGCAAGCGACTGGCACGAATCAACGAAACAAACCCGGGGCGGCATGTTGTGACTTGCAACTCTACGTAGGTAAACCTGACCTAGGCAGTTGTTGCTGGCTGCTGGTGTGGCACATTCGTAATGGAATGCTGCACAAGCACGGAACTTTCAACTGGATTCGTTGCCGTCGCTGCTGCTGCTAGTATTTTCTCCTCGCCGTGGCCGAAAGAGACAGCGGATCGGCCCTGGGCCAGAGGGCAGATTGGTTGGTGGCCGGGGGGAAAGAGCTGTGGGTGATCCGCAATCCGAGCAACCGTTACAGTGCATGGGGGCATGTTGATGTCCTCTACTCCGTATGTTTTGGGGGATGGGGAATTGGGGATATATGCTTGGCTGGGGGATGGGGGTCAGAAACGTTACTGTTATGGCAGCGAGCGAGGTTGCTTGCTTCCGACAGAGATGAGAGCCGAGACAGCAACGTGTGTGTATTTTTCTCTCCGCTGCCATTGACGCGGCATCATCGTCATGGTTAAGTTCTCATTCATCGTCATGCTCATCCACCAATTGATGCCTGCTCATACTGAATGTTACTTGCATGGGCGTAGGTAGATACGTACCGGAACAAGAATGAGCGATCGAATGAACGAATGATTTTCCTACATAGCAAGTAGTATAATTGTAAGAAAGACAGCAAGAGAAAAAGAGTTGCATAGAATATGGAGCATTGGATCGAATCAAGAGAAAAGACAAGGATAGAGCAAAAAGGTCCTCGCAGCTCAGATTCCCTGCATGTTGCAGTCCCACACTCGGTTCGCCCAGGGTTTATGGGGGAGGTATCACGATGTATGTATGTAGGTGTGGAGGCACGATAAAATGCGAGATGGGCACTTGGGCGAAACGATGAACCGACTCCACAGTACAAGCCTTGGCCTTGTCGTCGTTGGAGACCCTCGCCCTACCTAATAAGCGAAACGCACGACGGGCGACGGGCAAGCGGGAGCCAAGGAGCACTGAAGGGTCGATGCCAACGGGATCGCGTGCTGTCCTTTACCAGACTGGCAAGGTCATGTTGTATGTATGTATGAATGTCGGTAGGCAAAAAATAGCAAGTGACCGGGGCATGGAGTGAGGAGAAGGGCAAGCCATTTATTTACCAGGGCTGGATTGGATTGGCAGGCTCCTTGGCGGGTAGATGATGTGGCTTTTCTCTCTTTCTCTGTCTCTCTTTTTTCACCGTTATTTTTTATGCGCTTAATTCTGTCGATTCTACTGGTCCTCGCTCGCTCTCCATATGCAAAGCTAACAAAATCTCCTATGGTCTAGTACTGTACGTAGTACTTCCTTCCATACAACCCAACTTGAATGCCTTCATAGTCATACCTACATACCTCGCACATGCACCAATTGCCAGCAGGTCGGCAGGGGAAGGCGGCCGAGACGTTACACCGATAGGATTTCTAGTCCGGGCGCGGCATTGGCTGTAAGAATTGCATTGGTAGATCATGTCCATGGCGACGATCCAACAGGGCAACAAAACATGTAGTGGTGTGTATGTGGCAATGTCGTGGTGACCCCCCGACCCCTAGCAGCAAGCCTGTCGGTAATATAGCGACGAGAAGCGGAACAAAAGACGTTGAACCGCAGCAATCGAGTAGAGAGTGCGCCCTGTCCACATTTATTTTGGACTTGCCTGTCCACGGTACCCATATGTACGCATATTGCAGCAGTATAGCATTGCAGTGGTATTTTTTGAATTACTGATCAGAACACGTAGACATGGATGAGCCCCTCATGCAATTAATTATGTTGAAGGGCACAGAGAAGGGCGTGTCGCGCAAATAGTACTCATCATCATCATCATCAATCATGTTATCCCAAAGTACGGTACATGATGAATATGCCAATTGACATGGCGTGTGCATACACAAGTTATTGCCGGCCTGGCGACGACAGAGGGCGATTGCTCTCGTGTCTCAGCAGTACAGTCAGTATGCGAACTGCTGTTGATCATTTAATCAATCTCACATATCAAGTCGCCAACTGTGCAATTGGTCTGGCAGATGCTGCATATTCACCATACACGGACCACAATCCACACAGCAAGAAAGGAATTGTGTATGTACTTGATGCTTTGGACGCTCGCGTGGCCGACGAGGCAAAATGCATTGAGAAAGAGAGAGCTCTAGGTTGGAGCTCTTGCAAGGTTCGAACCAACTCGGCCGCGGTCTTGCTTTGCTTCCCGCACTTGCAGCAGGCAGGGCCCTGGTCACATATAGTGAATGTGTGGACACCGACGAGGCTGGGGGGTTCTTTTTGTCTGAACCACGTCTGCAGGCTGCCGTTATCTAGCTCCAGCCTCCAGGTAGCCATGACGATAGCACCGGAGAATATGATCACCACTGAGCGCGAACTGGGCGAAGAACCAGGTGTCAGGCGCAGATCTCCAGGAGCAATCAAACCATAGGACACCATATCAGGTCACGGGGATGCAACAGGCAGGTCACGATGAGGGGGATTGTCCACCGTCTAAACATGTAGTAGTACCTTGCTTTGGCAACTCATTGCAACTCTCCCACGCAGCAAGCAGCCATGATGCGGAACTCACAACCAAAACATGTACGGTACCTGTGCGGGCTCGCATTCGGTGACGGTTCGAGGGCAGGGCAGGCCACTGAAACCAACACGATATGGAATGGACAACACCATGACGATTGATGCATCCAAGATCATGTAGTTAGGCCAATCTCCTTCCCCACAATCCGTCGCCCTCCCCTCCCGCAGTAACTATCTAGGTACCTAAACTCCTTCCTGCCCTACCCGGTAGTGGATTGCGCACTAATCAACTCCGTGCGCTATCTATCTGTATACTACCTACTACATTACCTACTATAGCACGTACTATTTTACGTGCATCCAATTCGCGACATGTACATGAGCTCTGAGATATGCTGCTCGACGTAAAAAGGATCAAAGGTACGTTTCGCTAAACCGAAGTGTATAGGGCAAAACGTCTTGATTTGTTGATTTCTCGGCAATATGAACAAACCACGCACATGCACACACCTTCTTCGACGCCGCTCGGCCAGTCAGTCGCCTACCACTGCACCGTACATATTGACAACACCACGCAGCCATTCGATTTCCCCATTCCCCCCTTGGTCGAAGGAGACCACACCCCCTTGCAATCCAAGTATGCAATTCCCTCTCATTCATGGGCAACCGGAAGAGGAGACAGTACTTTTCGACAGCAGTCCACTCAAGCCCTGCCGCATGCTACCCCACAGAGACCTGTACTCCGCTGGGCTAGGTAATGGGGGTCCCAAGAAATCATATACACCTGCCAACATCGCTCTCACTTATAGACCGCAACAACGAAAAGCTGGGACATGTCTAAATGCGGTAATAGCAAGTGTATTCTAAGTTTGCATAAAACTGGGCACGAAGGGCATTGTTTGTTTCACCTTTCGAGGCACCAGATATGAAGGTAAAAGAAAGAAGGCGGAAGAAGAAAGCAAAGATTCGTCCTTGCAGGGTTAGCAGTAAGAGCAGGCGTCCGTCTTCAGCACACCTCTCGCGGTGAAACGGTGGATCGTAGATACACCAGATCCGAGTGCAGATCATCGGGACGACAGCCGACAAGCTGTTCTTTTGACATGCTCGTCTGTTGCGGTAAGCATCAAAATCTACAGCAATACTACGTAGCAGACAAGCAACAATGTGACGAATACCTCGCTGATAACCGGCTTGCTGTCATGGCGTGACTGACTGACTGACTGGCTTGCTTCCTGTTCTTACATATCCCTCTCAGCCGACAAGAACTCGCACAGCTGGCCGATCCGGTCGTGCCAGACCATATGCACGTGGGATCGAGTGGAACGAGATACATATGGGACAATTCTCGTGAATCACAGCAATCATCTATCCGGCATATCTGAATTGATTGCAACGGGGTCGGAGAGAGAGACGCGATCGCGCATCGTCGAGGAATATTCCCCATCCCCATTATGGAACGTTCAACGAAGGCAGGGAACTAACCTAGTCGAACGGCCTCCTCACGTCTAGAGTCTAGACTCCTGGGGGGGCAGAACGTTTCTTAGTTTGTCGATCCAGAAACTCAATCTTTAGCACGCGGCAGTAGTGTAGCAGAAACGGGAAAAGCAAAAAAAGAAAAACAAGAGGGAAAATGGCAATGGTTCGTTCGCGGGCCGTCCTTGTGTCGGCCGCACATGTATGCTCGGGCAACGTGACTGAACTCTTGGCTGCTGAGCACTGTTTTCCCAAGGTGAGTCGGTCTCTTCTGCCAAAAGACGATCTTTGATGCATTGAAATGATTTCACTTTCGATTCCCTTGGTCAGCTACCTAGGACTGAGTCTGACCAGGTACCTTGACGATATCAAGGCATGTATATACTTTTGCATGTCACTGCTGAGGTATGTGCACCTGGCAAAGCACTGGACAGACCACCGACCTACCTAATGTACCTAAGCCTGGGGGACAAGAGCGGGAGCCAGGCCACCCATTCCACCCATCCATGGGGCTATCCCACGGTCACCAAGTACCTACCCGAAGTACACCAATGTCGAGAGTAACCGCTTTTTGGCAAGAGAGGAGACATTTTAAGCACCCTGGTCGCCTGGCCGGGGAATTTGGCGCTACTGCAGACTACTCGAAAAAGCCACCGTTGGTCTCCACACGGAAGGACGGGGGCTTGATTGACGGCTCAGACGGACCAAGCAGCCAAGAGACGAAAGACGAGGGTCCAGTCCCCGTCCAAAGTCCACTAACTACCCAGGTACTAATTGTTTTTAGCAGTAGCTCGTAGTGGGCAGCAGGTAAGTTATTATCATCCATTACCTACTACTACTACTGCTTCTTCCACCCGGCGCACTCCTCTACCTAAACTCCGCCTGGCCTCGCTTTTATCTTCCTGCCCGCTTATTCTGTCTGACTGCTTATTATTCTTTTATTCTTACCTTTTTCCCGTCTGAACTTCCTGATTCATTTCCTGCCCGCCCCCCGAGACCTACACATGTACATCATACACTCTTGGGCCACATCCCGCATCCAACTGCTCGCTCTCAACCCTTGCCCACCGAGCCGAGTGAGATAGAGGAAGAAGAAGACGGACATTGCGAAAGAGGCATCGCCATGAACATCTAGCCACTGAAAACCTCCGACGACGTCCGGTGCACCGTCTCTCCTCGTACCACACCCACCCCGTGGTGAACCCCGTACGAAACAGTAAAACGCAGCCCACCCCACCACCAACCCGGCATCGCTTTCCGAGCGGCCAACCAATTTCTCGATCGACTTGTCCGGCAGCAGCAGTGTTGTACCATATTGTCGTTGTTGTTGTCCTTGCTATCGCTCGGTAGCGGCCCTGTCTCTTTCTCTTATACACAATGGAATCTCTGAGGTGTCTGTCATCAGTCGCTCCCGACTGGGTCAAGCGGCTGGACGACCTCACCGGCCAGATTGAACAACGCCAGCTGGATCTGGCAGCCCTGGCAAAGAGCGAGGGCAGAAAGTCGGGGTCGCCCGCCCGCTCCCTGCGCAACAAGGGCTCGACCGAGTCGCTCAAACCTCGGAACGAAGGCAACGCCTTCTTCAGCCCAGATGCTAGCCAGGACGCCCAGCCAGACCAGCGACACAACGGCGTAGCGGCGCACGACAGTAGCACACAGCAGAACAAACGCCAGTCACGGCGGCGCTCAAGCCCAGATAGCGGCCCAAAGACGCCCTCCTTCATCCAGCGCCAGACCGAAGAGGTGGCCGCAACGGCACAGCGGCGGGCGCGCGCGGTATTGCGAAAACGCCAGAAGACCGACTCCATGATCAGTGCCGAGGGCGCGGTGCCCACGTATAGGTCCAGGAGCATGATCATTGTATATTACGACAGCTTTGTCCAATCATTTTTCGAGGAACTCGTCAAGTTTGTGTCGGCACAGAGAAATCACCTCCGGAGAGCCAAGATGGCCGCCAAGGTCGCCGAGATCAAGCGACTTGCCGAGCTCGAAATGCCCGACGACGATGATGACGACGACGATGATGATAGCACTCTGCGGCCTGGCGATGGACTGATCGCAGCGGATCCCACGATAGCCGCCAAGCCACCGGGCAATAATGGTGTACGCGACGAGAGACTGCACTATGTAAGCACGCGCATCATGGGACCAACCTACCGCAACCCAAACGCGAATTTTGGCCAGAATCGAGGTCCCTTGGCCACCGGCGGTCCTGGCATGATGAACCGAGGAATGAATGCCGGCGAAAATGGTCCTACCGACGTCTTTGACGACCTGGACAGGTCTCTGGAATTTGTTCAGAGCATGTGCGAACGGGCAGCACATCAGTTTCTACGCGACGGCGACTGCTCCGAGGAGATCGACAAGGTCAAGAAACGGCTGGAAGACGCCAGGAGAAATGCCGTCCAGGAAATGGACCGACTGGAGAAGGAAAACCCCGATGCTCTGAAGACCGAGTCGCCAAACCCCCGCAGCTACCGTCCGTCGACCATGCGGAGGGATCATGGTGCCAGTGGTGCGTCACTCCCTGCTAAAAGGGTCTTAAAGGTGGACATTGACGAAGGCGTTGAAGACATGTGATTGACCCCTTTGATCCATTGAGAACCAAAAGGCGAATCGGCAAGGGACAGGCCACATTATTTTCACTACTCTCGTCATCAAAAGACGAAGACAATATTATCAACATCAACATCAGCATATTCGAATAAATCGTTATCAGCTGGTGTCATCTAAACCCACGACACAAGATGACACCCACGACATATCATTGTTTATATAGCTCATCTCATTTTGAGCATTGCGACGGAGTTAACATCTACGAATCAAACATTTCACCGCACATAGAAAAGTGTAATTGCAAAATACCCCTTGGAACATTATCAGAAACGGGTTAACGGGTCGTCAACATTTACTCGGCCCCCAGCGAGCCAGGAAGGGAACGAGAGGAAGAGGCAGGACAAGGGATGACGAGGCAAAGGCGACTACTACATACAGGACGCAAGGAAAGGAAATAGCTCCGCAGAATCGGGCCATGCATTAGAAGGCTGGTACCAGCTGCCTTCGTTGGGAGCGTCCAAGACTAATGAGAACAAAGATTATGACTGATCATATTTGCCTTGTTTGTTGCTTCATTGGATGTGCAATAAGGTGATGACCACGAAGATGATGTCCGTGTCAGATGCCATGGGTATCGAAATAATTGTACCCACATCAAGTTGCATTTTGGTTCATGGCCAACCAGCCAGGTCTGAAATGACGTTTATGGCTGGACCGAGTTCTTTCTTTATTGGTTTTGTTGACGCCTCGTCCGGGTACGTTCATTCGCTATTCTCTGCCTTCATGGAACGACCGCCACTTGTTACGCAAAATCCATTAGCCGCGGAGAAAAGTTGGGGAGATGAAAAGAAGCGGTCTGCCATGAAACTATTTGGATCTCCCATCAGCCTGCTCGACAACCTCGCTAGCCCACTCCACGGCGATCTCGTCCCCTCCAGGATTTCCCATGTGTCGTCTATCTTCCAGCAGGCGAACCTCCTTCGGCCGACCCCGGCTCGCGACAAGCCAGCTGTCCTCGATGGGAAACACCGAGTCCTCGAGGCCGTTGACGATGAGCAGCCTGCAGCTGCCGCCGTCGAGCACGCCGGCGTCCCTGCCGACCTCCAAGCTGAATGTACCCTTGGCCTCCCTCGCGTATGCCTCGACGTCGGCTTCTTCTCTTGCCCTGTCTAGGTCGCTCGCCCGCCGGAACCCAAACTTCCAGGCCAGCGCCTCGGCCAGCCCGAACGGGTACTCCATGTGGTCCTGCGCCGCGATCCAGCCCGGCTCGAACATGTAGTGACAGGCACCCCCGTGGCATACAACCGCCAGCAGGCGGTCGGCGTGGGTGTGCGCCAGCCGGAGGGCGTGGTAGCCGCCGGTGCTGCAGCCGCGGGCCACGACGCGCGCGGGGTCGAGGCCGAGCTCTTCGTCTCTTCCGTTGGTCGCGATCCAGTTCAGCACCGAAGCGAACACCCGGTCCGACGCACCCGGGTCCCGCGCCGCCGCCGGCGAGTCCGCCGTCCCGGGGATGTCGACGCACAGGACCGCGAGCCCCGAGGCGCAGTGCGCCGTCGTCCGCGCCGTGTTGTCGGTGCGGTACGAGTCCAGCCCCGAGATCAGCAGGAGCACCGGCCACCCGGCGTCCGGCCGCCGGTTTGATGATGACGGAAGACGTAGGTTGGCCAGGATGGGCTTTTCGGCGTCGTCTGCTCTAGTTTGGGCGTGCGTGAACGGGATGGACACCTCGCGGACCGGCGGGTCCAGGTACGCGCCCCCGCGCAGGTAAGCTGCGCGCCCGCGGGCCCTGGCCTCGGCTGTCTTCTGTACCTGCTCGGCCTGCTCGGCACGATAAACAAGGTCTGCGGCCGCGGGCAGGAAGCGTGCGGCGTACCCGTCCGGGTCGCGGACCAGGGCGCCGGCGTCGTCGCCAAAGTCGGCGGCCAGCGAGGCGAAGATGGGGTCAAAGTCCGCGACCGAGGCCTCGCCGAAGGGGTACTCGGCTCGGCTGCAGTGGTCCCGCCAGCGCAATGCCCACAGCTTGGTGATGGAGTCGTGGTGGGCGAACGTGTCGGCCTTGTCCACGGCGGACTGGACGTGGAAGGGGAGAGGGCGGTCAAAGGGGACCATTGCACATTAATTGCCAGGACATAGAACCCCGGCGGTTACGATCGTGAGTGTTTTAAAATGCGGCTCATCCACGAATGATTGCCAACGTATATCAATATATACACGGAGTGACTTGTGTCAAATGTGGTCCCTCTCATATGATGTCGCCTTTTATATATATCCTCGCGGAGTACAGAGTAATACTCCGTTCCCTTTCTTTTTGGGGCTTATAAGTTATAAAAGAAAGCCTAGTATGATATATCTCGTAATACGTCTCGGAGCTCGAATTTACGAACAGTCTTCTTTGCCTAGGGCTGACTAAGTCTTATTGCACAAACAGAACTCTTTTTCTGAACCCGACCCGGTAGAAATGGATGGGTTGCCCTAGGGATATTTCGGTTGGTTCAAATCTCCAGACTTTCCGTGTCTTGCCGAAATGCTCGAGCTGATCTACTCCCAGACGCGACGGGCGAAGTGTGAAACCGGCTTATACAAATGTGACCTTGCCCGGAGACGGCACGGCGTTTTTCGCATGGTTACTCGTCAAGAACTATGTTGACCGCATGGTGACCATGTATGGACTACAGCAATGTCAGCCTTCGTCACCAGCAGGAGCAGGAAAAGACGACCGTATCATTCGTTCACTCTGCTGAGCTGCAGTGTCTCGCGGGATACTCTACTTGTTTACGCCGAAAAGGTCATATAGTACCTAAGTAACAGTTCCCCAAAAATTTGGTTTGCTATATACCCTCAACATCTTGAAAACAGTATCGTATCGCTTGATATGGCTTTGTAGTCGTTATATGTGGACAAATTAGAATTTATATACACGTTCAGTATTCGCTGTGTCTCGTGATGAGGACTGGGTTTATGAGCAGTTGACATATCATGTGTCTGTAGAAAACTGTAAATACAACAACAGTGTGGAATTAAGACAGCAGGTGATAATTGTCATTGTTTTGTTTATGAGGTTCTACGACCACATTTATAGTAGTAACACGAGCCTGCCCTGTACAGTGCACAGCGAGTGGATCGAACGGCTCGGCTCTTGTGGACCCACGACCAAACAACAAAAGACTGATGCCAAATAGTTGTCAGGTCTTAATGAACTTAGGCAACGCACTTGCGGTATCTTATTAGTCATGTGCCTTGATCGTTTTGGATTTCTTCTCCAGATTGAGTTTGACATTTGACCTGATTGGTACGTAGGGCCGGAAACAACGCGCTTGATCGTCCTCGGAACTTACCACTGGTATGTGCCATTGGTAATTACTGACTCGATTCACGATTACCGCCAGCACTTGTAACCTAGGTGACGTCACCATATGATTGGCTGTTCGCTGTCTACTGTCTCTGCAATGCAATGCAGCAGAACAAGTGATGGGGAGAATATCGCCGAGAAAACATTGTCTTCTCTCGTCCGTGGGGGATGGAGGGAGAAGGTCGGGATCGTGGGGTCAGGTCAACTTTGCAGCGCTGCTATCGGGGATAGATGTTTCGAGCTCGGAAGTAGTTGTGACGGGTGGGCCTGCGCATCGGGGATATGTTGGTAAGCTGTCGCCACCCCGCTTGCCCGCCCGGTATGGTTACATTTCCTCAGCGGATACCGAGTCTGTGTGTGTGCCGTTGCCAAGTTGCGGTCGATATAATCCAAGGATGGGCCACTCATCACGGGGTCAGTCAGTCAGTCAGTCGGTCAATGGAACACGAAAATCCCATATCATACAATCAATCGATCAATCGCCATACAGGGTAAAAAGCTCGTTGGGTGCCGCTTTGCAACCCATGTCGCCATGTTTAATGAACCGAGCGAGCTGAGCTGAGCTGAGCTCGGGATACTAACCCAGCTAGCTTGTAGCGGCCGAGGGAAGCGAAGCGAAGCGCGACAACCACTTCAGCCAAGCCATTGATTGATTGAAATGCGGCTGCGGAGGGAGGGTGATGAATAGGTAGTACTGGAGAACGTGAGGGTCATGATCAAAATAGTATCAATTTTTGCTTTCCTCGGCGCGCCCGGCAATAAAAACCTGTTCATCGACGCTGTCTCAAGCCTCGTGGAGCGCCCCTAACTGCAAGCTACAACAGGTAGGAGAAGGATTCTAAGTTGACCTGCAGCTTTGGATTGGAATGAAGAGAGAGAGGCCCTGCAATACCTACAAGCTCGATCGTGGAATGCCTGTCTGCCTCGAACCCTGGATATGCATCTTGCTGCCTCCACCTGCCTGATACTTGGTCACCTTGTTAGCTCTGGCCTGGGTTAGAAATCCGGGGTGATTTTTTTTTGGATGGAGATCGAGAGAGAGTCCAGATCGCTCGTTCCAATTCTCGCAAATCGCACGAACTAACGAACGGCAGTCGCAGTCCTAGGTCGTGGGTTAGTTCCCTTCTCTCCCCTGGGGGGCGCGGCCAAGCCAAGAAGCTTGCCCATCTGCCCATTCCATTTTCTCAATAACTCGGCTCCTCCTTATCTCCAGCCCGTTTCCCCCAGTTTCTTTTTCAACATTTCCCTTCATTCCCGGCCCCAAACCCGTACGCGAGTGAAGCTGCCCAGCAAAGCACCCCCAAAATTTCCACAGCACCCCCAAAACGCCAGTGCCACGTCGCTGATCACGAACCGATCCCGTCGCCGTTAAGCATTTTCGTCTGACGCACGGCACTCTTCGGGCTTATTCCCGTAAAACCTGCTGCCAATCCAAGCAATCAATCAATCAACCAAGCAATCCCCATACTCTTGATACTGCTCCGCACTCGCCACCAGACTGCTCACTTCACTGCCGTCAAATCCCCGGACAAGCTCGGGAGCCAGAGCTCGCCAAGCCGCTCATCGATCTGCCGCTCTCCTGGTCGCCCGCGCAAGCGGCTGCTTACGAGACGCACTGTAGCTCGGTCGCTGGTCCGTCGAGTGAGGGAGTGGTATACTCTGTACTGAGCGAATACCCACCCTCCTACACACAAACGCGCTCCTTTGGCTCCGCTGTCTCTGGGAATAACAAGGCTTTTATCTGGCCTGTCTTGACTGTTGTACCTACTCTATAATGTCTTACGCCTCAGGTAGGCCGCATCCTAATACTATTCTAACGCCTACCTCGCTCGACTCGACTGCCCACAAAGTCGCCTATGGGTCGCCAACTGCTCTAGCCGTCAAGTCGGAATGGGGCCCAGACAGCGGCCAGAGCACAGCTGCCACCCCAGAGGATTCTTCGGCCCATTCCAAGAAGAAGCAGAAGCGCAACAAGCCAACCTTGTCGTGCCACGAATGTGTCGAGAGGAAAACCAAGGTAAGGCCGAACTCGTCTCGTTTGCTCGCCTCTTGCTTCAGATCATCCCCAGCCTACAGCCTGCACCAATCAATTTGTACCATGCTCATCCCAATGAGCCCAATCTGTGCATACATCTCGGGAACTGGCAGGGCGGCTGCCTTGTTACCCTGTCATATCTTGTACTTGTGATTGACTAGGGAATCATTCGCACCTTGCATTACATCAATACTATATGACATGAGTTTTGGTTGGATGGCTGAGCGAGAATGTTTCCCGTCGTGCTATCTCATAACTTCCGCATGCCAACACATCTTTAATTCGCCGTGACACACGAGGCTCACCCATTGCTAACAATGTCTACATCAGTGTGACAGAGGGCGGCCGAACTGTTTGGCTTGCATAAAGCGCCAAACTGAGTGCAAATATGCGCATGTTGCTGATCTGCTCGAGTAAGTGGAAGCGCCAGACACGACTGCTGCGTTCGGCTGTGCTTACATTGTCACAGGCAAACTACACGAACAGCGGCCAATGGAACCAGAATGACGAAGCCGCCCAAGAGAAAGCTCTCTGATCCGGCGAAAGAGGCTACTTCACCAGTTCCCAACCTTGCTGACAAAGGCTTTTCCTCTGGTCCCATGTCACGGGGCACTGTGGCCTCCTCCACAGGCTTGCTGTCAAACATACCGTATTCGTTACCAACAGCATCCAAAGTCTTTGGAGTGGGCGCGGAACATCCCTTTGCCAACTACTGGACGTTTGAAGGAAAGCTGGAACAGGTTATCAGTGTCATGCCCAAGGAGAAGGCCAACGCCGACATGCTGATTGCACAATATTTTGAGTGCGTGGATCCTGTATATCCTATGATCCATCGCCAGACCTTCTATGCCGATTACGAGCACTTTTGGTCACTATTGCTCAGAAATCAGCAAGACAGTGCCGATGCGGCTTTTGTCGGGCTGGTGTTTGTCATGATGGCTCTAGGAACGCAATTTCAGACCGTTACGACCCCCGAGGACGGAAAAAAGAGCGCCGAGTTCTATGCATCTGCATCAAACCAGGCCCTGCGGATCGGATGCTACCTCAGTTCTGCATCCATTCAGTCTATACAGGCAATGGTCTTGCTTACCTACTTTCTGATCAACGATAATCACGCGTCAGATGGTTGGTCATTCGCTGGAATCCTCATGAGACAAGCATATGCAATGGGGTTACATCGAGATCCGAATATTGGTAGGTCCCATCAGCCTCATACAGGCAGAGCCTGGTCGTACTAACGATTTCTTCCAGTCGTACCTGACGCGAGCAAATTTGAAAAGCAACAGCGACGGAAACTGTGGCAAGCCGTCCTGCATCAAGACACTTTCTTGACAATTTTGCTCTCTCTTCCGCCCAGCGCAACGCACACGGATGTCAATGTGGACGACCTTGTGGATGACCCCAATGACATTGTTAGCACGGATCCCAGAGATACAGCCTATATCCGAGGTTCTTGGTCACTGGCAAATCTCGTGCAAGAAACGATATGCAGTCCTCGATCTCTTGACATACCTATATGTTCCACACAGCGACAAAAGTCGAAGCTCATTTCCGATTTCCGGGCCGTCTATCGGTCTTTCCCCGACATATTCCGCTCCTGGGACCAAGAGTCCTTGACACAGCTCGCCACCACCAACAAGCGCATCGTTCGGCAGACGTTGTTTCTCACAAGCAACTACTACCACAACCTAATGCTGGTGCATGCCTCCGAAAGCGCAGATGTTCCCGTGAACGTCCGAGCGACGCTCGAAGCAGCACATGAGGCCATCAACGCCTTCTTCATGCTATACAACCTTTTCTCCCACGAAGCGCGGGTATGGTGGGTCTTCAACCACCGTGCATTTCTCGAGGCGCTTTGCATTGGCAATGTCTTGCGCGAGACAGCTGGTGACGTCGAGCCTGACGAGCAAGAGAGGTTCGAGCGAGACCCGTTGTTCGCGCGGGCCAGAGCAGACCTTAGTAAGTACACTCTCAATCGATTTATTTGAACCATGTACGTGAGCTCTGACGGCTGACATTTCTCTTCAGCCCGTATGATTCAAATTATGCAACTCATGGGTGAAGGTGACCAGGGGTCCGAGGTCGCCAGAACAAGGGTCACAGTACTCAGCGAGTTCTTATGACCACAGACCAGAGCGTCAGTAATGTGATATACTGTAGTGATTTGGATTCGTATCTTGGAAACCACATAATCCGCTTGGCCCGATATGTGATCAACCTCTTTTGAAGACAGCGTCGGGCTCCTATTGTGTATATGACAAACCCGGACTGTCATGTAAGTAGATCTCAAGTATAATCAGTCCGAGACTCAAATAAAGACCAGTACATATTAAGCGAGCAGTTGTCACAATCTCTCTAGAAGTGTTCCTCTTCGAGCGCAACTGGTCTTTCTCACTTGTTTGTGCTTGCCGGATGACCTCGCAATGCTTTCTTGCTGGCGACAAGTGGGTAACTTCACAAAACGCATTTTTATTTCTTGTCTTACTGAAGCATTACTCGCCGAAGACAAAATCGCGGTAATTACGAGCCAGCTGCCCCACTCCCTTCCTCAACTCCCAACCCTTGAGCTCGCACACCTTCCGACAAATGGACTCCAAGGCGCCGTCCATTCTATCGCCAGCCGTGTGGAGGTCGCTCTCGACTAGTATCCTATCATCAGGACATGTGCGCATCGCCTCCTCGGTCTTTTGATTCTTATCCCCGCCCTCAGGATCAAAGTTGACGGCCGTCGAGAAGGAAAAGTAGACCTTGGACGGTACCGACTTGTGAATGTACTGATTCAAGATATTGACGGGCCCGCTATACGAGTGGAGGCATATCCGCGGCGGAAATGGTTTGCTTGCCGTACCTTCTTTGCCAGTCTTCCCCGTTCTTGTCTCGGCTGGAGAATCGTGGTCACTACTACTGTCGTCGTCGAGGTCATGGGCATGGGGAGCAATTTTCCTCTGCTCACGACGAGAAAGAACCTCCTTCTCGTGGCCCTTCCAGCAGTCGGATATGACATTATATAAACCACCGTGCACCTGGACGCCATGAACACTGACAGCCCGGTTCAGCTCGCCGGCGAGCCGGAGCTGTGCCTTGAGAATGGTCGTCTGGTGCGCAATGCTGACGCGGTGCGGGCTCAGGCGGCGCCCCTCACGGCCCCCAGGTGTCAAACTCTCATCTCGTTCGTCATCCCCTACTACTGTCCAGGACTCGGGGATGCGGAAAGCCTTGTCGAGACCAATTTCACCGACGAGGGCGTTGGGATGCCTTTCGAGGCGAGCCCGAGTCTCACTGATGAACTCGGACAGCGGCATTGGGTCTTGCAGTCGAGAGCTGAACTTGTTGCCATGTGACGACGGGGCAGGTGATAGAATCTTGTCGTAATGTGCGATTTTGCCCGCTGCTGTTCCATCATAAGTCGGCTCCGGTGCTCCGTCGTCGAATATCTGATATGAAAACCATGGATGCCAACCGAACGAAGGAATTACCCGTCGCCGACTTCCGGCACCACCAGTCGAAAATAATGCCTCGGAGGCTTCCACGCCCTGATCCAAGGCCAGGTCGTGTACCAGATCTTGGTCTTGCGATCTCGTCGACATGACTGTCAGAGCACGGGCCTTCATGTCTGGTATGGACGAGACTAGTGTCATTGTGTCTGTAGGATGGCAGTGGGCATCGAAGACTCCCGCATCCCATGGGAAGGGCTCCTTCGGAAGTGTCTCGCCGGGCTGGCGAGAACCGGCAGCACCCGCTGTTCCTGACTGCTCGTCAACGAGGTCATGTTGTTGACACATGCTGAAAGCGATCCTGTCACTGGACTTGCCCTGTCACGGAGAGTTACAGATCCACAATATCGGCTGTTGCCTGTCGTTAGTTGCCGTATAACCTTGGTCTTGATAGGGTTTGACAGGCGAGCTTGGAAGACTAGCCGCGACTGAGGCCCAGCCTTACGTGCTCTCAAGTTGATATGATGTGAGACCTCTGACTATAGCACCATTCGTGTGTAGTACTGGGGCAGCTCTGGATTCCTACTGATTCCGACGTGCCCGAATGTACCCCGGGTCTTCCCAAGACCAAGGAAGGTTTGGACACGCGCAGGGTAAATTGGGGCCAGGCTTCCGAATAGTGCCGTGTGCTTCTAGAACCCTGGAATTCCGCCTTATCAGGGTCTTGTTCATCTCGAATGCAAGTGAGATCGGAAGCGTGGCGACTTACCTCTGGCGAACCCGAATCTATTTTGGGCCGAGTGTGCCGACCTTTCGTTCAGACTTTGCGAGGGGATTGGGCAGACGGAGCAATTCTTCTGATAGGATTCTTGCACACCAGTCAAGTTTGGCAGCGTTAATTACTTAGCATGGCACTGCTAATGGCAGATGCAAGAAATATGGAGGGCGTGATGGTGTGTCAGTCAGTGTGGTGTGGTGTCTGGTGTAGAGCAGAATAGAGGAATAGCACATGTGCCGACGTTATTAGTGTTTGATGGCTGGGCCTTGCGTTTCGTCATTGTCCCCACCTGGATGTTGACCTCCTCTTGGCTGGAGAACATCAGCCAGTGACTACTGTAGGAGTACCTCCCTAGTGCGTGTTGTATACTCGAGCAAGGTTGATCATACCTAGTCTTCAAGGCCAAAGCCCTTTTGTATGTTCTGTCATCAGTAGTCTGTATAATAAAATAAAATACATACTCGGCGCAGGCACTGACGAGACATGAATGGCGGCATGAAATGCTCTATCGGAGCAAAAAGGCGTCATCTTCGTCCATGGGTCGGTCTGGGGAAGGGCCTTCTATTCATCGATCATCCATCCATCCCTCCTTCCTTTCCTTCCCTTCCCCAGATTTTGTGCTGTGTTGCCCCTTCCTTAGCCTCTCCAAAAATGTTCTCAGCAAACCACCAGAGGCTTTCCTCGCCAATAGAACCGGGTGCCAATTGATTCTATCTGCACCAAAAGTGTAACTAAATAAGGTGCATCATCTTAGTTGCTCCCTGTTAGTTTGCATTGGCTTGGAGGGGGCCTGATGCTCTCCAGATTTCGTTCTGATTAGCTACATTGTGCAAGGATCTAGCCAGTCGCCAGCTAGTACGCTCATTATGTAAATGTAGTTTCCTCCATCATGTTCAAATCACAGTCTCATGGTTGGACGATGGACGGATGATGGGATGGATGGAGGGGTCCCGATTGCAGGGCTGGGTGGCGTTGAAATGGTTCGAGACTCTTCTCTCTCGCTCTCCCTCCCCCGGCCGCCTCCGGGGCTCCTCCCTTTTCCCCCACAGATGGGAAGCGAGAACCAGTGCGAGTGCCTCGAACTCTAATAGACCGATTTCCACCTTCCCCAAGTCTCCAGGTTCTCCAGTCTTTCATGTTGGTCCTTCTCCAGAGTCCATGACCGAATCCGATGCAGTACGTAGCTCGGGCATATGAGTGTCAGACTTCAGACCTCTTCCCATATAGCCAGAGTCGGTAGGTAATGTAAGCAGTGATTCGCTCAACAGGCATGTGAAAGAGGCCGGGGGGCCCAAGTTGGAGCTTATCTACTGGCAACTGCTGCTGCAGGCCGCTGCAACCCACCTACAGCTTGGAAACCTTACGATGCTCGGGCCGGAGGATAGGTAATGGAAGTACTTTGTAAGTGCAATGTGTATGAGGCAATCCCCGGATATATGGTCGTCGTCAACTCCATCCCAACCCCATCCTGTCGCCATATTCATCTTTCTTCCCTTACCCCTCTCATCAAAGGCTGGCCGTCGGAAGAGCATTATGTGCGAGAGGGGAAGATCGCACCGCTTATTACACTAATGTGTCTACGGTAGCTGGCTCAGTGACGACCTCTCCTAGTCGCCAGTAACACGAAACACCGTCTGCCGAGTTGCCCTTTTGTTTTTTTTTTCCTCCGACCAGCAGCTGCTGCTACTACTGCCGCCCACTACATACACTACCACCATACATACATTACATACATACTACCCCATACCCCCTTAACCACTCCATTCTCCGCTCTTGTACGACCTCTCCGATATATGAGCAGATAACCGTTGTCGCCGCTGTCACAGATTCAAAAAAGAAATCACCATCTTCCCCCCCTCCTGTGCTCTCTGGCTACACAAAGTCAGTCACTCGTCCCGCACCTGCTTACAACCCGCGCTTCACGGTTGCAGAGACTCCGTTGCTTCGAGGATGGGCTTGGTCCAGAGATAGCCCACGCTTCTCCTGAGCCCCCAAAGCACGAACGACATATACGCCTCTGCAACCCCCTTTCCAGAACTCGCGAATAAGCCATTGAGCCGCTGCTGGAGGCGTCTTCACTATTTAGCCAGAAAATCATCAGCAATTCGTTCGAGGATCGGTCTCCGTGCCGCCTCCACCACCAAGAGCTCGAAAGACCCACCCCCAATGTCTCACCCAATGGCCTTCTTCAATCCGATCCAGCTCATCGCCACGCTCTTCCTCGCCCTCGTGGCCCTGCCTCTAGCCTTTCTGGCTTGCATCACGACGTGGCTCGCCTGCTGGATCCTCGTCACTCGTCTGCTCTTCGTCTACGCAGAGCTGGCATGGGAGATTGTTCGCTACACCCTCTACGACCGCTGGCGGCCGGGTCACTATATCGAGTCGCCTTCGGTCAGCCGGCGCTCCAGCAGGGCTGTCTCCCCCATCGGCTCGCCCCCGAGATCGCCCGAATTCTCGTCCTTCAAGGGCGCCCCGCGATCCCGACGGCGCGCCGGCAGCATCAGCAGCAATACCAGCGCCGTGCCCCGCGTGGCCTTCTCCGGTGCCACCACCATCTTGGAGCCGAACCCCAATGCCCTGGAGAGGGACTTTGAGGGCCTCGGCGGCTGGGTGATCCGCGACGGCGCAGACGACCCCAATGAACAGGCCTGGAATAGTCTCAATCCCAGGCTCGAGCCACGCGAGTCCCACCGTCACCACTCGCGCGCGCACACGGTCGCAACGCCCCTTTCGGGTAACTATACCTTTGGGTCGCCCGCCAGGTCAGGCACAACGTCGGTATCTCACAGCCCGGAGAGGCTGACAACGACAGGTTTGAGTCCGCGCAGCCCGGGCAGTCGGACGCCCACGCGGGTCAGAGTCGGCGCCCTTACGCATCTGGAGAGGAGTGATTCGTACTTTCCACTCCAAGCTCAATTGAAAAAGATTGCCGCTGGTTGAAAGTATAACGGGAGGGGTGCAAAATTTTACCTGAGCACTGGTTGTGGATATTTTCCCCGCAAAATATTCCAGCGGCGGATCATATTCGACAGTGCTTCATAACGTTCCAAGTGTGCCCAGACTCGGCGATCTTCGCACGACACGTCTGGTCTGGGTCGTTGGGCGAATTCTGTGACGGCGTCTTGGTAACCAAATGACGATTGATGAATTGTATGATATCCTAAAATTGGCATTCCAAGAGGGTCGGATTATCTTGGACTTTAGATCTCGGCCGGGCAATGGGTAAAAGGGGTTGGACGGTATTCCAACAGGCTGATCTGATAGGAACCAGGTCGGCGTATTTTGTGTACGGCAAATGATATACCATATATTGCCAATTTTTGTGTGTTTGAACTGTTAGTATACTATGAATCAACTATTCACAAGGACGCCTCGGGTCCAGTGATTACCAACGTTTGCCCTAGATGCATCTCAGGAAGTGGTCTCTTATCGAATATATGTAAAGGGCTCGGGAGACTATTCTTTTCACATTCTGCTACGAGGGACCCGGTTATGTCCATTGTGTTTTCATTCTTTTCTCTATCCTCGAATAGCATATACGCTCTCCACATGATTCTGCCCATCTGTGTGACATGAGGAGCTGCTGAACAGAGAATGTGCCCGCTTGACACAAGTACAAAGCGTGAAATCCGTCCACGCCTCTGCATGATTGACTCCCAGGTACACTCAAAACAATTACCCGAGAGTTCGTTCGCCATCTAGAGGCTTGACATGAGCATCCAGAAAGAACGCCGAGTTTCTTGGGGGGCCTTGTATCAGTCCCTCATGCCTCTGGGCACTGCTATACAAGCATGTACCATAAAAAACAAGCTCTTTCTCGCGGCCCATACTTATTTGGGCTCAAACAGGACGGTCATCGTCCCGGTAATTCTCAACCGTCTGTGTCTTCCGTAAACTCCAACTCGCTTCGCCAAATGCAAGAAATCATCAAGAGTCAAGGAAATGTGCTCTAGTTTCACTAGTCAATCGCTCTCCTATTGGCGATTTCTATCGCGAGTGAAGGAGCCTCTGATTCTGCTAAAGAGGCCGCCTCCGCCACCCGATGAGCCTCGGTCGCTACTCGAACCGCTTCGGGATGACCTGCGACCAGTAGGAGAACCGTCCCTGACTCTTCTGTTTGCTGGCTGGAAATTGGCCGACGGTGGGGAGTCGGATGTCCGTCGGGAGGAGGCGTTTCTCCAGTTGCTGCCCGATGCATCTCCCGAGGTGGCCTCATCTCTAATGCTGGCGAGGCGCTCTGAACCGCGCTGGCGGAGATTCGATCGCCGCTGTTCAGCAACTGGTCTGGGAGTAGTAGGAGGATTCGGTGCAGATGCTCCTGCGCTTGACGGTCCAGCTCCGGAGGGATTCTGTGCACTATCTGGCTGGCCAGCTGCACTGCCATCAATAGGGGCACGGCAGATGGGGCAAGTGTTGTGTTCCTTGAGCCAAAGGACGACACACTCCTCGTGGAACCAATGCTTGCAAGGCAGCACAACGGCCTCATCACCCAGAGACATCTCGTCAATACAAATGGTGCATTCACCCTTGAGCTCCGGTCCGAGCATCTGTTCGTCGAGTTTCTTTCTGGGGAGGTTGGCAATAGTCTCTTCGGATGCAGGTGGCGGAGCATTCGATTGCGGGTTCTGTTCCATGAGCTGTGTAATGATGCGGTCCAGTGCCTCTTGGGAATAGACTGCATCACCATGCGCACCGCCAGCGTTGAAGAAGTTACTGAAGAGTTGTTGCAAGAGCAGGTGCATTGCTGGCTCGTTCTGGTTGCCTTCGCCGGGTGCGCCGGGCTGAGTCGTTTCGTTTCCATCGGCATCCCGGCCTCCAGCACCACCTGGCGGAGGAGGAATCATAGCGCCGAGAATGTTGCCAAAAACCCTAGACCAATTATTAGTGATAAGTACAACAGGAGAATTTTGGGATGCGACATACGCTTGGAACGGGTCATCCTGGTTCATGCCACCCCGTCCCGTCAACGGAGAGCTGCTTCTCATGGTAGTTCGCGTGACACCATTGTTGCTTGTGCTAAAAGTGTAGGTTGTCACGCCACCAAAGCCAGGGCCCGAGAATTGGGTATACTGAATGCGGCCTCCGGGACCAGTATTCTCAGTGCGAGGCGGAAACAGCTGCTCTGGGCCAGATCTTCCAACGGGAGATCTAGGGCTGCCGCTACCTCCGATGCCCTCCAGCATTTCCTGGAATCGGCTCATGATCTGGTTGGCATCGGCGGGGTTGGTACGGCCACGATTGCCATAAGCGGGACCTTCAGGTTCGCGGAATATCATGCGGCGGCCCATGAACGCAGGATGTCCATCCATGAGGTGATTCTCAATGTCTTCCTCATCGGGGTCATCATCACTGCCGTGTGCATGGTGGTGATGGTGACCGTAAGGGACTGGCATCTCCGGTTCGCGGGGGTCATTCTCGGGAGTAACCTGCGTCACACAATACCAGTCAGTACGGCGAATACCAAGTCGTGTATTCGGCCAGCAAGGCAAAGATGTACCTACGATTTCGGTGGCCTCTCCTCCACACTGAGGACAGACTAGGCCATGTGTATCCCGATACCACTCGTCCCGACATGCATGGCAGTAGACCACCTCGCGATCACCGCTGGCATCGAGGCGCCCCTCTCCGGAGTCCCTGCCTGAAGACATCGGGCGCTGTCTCTCCCCTCGGTCGGCGAGAAGTGCCGTGAGTCCCAGGCCAAGTGCAAGGGCCCCGATCGATAACCCGCGGAAAGCCAGAGTGACGACTTTGAACAGCAATTTCACAAAATCGTAGCTGTAGATCTGAGTCAAAGGCGACTCGTGGCGACTTGCCGTCTTCCCTCTCTAAAGATGGCTGTTTGGGGGCGCAGCCTTGCGAGAAGAGCGTCGGTTTGCTTCCTTATTCCATGCGCAAAGCTTCCCAGCTGTGATGACCAATGCGGCGCGCCTTCCGTTGGTCGCAGCAAAGGTTCTGTATAAAGATAATGATCGAGACAAAAGACTGTAGGGAATTCGTGGGGGCCGATCTGGTGCGGAGCCTCGCAAGGTGGAAAAGTAGTCGTCGGTATGTCTCGAAGCGGGAGAAGGCTGTGCAGGTGGATGTAGTAGAGAGAGAATCGGCTGATGGTGTGGACAAGGCCGATTCCGTCCGTTGTGGTTGCAGGTAGGTGCAGGTGCAGGTATTGAATGGAGACGAGGTGCAGGTGCGGGTTGTGGAGGGGCGTTGTACGTAAGTGGTGTCTTTACTATTGTGCTGTCAAATACAGTAGTACATGTAACTATTAAATAGTAGTGGCCGTCGGGCTACCTCCAAGCTTGAGGCGCTGGGTAGGAGGTAGCTTGATGTCAGTCTGTACCTGTGTACCTACAATGTAGGTAGGTATTGATGCGCTGGAATTACACATGCAAACCTGTAAGATTCATGTTAGTTGCTAGCTGCGCAGTGCACCGACTGGCTGCGTGATCCGTTCGATGTCTCACTCTGAAGATGCAACGGAGAGGGAGCGGCACAAGGATAAGTAGGCACGTAGGAAGGCATTTACGGACGGAAGCGTTGTAGGTTGGTCCGGCTTTCTGGTGTGGTTGATGCTCAGGGCAATGGAAAAAGAATGTTGGAGCTTTTTGTTTGTCCGGAACGTACCTGGGCTGGGTCCGTTATATATCAAATTTTGTGTGTTTGTGATGGTGTTCCTGGGGAAAGTTCAGAGTGTGCAGGAGCGTTTGAAGGGGCTCCGAATAGTGAACCGGGGCGCTCCAAGCAGTGAATGTGCGAAAGTCACAAGTGAACGAATCGGCAAGCGACAGTGTGATGTAGTAGTAGTACCACTACCAGTTTATTGAAGCGCGTCACGATGGGTGTTGGCGCTATCGATAATGATAAATCTTGACCCCTAGTTGCCGTTGTTGATGCGCATGCAGGGTCTCAATTGTAGTAGTATATGAACCTTACGTCAACGCTCCCAGGCCCGGATCTGTACGTTGAACCTTGGAAGCTGGTCGCTGCGCTGGCCGTCGAGTGTGGTTGTAGGCGCTGGTGATCCACACAAAGTCGTGAGTTGGGAGATGGGACAAGATGACAGCAAAGATGCACCTTTGTCCGTCGCCCGTCTGATTGCAAGAGCTGGAGAGAAGACGGCAAGTGAAATGAATCACAATTCCCACCAAAAAGTCGAACCCAGCCAATACGGCGTTCAGCTGCCATGGATCTCAAGCTGGGAAATGGTCTGATGGAAACGGCTTCCTCGGCCTTCGTCATGCTTCTCTCTGGCTTATGTGAGTACGTACCTTTTGGCCTTCACATATCAGCTACCTATCAGATGATCGCGGGGCATCACTTGCACAGCCACTTATTACATAACTTTGAATGTTGTCTTCTTGCGGTCCTCTTCCGAGATTCTCTATTCAGAGGCAAATCATACATGGCAAAATACTCAAGAAATGTGGCGCAATTTGCCTTCACTACAAGGTTAAGTGCTTCGTTGGCAACAGTCCAAACATGACTGGTGGATTTCGGGCTGTGTACATCGTAGATTCACAGGATACTGCTGCTAGTATCCATTATTTGTATTCATGCCATGAATTCGAGCTTCTTGTGTCTCAGTATTTCACACGGCTAGTGTTCGCAGAGAAACCTCAAGCGCAATACAGAGGAGCCAGACAGAATCCGTTCATGCCGTAAAACAGCTGTATTATATATATATACCCTTTAAAATAACACTGAAGCGTGGAGATGTTCATAAAAAGCCGCCCCCTTTGAACGCCATTAATTGCACAAAGCTAATCCCTCAGACGTGATCAGCTTCCTCATCTCCTCCGCCCCCTGAACAGGATGCCACCGACTACACCCGCGGCAATGGCGACTCCAGAGATGATGGCGACGCCCATGAGTCCCTCCTTGGCGACCTTGTCGTCGACCAGCCGCCTCAGGTCGGCAGCTTGCATGTTCATGGGCTCCTTGTCTAGGAGCAGGTCGTTGTATCGCCTGGCGTCTGCGTAGTTTCCCAGCTTGTAGTTGCCCAGAGCCAGATAGTATAGACACTCGCGACGGCGCTCGGGCGAGACGCGGAAGATCTCGGAAAGTAGGCGCACACCGGTCTGCTGGTCGTTTCTGTTGTTGGATTTCACGAGGCCCTGTCGAGAGAAGAGGTTTGTCAGTTGCGATCCTTCGTAGGAGGCGAGTAGAATGCTGCTAGAGTGCAGAGGGGAGGGAATAGAGGCAACAACATACCCAGGCGTAGTTGAACTTTGTCTGCACACCCACCATGTCGCCTTCCTTCTCATACTGGTTCCTCAGAACTTGAAGTTCCGAGGGCTTGAGCGGCGTCTCAGCATCGACGGCATCTGGTATAATACGATTAGCGACATGTGCTTCCTCGAACTTCAGGACTGCAGAAGGCAGTAGGAATGGGCACTCACGAGGTAGGGCTGTCATTGTGGCGTTGTTGTCGTTGTTGGGGTATGTCGAGAGAAGAGGTACTGAAGTAGGAGTCGAGTAAAGTGAGTGTCCGGCCAAGTATATTGAACAAAGCCTTTCTGTCAGTCGGTGCTGCTTTCGAGTGCGTGTCGGGTACTGTCGCTCTAAATGAAGAATAAAAAGTCAAGTCTGTTCAGGTCCCAAGGCTTCGGTCTGGAGTAAAAGTGTGGCGGAAGCTTTCCATGGAAGCTCGGCTGGTCGCATGCTGGCTCGGCTCTGCCGCTGTGGTCCCTCCCGGGGAGTACCCAAAGGTGGGTATGACGCAGCGTTGACGCGAATCAGGGCCTCTTCAATCTTGGGCCGGCGACGATAAGCGCTGATAGTTGGCCCTGGTGATGGGGCAGCGCTCTGTTTTCCTTCTTCCCCCTTTCGGACTAGCCCCGCACGAGAGGCTTCTGGAACCTTTTGGGCACTTTATGCGACAAGCGACAGCGGCTGTTTGGCTATCTCAGGATTTGTTTTGCGATAAAGACAAACCATAACCCACCACGCGCATTTCAGAGCACCCGTAGCGAGCATACGCGAACTGCGCTACAATTCCACCGAGAATACGACAAGGCTTTCCCCACTAGCTAAACATCAACTTGGATCAGGATGATTCTCGAAGAAGATCCCGCAGCCGTACGCGGCCCCTGATGCGAACCGCCCATCTCCGTCTCCTCACCTGGTCTGCTAACACATCTGTCAGCTCATCCGGCACACCATACACAACTTCAACACACAGCCGGACCGCGCCGCCATATCGCGGGTGCACGACTCCATCAGCACCCTCCAGTCGGCCCGCGACCTGCGCGTCAACGAGGCGAGCTCCCAGCTCAAGAAGCTGACCCGCGCCCTGTCGACGCTCAACTCGCAGCACGAGGAGCTCGTGTCCCAGCACTCGTCCACCGCGCACGCCTCCGAGATCGCCCGCCTCGACACGCAAAAGTTCCGCATCGCCAAGGCCTGCTCCGACCTGGAGATGGAGGAGGAGCGCCTCGCGTCCGCCGCCGCCGACCTCTCCGCCAGGCTCGCCGAGCTCGAGGCCCAGGGCGTCGAGGGCGACGCCGCCGAGAACGCCAGGCGGAAGGATCCCGTCGAGGACGAGGTCCTGCTCCGGCTCAAGGTCTACCGGAGCCTGGGCATCGAGATCGAGCGCGACGGCAAGGACGGTGACTTTGCGCGCGCCGTGATCCGGAACGACCGCAAGGGCGACGTGCACGTGGTCAACATTGACAAGAACTTTTCGCGTTTCTTCTACGCCAACTACTTTTGGAATACGCTATAGACTGGAGCCACGCGAGGTTTCATTCAGACCAGAGCTGGACGACGAAAAGACCGAGCGTAATGGTGCTGAATGATTTCAGGCACATGTGAGCACTACGGAGACGATTCACGATTCATGGGCAGGCGTTTGGAGTTCTCACAGTTTGATCGATACCAAGCAATTTTACCATTGCAATTTATTCCAATTGGAAGAGTTCCTTCTAGTACATACAACAATCATTTTTCGCAATGAGCGACCGACAAATCAGACCTGGCAATGCTGGTGAAAATAGAAATTTCGAGATGTTTCCCAACAGCAACGAACTAGAAGCATAGTTTCTGGATGCAACACTCGCACTTGACACGAATCTACCATTGCACCGGCAGCGGGTATTGCAGGTGTTCGGCAGCGGTGACTGGCCACTCAACACGATCACCCGCACAAAGACAAGAGCCATATCGCATATGATCATGATTTGGGAAATATCGTAGGGAAATTGAACTATGAGAAATAAATCTATAGGTATTGAGCCCCCATTTCCGGAATTGTCCTTGTAATGCAAAAACTCCCGCTGACTCTATATTAAATGACGAAGCTCATACCAGTGAACTTTACTCCTCATTATCTTCGTCCACAGTCCCATCATGCATCAGAATCATTGCTCCTCCTCCTCGCTAACGGCAAACTTGCTCATACTCCTGAGCCGGGCGCCAATGAAATACAGCACCCAGATGCCCACGATACCAATGACGCTCAGGCCGGCGAGCAGCGTGGTGCCCCTGGCGACGCCAAGATTGGCGAACATGGGCCGGGCAAATAAAATACTGGCGAACGCCAGCGCGCTGCGGAAGAAGTCGTTGCCCGCGAACAGGCTGGCCGCGTACCGCGGGTACGACAGCGGCACGTAGACGAAGATGCACTGCATAATGACGAACACGGTCGCGCCGTACACGGTGATGCCGACCGTCGGCGCGATCCAGTGCACGTCGGGGCGCGCCGTCCAGGCGAAGATGAACAGCCCGACGGTCGGGCCAAAGGCCGCGAGAAGCGCGGGCCGCAGGCGCGACTCCTGCGCCGGGAAGCCGTGGGCTCGGATGCGCGGGTTGAGATAGAAATACAGGTACGCGACGTAGACGGCGACGCCGATGAGGCAGGCGACCAGGATGCACAGGAAGACGAGGCCGACCTGGCCCGGCCCCATGCCGTAGTAGACCGGGTACACGAGCGGGAAGACCTCGAAGAAGGAGTAGTAGATGCCGTAGATGATGGCGCTGTAGACCTGCACGAACAGGATAGCCGGGTCCTTGACGGTGATCTCGAGGGGCTTGATCAAGGCATCAATGATTACGGCGCGCTTGTCCAGGCTGCGCTGGTCGATCTCGGACTGGGACATGAAGCGGTCGTCGCCGGTGATTCTGCGGAGGCGCTGCGCGCGCTGCCGCAGCAGGGTGGGCGTCGACGTCTCGGGCAGGAAGAGGAACATGGCCAGGAAGACGGGCACCGAGGCCCAGAGCACTTCCAGCAGCGACCAGCGCCAGCCCATGACGGGCACGGAGAAGCCCGACAGCAGCGGGCCGAGGGCCGGGCCGCAGTACGCCGCCGACACCCAGGCGATCAGCGCGTACGGCACCGCCATCATCGAGTACATGTCGGCCAGCGACGCGGCGCCGTTGGCCAGGCAGGGCGAGCCGAAGAGCCCTTGCAGGAAGCGCAGGACCACCAGCCCGGGGTAGTTGGTCGCGACGGCCGCGGGGATGGACACGATGACGAAGAGGAACATGGTCCACGTGTACACCGGGTTGCGCCCGATGGACGGCAGCTCGCTCAGGGGCGAGAAGAGCAGGGGCCCGACGCCGTAGCCGAGGACGAAGAGGGCGAGGCCCAGGGCGGCCTGGGTCTCGTTGACGCCGAACTCGGCCATGACGCCGGCCTCCGAGGTGGTGTAGATGGCCGAAGACGTGTACACGACAAAGGTGTAGATGCAGATGATGGCCGTCACGATGGCGCGGCGGAGGTCGGTCCAGTTTTGCGGGTTTTCGGGATCGTCGGTGTAATACCAATCCACGAGGATGGCGCCGTCTTTGGTCTTCTTGGGGACGATAGGTATGCTCTTGGTCTTCTCAAGCCTGAGCCCATGTTCACCATTCTCGCTCTTTTCGGGGTCAATCTGGTTACGATCCGATGAGGGCAGCGAGGCAGAAGGGTTGATGGCATCGGTGGTCTGTGTTTGCGCATCTTGATCGTCTTGCCTGATTGAAGAAGCTGAAGAGGAAGTGCTGCTCTGGGATGCGCTGAAAGATCTCGGTGACTCGAATTTGATCTCATTGTTCACTTGTTGTTGCCATGCCTCGGGAAGTGAAAAGTCGGGTTCCTCTTCGGGGTATCTGAGAAGACGATTTCTGGTGACAAGACGAATCAGTTGCCCGACAGGGGCATCGCGAATCAAGTTCGACATTGTCATAACAGTAATGTGTGAAGCCAGGGGTGATTTGCACAAAGAGTTGGATGATTATTTCTTGTGGTATAGAATGTGCAAATGCTCTTCTTCGTTGATACCACTGGATTCAGAATGTCATATCGATTCAATATCATTCAAACCACTGGCGACGAGGCGCCTTATATGAACATGATCGTGTCTTGCCTTGAGCATCTCGGATTACATATGCTCATGATGGATTCTGCACTTCTCAATTGCTAATAGCGGCTGCTAGATCAATCGGACGGAAGCTAATCGAAATTCTCATGATGTTTCACAGCAGACGGAGAGAAAAACCAGCTAATGAGACTGCGATGCCATATGCGGCGATTACCAAGCGGTGATAGCAAACGAGCACATGGAAGAGTCATACCGTGACAGTAGCCCGGAACTAGCAGTGATAATCCTTTGAAAACGTGCGTGCTGCTTATGATTAAGAATCTGGAGTATGGCGTCTTTTGAACGGAAAACACCAGTCGGAGCAACTCTAAACTTGACCGTAAGCGCAATAAGCTTGGCATAAGAGACGGAAGCTAAAGGTTCAGATAATCAGCGTTGAAGCGAGACTTGCACATTGTACATCAGTTGTGCCTGGAAGAAAGTATCTCACTATCTCGTCTTCACTAGATGGTGCATTAGTCGGTATAGTTGATGTCACTGCATTTGTCAGCCTGGCAATTACTCAAAACAAGCGGCGCAGGAGCTAAGAGGAGGTATGGAGGGTATGGATACTGAGCCTTGCTATATCCAGCGGACTATGGATTTATCAGCGGTTAAGTCCAGCTTGCAGGACAACTCATATGATTGGGCAAGAGCTCGAAAAATCTGTTACCAATTCAGGAACTCTGAGATCGCATCATCATGCTTGGCACTGCTTGGCGAGTCTAGGACGTAGCGGCAGAACCATACTTCTGGAATATCCATGGAATCCTGTCGATCTTCGTAATCTGATCCGCGTTCCCAAGCAGACCAGCTATCTCAAGGCTCTAAACTGGGGAGCAGTTACGGACAACCAATGCTACGCACTAAGACACGGCCGCATTTGAAGTATGAGCATGATCAAGCTTGAAATTGGGCCTTGTGCGTCTGGCCCTTGATAGCAGTTGTTATCACAGTCTGTTCTGTGCGGCCGCAGACTTGAGCCTCGCATGTCGACCATGATGATGCGGACTACTAGGCGATCTCACCAAGGAACGCAACGATGTCCGTCAGAATGTACTTTCGTAGTCCTCAATACTATACACAGGTTTACGTAGTTACACGAAAATATGTGGATATATCAATTATGTACAGAGCCCGGCGTCTTAGAGCGCGGTTATCATCACGATGCTTCTGCCCTGGCTTCTATAGTTTCATGTTTGCCTGATTCATATTCCTGCATCTGTTGCCCCCGATCGATTGTGTTCAATAGAAACTCAATGTCGGCTTGCTGGATTGTCCCTCGCTTCTTGCATGCCTCCATGAGACCCTGCGCTCGGTGGTCTTTTGCCTTTATGGCTCTCTTGAGCAGCGCAATCGCCGTAGGCTGGCTGATCCACCAACCGCTCGGTCGCCCGTCGACCTTGGTCGCTACCATCTGCGTCAGGTAGCGAAATGCCTGCTCATAGCTTGTTGGTTCCAACGTGCTGATGTAGATCATACGATCCAGGGCGGCCTCCTTGGGCGCGACAGAAAATGCATTCATCTCCGCTACGAGGAAACGCATGAATTTGGGGATTTGACAGTGCTGGAGAAGTATGTCATATGTCTCCAAGTTGGGCTTGTCAGAACAGAGCTGAGCCAAGGCGCGGTACAGGTCCAGTCCGGCCGGAAAACCGCGAACGAGCACGTTTGCTTCCAAAACGACATTGAGGGCGGCGATGGGGACCTGCTGACTCTTTTTCAAATCGCGAAGCACCCCGACCGCTGTGTCTATGGAGCTGGGTGTACCCAGTAGCTGGACCAGGACTGGACGAGTGCTGGACCGATCGGGCAGGAGACCTGCCTTGGTCATGAGGCAAATGGTGGACATTGCTCTCTGGATATCATGATTCCTAGCCTGGACTTCGAGCAGGGGCTCAAAGTGATGCATGCCGAGTCTTGTGCCGCGGCGCAAGAGTTGTTCCAAGACTTGAGTGGCAATGTTTGTATCATCGTTTCTCGCGGCGGTGTTGAGGACGTTTATGGCTGTTCCGTCAGATACTGCAACCTTGCCCAGCATCACCATTCGGTTCCACACAGTCTTCGTCCCCTCGTAAAACGCATCCCGGCTGAATACGTCCAGCAGATAATGCCACAGGTTGTGTGTTGTGGGCGCACCAATCAACCTGGCTCTGTGCTGCAGAATCATCAGGGTCTCCTCGTGAATACCCAGGCCCCCAAAAGTATAGATAAATATGTCATAGAGCCAGGCGGGGATGGGGATTCCAGCCGTGTACAAGTTTTCGAGCGATTCGAGAGCCATTTCGTATTGACCATCGCGAATAAGCCCAATAGTGATCGCAATTTTCCCATCGAAAGTGGGCGGCTTCCAGATTGCCTCCATTTTCTGGATTGTTCTGTTGCGGAGAACGTAGTCTGGGTGGACCGCAAGCACTTCCAGAACACTATGGTATGTGGCTGGCGTCGGCTGTACATGAGTAGATTCCATCTCCGCTATGAGGTCGCCAACAGCTTTGGCAGACCCATATTCCGGATCGGCGTTTGCTCGAATGAGACAGTCATACAAGAAGACATCTGCCTTTCTGTTGCGTCTGGTGACCAGATATCGAATCGTATTGCATATGTTATGGTATTGGCCCTCGGTGGCGCATAATTCCCTTAGTCCTTCGACGATCGCGTCGGTACTGGCGGCCTCCAGCTCCTCTTCTGATGAGCCCTTTCTAGTGAAGAACGAGCGAGGAAGTTCTCGATGCCGCTTCCATTTGCGGTATGCGTACCGTTCGTGATTTGTTCTGGCAATGGTCGATGAAAGTAGGGGCCCCCGTCTCGAAGACTCCCTCCACTCTCGACTCATCCGCCGCTCCTTGTGACTCTTATGAGTAGACAGTCCATTTTCTCGAATGTGTGGTTCGGCGTCGGTCTGCGCCTGCGTCTCAATCGCCGCGGTGCTTGTGCTTCTGTTCGTGGTTACAGCAGGCTGGCGCCGAGGGACGATGGGTCGCCGCAGGGTACGGTAGAATGCCACAGCGTCGACTGATGGGCACAAGCAGCGCCAGAGACCATCAAGCACGATGCGTCCGTGTGTCATTGCATCGGACTCGTGACGTTGCAGACACGAGCTGTGTCGGCCGTGTGTCGGAGGGAAAATAAATTGGTTTACCAGTCCGGAGATTGGAGATAGCTTCGATCTCCTAATCAGCGATAAGAGTCACGTGATGCATCTGGTTGAGCAAATGCAAAAAGTCATTGCGACCGCCACAGATCGAAGATATCAGGACACTGTTGATGGCATGGAATCGCGCTGAATACATACAAAGTCCCGAGATGTTCGAGGTTCAATGCAAGGTACATGTCGAGATTGACCATATACCGTGTTCCATACCCCGCACAGGTTGGGCTCTACGGTCCGAGGATGATTGCGCAGCTGCGATGCGATATGTAGTCGCCTTGGGAGCAAATATTCTTTTCTTCTACTCATTTTCCAGGGGACTATTGTCGTGATCTGATCGCGTGTGATGCTGGAGTTGGCATCGCTGGATGAGACCCTAAATTTCATGGCCCATCCGCGAAATAGTGGAATGCTACCTGATTCCTGGGCTGTATATCGCCTTTTGGAACTGCTCAAGTGAGCAGTACTCAGACGGGGCATATGTATTCCCGGCGCCTGCGACGTGTCGAGCAAGCCTCCAGTTTGGCTTTCAGGACTACGATCATGTTCGTTCCTGTTTGCAGATAATTCTGTACCGGCTTGCCCTCATTCTTTACCTTCCCTCTGTATGATGCAAAGAGACGGGTTCCTCTCTCAAGCGCCTCGGCCGCGACCTCTGCCTCGTCCCTGGCCACGACCACCACGTCCACCTCTTTCGCCGCCACGGCCGCCGTGGTCTCCTCTCGAGCCGCCTCGTCCGCCCCTGAATCCACTCTGTTGCGATTGCTGCTGCTCCTTGGCAATATCGATGATGTCGTCTGGTACTCGCAAGTATTTGATCTAGATCTAGGTCAGCCAGTGATTCGCGGCAACGGGCGCATAGCTTGCTGGGCGCCGTACGTTATTTCCCTTGATGTAGACCTCTGGTAGGCGGACAAACTTGTCGCCCTCGGGACTCGTCTGTACCACCTCTTTCAGGGTCAAGTTCATCCATGTGTCGCACTGTACTAAATGTCCGTTGAGGGTTTCGCCATTCTTGAGCTCGACCAGCATGGGGTGGCCTTGCGCCGCATTCAGAAGGCCCAGGGGTAACTGCGCAGAAGCAATCGTTTAGTCCAAGTCTGTCTGATGTATGTATGACCTTGGAAGAGACCTACCATGGTGCCGAGTTTGCACTACACGTTGGGTATGAATGAGCGTGGGTGTAAAGATTCGTGGTATGCGCTGTGACTCGTGTCAAACCGATGAGCGCAGACGAGGCTTGGATAGATGACGGAAGCTCTAATGGATGTTTTGGTGGGGCCGCTGGTTGGCGCAGCTCAATGACGGCCCAGCCTCGTTGGCAGATCGATTGCGAATGCCGACCTCTTTCTCAGCTTACCAAATCAATGGATAAACTTGAACAAATAGTTGTACAGACTACATGCAGTTCATGCACGGCTCGGAGCTAAGATATCGGGTGTCGATAAGCCTCTGGTTCAGTGACTTGAGTTTTGACCCTCAGCTGGGATGGAAAGGCCTGTCAGCTTGTCTGCACAGACCAGTCCTTGTTTCTTAATTACTCGTCACCCTTGAAATACGACACCATAATTGGGGCGGGAGTCCCGACCCGCTGTTCTGCCCCCCCAGGCCTGAAATGGGGTTTTCTTGTCATTAAACATTCGTCGTCCTTGCCGAATCCGCTGCTCTCCGCCGACTGCGCAAGATTGAAAAGATTGCTGCATCCAAGCATTTCCCAGGGTTTTCCCATCGTGCCAGCGGCTAGAATAAGGTACGCGCAACACATACATGGTGCCCGTATGATGAGGTTTCCCGGCATTTCTGCAGCTACCGCACGATGTCGACCCAGGAGTCAGGACCAACGGGTGTTTCCAGGCCTTGGCAAGATCTGACAATCTGTTACTGCTGACCACAGTCTTGAATCACGGCATATGCGCCTTGGTGTTTCGAGTCCAAGAAGTCTTGGCCTTGGTGTAGAGCCCGGTTGCGCGGCATTGCCAATCAATCAGTTCGATGGCGAGTACCCAGCCGAGTGCCTCACTCAGCCTTGCTCTGGCTTCTTTTAGACCCGGAAACAACAGACGTAACGAGATGTCGGGCGTCGCGACATATAGATATCGTGACACTGATTCATTCACTAGTCTGGCTGTCTGGGTCGGATTCAGCGTTGGTCGCTGTGATCTACAATATTTTTTCGCGTCCTGTCCCGCAGTCCTCGTGGCTCTTATCCCTGGCCAATTCCATACTGGTTAGAGGACTCGTCAGCTCGTCGGCGCTGATTGGTTCAATAGTCGCAGACCCTGGCCCACACTGGAAATAGGCTTGCGCAGCCTCAAGAGGCGTCTGGGTCCCGCAGTGACAAGTCCTTGATCTGCTGCTGCTGCTGCACCTCTCGCACGTCTGACTTATCCATGTCTTGGCTGCCCGTTCTCTCTAGGCATCCTTTATTGTCCTTCCTCTCGTTTCATTTTCTTCTCTTTGCTTACTCCCATCCGGTATCACGAGGGGGTTTGATTCCTATTATATCGCCACGCTACTAACAATTTCCAAAACTTTTACTACAATCACTACTATCGAAACCCCGTATTTGGCTGCCTGGAACGGATCATGCGCGGCCTGTTCAAGGCCGCCGCGCTGCTGGCGCCGGCGCTCGCAACAAGCCGCTCTGTTAAGCGAGAGGACGATGCGCCCTCGGCCTTTATCCGTCTTGATGTGCCCCACGCCGAGGATGACTCGGTAAAACTCCAGACAACACTCCGATTGAGCGTCATCGAGTCCGAGGAATCATGTGGTTACGGAAATGTTCTTTTGAACGGACAGGCCCTTTCCCAGGACTCGGACGGCCTCGGCTCCGGCTCCATCTCCACGGAACAGGGTAGCCTCCTGATCGCCAACTGGAAGTTCGCCTGCGTGGACCTCGATGATGTGCACAAGGAGCAGACACTGGCAGTGCACGTCGATTTCGTCGATGGCAAGGAGGTCAACGACATGGACTTCACCGTCCAGTTCCAGCAGAAAGGTCCGGTTTGGGTAACCTACATTGAGGGAGCCGACTCGATCATCACGGCGCCCAAGCTCGAATTCTTCCCCGAGGAGCACCAGGCTGCCGAGTTCAACACCGAGTTCCAGGCCGAAATCTCCGAGCTCGAGGCCATGAAGATGCAGCTCGTCGAGCTCGAGCAGGCCATCTTCATGAAGGAACTGTTCCTGGCTGAGGCCTTTGGTTTCCGCGGCAGCAAGGGATCCAAGCTGATTGAATGCGACAGCCTGAAGTGCATTGCCAAGTCCATGTACGACAGCGTCAAGGGCGTTGCGAGCAAGTTTTACGGCCACGGTATGGGCGAGGACGGCTTGTTCGGTGGTCCACCTCACGGTCACCACCGCGGCGAGCACGGTGATCACCACATGGGACCCCACGGCGGGCCGGGCAAGCATCACGGTCCCCCGGGATTCCCTTTCCCCCACCACGGTAACCAGACACACGGCAACCACACCTACCCGCCGCCGCCGCCCCATGGCAGGCCTGATTTCCCTCCGCCCCCATTCTGCCACTGCCCACCACCGCCCCCTCCCCATGGTCACCATGGCCCGCCTGATGGTCCTCACGGACCTCCTCCGCACCACGGCCCTGAGGGGCACCACGGCCCACCTCACGATGGCCCCCACCACGGTCCTGGAAAGGGTCCTGACAAGGGTCCTGCCGGAAAGGATGGAGAGGACCGCCCGGACTTTGGTCACCACCACGGCCCGCCGCCCCCTCCTCCGCCGCCCCCGCCCTTTGATGATGTCGAGGATCATCCTCGCCATCCTAGCGGTGACTTCCCTCCTCCCCCTCCCCCTCCTCCCTTCCACGGACCCGAGGGCCACCACGGTGACCACGGTGACGACATGCCGCCGCCGCCACCACCCCACGGACACCCCGAGGACGGACCTCACGGCGACTCTCCTCCTCCTCCTCCCCCGCCGCCGCCATTCGATCACCACGAAGACGGACCTCACGGCGACTTTCCTCCTCCGCCTCCGCCTTTTGAGGATGGCCCCGACGGCCCCGAGCACCCTTTGGCCGGCGAAGGAGATATGCCTCCCCCTCCCCCTGAGGGCCCTCACGGTCACGGTGGCCCCCACGGGCACCGTGGACCTCCTGTAAGTTTGCCATGGCATTTCATAACTACACAAATACTAATTGCATTTCAGCCCTTCCACGTGATGCCTTTCGTCCGCATCAGCGCCGTCGTTGTCACCCTGGGACTTCTCTTTGCCGCTTTGCACACTCGCTGCTTCACTGTCCGCCGCGGAGACCGTAGCAGCTCCTGCATGTCCCGCCGCCGCAACCACCGTGCCTCCAGACGCACTGGCTTCGCCGGCCTTGTTGACCGCATCATGGGCCGCAATGACGGTGATGATGAGGAGAAGGAGGCCATGATGCGCCACGTCGGAGAGGAGGACAGCGAGTCGGACGCCATGTCGACTACCATGGAGCAGGACATTGAGCAGTTCAGGAACGCGGCCAACGTCGTCAGCGACATGGTCGCCGCCGAGGAGGGCCGTTCCGTCCAGAGCGAGATGGTCCACTACTCGTCCTCGATTCCTCCCCCGAGCCCCCACACTGCCTTCCCCGACTACATGAGCGTCGACGAGGCTCTTCCCAGCTACGATGAGGCTGGATCCAGCGACTCGGCCTACGTGTCGGACGGTATGAGGCCCAGCGACTCGGATTTCATTTCAGACGGCATGAGGCCCAGCGACGAGACGTACGTGTCGGACGGCATGAGGTTCACCCCGAGCAGCACATATGCTCCCAGTGTGAGCTCAGCCCATAGCTCGTTGGATGAGAACTTGGGACGTAAGGCGTAATTTTTTTTCCCTAAAGCCAGAAAGGCAACTTACTACTAGAAAAGTGTCGATAGCGAGTCGAGACCTGGTTACATACTATCATTTAACATTTCAATATTTCCTTGTACAAATTTCACGTGTATTACTAGCACTCTTTTTATGTGTTTCTTGAAGAGTCTTAATGCAGTATCGGTTCAGTTTTGTCCGATGTAATTGGTGATTTAAATATCCTTAGCTATTTTGACGTATGTGTGGCTCATTGCTTCAGCCATCAATCTGCAGTCGTTATCCTCTACCGTTTTATGTTTCAGGCTGTCTACTTTACTGCAATTTCTCCCGACTCTCCCTGGTTCATCGGAAGCTTCGATCTTGCCTTCTTAAGGTGCTGATTCTTGCAGCTATCACGGCTACATTCAGGGCGCCTTTACGCTTTTTATTGCTGAGATCCTCATTATTCAGAACGTTGTCGGCGATCTCATAAAAACGATCCCCGTTCAGCCCCTATCCTGCCAGCTATCATGGCTGCCTCGAGCACGGCTACACGCTCTTCTGGGATGAAGAAGTCATTGGTGAGGACAACCTCGCCTATCTCGAAAAAAGCAATCCCTCATTAGGTCTTGCATGTTCCTGAATATGAGCTCCACCGGCTGTGGCACGCCGATGGTTTGGTTCAATCGCTCTGGCAAGAATCTTTCCTCGATCTCCTCGTAGATGTTGAAGCCGTTCTCTTTCTATAGATGAACGAGCTGTGATAAACGGCCAGGCTCGAGGCAGCGGTGCGAAGATGAGGATGAATGAATGTACCACGCAGCATGTATTCTGGTACTTCCGAGCCTCGCATTGTCGAAATCCTCATTCACTTTGTTGCCCTCCTCGGACATGTTCATGGCCAGAGGTGTAGCCAGGTGCGGGCTTATTTGGTCACGGCTTAACAACTGGGAATGGCACAAGAATGGGTTGCTCGACAGACCGGTAGTGGCGAGAATGTCATGGCAGAAGAGAAGGAAGAGCTGTGATTGGTCCAATATGACGACAAACAAAACAGTTGGAATCTCAGAATAGGGCTACGAATGATTCAGGGCGATACTACAAATATTAAAAGCACCATTGAAGAAGCCTGTGAGGTGTGGAAAGTCGTTATTCTACGGCGCACTGCAGGCCGATGCAAAGGGGGTGCCGCAAAGTCCAAGGCAAATAGGTTGCAGCCTTATCCAGTGATGGATTGTTGGCTGCTCTGGAGCGGGCGCTCAACAGCTCGTGTATTAATGTGTCGAGGTTACTCGTCCAGGTTGTCCGCGAGGTCTTGACCACTCGCGTGCGTTATGTGTACCAGAGAGGCCATCCCAACATGTTCAGGGCTGCCGACAACACCAGATTCTCCGGCTTCATGGTTTCCTGGCATCAGATGATCAGCTTCCTCGTAGCAGAGGAAGTGCGTCTCCATGGGCATCTCTTCGCCTTCAAGTCTCTTATTAATGTGGTCGTTTTCTCGGTGATCTCTATGAAGACGTTCCTGTGATGCGATTCTCGCTGCGTTGGTTGGGAGCAGGTTCTGGTCCGACGGTGTCTACCGGGTGGCGAATAGGTTCCACCATGTGCTCGTTGTTCTCCGTTGCCAAAGCCGCGATCTCCTGCTTCGCTGGGACGGGAGTGGCCCAAGTACGCCCGTCTGAGATGATTTTGCCCTTGATTTTCATCCAGGAACGCATACGTGCCATCCGCATTCTTCCATTCAATGAATCTGGGGTTGAACCCTCGCTCCTGACACTCGTGACCCAGACTATCCGCGGGACACCGGCGGAGGGTACTCAGTCTGTCGATTCAACCTGACTTGGAGAGGGATATCCGATCTCGTAATCCTCGAGGGGCTCCGTTTTGATGCCGGACACTGGTGTCATGGCCGAGCGTCCGTGGATCCCCTAGTCGGGATCGGAAATGATGACTCGGTTGGCACCGGTCAAGTTGACGCCGAGCCCACCCGCCTTCAAGAGACTTCTCATTACCGATTCTCGGACGGGTAGCTCTCCGCCACGAGATACTTCAATTCTCAGTCGGCTCGCTCATCGGCTTGCATGTCCTCGACAGCCTCTAGGAGGGCCTTGAATCTTTCCTCCGTGGCCGTTACCGGGCGGTTCTGAGCGGTCAAACTCAAAGGAGTGCAACTCCACGATCCGATGGAACGAGTTAGACATGTCATCAAAGTCGATATACCAGCCCAATCCATGGACTCATCTGCAAATATGAAACCCAATTTTATGTATAGAAAGAGAAGTGGGGTTCTCGAAAGGTTTTCCTGGTGAATAAAAAATATCGAAAGAGAAGAAAAAAGGGGTCATCTCCTTTTGAGCATATTTCTTACTTCGTTTCGTAATCGCCTTTCAATCATCATATCTTCCATCTTTTCTGCGACCTGGACGCCCGCGCTCTCGGTGAAAGCCCCGCCGCCTTTTCCAGCACGTCCAGTTGACAATCCTCAGCAGGATGGCGGTATTGTCTGGCTCGGAGACGTCATTGTGGACCGGAGCTTATTCTTGGCATTCACCTCGTACTCAAATTATCATTAGTGTCGATTTTCAATATTATCAATGACCTCTATACCTCCCATTCTCCTACAATTCTGCATCATGTGTGGTGCAGATATCACCGTAGTATAGAGGAAACGTGACGATAGAGGGTCGTCGCTGTAACGCAAGAATGTGTTGTCGATGTCCTCGACCAATTCTGCAGACGTTTTTTTTTATGTCAAAGTTGAGATCCTGGGGAGGAAGTTTCTTGTTCAATTTCACTTGTATTGGCAGGACTTTGTCTTATGTGTTTTGTTAGTCCCAGTGCTTGCTCTCCCAACCCCCCACAGCTGGTACTCTGTAGACTGCCTCCCCTACTTCTGCCGACTCAGC